>CM053403.1:5746167-5990784 GCA_028644305.1 Xerus rutilus
CTTAGCACCTCGCTGTTGCTGAGGCTGGCTTTGAACTCACGATCTTCCTGCCTCAGCCACCTGAGCCACTGGGATTACAGGCGTGCACCGCTGTGCCCAGCTTTGTTTTTACACTTCTAAAATACATTAGTATTTCAGATTCAGCCTGGTGTGGTGACCCATGCCTGTAATCCCAATGGCTCAGGAGGCTGAGGCAGGAGGATCACAAGTTCAAGGGCAGCTTGGGCAATTTAATGAGACCTTAAGCAGGTAATGAGATCCTATCTCAAACTGGGAAAAAAAAAAAAAAAGGCCGGTAAATCACCCCTGTGTTCAATCCCCAGTACAAAAAAATAAAAAGTTCAAAAGCTGAACTAAGCTGAAAATATCATCTACTATTACAGCTTGTAGCAATTTTATACATGGCAACTGGGGACGGGGGGCGTAGCTCAGTGGTACAGCACCTGCCCGGCATGCACACGGCCCTGGGTTGCATCCTCAGCACCACAAAAAAATACTATAATATATGTGAGAACTGAAGTTCCTGATGAGATATTTACAGCCTTCTCTTTGGGTGAAATTAACATTGCTACGCGAGCCAGAATTAATTGTTAAACGTTACCTTTTCTGTCCCTTGGCTTGGATCCCTTCTGGCGCCTGACAGCCCCACGGTTACATCTCCGGCCAGAGCCTCGCCCGGGCGTCTTCCTCCGGTGCCCACTGCCTCCTCCACCTGGGCTTCAATTCACCGCGGGCGGGCGCCGCCCCTTCATGCATCTCATCAGTCCTCCCCTCTAGTGCCCTGCAGCCCCGTCCCTCAGACACTCATTCCCAGATCCTCAGTCACCCTTTCTTCCTTCTCTTTCACCCTAAAGCCACGTTGTCATTGGACACATCGGCTCTGCGTTTACAAGTGCAGAAGCCGCCCCTGCTCAGCCCTCCTCATCTGGAACGCTGCCATCACACCTCCAGCTGCCACCTGCTTCTCCTTTCGCCTCCTGAGATCTCTTCTCAACACAGACGCCCTGCTCAAAACGTTGTACAGACTCCTCCTCCCCTTCCACAAATGCCAGTGTCCTTACACCAGCCTGTGGAAGGCAGGTATCTAGAAGTAAGCCCAGGGATGCTCTACCATTGAGCCACATCCTCAGCCCTCTTGTTTAATTATTTTAAATTTTGAGACAGAGTCTCGCTCAGTTGCTAAGGCTGGCCTCAAATTGCGATCCTCCTGCCTCAGCCTCCTGAGTCACTGGGATTACAGCTGTGCACTACTGTACCCAGCTCTATCTAGCTTCTGAAGTCAGGGAAGATGCGCCATCTGGCCCCAGAACTTCTCTCTCTTTTTTTAAAAAATATTTTGTTTTAGATGGACACAATATCTTTATTTATTTATTTATATGTGGTGCTGAGGCTCGAACCCAGTGCCTCACACATGCAAGGCAAGTGCTCTACCACTGAGCCACAATCCCAGCCCCCAGAACTTCTCTTACTTTATGTGCTTGCCCTCGCTCCTGCTTGTAGCCCTCCAGTGACATTGGCCCGCAGGACATGCTCTGTAGATTCTGTCCTGGGCACTTATGTTGGAATTCCCCTGGGCCAAGTGCTGACCCTTTGGTCTTTTCTAGTGACCCATGTGGGCCAAAGTGACCCTCCTTCTAGTCTTTTTTTTTTTTTTTTTGGTACTGGGGATTGAACTCAGGGGCACTCGACCACTGAGCCACATCCCCAGCCCTATTTTGTGTTTTATGTAGAGACAGGGTCTCACTGAGTTGCTTAGCGCCTCGCCATTGCTGAGGCTGGCTTTGAACTCATGATTCTCCTCTGTCTCAGTATCCCAAAGTGCTGGGATTACAGGCTTGAGCCACCGCGCCCGGCTGATTTTTCAGTTTTTTGATGGTTATGATGGTGGCTTAGCCATATGCCATTCTTTTTTTCCCTTTTGATACAATATTTGATAAATTGCATGAGATATTCAATACTTCATCATGAAGTAGGCTTTGCTCTGGATGACTTTTCCCAGTGATAGGCTAATAGAAGTGTTCTGGGCACCTTTCCTGTTAGCTATGATGCTCAGTTCAATATGTTCAATGTGTTTTCAGGTTAGAATATTTTCAACTTGGAATGGACTTATCTGGATGCGACCCATTGTTAGTTGAAGAGCCTCCATGCTACACATGCAGGTTAATTATTTTTCATGTTTACTATTTTTTTTTTCCTGGTGCTGGGGATTGAACTCAGGGGTCCTTAACTACTAAGTCACATCCCCAGCCCTTTATATATTTTTTATTTTGAGGCAGGGTCTCACTGAGTTGCTTAGGGCCTCCCTAAGTTGCGGAGGCTGACTTTGAACTCTTGATCCTCCTGTCTCAGCTTCCTGAGGCAGGGATTGCAGGCGTGCGCCAGGCTCACTCTACTATTTGTTAGAGTCTCAAGCTCTTCAGGAACTGGAATCTTTGTTTTGTTCGCTCTTGTACCCTGAGTCTCTGAGGCCCAGTAGGTACCTGCCAAAAGGAAGGAACAAATAAATGTGTGTTGATAGCCGATGGCCTCAGGGCTCTGCCACCTGCTGAGCAGTGCTAACTTCCTACTGGGACCAAACACTTGGGGTTTCAGACAGATTTATTCTCAGAATTTCCACAGAGGTTATTTCACTAGGGAGGGGGGTGTGAGGGAAAATAGGAGGCAGAGATGTATGGGACATTGATCTTGAAGAATAAGTGATTTGGCATTCCAAACTTTTAAGTTATTGAAATTAGCAAGTCAAAAAATTTTAAATTTCAAGGGCTGGAGACATAGCTGTGGTCAAGCACTTGCCCAGAGCACACAAGGCGGTGGGTGGGTTCAGTCGCCCCTATTGTAAAATAAACAAATAAATAAATAAAATTTAGAAAGAGAAAAATTCATCTTGGATGGGGACAGGTAGCAAGGACACGTTCCTAATCTGCCATGCACATTTGTGTTTCCGTGTACTGTGTGAAGTCTGTGTGTCCACACCCACATGCCTTGCGTGCTTGTTAGGCGCGTGGCCACAGCCTTCACCAGAGTGCCCGAGGGCCTGTGACCCTCAGCGTGCTAGGAGCTCCTGAGTCAGGACAGCCCCAAGTGCATCTACCAAGTGTCCCTGACAACCCCTCAGCCCCCAGGGAAGGTCTCTCAGCTCCATCTGCCTCCAGTTTCTCACTTTGACTTGGTGCAGTGGAACTGGGCGTGGCGGCCACACCTATAATCCCCGTGGCTCCGAAGGTAGAGCTAGGAGGATTGCAAGTTCAAGGCCAGCCTCAGCAATATAGTGAGATCCTGCCTCAAAATAAGAAATAAAAAGGGCTGGGGATGTGGCCCAGTGGTTAAGTGCCCCGGGTTCAATCCTAGGTACCAAAGGGTGGGGGGGACAACAAAAGGAAACAGAATTACTCTCCCCAGTGTCACAGAAGTGCTTTATCACAAGCCCAGAAGTTTAGACTTCATGAATATTTGGCTCTGAAGAATTGGCAAAGATAGAAGTCCCAAGGACAAGTAGCTAGGTAGAAGTATGTGGAAATAATGAGCAACGACGTATTTCCCCAACAAAATACACAGTGTGATTTTTACCCTTAAAAGTGATTTTTAGAGCCAGGCACAGTGGCATATGCCTGTAATCCCAGCACTTAGGGAGGCTGAGACAGGAGAATCGCAAGTTCAAAGCCAGCCTCAGCAAGGGCGAGGCGCTAAGCAACTCAGTGAGACCCTGTCTCTACATAAAACACAAAATAGGGCTGGGGATGTGGCTCAGTGGTCGAGTGCCCTGAGTTCAGTCCCCAGTCCCCCTCCCCCCAAAGTGATTTTCAGAAAGAATTTATTAGGCAATGGATAGCCTTTTGGAAAAATATTTTCCTTGTCCCTGCTTAAATATACTGCATGCAGCCGGGCGCAGTGTCACATGCCTGTATTTTTGGTGGCTTCTATAAAGCTTAACGACAAGGCAGAGACCTTCTCAAACTCTGTGCTGTAGGCAGTTCCCGGAGCTGGGCCAGTGGCACTGCTCCCAAGACCTCTGCTACCCTCCTCTGTGTTGCTTGGAAGGATCCGTCCCTGGGCAGAGGCACCTGCTGGCACCTGCTCGCAGAGGCAGGCCACACTTCTTGGTCATTGCTTGAACTGGACCATGATAAGTGTTACAGTGTTGACAGCCTGGGAGAGATGTGGTGCCCTCAATATTAAACAAGTCCCCAGAGGGTGAGGTTGTGGCTCAGTGGTAGAGCGCTTGCCTCGCATGTGTGAGGCACTGGGTTCGATTCTCAGCACCACATATAAATAAATAAATAAAGGTATTGTGTCCATCTACAACTAAAAAAATATTTAAACAAACAAACAAAAACAAACCAAGTTCCCAGAAAGCAGGCAGACAGGCCAGGATATACATCCTGGTGCGTGTTGAACCCTTAACCTTGTGGAGCAAGAAATGAAGTCCTAGAGAAATGAAACGATGTGCCCAGCGTCTCCTGACTTCAACCAGTAGGGCCTTCGTCTAGACTGTGCCTGCTGTCTTCTTGATTTCATTTATGGTTAGGTGCTACAAGGAGAGTAGCACCCCATGTGAATCAATTCATGAGTGCTAATTCCTATTTGTTGCAGGAATGGAAAATGAACACAATGTCAATATTTATTATATATTAAACCGGGCACAGTGGCGCATGCCTGTAATCCCAGCGGCTTGGGAAGCTAAGGCAGGAAGATCGCAAGTTCAAAGCCATCCTCAGCAAGAGCAAGGCGCTAAGCAACTCAGTGAGACCCTGTCTCTACATACAACACAAAACAGGGCTGGGGATGTGGCTCAGTGGTTGAGTGCCCCTGAGTTCAATCCCCAGTACCCTCCCCCATCGATATATTTATTATATATTAAATATCAAATCAGGCTCTGGGAAAAACTCACTGACCTCAGGCATAACGTTGAAATAAACTTGCGTTTAGACATGAATTGTTCAGTTCTACGCTTACCAAAAATACTGGGTCCTACAAATAGATGAGCGGGTGGCTGTGGAGCCCTTGAGGCCTGCGGTGGGGTGGCATAACAGAAAGAACAGCTCCTGTTTTCAGTCAGTTCTATCCCTGGCTCATTGTGTGGCCCGTGTGCTCCAGGTGTTGGATTTATAAAATGCACGCTGACAAAGAACTTGGCAAATAGAGAATAAAAGGAACTAAAAACACAACCTGACAAAAATACCTAATTATCAAGATGTGACTTATCCCCTAATCTCTATCCAAAATGGATTTCGAAGGCAACCATTTCAAACAGAGTTTGGCCTGCCTCTCCTGCAGTCACACAATTATTAGGCATAAGGGTTCTGGAAAATGTTTTTTCGCATGTGAATTTTTTTAATTAAAAAAAAAAACCTCACATAAATATATTCCCCATGTAGATTGTCTATTATACATCATGTCATAAACTTAATGATCTTTCCTCAAAGGTGCTTAACAGATACTCATGTCCTAGTGGGAAGCTCAGTATTGTGAGAATCTTAATTCAGATCGATTAGCAAAGTGCAGAACTCTGAGTAACACAAGTTAGGTCCAGATTTAAACATCTTTAGAAAGTCCTAGCTGTAAAGGAGATTTAGTAGATGATTGAAATAATTTTTCTGGTGTTAAGAACCCTGTATTCTGCGGGCTGGGGTTGTGGTTCAGTGGTAGAGCACTTGCCTAGCATGTGTGAGGCACTGAGTTCGATTCTCAGCACCACATATAAACAAAGTCCACTGACAACTAAGGAAAAAAAAAGAACCCTGTATTCTGTTGATGGGGGTATAGCTCAGTGGTAGAGTAGTCGCCCAGCATATGTGAAGCTCTGGGTTCAATCCCCAGCACTGCAAAACCAAGCAGAAACCACTTTATAACCTGGATATAAAAGGACACTTTGGCCCCTAAGTAGTCATTGATGCTTTTCATAGATCTTTTGTTGTTGTTATTATTATTATTATTATTATAGACAGGGTCTGGCTGTGCTGCCCAGGTGGGCCTCAAACTTTTAATCCTCCTGCATCAGCCTCTGGAAAGACTGAGATTACAGTCATGAGCCACCATGCCCACCTACTATTTTGTAAATTTAGTTAACCAAACAAAATTTTTTCCTCCTGGCTATTTATTTTTTTATTTTTTTGGCACTGGAGATTGAACTCAGGGGCTCTTGACCACTGAGCCACATCCACAGCCCTATTTTGGGTTTTATGTAGAGACAGGGTCTCACTGAGTTGCTTAGCGCCTTGCCTTTTTTTTTTTTTTTTTTTTTTGGTACTGGGGATTGAACTCACTCAGTGGGCACTCGACCACTGAGCCACATCCCCAGCCCTATTTTGTGTTTTTATGTAGAGACAGGGTCTCACTGAGTTGCTTAGCGCCTCGCCGTTGCTGAGGCTGGCTTTGAACTCGCAATTCTCCTGTCTCAGCCTCCCTAAGTGCTGGGATTACAAGCGTGAGCCACCGCGCCCGGCTAGCGCCTTGCCTTTGCTGAGGCTGGCTTTGAACTCGCAATTCTCCTGTCTCAGCCTCCCAAAGTGCTGGGATTACAGGCTTGCGCCACCGCGCCGGGCTCCATCCTCCTGGCTATTGATGGAAGTTGAAATTATTTACTCTGATCCTCAATGGTATTAATAATAAGAGTCAAAGCATCATTTTGCAGGGTTTAGTGTCAACATGCCTGTAATCCCAGCGACTGGGGATTCTGAGGCAGGATTGCAAGTTCAAGGTCAGCCCCAGCAACTAAGTGAGGCCCTAAGCAACTTAGCAAGACCTTGTCTCAAAATTTAAAATAAAATGGGTTGGGGATATGGCTCAGTGCTAGAGCGCTTGCCTAGCATCCTTCATACCTGTCGGGGAGGGGTTTTATGTTATAACATTTTGCTTAATTCAGGCCTGATTCAAGACAGTCCTTCCTCCCTCCCCACTTGGGCCCAAGAGGCCTAATTATTCCTCCTTCTTGTCATCGGCAGGGTGCACCGGGCTGAACTTCGTTTCCTGACCCAGCTGGTTTCCAGATCAATGATCAGAATGGCCCTAGTGGTTCAATAAGTTCAGAGTGGGTCATTGTGGGCTAGACTCTTTGGTGACTTTTTTTTTTTTTCCAGAGAAGTCTTTTAAAGCATAGGAAATGGCCATTCCCTTGGAACTTCATGCTGGAGACAGCACAGGAATCCATCCTTCCCGCAAGAGTGAGGGTGGCCCCTGCTGTGCGCCATGGTGAGACAGAGCCTTCAGGACCCGCGCGCCCTGAGGACCAAAGAGGAGACAAGCGCTCAGCAGAGGCTTTGTACTCGCCTCTGTCCTCTGATCCCGGGTTCAATGGGAATAAACAGAGGCGCCTTCAAAACAGAAAGGGAAATGAGCCCCTGCAAGGAACAACTGTTTCGCGAGCGCATCTCAACAATGCCACCTCCGGGAGCCGCGCGGTGTCCCCAGGCGCAGGGGCGCAGGGGCGGCGCACCTGGCGGCGACGGCAGGACGAGACGCGGGGCTTCATTCTTTCTCCTTGTGAAGTGAATTCCCCGAAGAGCTCCGAAGCTTTTGCTCGGCAGAACAAGGGAAAATAAGTCATTTTAAATGTATTCCATTGTCTTTCCCGGTGACAGAGTGGCGTCCCCCAGCAGGTTTCCAAGTGTCTCGGTGACGGCGCGAGCTCAGGTGCTCCTCTCAAAGCGCAGTCATAATGAATGGGAAGAAAAAGTGCTCTTCGCAGAGGGCTGATGATTACAGGTCTCCGAGCCTTCCGCTTCCACCTGCCGAGGAAATCATGGCTTTGCGTGCGCAGGCATTTATCGTTGTGCAAGTTCATTTGCAAGTTTAGAAGACGTCAAAGTAGGAACCCGCTAATGTTGAACTACAGGGGCCAAGACGGGAGTGCAGGTAATGTGCACATGTGGTGAATTCCTTCCTTTGCCCTCCAACCCCCACCTCCCACCCCAGGGGCAATAACATCCCACATCCCTTTGGCACCGTTTTCTAGGACTTGGGATTCTCGGTTATGGCACACAGCACGTCTCTGCACATTGGACTTACAAGCCCCTTCAAGGCTTGGGTGCCACCAGCTGAGCTCCCACCAGCTCAGGCAGGGTAGTAGATTGGAAAGAGAAGTGTGAGCAGGAGCCCAGAATCTTCCTTTACCCACACGCCTGCTGTGGCCTCCAGGATGTATTGCAGACTCTCAGGGATCTAACTTTTTCAAATGCAGGTTGGCCTGTGTCCTCTTGGGGTTCGAAGGCCATCTGAGTGACAGGGTGCAGCAGTGAGCATCCATGGTGGTGGTGGGATCACAGATTTCCAGAGATAATAAGAAAAACTGGCAGGCTGCATATAATGTTTCTTCTTTTCTTCTTCCCAAGGCTCCTGTGTCCTGTGGCCTAAAGTCAGCCAATAGCAGCTCCTGGCAAAATAACCGCTTCATATATATTCTTTTTTTGGTACTGGGCACTTGACCACTGAACTACACCCCCCATGTCTGTTTTAAATTTTTTTTTTTAATTTTGAGACTGAGTCTCACTAAGTTGCTGGCTTTGAAGATGGAAGGGTGCCATAAGTGAGGGGCTGTGGGTGACCTCCAGAGGCTGGAAGGAGCAGGGATGTGGATCCTCTCCTGCAGCCTCCTTGGTGTTAGCTTAAGTCTCCTGTTGTGGACTTCTGACCTCCAGAACTGTCAGAAAATGAGTCTGTGTTGGTTTGAGCCACCAATTTACAGTAATTTGTTAGAACAACAGTGAGACACTACCACAAACTTCAGCCTCAGTGCTGGCCCCGAGAACCTTCCCCGACCACCTATGCAAGGTCAGGTGTGTGGCTGCTGTCCTGGTGTACCACCACAAGGAACGCCCGAGCTACGCAACTTAGAAGAGAAAAGGGTGATCTTGGCTCACAGCGATGGGGCTTTCAGTCCGTGATCGCCTGCCCTGTGCTGGCACGTCATGGCAGGAGGGCACAGCAGAGCCAAAGTCTTCACCTCGTGGCTGGGAAGCAAAAGAGATGAGAGGAAGGTCCAGGGTCCCACAGCCCCCTTCAAAGGGCATGTTCCCAGTGACTTGAAGACCTCCCATGAGGCCTGCCAGCTCCCCATACATCACCCTGCGGAGCAAGCCTTTATTACACGTGGGACTCTGGGGGACACACAGGATTCAAACTCCTGCACGTGGGCACCTCCAGGTGCTGAGCGCTGCTTTAGGGACACAGCGGTGAACAAGATGCTAAAAACATCCCTGCAGAGGCACAAGAAATCAATAAGAAAAATAAACCCATGGCAGACGTGAGCTCCACGAGCAGTAAGGAACGCAGGTCCCTGAGGAGAGGGAGGCTGGGGCCCAGGAGGGCACCATGGAAGGTGGAGGCAGAGGCAGGAGCAGTGAGGGGAGGCAGGAGCCCCGGGGAAGGAGCCGGCCAGGCAGAGGGGAGAGCACCTGCAGGATGCCATCGATTCATCATCTGAGCAGTCCTTTGGGGAGCAAAAATGGCAGCATTAATAACGGCGCCTGCCCTACAGGCACAGCCTGGACAGAAGTCACCAAGCAGTGAATACAGGTGATGGGGTCACAATAAATGAGGGGGACCTGAAGGGGACAGATTGGGTAGGATCTTGGAGGCCACTCCAGGAACATTGGCTTTTACTCCAGGGGAGTCGGAAACTGATAGGAGTTTTGAGCAGAATAAGAGGGTTGTGTTTATGTTTTTAAAGGATTTGCTTACCTGGTGTGGAGGGACTGACCCTAAGGACAGAGGGGCAGAGGAGGGAGGTCAGTGAGGACTCCCAGAACCCCCAGGACTCTGAGTAATGGACTCAGGGAAATTGAGTTTGACAGCAGGGTGAAAGGATTTGATCTCACACAGGAAGTGGGGTGAGTGAAAGGTACCCCAAGTAGTATCTCGTTTCCTCTGCGGATTTTTCAAGTCTAGAAAGTCCTACTTTGTTTTGTTAATTTTTTTTCTTTTTTTGTACCAGGGATAGAACTTGGGGGCACTTAACTACTGAGCCACATCTCCAGCCCTTCTTTTTTTTTTTTTGGTACAAGGGATTGAACTCAGGGGCACTCGACCACTGAGCCACATCCCCAGCCCTATTTTTTGTGTTTTATGTAGAGACAGGGTCTCACTGAGTTGCTTAGCGCCTCGCTGTTGCTGAGGCTGGCTTTGAACTCGTGATTCTCCTGTCTCAGCCTCCCTAAGTGCTGGGATTACAAGCGTGAGCCACCACGCCCGGCTTCCAGCCCTTCTTAATATTTTATTTAGAAACAGGGTCTTACTGAGTTACTTAGGGCCTTAGTAAGTTGCTGAGGCTGACTTTGGATTTGTGATCCTCCTGCCTCAGCCTCCCGAGCTGCTGGGATTACAGGCATGCGCCACCATGCCTGGCTGAAAGTCCTACTGTGTTTACATGTTTATCCTCTGTGTTGCTGTTGGTGGAAGATCACCGGGCAAGGAGCTGGTTGGTCTTGCTCGGCAGCTGGCATGCAGTTACTGGTACTAGGAGGCATTCAACATCTCTGCAGTGAAAACAGGAACGGAGAGGAGCTGTATTTTAGTAATCATTGTGCCAGAAAGAAATCTGACACAGACCAAATTAAATACATGTTTGCCTGTTATGGCCTGGATATGAGGTGTCCCCCAAAGTACCTTTGTTAATGCAGGCATGGTCAGAGGTCAAATGATTAGATCATGAAAGCTTACCATAATCAGTGGATTAATCCATGTAATGGATTAACAGTTTGAATGGATTACTGTGGCAACTGTAGGGCTGGAGAGAGTGGGTCACTGGGTGCATGCCTTGGGGATTACATATTTATCCCTGGCTCCTCCCACTCTCCCTTCCTGGCTCCCACCAGCTGAGCAGGGCTCCTCCCCATGCCCTTCTGCTTTGATGTCCCACCCCACCTCAGGCCCAGGGCTGTTGAGCTTCTGAAACCAAGAACCCAAATAAAGTTTTCCTCCTCTGAAGTTGTTCTGGTCAGGTATTTTGGTCGTGCAAAGCTGACTAACACATTGCCCAAAGTCATCAGTGGCCCAGTGATGAAGCTGGGCACAAGTACGGACGGGCCAACTCCCTTCCTGCAGCATTTGGTCATGGGTTCAGGGTCTCCCGGGCTCACATCCTTGTTCTACTTTCTTGCCTTTGACATTGGTACCTAGTGAAGCGATGGTCTTGGAAGCACTCTGGTTAGAAAGCACCATTGATTGGAAACTGAATTCACAGAGAGAAGCCCCAAATGGTCCTGGTACAAGAGGACATGGAACTGTTCCACAGCTCTGGGCTGGATCCCAAAGACTCAGGAGTGTTCCCTCCATCCCCACCATCAAAACAGACAGAGCTCTGGGTGGGTCTCCCTGCCTCACCCCAATCGCACGGGGCAGCCTCATCTAGTGGAGCTACTTGTCCTAATACACCCAGGGGGACAGCATGCCTGCTTCTCAATTGCACTGGCCAGCAGTCTTTTGCTTTCCTTCATCTTCTGTTTTTTATCACAATTCATCCAGTAGCTCTGGCTGGTAAGACCCAAGGCAGAGGTCACAGTGGGGAGTCCAAGGGAGTGGCCTGTAGCCTCCACAGGAGTCGCTGCAGTTTTCTCTCCAGGTCTAGGAATGTTTCCTTTCCACACCACTGTCAGACACAAGCCTGGGTCTGTGTAGGGCAGCAGCGTGTTCGCGATGCGTGACCCTGTGGATTTGTCCTGCCGTGTTGTCTGAGGATGCAGACAATTGCTGCTCTTTGGAAGGTCACTCTTACGCTTGCAGAATGGACGGATTCACCCTCTAAAGAGAAGGGATGGACTTATTTGGCCAATTTTTGCATATTTATGATGAGAGACTGAATATACAAATGAACAATGGCCAGAGTGTATATAAAAAATTGAACTTTGACACAACTTAAAGCTCCACACCAAGAAATTCAACCCAGAAACCAGCCTTCCTAAAGCCAGACTTGCAGGAAGCCGACTTCAGGCTTTTAGAAAGCTAAACAGTAACTTCTGCAATCATATGCCCCAAACGGCCAGGACTTGATTAATAACTAGCAGCTTCCTTAATTTTTTTTTGGGGGGGAGGATGCTGGGGATTGAACTCAGGGGTGCTCACCACTGAGCTATATCCCCAGTCCTTTTTTGTATTTTACTTAGAGACAGAGTCTCACTGAGTTGCTTGGCGCCTCACTTCTGCTGAGGCTGGCTTTGAACCCATGATCCTCCTGCTTCAGCCTCCTGAGTCATTGGGGTTACAGGCGTGTGCCACTGTGCCTGACTTGTATTGGGTTCTTGAGGTCATTTTAGGTCAGGTTCTATGGTTCTGCTCCTACATGCTGAAACAGTTTGAACAGTTTTAGGAACATGGAAGTTGCTATTTTACGACCTGGTTTCACATGCATAAAAAATATCTATTTGTGTGTGTGATTGTGTGCCTGGGTTCACACATATAGAAAGCACAGAGATGGATATTAGTTTTAAAATTAGGGCCGGAGATGTAGCTCAGTGGTGGGGCATTTGCCCATCATGTGTGAGCCCCTGGGTTCCATCACAAAACAAAACACCAGCACCACAAAACAAAAACAAAAAACCAAGTTTTAATTTGAAAATAACTGAATTTTAATTCTAGGTTTCTTTGGCAAATCTCTAAGCCTGTCTAAGCCAAATGCGGCACTTTCCCAGAAATTACTGTACCCAAAATGTCATGGTTCTAAATTTGCCGAGATTAATCTTCAAAGTGTAACCTCTCCCCTGTTGATTGAGGAAGGGTGGTGGCTCATCCCAGGAGGGACAGCATCGCCTCCTCCAGCTCGATTTTGCCTCTAGATGGTGAAAGGAGGACCGATTTCTGGCTCACTGCAAGCCAGACGCCACCCATCCTGGGCAAAGACACCATCTCCTTTCTTAGAAAGGGCCTGACCACCAGAAAGAACACATGGATGAGAGGGACCCTGCGGCCAGAGGAGGATGGACAGGGCTCTGTGAGATTGTAGTCTGTGAGGGAGGGAGAAATGGAGCTGCCTGGAAAATCCAGCAGGGCCCCTGTGAACTAAAAGAAATCAAGGGAGCCTCCACATTGATCAGCTGCAGCCGAGCACATAGCATCTTTATTAAGATTTTAAAATCGAACTCTGGTTTCTAAAGCCACAAGATTCAGCATTATGATTTTCTGCTGGACTAGAGCTGGTGTGTGGGAATGCTCTGTGGGTAGCCGTGGCTTTGAGGGTCGCCCACGGGCTGCTCCCCTGGGTTCTATTGCTTTATAATCCTAGGGGCCCGGGGCAGTGTGAGTGATTTGATTCAGGTTTGCAAATCTGTCCCCCCCACCAGCTGGCTGACACGCCCACCCCCTGAAACCATAGTCTCATTTTGATTGGGAAGCTGGGGGAGCTGGGGAGTCAGGGGTGATGCCTTAAGGATGTGACTGTGGAGAGGCCTGCTATGGCAGCTTGGCCAAGAGGCTGAGGCCCAGCAGAATCCTCCCTGGTTAAGGCTCCCTTGATCTGTGGGTCCAGGGCAAGATGAAAAAAAAATTTTTTTTTGGTACCAGGGATTGAACTCAGGGGCACTCGACCACTAGCCACATCCCCAGCCCTATTTTGTGTTTTATGTAGAGACAGGGTCTCACTGAGTTGCTTAGCGCCTCGCTCTTGCTGAGGCTGGCTTTGAACTCGTGATTCTCCTGTCTCAGCCTCCCTAAGTGCTGGGATTACAGGCTTGAGACAAAAATTTTGCAATGCAGGCCTCCTGCCCAAAGAGTTGAGGAAAGGGCTGCCAAAGGCACCAACATATCAAGCACCTTCCTTCCTTCTGAGCTCTGTCATGTGTTTTATTTGCTACTTAATGCCACACTCTTGGGGCAGGAGTATTCTCAAAGGGAAAGCACAGGCCTCCAGAGGTGTCCAGGACCAGGTCCTGGACCACCTGGCAGGGTAGATCAGTCTCCCCTTCCTCCACCCTGACTCATGGTGCATGAGGACCCCCTGGAAATGCAGCTCCCATGTCCAGGCACACTGGTACTTGGGTAAGAGGTGAGCAGAAGTTCCTTCTCACCAAATGGCCTGCAGAACACACCATGGGGGTCTGCCTGGGTCAGGACGGCTGTCCCCATGCCCTGCCTTGAGACACCGTGGGCACCAACACTAGCTCTCTCTACATATCAACTGGGGCCCCTGCTAGGAGCCGAAGGCAGACGCAGTCTGGGGTGGGGAGGGGGAATGCTGGGTGGTGCTTGGGTGCTGGGAGAGGGGGAGCAGGTGTCTGAGAACCATCTGGTCCTAGAGGTAGTGGCAGGCAGTATTCTCTGTGAGCAGAGGCCTCGAGCCCCAGAATCTCGTGCTATCTGACTTCACTTAAAATACACATTCAAGTCGGGCGCGGTGGCACACGCCTGTAATCCCAGCGCTTAGGGAGGCTGAGACAGGTGAATCGTGAGTTCAAAGCCAGCCTCAGCCATGGAGAGGCGCTAAGCAACTCAGTGAGACCCTGTCTCTACATAAAACACAAAATAGGGCTGGGGATGTGGCTCCGTGGTCGAGTGCCCCTGAGTTCAATCCCCAGTACCAAAAAAAAAAAGATAAAATGATAAAGATTTTCAAGAAAACAACCACAGTGCATGAAGTGCCAAAGCATGGGGCCCTGGGTGACCAGCTCAGCTGCAGCCCATGCAGCCATCACCCCTTCCACCTGCTCCCAGTCCTGACAGACTGGCCTCCCTCAGGCTGCAGAGACCCCTGGGCACGTCTCCACAGGGCCTAAAACTCCGCATGCCTTGTGAGGACGCACACAGGAATATAACCACAAATGCCTATGGCTGAGTCTGCCCAGCTCACAAGGCTCACTCTTCATGGTGGAAGAAAGAAAAAGCACATGAACTTGCTAATCAAAGCCGACTCAGCCTCTGCAGTCTTCAAAAACTCCCTTCCTCATTAACACACCAAGATTAAAGTCCAAGCATGTTCAGGTTCAAGTTCCCCACCAAAGCTCTTGTCCCCGCTCCTTCCGAGACAGTACAGGGGCAAAGCAAGCTAAGGCGACCTCGCTCTGAGACCCGTGGCTAGGGCAGTGACCGGCTCACGGAGGAGCTGCCAGCCTGCCTGGTTCTTAGGCCCCAGCCTGGGACTCCCAGCCTGGCCTCGGCCTTCTGATCTGTTGAGGCCTGAGCTGCTTCCCGGACTCCACGCTGGAAGGTGCACAACCTGTGAGGCCACCTTCCAGCCCACGCTTCAGACCCTTCCTTAGCCATTGCCAACCCCTGTGCTGGGAGGGGAGATGGGTAGGGGTGTGATGGGCAGGGGTAGGTGAGAGGAAGGGTGGACGGATCAAAACCAGAGTGGGATAGAAGTCAGTGGGGACAGGCAAAAGAAGGGACCATTTGACATTGGTGAACATTTACATTTACATCATTTTGCAACACTTTCTCCTGGCTGCCAGCAACAAAGCCCTCAAAACGGGGGCTGGGATTGTGGCTCAGTGGTAGAGCGCCTGCTTCACATGCATGAGGCACTGGGTTCAAGCCTCAGCACCACATAAAAATAAATAAATAAAGATATTGTGTCTATCTACAACTAAAAAAATATTAAAACAAAAACAAACAAGCCGGGCGTGGTGGCGCACGTCTGTAATCCCTGCACTTTGGGAGGCTGAGACAGGAGGATTGCGAGTTCAAAGCCAGCCTCAGCAATGGCGAGGTGATAAGCAACTCAGTGAGACCTTGTCTCTACATAAAACACAAAATAGGGCTGGGGATGTGGCTCAGTGGTCCAGTGCCCCTGAGTTCAATCCCTGGTACCAAAAACAACAACAACAACAACAACAAAAAAAAAAACAAACAAACAATAAAACGCTTAAAACGTCTTCTGTGTGCCTGAACTTGTGTCCAGGACACAGGAAGCCTCTTGCCAACAGCCAGATGAGTCAACCTTCTTGGAAGAGGATCCTCCAGCTCCACTCAGGCCTTCAGGTACCTGCAGCCCGGGCTGACACCTTGACTGGAACCTTATTAAGATTCTGAGCCAGAACCACCCAGATTCCTGACCCATGGAAACTGTGACCTAATCAAATTGTCTGTTGCTTTAAACCAGTAAATTCTGGGAACCTTTGTTATGCAGCAATAGATCAATTAATACCCCTAACAAAATACTACCTATATCTTGTTGGCCAGAACTGTCACTTGCTATCCTGAGATACAGGAGAAGTTGGGAATATTTTATAGTCGTGGCCATAAGCAGCCTCACCCATGGAATGAAGGCAAGGAGCCTACCAGGCGTACAGTGGCTCCCAGGGTGCCACATGTGGGCCCACCTTGCTGCTGAACAGCAGAGGACCCTGGAGAGGGTCTGCATTCCAAGGTTAACTAAATAAATACCACATTATGGATGTGCAACCTACTCACAACAGTGAGCTGTCGTCACATCGGAGTCTCTGCTCAAACTGCGTGACGCTGATGCCTGGTGGGTCTCCACGCTTTCCCCAGCCACACTTGCCCAGGATCTGCTGTCTTCTCAAAGATCCAGCTGTGGCTTGGCTGATCCTCTTAGGTTTTTCTATTGATTTCAGTTCTGCTCTTAGTGATTCCCGTTATTTTCTCTTCCTTCTGCATTTACTTTGGTTGCTTCGTTCTGTCGGGCACCTCGCCCATCAGTTTTGGGTCTTCTTTTCCGACATGTGCGCTCAAGGTTATACTTTTGTAGCCAGGTGCGGTGGCACACACCTGTAATCCCAGCACTTAGGGAGGCTGAGACAGGAGGATCATGAGTTCAAAGCCAGCCTCAGCAATGGCGAGGGGCTAAGCAACTCGGTGAGACCCTGTTTCTACATAAAACACAAAATAGGGCTGGGGATGTGGCTCAGTGGTCGAGTGCCCCTCGGTTCAATCCTCGGTACCAAAAAAAAAAAAAAAAAAGTCATACTTCTGCCCTGCAGACTCCTTTAATGGTGACCGATGTGTTTATCACACAACGATCTCATTATCGTTCAGTTCTAAATAGTTTCTGATTTCCCTTGTGATAGTTTCCTTCACTTTTATAGTAGATAATGCATGAATTTCAATTTCAAAACATATGGGTTTACCAAATAGTTTTGTGATTTATTTCAAATCTTAGGGCATGACAGCCAAATGTCAATTCACCGTGTGTGTTGAGGATGGCGTTGAACATGCCACACGTGAGATTTTTGTAACAGGTCCATGTGTACTTGAAAAGGTACATCCTCGGGCTGGGATTATGGCGCAGTGGTAGCGTGCTCGCCTAGCACGCGGGAGGCACTGGGTTCGATCCTCAGCACCACATAAAAATAAAATAAAGATATTGTGTCCACCTACAACTAAAAAATAAATATTTAAAAAAAAAAAAAAAAAAAAAAAAGAAAAGGTACATCCTCTGATCTTGGCTACAGGAGTCTATCATTGTTCATTAATCCTACCATCTCCATTTTTCCTGCTTGATCTGCCAATTACGGAGAGATGGACAGCCTGTGTGATGTATGATTTCTGTGATGGTACCCTGCACAACACCCTCAAATCACTGCGGGGGTGTTCCCGCCCCTCCTAGCCCAACAGCTCCTAGCCAGCAACTAGCACCAGGAGGTCACTGGAGCAGGGTCATTCTGCCTGGTGTGAGACTTCTCCTCTAATGGGCCGTCCCTTGCTTGGGGATCACCCAACAACCTGGCCATACCTGTCTCAGAGTCATGGTGCTGAGGATCAAACCCAGTGCCTCACTCAGGTCAGACAAGTGCCCCACCACAGAGCTACATCCCCAAGCCCCGCTTCCCAACATTTCACTAAGTGGCTGAGGCTGGCCTCCTTCCTTCCTCTCCACCCAGCCTGAGTGCCTGGGCTGGACGCTCTCCAAGGTGCTTTTGCCCCACCCCCATATCTACTTCATCTTGGCATTTGTTTCTTGGGATCCAAACTAACAACTGACAGTGGGTTTGCCAAATTCTCTCTGAAAGTCTGACAATTCTTTTCTTTTTCTTTCTTCTGTTTTTTATCCATTTTTCTTTTCTCTGACAATCTGACATACAAGTTCAGACTTATTATATCTTGATGAATTGCTCCCGTTATTGTATATAATAATCTGCCTTATTCCTAATAGTACACTTTATTAACAGTGTCTTTGTCCCTAAACAATATATGGTATTGTGTTTAGATTTTTTTAAACTGGAAATAAAGGCATGGTTTGAAACCTTCCTCTGCGTGTTATTCGGAGTTTCTGAGATTCAGTCACATTGACACGTGTCCTCGCAGCTTGTATGGACTGTTCTACGTTAATCTGTTATGTGAATCAAATGCATTCCTTTTTCCCTGCCGTTGAAGGAGATTTAGCTTATTTCCGACTTTTTCCTATTTACACAACACTGCTCTAAACATTCTTAACAACAGCTCACGGGGCTCGTGTATGAAAATTTCTTTAGGCTATGACAATTTCAGAAATACAACTGCTGGGCCGAAGCATCTGTACACCTTCATGTCACCAGCTAAGGTCAAACTGCTCTGCAGAGTGTTGGTCCTCATTTACACACAACAGCACTGGAGAGGGGCTTGTTCTTTCTCTAGATCTTTGCATATCTTTGGTGTCAGCTCTGCTGTTGGACAACCTGATAATATCTTGTTAAGTATTTATTTCCCCTAATATCAATACAGTGGAGCATCTTTTATTGTTTGTATTAACTATTTCTATTTTCTCTTCTGTAATCTGCCTTTTGCTGTCCTGTGCCCATTTTTCTAAGAAACTGTTTGTCTTTTCCCTGTTATTTCTAGGAGTTCTTAATGCATGTCGGAAACAAGTTCCTGGTCAGTTACATGTGTGTTCTGTCTTTTCCTGGTCTAAGGCTAGTCACTTCTGCATGTTCTTTTGAAGTTGAGACCAGTTTCATTTTTTTCCCATATGGAAAACAAATTGTCATAGCACCATTTATTGAATAGTGACATTGTTTTTTTGTTTGGTGTTTTGTTTTGTTGTCTTAAATATGGAGGTCTCGCTAAGTGGGGGAGACTGGCCTCAAACTTGTAATCCTCCTGCCTCAGCCTCCCCAATAACTGGGATTACAGAAGTGCACCACTCTCCCAGCTTTGTGCCATTGCTTTTAAACTTAAATGAGTTGTTGTTATTGTTTTATGTGACCAATGCTACTCACACATTTTTTCAATGTCTTTGTTCCTTAGCATTCCATTTTAGAATTCCTTCCCAACACTTTTTAAATTTTTTTTTTTTTAGTTGTGGATGGACATGATACCTTTATTTCATGCCATGTGGTGCTAAGGATCAAATCCAGTGCCTCACTCAGGTGAGATAAGTGCTCCACCCCTGAACTACAGCCCTAAGCCCCGCTTCCCAACATTTCTTCTCATACTTATATATATATTTCATCCTAGGGATTGAACCCAGAGCTTCACACATACTTAGCATTCACCCTACCATGAGCGACATCCCCAGCTCAGATTTATCTTGTTTCAAATCTTGAATCCCAAAACAAACCAGTTGAGAAATTGGGGAAAAGGATTATAATTTTCCTGTGAGATTTTAAAGTTCAACAGTCAATAGGGAAATGTGGCTGGCTCAGAGGAACCCGCTGATACTGAGTCAAAAACCAGGACAGGAAACATGGGTGTGCAGAGAGCAGGGTGGAGGACGTCTTGGGGAAATGGCCACAGCCGCCTTGCTAATTGGCCAGTCCTGCAGCAGATGACGGTGGCCCTGGCTGTGCTGAGTCACTCGTACAAGACCAATGATCAATTAGTCTGTGCACACGGTGCATTTTATATAAATCCCATCAGGGGTGCGCCAAGAACAAGTGCAACGTTTGGAAGCAAAATAAGTCTTAAAATTGGCACTTCTGACATGTGCAGTGCCTCCTGAAGTGACATTCGAGGGGCTGCTAACCTTGCCAGGGCTGCTAACCTTGCCGGGAGATCCATATGCTACATTGTTTGAATCTAGCTCCAGAATGTTCACTGGCTCTTCAAGGATCTCAATACTCACCATGGACTACTGTTCTTTGTACGTAGTATCAATCTTAATTTTTCTTATTTGCTAAAAAGGTTTTAGGCTATTAGGTTAAGAGGATGAATGATGTTGGAAGCATTTTAAGAATAATTTCCCATGATTTGGGGAATTTCCAAGAGTTCCTGGGAATTCTGATTTCTTACTTGTAATCGTAAAGTTTAGTTATCTGTGGACGCTGGAAACCACGAGCTGTGTTGCAGTCTCCGAGTCCACCACGGCTGCACTTAGGAACACCGGCTTTGCTGCTAAGCCCGGGAAGCCTGTTGCACCTAGACCGTGACTTGGGCAGGGTTTAACCTCTGGAAGCCTCAGCAGCTGGCAGGGGGAACGACATAACGGCATCTACCCCGCGTGTCGGCGCGAGGATTGAAGGAATAAGGAGAAAGGGCTTCAGAACAGAGCTTGGCATACAGCAAGTGCTCAATAATGGGACTTATTCTTGTTTCTAAGTCTCTTCTTCCTGAATTGTCTTTTCTCCTTCCTGAAGCTCATGCATTCTCTCCTGCCCACCCCCCACCCAGGGATGGAATCCACCGGTGCTTAATCACTGAGCCACATCCACAGCCCTATTTTGTGTTTTATGTAGAGACAGGGTCTCACTGAGTTGCTTAGCACCTCGCCCTTGCTGAGGCTGGCTTTGAACTCGCAATCCTCCTGCCTCAGCCTCCCAAAGTGCTGGGATTATAGGTGGCACCACTGCGCCCGGCTCTCTCCACCCTGTTTTGAGGCCAATCTCAGACACCCTATCATTTCACCTGTAAATATTGTCTAACTGTCCTTCTTTTCATGGTGTAGCATGCTTTTCTTGAGAGTTTGAATCCTGAGCATCATACGCTTCCTGCTTGACATTTCCTGTCACATGGTCCTGTTGTCTCGGAGTCCTGGGCCTCTGATCCTCCTGTTGGTGGTGTCTCCTGATATTCAAGAGGACCCCTTGAACTGAGATTTGATATTGTGAGCTCATCTTTGGAGGAGCTGGTTTTTCGGGTGGGAGTTTCCTGCCACCCTAGTGGGAAGCGCGCCCTCCAGAGCCAGGCCGCGGCTGCCTCACCGGTGGTCTGGGGTCATCGCCTGCTGGATACCACTTTTCTTTTCTTGACCCAGGAATCCCAGACCATGCAGTACAAATCTGGGCCTTAAACCCACTCACAGCACACCAATGAGGTTTGGATTTCTCAAGGGGTCTGTTCAGCTCCCCGCTGCTTGGTATCTCCCTGTGCCGGGGGTAAATTTTTTCTAGTTCACCCTCTACTGAAAGAGCAGCCCTCGGAGGAGTCTGGTTTGCAGAAGGTCTAGTTTCAACTCTCCCCAGCCTGTCAGCCAAAGATCTCATTTCCAGTCTCCTTGGCCCCTGGGTTACTGGCTGATTATCCCTCCACCCCAGCCCGCCTCCCTCCCGAGGCCACCGCGGGGCTGGGTCACGTGGTCTCCACTCTGGCTTTCCCTCTTTGTTTCTGGTCCCCAGGGATATTCCCTTGCTGCTTGCTTATCTCAGTCATGCGCTGACTATTTATTTATTTATTTGATTGTATTTTTATCCGGCATTTTGATGTTATTGTGGGGAGAGGTTTCCCACATTATCCTAGTTGAAGATTTGGTCAGAACTGAGTTGTTTGTTTGTCGGTACCAAGGACTGAACCCAGGGGTGCTCTACCACCAAGCTACATCCCCAGCCCTTTTTATTTGTATTTTATCTTTTTAAAATGTTTTTTTAGTTATACATGGACACAGTGCCTTTATTTTGTTTACTTATTTTTATGTGGTGCTGAGGATCGAACCCAGTGCCTCACACGTGCGAGCCAAGCGCTCTGCCACTGAGCCACAACCTCAGCCCATTTTTATTTTTATTTTTATTTTTTTAAATATTTTGTTTTGTTGTAGATGAACACAATATCTTTATTTATTTTATGTGGTGCTGAGGATCGAACCCAGTGCCTCACGTATGTGAGGCAAGCGCTCAACCGCTGAGCCATAGCCTCAGTCCCTTTATTTTTTTATTTTGAGACAGCATCTTGCCAAGTTGCCCAGGCTGGACTTGAACTTGTGGTCCTCCTGCCTCAGCCTCTTGAGTAACTAGAATCACAGTTGTCTGCCACTGCGCCCGGTTCTTTTATTATTAACGTTGGTTTCATTTTTTTCTTTTTTTATTTCCTACTTGCAATTTTAAAAACCAAACTGAGGGCTGGGGTTGTGGCGCAGTGGTAGCGTGCTCGCCTAGCACGCGGGCGGCACTGGGTTCGATCCTCAGCACCACGTAAAAATAAAATAAAGCTATTGTGTCCACCTACAACTAAAAAATAAATATTAAAAAAAATAAAAATAAAAAAAAATAAAAACCAAACTGATACCATTATCATAGCATCATGCTCAGATCGAACTCATCTGTCCCCCAAAGCCACACCAGGGGTGCACTCAGCTCTCTCTTATCCTTTCCTGGGTAAGGACCGTAAATGGGCCACCTGCACTACACAGAGGCAGGCCTGGCCACAACCCTGGGTTTGGGTTCAGACTGACCCTACACTTCAGTCTGAATGTGTCCCCTCACAGAGCTTTGGAGGACCAGAGCTTGTGACTTTTATTTTGGTACAGACCAATTGTGGGATTTTTACTGTGTGAAAGTTTCAGGACAGCACTGTTCTGTTCCCATTTTGCAGAAACTTTAGAATTCTGGATTTTGCTGTGGTATCACTTTTCTGTCAATTTTTCCTTGTAAATAGCCAATGTCATCTATAATACTGATTTGTATGACTGTCACTAAATAGCCAGCCAGCAAAAATGGCCTGAGTATTCGTAACTCAGTTCCTTTCCTGGCAAGGAAGAGGAATTGAGGAGATGGAGCACGTTTCACCGTCACTGACTCAAATCTTTCGCCCTGTGAACACTCGCTACTAGGCTGTTGCTCTTGTCTCTGGATCGATGAGGGATCAGTTCTGCTCGCTCCAAACTCGTCTCTGCTCTGTTGCCAAACTGACAAGAGACATTATTTGGTCAGGCCCTGCCCCTGTCAAAAATCCTGCTTATGTTTCTTTCGGGGATGCCCTAAAGTTGGTTATGATTACAAGTGCACAATTCTTTAAATATACTAAAGACATCAAATTGTGCACTTTAAATCAGTATCTTTTATTGTTCTATGGTCTGAAGCTTATGTGTGTGGGTGTGCGTGTGGGTGGGTGTGATACTGGGAATGCAAGCCAAAGTGCATGCTAGGCAAGCCCGCTACCACTGAGCTACACTGCAGCATATGGTCTGTACGTTGTATCTCAGTAAGGCTGTTCATTTGCTTTATAAGTGCATGAGAATTAGATGGGGAGACTGCTTGGGCACCCAAGGCTCCCCTGAAGTGGCCCTTTCTGTGACCCTAAATCCCCACCATATCAAGCCTCTCCCTGTTCCTCCCATGTACCACCCTGTACCATGGCACTGTGACTTTTTGCACAAACTGTCTTTACTACCTGGAATGCCCCCGTCACCAGCTCCTCCAGGCAGACTGCTAGTTATCCTACAAGACTGAGCTGTAGCTTTGCTTTTTCCAGGAAGCTTCTGAGACCCTCTGAGTCCCACCGTATCCCAGCTTGACCTCTGCCACTGCTCCTGACACACCGCATCGCACGGGTGGTTTCCCTTTCACCAGTTGACCTCCTGCGTCCCCATCATCTCTGCATCTTAAGACCTGACTGGGTGCCTGGCACCTTGGTGGGGCTCAGTGCACACGTGGTCAACTCAACCAGCAGATTTCATGGTCCTCCTGCTGTTGGGCCCCGTGAGTGTGGGAGCCCCAGTGATACCGCTGGTTACCTGGGACGAGTTCTGCTTTTTCACATGTTGAAATCCGAACATAAGAGAAGCAGCCGAGCCAGCATTTAAGGAGGGTTTATTCAAGAAGGGGCGACATAGGGGCTGGGGCTGTAGCTCAGTGGTGGAGCGCTTGCCTTGCATGCGTGAGTCACCGGGTTTGATCCTCAGCACCACATAAAAATAAATAAATAAAATAAAGATATTGCATCCATCTACAGCTAAATAAATAAATAAATAAATAAGTTTAAAAAAAAAAAAAAGAAGGGGCGACATAGATTTCTCCCAGGAGGGAGAAGGGGGCCAGAGCTGGTCTCCCGGTATCCCAAGAAGTACACGTGTTTTGCCTTTTTCTATGTCCTAGGCTTCCTTTGTTCTCCTGCTCTCTTCCCCTTATCTCTCTCCTTTCTGTGTACATGACTAGGCCCAGGAGGTGCTTGGTGGAGTGGTCAGAAGGTGAAAAGCAGATGGATTGGGGGGGGGGAGCCCAGGTGGAGTAATGTGGATAGGAAGGGGCATAATTAACAACTCCCTGTAGGGAGGGACAATCCCTGGCACAGGTTACCTTAGCAACAGGTTGGAGCAGGGGCAGGTTATCCCAATAAAGGTGGAGGAGGGGCTCTGAAGGCATTAGTATTTCAACCCCTCTCCAACTTCCCAGACCCAAATTGGCCTCCTTGATCTAACCTGACTCGGTTTACCTATGGACACTGCCTGCCTGTCTGATTCTGGCTTCACCAGGGGTGCGGACAGCACAGGCTCCTGGGGAGCTGTGGACACGCGAGGTACAATTCCTTCCTTGCACCCCTCTCGCTTTTTCTTTGCTTCTGACTTACCAATGACCAATTAGCAATTTAGCAAGAACTACCTTCCTCATCTTTCCGGAATGCCTGCCTCACTACCGAGGTCCCTTCCTTCCCCTCGGGCTGGGGGGACACAGGCACTACGTGGACTAACAGAACGAAAGGGGGGAAGGGCCAATTAACATTCAGCTAAGAGAGAAAATGATTTCTCCTATCAGCAATAAAAACTGACAGCTCTATCAGAAAATGAGCCAGGGGAGCCACAAAGCCCAGCAAGGCCAGGTGGGGAGGGAGGGAGTCTGCAGACCCATCAGGAGTGATAAAGATGGCTGAGGGCAGAGACGGCTGCTGGGAGTCAGGGAATCGCTCAGGCAGCCAAAGGAAGCGCCTGGGGAGGTGGAAGAGCTCCGCACTTCACTTCTCTTCTCTGATGCGGCCCCAGGCAAGAGCGCGAGCACTGTTCAGGTTTTATACCCGAAACTTAGAGCTCCACTCTCGGATGGCCTCTCCCCATGCTCCCGTTTCCTCTGACCTTATCATAAAAGGAGGCCACGTGATGCCTATTTATGGTACAGGACGGTCTGGGGAGAGGAGGCTCACAGTGGGCCAATTCCGAGGCTGATGAAATTGCTCTGGCCTCCGGATCTCTCCATGCCATGAATGAATAAGCGGGCGTGGGGGCAGGGCGCGGACTCCAGCTCCACTGCTGTCTGCAGCCAAGTTCCTTCCTGAGTCGCAAGGAGGTGGGTTGTTCTGTAAATCCCAGCTTCCAAGCCACAGTGGCTTCCCAGGGCTCCAATGCCGTAGCTCCCAGAGGAGAGGAAGTGCTGGGGGAGCACCCTCGTTCAGCTGGGAGAAGGTGGTTAGCATTTAAAAATGTGGCCATTAAATTTCTATTTCATATATGAGCACATTTGCTAGAAGAGAAGAGACCAATGAGAATAAAATGGCAAGTGATATAAAAAGGGTCCAGGAGGAGCCGAGGTGGTGTGTTTTCACTGGAAATAGGGGTCAGTTGGTACACGGGTCTGCACGTGTCAAATGGAAAGGCCCAGGAAGAGGGCCAGTGCATCCTTCCATGAGGCACCTGTGCCCATCACGGGGACTAGGGAACCACAGCAGTCTCAGGGAGGCAGGGCAGGGACTCCTTTGCTCCAGGAACTGTCTTCAGCAGATAGTGAGGGGGGCGGGGTGCGAGCAGAGAGGTCCAGCCTGCATGGTCAGCTGTGGGTTCTGAGTCACTCCCACAAGTTTTGAACTTGGATTTTTTTTTATCAGGTCTGATATGATCTTTCTTTCTTTCTTTAAGTTCTTGGTACAGTAGATAAAAAATGTCAGTAAACTTAAGGCTTTTAATACTCAGGAATTGATTCCAGATGAAATCACTAATGAGTTCAGATAGTTCACAGGTGCTGTGTCTTCAATGGTCATTAGAAGGCATCTTTCAAGATATATTGCTAGTTTTGAGGTTAGCAGCAAGGAAATGCTAGCTGTTGTAACAAACAACTCCCAAAACACCAATGGCTTAACCCAAAAGACATATGTGTCTCACCCACATAACTGACAAATGGGAACAGTAGTGGCTGGTGGGGGCTCTCCTCTATACAGTGACTTGGGGATCATGCCTCTGCCATTGTCTGGCTTGACTATCCAGAGGCCTTCCTGCCTCTGGCAGTAGAAAGGGAAACGGGGAAGGGATATCTCAGTGTGCACAGCTGACTCACTCTTCAATTACTAGTTAATGCCTGTCTGAGGAGTGCCAGAGCTCTTGCCTAGCATGCCCAGGGCCTGGGTTCGATCCCTAACATGCAAAAATAAACAAAATCAATTAGTGTCACCCACCATATCAACAGCTAAAGAGAAACTATTATATGATGATATCAACTGATGCAGAAAAAGCATTTGACAAAATCCAACACCTGTTTATCACTTCGAACAAACAATAAGAACAACAAAACTCTCAGCAAATTGAGAATGGAGAACTCTTCAACTTGATAAAGAACATTGCAAAAAATATCTACAACTAATAACCCCAGAGGTTTGATCTTTTCAGTTTTTC
Source organism: Xerus rutilus (assembly GCA_028644305.1). Taxonomy (NCBI): domain Eukaryota; kingdom Metazoa; phylum Chordata; class Mammalia; order Rodentia; family Sciuridae; genus Xerus; species Xerus rutilus. The sequence goes on from CM053403.1 coordinate 5,772,767, forward strand.
TATGGGGTCAGTTCAAAGTACTTTCTAATCTTCCTTTTGATTTCTTTTTTGACCTATGGGCTTTTAAAAAATGTATTATTTGGGCATTTTCAGGGATCTTTCTGTTATCAATTTATAATTTAATTCCATTGTTGTAAGAAAGCATACTTTGTGTGTTGTGAATCCTTTTAAATGTACTGAGACTTGTGAATGACTCAGAATATTGTCCATTTTGACAAATACTCTGTGCAAACTTGGGAAGGGTATGTATTTTTGGGTAAAGTATGAATGTCAATTAGGTCAGGTTGGTTGAAAATGTTCAAATCTTCTATATATTTTCGTTTTCTGTTCATTTTTATATCAATTATTGGCATTTCCAACTATAATTATAAACTTATCCCTCTCTCTTTGTAGTTCTATAAATTTTGCTTCAAGCATTTTGAAGCTCTGCTATTAGGTCTATAAACATTTAGGATTGCAATATCTTTGGGATGAATTGACCCCTTAATCATTTGTAAATTACCTTCTTCATCCCTGGTAATATTGTTTGCTCTAAAATCTACTTGTTCTGATATTAATATATCATTGCAATTTTGGGGGGGTTAATGATGATATATCTTTTCTACTCTTTTTCTTTGAACTGATTGTGTCTACATATTTGAGAGGTGCTTTTCTTTCTTTCTTTTTTTCTTTTTGGTACAAGGGATTGAACTCAGGGGCATTCGACCACTGAGCCACATCCCCAGCCCTGTTTTGTGTTTTATGTAGAGACAGGGTCTCACTGAGTTGCTTGATGCCTCACTGTTGCTGAGGCTGGCTTTGAACTCGCAATTCTCCTGTCTCAGCCTCCCAAAGTGCAGGGATTACAGGCATGCGCCACTGCGACTGGCTGGCTGGCTTGCTTTCTCTTTCTTTCTTTCTTTCTTTCTTTCTTTCTTTCTTTCTTTCTTTCTTTCTTTCTTTCTTTCTTTGTGGTACTGGGGACTGAACTCAGGGCTTCAGGTATGCTAGGCAAGTGCTCTACCACTGAGATATATCCCCAGCCCTTGAATTGTGTTTCTTTTCTTTGTTTTGTTTTGTGTTTTTTTTTTTGGTACTGAAGATTGAACTCAGGGGTGCTTGACCACTGAGCCACATCCCCAGCCCTATTTTGTGTTTTATGTATAGACAGGGTCTCACTGAGTTGCTTAGCGCCTTCCTGTTGCTGAAACTGGCTTTGAACTTGCAATTCTCCTGTCTCAGCCTCCCGAAGTGCTGAAATTACAGGCTTGCGCCACTGTGCCCAGCTTGAAGTGTGTTTCTTATAGACAGCATATTGCTTTTTAAATCCAATCTGATGATCACTGTCTTGAAATTTGGAGACTTAGACCATTTATATTTAATGTGATTATTGACATGGTTAGGTTTAAATCTATCATCTTGTTACCCATTTTCTATTTGTCTACCTATTCTTTTTTTTTTTTAATATTTTTTTAGCTGTAGATGGACACAATGTCTTTATTTTATTGCTCTGTATGTGGTGCTGAGGATCGAACCCAGGGCCTCACGCATGCAAGGCAAGCGCTCTACCGCTGAGCCACAATCCCGGCCCATCTTTTTTCTCTTTTTCTTCCTTCTTTTGGTGAAACTGAATATTTAAAAAAAAAAAACATGGAACACTTCATGAATTTGCGTTTTGCCCTTGTGCAGGCACCATGCTGATCTTCTGTGTATCCTTCTCTGTGTCGTGTTTAGAGATCACAATCATCTAGCTAAGTTCCCTGATGGCGGCAGGTTATCAGTTTCTAGGCATTTCTAGTGAATGGAGCTGGGAAATACTTTCATTTTTTGAGCTAATATTTATAATTTATTTATAATTTTAGTATATGTGCTACCAAAGCAAGCACATGACTAAATATCCTTTAAATACTTTTTTAGTTGTAGATGGACACAGTGCCTTTTATTTATTTATTTTTATGTGGTGCTGAGGGTCAAACCCAGTTCCTCACATGTGCCAGGCAAGCTTTCTACCACCGAGCTACCACCTCAGCTGTATGACTAAATATTTTTAATGAGTTTGTTATATCTAGTGTGTTGGCTTTTTAGTTATAACTAATTATTTTAATGATTGTTTTAAAGTTTATAGTATACAACTTCAATTTACCCCAATCTACCTTAAAGTGCTACTATACCACTTCATATAAAGTCTAAGAACCCCAAAGGGGAATGAAGGAAAGGGAGGGGGATGGAAATAGGAAAGAAATAAAATGAATTGGACGTCACTTTCCTATGTTCATATATGAACACATGACCAGTGTAACTCCACATCATGGACAGCCACAAGAATGGGAAGTTATACTCTATGTATGTACGATATGTCAAAATACTATACTGTCATGTGTAACTAAAAAAAACAAATAAAAAAATTTAAATTTCCATTTCTCCCCTCCCATCAATTAAAAGGATATATAATTTGTAGCATTATCTCCAGTTCCAATCCAGTATGACAAGGTTCATCCTGGCTTTCCTCCTTTCCATGTTTGTATCTCCTTTCTCTGGCTCCTGTTATTTCAATCCCTTTGCCTGATGCCACTCTCCTGACCTTGTAGGCTGCCATTCACCTTGAGTGTTGGGGCCTGACCCTGCTCCCACAACTGGACTTGGGTATGGCTGCTCCCAACTTCCTACCTTGTTCAAATCTGCCTGTGACTTTTTGAGGAAGAGAGGAAGGAAAAAGTCAACAAATGTTTTTATAAAGTGGGAAAATACATTTATCAACCTTCTATCACTGCGACACAATATCTGCTTCTAAGGAGGAGAGATTTGTTTGGGTTCATAGTTTCAGAGGTTTTGGTCCATAGTTAATTGGTCCATTGCTTTGAGGTGTGTGGTGAGGTGGTACATCAATTGGAAATGAGTGATGGAGGAAACTGCTCCTTTGACAGCAGCCCTCAGGCAAAGAGGGAGACAGGAGGGGCTTCCCAGTATCTCCTTCAAGGGCACAACTTCCTCCCAATGACCTAACTTCCTCCCACAAGGCTCCACCTCTTACAGTTCCCACCACTCCCAATAGCACCACAGGCTGAGGATACAACCTTTGGCACATGATCTTTGGGGGACACTTTCAAACCATAGCAAGGAGGCAGAGGGAGAACCTCAGTAGTCTGTGAGAGCTTTCTTCCTCTTAACTAAAAGGGCTCATTTGTCCTTTTTCTGTTTTTGTTCTTGTCTAGGCCCTCAATTAAGGAGCCCTATTTCCTTTTAGTGGAAAATGGTATTTGGAGGTCACAATTTTCTACAAAGTTCTCTGCTACCAGTGAGTTATTAGTTCCCAGGTTTTTCTAGCGAATGGAGCTGGGAAATACTTTTATTTTTAAGGAGAAAAAGGATAATAAGCTTATGCTTCTATTTCCAGCTTAAATTTAGGATGACAGGGTTTCTACATACCTTCTTTGATTTTATATTTGTTTCTTTTTTCTCTCATGCTGAAAATATTGCTTTCTAAAACTAATAATTACTTATTTGTTTTATCCATATGTGTGTAATAGATTATACAATATACATTATAATATTATAGATAGCAGAGCATATTTAATTTATATCATATATTTCAGAACATCAATATTATTGCTGACCCTATGATTACTGAAAACAATTTAAGGTTTCTTTGACTTTTTTCTCTATTTGCTGGGTATGTCAGTTGGGATGTGTGACCAAATTACTTTCTTTTTTTTTTTTTAATTTTTTAGTTGTTGATGGATCTTTATTTTATTCATTTATTATTTATTATGTACATGTGGTGCTGAGGATCGAACCCAGTGCCTCATGCATGCTAGGCAAGTGCTCTACCCCTGAGCTACAGCCCCAGCCCCCCAAATTACTTTCTATCTGAGTGATCAAGCCATCAACTATATACAAGGCTATACCTATTTGTTTCATTTTGCTTTTGTTTTTTAGAGGAACTTTTTTTAATTTCAATTTCGTTGTGGTTTAGGATTTTGTTTTTTTCGGCGGTGGCGGGGATGGAACCCAGGGCCTCAGGCATGCTGGGCTAGCGCTCTACCACTGAGCTACACCCTAGTCCCATTTTGGTGTGTAATTGAATAAAGCATCTGTGTGTTTCCAAAGTCAAAACTGATAAACAAAGAACATTTAGAGAAGTCTGGTTGCATCCTGCCCTGCCACACTGTCCCTTTTCTTCCCTTTTGTGTGATCTTATTTAAAGTTTCGGTTTTCCTTTTTTAAATATAAACAAATACATTCGTGTGCTTGGATCCCCTCCCCTGCTTGGTAAATGATCGCACGCTGTACACCATTTCCCCTCCAGTTGACAGCGACACCAATCTCAACTATGACTTTATAGGGTGGCGATGGACACAGGTTCACTGTTAAGAGCTCAGGCCAAGTGCCTGGTGGAGAGATTTGTGCTCCTCAATTTTCTGGGCGCTGTGACTCCCTCTTGTCCGTGCAGAGGGGCCTTCATTGGTCATTGTCCAGCATGGGCCGCGAGCCTGGCATTGCACTGAGTGTTCTGTGTACTCGTTATTGATGGGAAACAACCAGCGCGAACCTTCACTTAAAGGAGCACGCATCCAGTGCCTGGCAGTTTTTGTGGGTGCACCTTGGAGGGGTCCTCTGGCTGGGGGTCTCTCACCAAGCTGCAGTCAGGCTGTGGGCCAGGGCTTCTGTCCCCTCAAGGCTTGACGGGGGAGGGAGCCCCTTCAGGGTCACTTACATGTTCCTTGCCACCTGGGCTTCTGTGCAGGGCCTTTCACAATACAGCGTGGAGCAAGCAAGTGAACAGGAGGGGGCCAGGGAGAGGAGACAGGGAGAGAGGATGGGGCCTCAGGGAGAAAGCCCCTGATTCTCCCATCCTATTGGGTGGAAGGAGGCAGCGAGTCCAGCCCCCACGCCAGGGAGGGGCTCCTGTGAGTGTCGGGAGCCAGGCAGCTGGAGGCTCATACTCACATAACCCTCCTAAGCCTCAGGAGGGAGGTATGTCTAGCCTCACTTATAGGTGAGAAAACTGAAGCAGAGATGTGCCACTCACCCAGGGTCCCAGAGCCAGTGCATCAACCCAGCAGAGCGGCTGGAAATGAGTGACAGGTGGCTCTCTGGTTCCCGGGTGGACGTACCATCAGGCAGCTTCCTCAAGCATCTCTGTGTTTCCTAGGCTGTCAGCCAAGTCAAGGTGGCCGTCTCAAGTCCACTTGGCCTCTGTGAAAACAGAAATGCAAACTGGAACACAGTCAAGGAGATACTGGGAAAAGCCAGGGCAGAAGCAGGAAGGGGCTCCCGGAGGGGAGGCTGAGGCTCCTGTGGCCACTCGTGGTCGCCCTCTCACCTCCCGCTTTCTGATGTTGCTGCATTAATGAGTGCATTTTTTTTAAGTACTCAGTTCCCACTAGAACATCAACTCTATGACATTAGGGCACCCTGTCCCCTTGTCCACTGTTTTAGTCAGTTTTTTTTTTTTTAACCACTGTGATCAAAGACAAGAACAATTACAGGAGAAAAAGTTTATGGGGGGCTCACGGTTTCAGAGGTATCAGTCTCTGGACAGCCAGCTCCATTCCTCCGGGCTCCAGGTGAGGCAGAACATCATGGTGGAAGAGTATGGTGGAGGGAAGAGGCTCAAGACATCACCCCAGGAAGCAGAGAGAGAACTGTGCTCAACAAAGACAAAATATATACCCCAAAGGCATGCCCCCAGGGACCCGCCTCCTCCAGCCACGCCCTACCCACCTTCAGTCACCACTCAGGGAATCCCTATCAGGGGATTCATTCACTGATTGGGTCAAGGTTCTCACAATCCACTCATTTCACCTCTGAACCTTCATTGTCTCACACATGAGCTTCTGGGGGGCACGTATCTAAACCACAACATCCACCATGGCCACCTAGAGCCCTGGAAGTAAGTAGTGACCAGCCAGTGGTCAGGGTGGATCGCAACATGCCTGAGGCAGCCCAAAGCTTTTTGTATTTTTCTTGAGATCCTGGGGATTGACCCCCAGCATTCTACCTCTGTACTGTATTCTCAGCCATTTCTATTTTTTTTTATTTGGAAACAGGGTCTTGCAAAAGTGCTGAATCTGGCCTTGAACTCCCAACCCTCCTGCCTCAGCCTCTCGAGTCTCTGGGATCACAGGGTGCACCCGTCTCGTGGAGCCTGAGGCTCCCAAGTCGCCTGTGTGGCATGGGGGCATGCTGGTGGGGGAGGATTACTGCCCATCCCCTCCAGGTGGCAGAGGGAGGCGGGAGTCCTTGCTGAAGCACAGGGCCCTGGGGGGCCACAGGCAGGGCATCAGACTAAGCCCTGGATTTTCTGTAGATCTGGAGATCAGCTTTGGGGCAAAATGCCTGGAAAAGAGGGACCCTGTGGTGATCAGCAATGACCCAAAGAAGCCCCAGCAGAGGCTCCACCCTGTGCCGAAGCCACTTGAACAAAAATATTTCAGAATCTACCTCCACAGCCCGCAACTGATTTTATATCTCAAACTCCCTGACCCGGCTTCACCCTGGCTCGAGCGTGCATTCTTCTGTGATTTACAGTTAGTGCTAGGTTTCTATCAGGAAGCGTCTGTCCCCACTCACCATCCACAAAAAGGTGTGGGAGCTGAAGCTGGGGGCACATTTCCTCGGGCTCTCATTTCTCAGTTAGTCCACAGAGACAAAACTCTGCCTGTCCAGAGTGTGCACCCCGAGGGGACTTGTTTTAAGCCTTTAAACAGACTAAAAGAGGTAGAAGGGAGCTTTTCAGATAGGGGGTAGGGAACATTCCAGATAGAGGGAATAGCCATGCAAAGGCCCTGGGACAGGCAGGTCCCATGTTTTGCAACGCAGCTGTGGCATGGAGGAAAGCTGGGAGGGAAATGTGGGTGGTGGGGGTGGTTGGAGAAGCAGCCCAAGGTGTTGGAGCAGGGAGGGTCTGCCTGGCTGTCAGAGGGACTTTGGCTTCCATGCTGCTTAACATGGAGGCTGCTTCAGAGTCCTGAGCCAGACTGTGACCCCTCATTCCCAGTGGCAGGAGTCACTCTGGCTGCCCTGTGGTGGACTGGCTAGTGGTGAGGATGGTGGGTTGGGGGAGACAAGGAAGAGACCAATTAAGGATCATTACAATGAACCAGGAGAGGTACCAGTGGGGACAGCCTGGCAGCAAGGTGTGGCTGTCAGGGTGCTTGAAGGGAGGTCAGTGGATTTGCTCAGAGTATGTGTGGGTGTAAGAGACAGAAGGACAAGGTGACCCCAGGTCTTTGGCCTGAACAGCAGGAAGGAGGCCTGGTTCTTTGCATCTGCAGAGCAGATGGGGAGGGCAGGGACTTGGGGCTTGGGCACGCCAGGTCTGAGGAGCTGCTGATTTGTGTGGCAATTCGAGCAGGACTCCAGATGGATGAGCTGGGCAAGAGGCTCAAGGTTAAGAGTCCCAGTGCTCTTGGGACTGTGGCTCAGTGGTAGAGTGCTTGCCTGGCATGCATAAGGCACTTGGTTTGATCCTCAGCACCACATAAAAATATTAAAAAAAAAAAAAAAAAGAGTTCCAGCTCTCTAGGAGAAAAGCCACGAGTCAGATGAGATGGCCTGGGGTGAGTGTGGACAGAGAAGAGAGGGGTTTGAGGATGGTGGGGGCTGGCCTTCATTTTTAGGTTGAGGTGACAAGAGCCAGCAAAGGTGCTAAGGAGGAGCAGCTAGGGGAGAGGGGAGAGCAGGAGGGTGAGGCCTGGCACCGGATTGCACAGGGGATCCCGGCACTAATGTGGCTGAAATTCAAGTGGGTTGACAGGCCACCAGGTTCCAACGCCAGGTTCCTGGGCACTTGGCAGAAGCACTCCAGTAAGGGGGGAAGTGGTGAGAGCTGAACCTAGGGGTTCTGGGGTACAGGGAAAAAGGGAGGTGACAGCCAGGACCGACAGAGAAATGGCAAGATTGTTGGAAAGTGATACCAACTGAAAGCAGGTTTTTGTGGTTATTTTGTTGCTGTTTTTTAAGAAGGAATGGCCATGGATTTGCATATTTTAATACTGCTGGATCAGATCTGAGAGAATTTTCCCTCAGGAGAGTTGCTGAGGCCACATGCTCAAGGAAGCCATTGGGACACGATACAACATCAAGTGAGGGCCCAGGGAGGGCACAGTCATGGGGGGCCAAGCGCTGGTGGGGATTTTATCAAGCGGAAATGACACCCTGAGGCTCTGTGTTCCTTGGAGAGGTTGTGGACAGATGCGAAGAGTTTCAGCTGACAGGAGCCAGTCATTGCCTGACTGTTACCCTCCCCCCTGGTCTGGCCAGGTGGCCTACAGCATGACCCACACATGGTGCCTGCAGCCAGGCCTGAGGAAGTGGTGGCAGGCTGTGCGGACCTGGCCAGTTAGAGGAAGCCATGGGCAAGGCCACATTCTGACTGTGACGGGGGGGTCCTTCCTCCATTAAGAAAAAAATTGATAATTGCATGCTGACAGTGACTTTTAAGGACACTGGGAGCTCTGCTAGGGACCTGCAGTGGCAAATTGCAGAGCTGAGCCTTGGAGCTGGGGAAGGGCTATGGAAGCCACCAAGCAGCAAGCATGAATGGGGCCATGTCCACCTTCTACCCAGCAGAGGTGTGTCTGAATGAACAGCTTTCTTCCTTCCCCAAAATTTATATATTCTGGTTGCATTAGTATAAAGCTGACTATAACCAGGCTGGGCTGGTCACAAACTATTTTTTCCTTCTGATTTTAAAGAAAATTAAAATATTTTGTGTGTCCAGAGTGTCGCTAGATGCTGTGCCTTGATGAACCTAGAGCAGATGTGGGCCTGCCTCTGAGGTTGGCATCAGGAAACACTTGTTTCTTCCTGACAGGGTTGGCAGTGTCTTTTCCCCATGGCAAGGAAGCTGCTTGTGGGCACTTGCACCAGACCCAGGACCTCCCAGCCAATGCAGGGCTTCCCATGCCACTTCCTGGGAAGACAGCTGGACAAAGGAGCCAGCAGCAGGGTGGGGTTGGTGACACCTGTTGTGCTTTCTGTGATGGTTCATTTTGTGCATCAACTTGACTGGGCCATGGGGTGCCCAGATATTTGGCTAAATGGTATTCTAGGCCTGTCTGAGAGGCTGTTTCTGAGTGAGATTAATATTTGAGCAGGTCACCTGAGTTGAGCTGACAGCCTCCTCAGTGTGGGTGGGTCTTGTCCCATCCGCCAAGGCCTGAAGAGAACAAAAAGAAGAAGAGAGAATCTGCTGTGTCTGCTTGTCACACCACGGGCTCTTCTGGATCCCCAGCTTGCTGACTGCAGATCCTGGGACTTCTCAGCCCTCCTGACGGCATGAGCCAATTCCTTATAAAATCTCTCCCTCTCCTTATCTTCTGTCCCTCTGGAGAGCCCTGGATAACACAGTTCCCAGGTGCTTCTAGCCCTCAGGACTGCTTTGAGACTGGCTGTGCTGGGACAAGGTGCCAGGCCACACTGGGTCAGAGGAAGGGCTTCGGATAATTGGGTGGGGCAGCCACGGCTTTCAGCAGCGATTTTGGGCCAAGTCAAGCAGACTATGGCTCTTTGTTCGGGACACTGCAGTGTCATGTCTCACCCAGGAGTGAGGGGTTCACCCAGCTCATTCAGGGCCATGCCTCCTGGGCCTTAGAAATCCGCTCTGCTGTTATGTTCAGGGCAGGTTAGAAGTGAATACAATGCTCATGAAAAAAAGAAGAAAAACCCCAGAATATAGCATTTTTAGTTTTATTTCCCATTACAATGGATTCCCAGTGATTCAGGATTTGATCATCCAGTTTGAAGACGACAGAGGCCTTCTATGGGCTTCTCTGCTCCATCTTCCCCTCTTTCCCTGCTCTGGGCCTTCCTAATATTAGTGCAAGTGAAAGGAGAGGAAGGCTGGGGTTGTGGCTCAGAGGTGGAGTGCTTGCCTGGCACATGCGAGGCACTGGGCTTGCTCTTAAGTACTACACAAAAATAAATAAAGTATACAATTTGATGTTTAAAGAATTAAAGAGAAGATGAAACTGAAACAACAGTTTTACCTCCCTCCATGAGCTGTGGGGAGAGGGCCCTGCTGGGAGGGGAGCCAGCTTTCAGCCAGCCCTTGCCCTGACTAGCCAGGCCTTGCCCTCGCCTCAGGGCCTGTTAGAGCCCCAGCTGTACTGTCCTCTCCAACCAGGGCTCTTAGCAAGTCCATGAGAAACCTGATGGGACTCAGAGAAGTAGAAAACCTGTGTGGGAATGTTATAGGGCTTTGTTCCCAATCACCGGAACCAGTGAACAGATGAAGGCACTGTGGCCATCCACACAGAGGACACTAAAAGGGAGCAACTAAAAGGAAGTCGGTGCTGGTTCCTGTGACAACGTGGATGAACACTTCATGCTACATGAAGGAATCCATGTTCAGAAGACCGTCAGCGTTCGCCAGGGGCAGCAGGGGGAATTTGAGGGTGGGTGATGGAATGTTCTGGACCTTGATCGTGGTTGTGGTCACATGACTGTGTGAACTGTCAAAACCCAGAGAAGTGCTGGGTGTGCTGGTGCACATCTATAATCCCAATAAGGCTGAAGCAGGAGGATGGCAAGTTCAAGGCCAGCCTCAGCAACTTAGTGAGACCCTGTCTCAAAATACAATGAAAAGGGCTGGGGGTGTGGTTCAGTGAGCCCAAGGCCCTGGGTTCCATTCACAGCATCACAACAAAAATGGGCGGGCTGGGCTGTAGCTCAGTGGTAGAGCACTTGCCTAGCACGTATGAGGAACTGGGTTCTATCCCTAGCACCACATAAAACTAAATAAACAAAACAAAGGTATTATGTCCATCTATACCTTTATTTATTTATTTTTGTGAGGTGCTGAGGATCGAACCCAGTGCCTCACACATGCTAGGCAAGGACTCTACCGCTGAGCTACAACCCCAGTCCCATAAATAAATAAAGAAGGAAGGAAAGAATTCTTATTGGTTCCAAATAAAGAAGAAAACTGTAACATCTAATTTTAAGATATTAAGCCTAATTTCATCATTTTAGAGTTTTCTATCAGAAAGGGGCTCCTGTATCGATGAATACCTTATTAACATTTGGTGAGTAGCCAGGCACACGGGGGATCTCATTTAGCCCTAAGAAATTCGCCAGTGCAAGATTATTGTCACTACTGTTCAGATGAATAAACTGAGGCTCCAGCAGGTGATGCAATGACCTCCAAGTCAGGGGAAGGTGCTGAGGAGGTTTGAACCAGGTCTGCCAAGCCCACGGGGCTGTGGAGTTATGGATAACTGCTCTCCTCCACTTTCAGACTTTTTCTAAGGCATGTGGCTTTGCCAGGAAAGTGACCTTCTTTCCCTCCCATCACTCTTAGCGTGTGAAAGAGCTGCTCCCAGGCTGGCTTCCGAGGTGTTTCAAATTGCTGGCTTTCCTCCTCTTAAAGAGAGGATGGAGGCGGGGAGGGGTGTGGGGGAGAGAAAGGTCAGGACCTCTACGTTTATTAAGACTGTCTTAGGGAGCGCAGGGCACGCTGGAGCCGTGGGGCTCCCTGGTGGCCCTGCAGCCCTTGGTTGTCTTCAGCTGTGCTTCCAGACTGAGGGCAAGGTGCCCTTCCTCTCCCTATTTCTGTCCCAGTCCCAACCTGGAGGAAGTAAGCTGGAGTCGCCACTTGGCAGAGAGAATCACAAACCCATCCTTGCTAGGAAAGCCATGGCTGCCTCCCACCCTCTCCCAGCAATTTCCCAGCAGCGTGTTGGTGGTGAAGCAAGATGAACTGGAGAAGTGGGAGGGAGGTGACTGGGTTTCCAAAGCCCTTTCGAGACTGGGCTAGCTCTGCTAGGGTTGGCCTGCCCGCTCTTGTTTTTCCCGCAGGAACCCTTGTCCTCTTGAGGTCAGAGCTGGGCTCCTCCGGGCCTACCTGCCAACCAAGCCCGCCAGCCAGCCTGGTGAGCCCAAGGCACATCTCCCTGCTTTGCGTCTGTGGGGAGGACAGGATGCCTTGGAGCATAAAGGACACGGTGCTGAGCTGCAGATTCAGCTCAGCCCTTTCACTAAAAGCAAGTCCTGACTCCCCGACGGAGCCCACGTGCTTTCTGTGTTTGCAGAGTCAGAGCAGCAAAGGTGCCAGGGAGCCGGCAGGACTGGACACCTGTGGGGGGAACAGAAGGGGCTGATTCACTTTTTCTGTATAGATTTGTGGGTTTAACGCTCTTTCTGAACTGACACTCCCCGCGGACCCCCAGCATCCCTTGCGGGCTCTTGGCTCAGTGCTATTTTCTTCTGCCTCTTTCTCTGCCCTGACGGTTTCAGGGCGTCCATCCTGAGCTCTGGGCAGGGTCCACTCCTGGCGCCCGCAGCTCTGATGCCTGTGGGTCCCCGGTGAGCCCCTGAGCCTCCTCTCCCGACCAGCACGGCTGCTCAGATCCTGGCTCCCTTCCCTCCCAAGGGCTTCTTGCAAAACTCAAGGGAGAAAATGGTTGAGAAACTGCTTGGTAAACCTGGGATTTGCTACCGAATGAGGGAGCTTATTACTAAAGACACGATGCAGAACGCTCCGCCAGCGCTCAATCAATCTCTTTTACTGTCAGGGAGGCTGAGGAGGGGGGCCGCGGGCGACACAGCAGGGGAGAGACGCCACTTTATTCTCCAAGATCCGATCCGCCCCCACCTTGCTAAGCGACCTCCAGGGGGCACCCGATCTCCGCCCAGCGAGGGCCTGCGGGCGCTTCTCCTGACCCGCGGCCAAGAGCGTGCTCTGACCCTGGTCCCTCAGGGTGACTGGCAGAGGGGAGAGTCAGGAGCCCCTGGGCCTGAGTGATAGGCTGGCAGGGAGCAGGGCGTTCACCCAGCGTCAGGTTCTTGGCTGCACTGATAGATGGCCGGGATGCAACACGTATAATTCTGGAAGATTCAGAACATCCCTCAATGGCCACGTTTTCAGAAAATGGATGAAAAGCTGATCAAACAGACGTTTGATGCCAGGATGAAGAGGAGGCGGATTGGGTTGGAGGCAAAGTGCGGGCTGGAGTTCTCCAGAGCGGGAGGAGGAGTCTTGTCATTCATCAGGCCTGGAAGAGAAAAAGCAGGGAGGCCTCTCAGTGTCTCCTTCCCCTGCCAGGCTACTGAGGCGACCCCAGCCTGCCAGGCAGAGCACCAGGTGTGCAGCTACAGGCTTGGCCAGGGCAACAGGCTTGCTGGTGAGCCACAGTCCAGTTTGGAGTTTGGCTCAGAATCCTGATTCAGAAATGCCACCCCCCTCCATGTCTGGGGAGGTAGGTGAGCTCCCCGGACCTTTCAGCAGAACCTGAGGTGACAGGACTGTCCAGATGGCACTGGTGTCCTTGCCCCTGAGAACAGCTCCATCCAAACCTATGGCCTCTTGTAGTTCACAAGACCCTTTCCTGCAGGGAGTGTGAACTATTCTAGTCTCACCTTGCTGATGAGGAGGGTGAAGGGCATTCAGAAGACCAGCACAACTTGCCCAAGTTCTCACACCTAGGAAGTAGCTGGGCTGGGCCTCTGACCCAGATCTCCTGCCTCCAAGTCAAGACTCAGGATCCTCAATGGAGAGGCCACTTCCCACCTAGGTCACATGAGTGAGGGAAGAAACTAGCAGGAGTTTGGGGGAACTGTATTTCCTCTGCGGCATTTTCTCTGGAATGGCAAGGAGTGGTTCCCAGGCTCCAGCTGCTCCTATGTGCCTGCCAAGCCAGTAAACACCCGTTCACCTTTCTCTCTCCTCCTGCTCTCTTTTCCTTCTTTCACTCCTGACTTGCAATATGTAATTGCAATGTGTTCTCATAGTCCTACCTTTCTGTAAAGTTTGCAAATGTGACACTTTTTAGCCTTGTTTGGTTCAGTCTCTTTTCGTTCTGATCGCCCCCCTTCCTATCTCCTATCCAATTGAATGATGTTGGGATGGCCGTGCATATTTTGGGGGCAATTGCTTTGGGAATGCACTTAGCTTGGGTGTCTGTGGGATATTTTATGTGACTCGAAGTTACATCCACATGTAGTTTTGCTATTTCTGGCTGGCTGAGGGCACAGATGGCTTTCAGGAACATTTTTACCCATGAATGAAGAAGAATGAATCCAACTGGGCACCGGGGCGCACACCTGTAATCCCAGTAACTCGAGAGGCTGAGTCAGGAGGATTGAAAGTTCAAGGCCAGCTTGGGAAACTTAGTGAGACCCTGTCTTGAAATGAAAAATAAAAATAGACTGGGGATGTAGCTAAGTGGTAAAGTGTCCATGAGTTCAATCTCTATTAAAAAAAGAAAGAGAAAAAGAAAGAATGAATGAATCCAATGGATTCAAAGAATTTAAAATGTTTGTAATTTAGCATGAAATACTGGCATCAACAAAGATAACATAAAACTATAATAGGCTTCTGCACTGAGAACATCAAAGCCACACTGGGTAATGAATGGTGTGAGGTGCATTTAAGATTAGCTGCCACATGAGAAAACCTAACACACTATGCCCTAAATTCTTACTGCTCCCATACAAGAGAAACTTGATCAATAGTTTTATTATCTCTATAGAATAAGGCACTACAAAATCCCTTGTTGTAAAAAAGCACCGTGAGCTAGCTGAGTGTGGTGGTGCACACCTGTAATCTCAGTGATTTGGGAGGCTGAGGCAGGAGGATCACAAGTTCAAAGTCAGCCTCATCAACTTAGCAAGACCCTAAGCAATTCAGCGAGACTCTGGCTCAAAAGAAAAAAAATAACCAGGTGTGGTGGTACACATTTGTAATCCCAGTGGCTCGGGACCCTGAGGGCAGGAGGATCACAAATTCAAAGCCAGCCTCAGCAAAAGCAAGGCACTAAGCAACTCAGTGAGTCCCTGTCTCTAAATGAAATACAAAATAGGGCTAGGGATATGGCTCAGTGGCTGAGTGTCCCTGAGTTCAATCCCTGGTTACCCCACCCAAAAAAGAAAAGAAAAAAGGGGGCTGGGGTGTGGCTGGGTGAAAAAGCCCCCGTGGGTTCCATGCTAATTCTGGTTTTGTAACTGTGCTTTGTGTTTTCAACCAAAGGCACCTTGGCACTGTGTAAGCCTGTGACCCCACAGCTAGCCACAGTAACCAACCTCCTCTGTGCTGGAAACAGGTGGCATATAGAAAAGAGACAGACCTGGGTGCCAGAGACACCTGGGTCCAAATCCTGGCCTGCCACGTCCTCACTCTGAGATCTTGGGTGGCTTGCTTCTCTCAGTATTGGGTTCTTTCCCTATGAAACTGGGACAACCATGTCCCTCACAGGGGGTTGTGAGATCATGTGTCTAAAGTGCCTGGGGGTCACCCACCCTCAGCAGATACTGGTCCTCTTTCCCTTTGCTCCATCTTTTCCTGATGTGCAGCCCGCAGGCAGCTTCTGTGCCTCTCAGAGCCACACTAAGTAGGGGCGTGCTCTCCCAGCTACCTCCGCACTCCCTCGCAGTGGGTCCCAGAGCCCAGTAATGCCTTTTTGTAAATCAAAATGACTAGTGCACAGTCCCACCTGGTCATCGTCATGCAAAGAGCTGGCTGGAGGATGGGGCCCAGGGGAGGGGGTCTACTAAAGCAGCCCCTCTCCCTGGGGCCACCTTGACTGGGACTCTGTGGGGCAAGAGGGCCTTGCCACGTGGGGGTACATAGCCATCAGCATCACAGGCTACCACTGAAGGCCACCCAGGTCCCCAGGGAAAGGATGGCTTGTGGGGACAGAGAAGTGGCAGGGCACGGGTTCCCCTACAGCTGCTTGGCCCCAACCCCAGCTCTGAAGAAGAAGGGTACCCAAGAGGACTCCAGGAGGCAGCTGTCCAGAATGAGGGAGGGGCTCATGGTCTCACTGGCCTCTGTCCTGGTCAGATTCCAGCTGGGCACCAGGGAATGCAGGCAAGTGACCCTCTGTGGAGAAGGGTCTGGGAGCGGTACTGGTGGGGACAAACAGGACCAGAGGTGTCCTAGCCTGGAGAAGAGGAGGGTGTCAGAAAACCTGTCCTCACCTGCGGCAAGGAAGGAGACCTGCGGGACGCCCTGGGGAGCAAGGCCTGTTCACCCAGGCCAAGGCTGCCTGGGGAGGCAGAGAGCGTCCCGTCACTGGCGGAAAACAAGCCAAAAGGGGGAGGGGGGTAAGGACGAGGGCTTCCTGTGAACCCGAGGGAAGCAGTGGGCTGGGACCCAGTGGGCAGAGAGCAGCGACCTGGGAAGCCCCTTCTGCCACTGACCGGCCCCATTCCTGTTCCCCAAGCAGCCTCGGGTCCTTTTTTGGTGCTGAGGATGGAACTCAGGGCCTTGTGCATGCTGAGCAAGAGCTCTGTATGGAGCCGTGCCCACAGCCCTGCCCCTTGGTGCCACCTGTCACTGCCCTTCCCTGATGCCCTCCCTCACACTCCTCCTTCCCCCTTGGCTTCTGCATCTGTGTCCTGGGCATGACTTGGTGACATCTGTGAACTGGGAGGCCACGACCCGGCAGGGAGGGCGAGAGAAGGGTCAGGAGCAGGCTCTTGGTGCTCAGCCCAGGGCTGGCCACGGGGCGCCCTTTAACCCCTGCGGAACTGAAGCCCAGGAAGGAGGTGGATGTGAGCTGACTTCCTGCCGCTCAGGCTCCCTTCTGGGCAGGGCCAGTTCTACGCTTTCAGATTCAGACACTCACTGTCCACACGCGTGTGACCAGAGGCCTACTTACCTCTATTGCTTTTGTTAGCATCCCCCAAGGTGTCCTTTCCCCTCTGCATTAAGGGACAGTGCTCCCCTGGGGACACTTGTCCCTGTTCCTCTTTCATTCGGTCAGATATGTGGTTAAGCCCGAGCACCTGCAGAATTGGAGGTGCCATCACCCAGGAAGGGGGCTGCTGCCACGAGGACAGGTGAGGGCTATGGAGGGAAGAGGCTGCAGGGAGCTCGCGTTAGCCTGTGAGGACAGACACCCCACAGGCTGCCACAGGACAGATTCGGGAGCCAGCAGCAGCTGAACGGAATTCAGGGGCTGTGACCTGCAGGAAGCACTGTGGCATTGATAGCCAAAGGGTTGGGCACAGCTGGTTTTTTCCTTCCTCTTTTCCTATCCCAAGGGACTGTGGTTATTGTCGCTCGGTGTGTTCCTTGGAGACTCCTGTTCCTAAAAAGACCACCACATGTCTTCAGCACTGCAGGGCATTTTCTAGAGAATGAGATCTTCTGTCCCACGAGTGCAGGAAGTCTCCAGCTTCCAAATGAGCTATCTTCTGGAGAAGGCCCTTCCATTCAGAAATCATGTCACAGAAGGTGCTGGGCTGCCTGGAACGGCCAGGAAGCTGCTCATCTCGGGTACGGCTGCAAATCTCTATGTGTGAAATGAAAGTAGTAGAAATCAATAGGAGCTGCAATGCCAGTAATTTTTGAACAGAAACAATAAATGGTTTTATTCATCTGACTGTGGATGCTGGAGAGAAGGTCGTTTTCATCAGAGGAAGCTCAGGAGGAGGGGTCTGCCAGGCTGGCTCCCCGGGTACCCTCCTCTCAGCCTCTCAGCCCTGCCGGCCTGCTCCTCCTGGAGCTTCTGAAGCAGACTTCCAGAATGTCCCGGCCTGTGACTCTGTGGCAGGCTACATCTCTGGCTCTGGTCTCCTTGTTACCAAGGAGGTAAGGGCCTGGCACAGAGCGGTACCTTGCAGAGTTTGTTTAATGAAGGAATGAATGAGTGACCCAAAGTTCCTTGTGGATCATTGAAGGGAGTATCAGGACCCCTGCAAGACGTAGAGGTGCTGGCCTGAGTCCCTTGCCCTCTTGGAATCTAAGGCCTTGTGACTTTGACACAGGACTTCAGTCATGTCATTAGTCTCCCCAGCCCTGGCACTGGGGGAGCTGGCCTAGCCACAGCACAACTGAAGGAAAAGGCAGCAGAGACGAGAGGGGAGAACAGGCACTCCTGGGGCATGAGTCTAGGTTGGGGACAGTCCCTAGGGCTGCCACTGCCCAGTCCCTGCACCTCACCTCTAGAACCCCAGCAGGGGCCAGCTCCAAGGCCAGCCTCTACCTGCCCTGGCAAGTGGGGTGGTGCCTGCAGGGTCCCCTCTCCTTCTCCTCCCAGCCACCCTTCCAATGCCACACTCTCTGGTCTTTGCCCCCCGCATCTCTCCTTGCTGGACTCTGGGTTGTTCTCTGTGACTTGTCCTCCTGCCTGCCCCCCCAAGACACCCACACCAGGGACAGGCTGACTAGAGATTAAGGCAAAAATCTCTCTTTCTATCGATACCTTGTTCTTTTTCCCTTCAGAACTAGATATTGGACCTGGGGCCTTGAGCGTGACGGACAAGTGCTCTACAACTGAGTGACAACTCTGGTCCTTTTAAAATTTTTATTTTGAGACAGGGTCTTGCTAACCTGCCAAGGCTGGCCTCCAACTTGTGATCCTCCTGCTTCAGCCTCTTGAGTACCAGGGATCACAGGCTGGGCCATTGTTGTCTGGCAAGCACCTTGTTCTTGTCAACCACTCTCACCTCTGTCACTTCAATTCTTACAAAGTGACATTTTTTTTGGTACTGAGGATTGAGCTCAGGGGCACTCGACCACTGAGCCACATCCCCAGCCCTATTTTGTGTTTTATGTGGAGACAGGGTCTCACTGAGTTGCTTAGCGCCTCACCATTGCTGAGGCTGGCTTTGAACTCAATCCTTCTGTCTCAGCCTCCCAAAGTGCTGGGATTACAGGCATGCACCACCGCACCCAGCTACAAGGTGACATTTTGCCCCGTTTCATTGGTAAGCAAATGACCCCCTGGAGAACAGGAGGCAAGGTCCGGTTGCAAACACCAGTGGGCGCCCTCTGAGTTCTAGCTCTACCTGGTGCACCGACTGACCTTCCCAGGGAGGAGAAGAGGGGAGGCGGGGGAGGGCAGGGAGGACCACACCTGTTAGAGATTCAGGAGGTGCTTGGAGCAGGTTCTTGAGCGTGAGGACCAGGATCTGTTGAAATGCAGGTGGTGTCAAGACACTACCCCCATGCCAGGTGGAGGGCAGTCTCAGGTGGAGTCTGCAATCTGCGTAGTCACAGCCCCCGCCCCACACACAGCCTCTGCCCACAGGAGATGGAGGCTTCCCGTCCCAGGGAACCAGAGAACCCTGGCTGACAAGCAGGAACTAGCCTCAGTGGAGGCTAATTATTCCCTTAATTGGCTGAGCCCGCCCTGGGGAACCCTGCCCAGAAAGTCCCCAGGTGTGCCCACAAAGGATGGGCCTGGATTGGCTTGGTGGCGGTTAACCGGCTCCGATGGCAGGTCTGCTGGGGGAGATTACGAGGTGCTCCCCACAGAAGGTACGGGAGGGGCAAGGGGCCAGCAGTGCCGGGGAAGGCGTGAAGGCAGGAGAGGCCACCTGCAGCCGCCCACGCTCGCCCCAGTCCCGGCAGCAACCCCCGCCCACGCACATTCCAGTCCTGCCCACCTGACCCCAGCCGCACTGCCCTATCATGCTGCCATTCAGGCCCTGGGCCTGACCTGCAGGGTGGCCACCTTGGCAACCCAGAACCCCTAGAGGGGCAAGAAGGGACGCTGCAGGAAATTTCTGGGAGGGCATTCCCATGTCGGCCACCAGGTGGCGACATCGGCACAGGACAACCCCAGGGCTGCCCAGCGTAGCCAGGAAGCAGGTGGGGGGAGCACAAAGGCAGGACTTATGGCTGTGGCACCTACCCTGGGGTCCTCCAACCATCAGCCTCTCCGTTGGCCTTGTCTTTTCCAGGACACACTTGTGCCAAGGGCCTGAATCCCGCGTGTGGTGCATGTGAAATGAGTGTTGAAAGGGGCCACTTAGGAGTCTCTCTCCAGATGGCCAGGATGGACTTGAGTGTGCCGGGGTCGGGGTGGAGCAGCAGCAGCCCCGGCATGTCAAGTCTGTCTGTCCAGCCGCGGGCTGGTGCCTGAGGGGAAATCCTGGACTCTGGGCCCAGGCGTGCCTCTGATCTCCACTGTGACCTCAAGTGGGTCCTTTACGTATTCCTCTCCGTCACTAAATCTGTAAAATGCGGGTTATGATACCAGCCCTAACTGGGGAATCGGGAGCGCCAGTACTCAAAGCGTAGTCGCAGGAGCCCACGTCCTTGTCCTGCTCTTTCCTCCTGGGGCAAGTGGCTTGTGCTCTCTGAACTTGAGTGTCTTTTCTGTCAGTTAGGGCTGGTGACAACACCTTCCATGCGAGGTTTCTGTGAGGACGTGAAAGCTCTTAGAAGTCTGTCTGTCTTGAGACAAACACCTAAGAAACAGCCAAACAACTGGGCAGCTTGATCTGAGGAGGGACTTGGAAGTCAGCCAGGCCGGGCTTCCTGCCCAGGCCAGGAGTCTCCCTTCGGTGTGCAGGGCAATGGCCTCCAGAGGGGCTTGCTTGCCTCCAGTGACAGAGAACTCACCCCTTCCAAGAAAGGAGGTTATGTGTGTCCACTGTGAGTTGGCTCAGCTTAGATTGGTGTCCTTCCCGGGAGTCACGCTGGTTCTCCACCTTGCCCGTGACATAGTGGTCAGCTCAGGAGTGTCAGTACCACCCACCAGCAGGTCAGCTAAGTGGGGCGAGAAGGCGTGCTCCTGGGAGGGCAGGGAGGCTGCCTTGAGAGGGAAGAAAACCAGGATGTACCCCTGAGGCCCTAGGCAGAGGACCCGAGGAACCCAACGCTCTTTGTCTCAGCCGCCAGCCCAGAGCACAGGGTCTTTCTGATGGATCCCCCGGGGCTGGCTGGCTCCTCCCACAGCTGTGTCTGGGGAGGAAGGAGGTGACTTCCGAAGCTGGGGAGGCAGCCCGGCAGCCTCCTCACTCGCATTTCCGCCTCCTGTGCACCTGCAATGCTGCCCGTAGAGCCCAGGCTGGGCTGGAGGACCCTCTGCCACCCTCACTTGGGCAT
Source organism: Xerus rutilus (assembly GCA_028644305.1). Classification (NCBI taxonomy): domain Eukaryota; kingdom Metazoa; phylum Chordata; class Mammalia; order Rodentia; family Sciuridae; genus Xerus; species Xerus rutilus. The sequence goes on from CM053403.1 coordinate 5,793,531, forward strand.
CGGAAATCCTGTCCAGATGGTCTCTGTTTCTCTCCAGAGATGGGGATGCCCTGAGGCCAAAATGACCATGTTCCATACCTCCCTTGACTGGCACACAGAGGTGCTCCACGGGTGAATGTCCCTGGAACTAAGCCGAACAGAGGCCAGCCGTCGTGGTCCTATTTGGAAAGTTTTAGTTTTAGTGTGCAGGAGGCCTCTGGGACTTCAGGAGCAGGGATCCTCCATGGAGCTCTCCTGGGCTCCTCCTTCCCCTGAGGTCCCTCTTTGTTCTATAGACTCTTCTGCCACAGAGCTGGATTAAAGTGGTGGTTAAAAATTACTTTATTTCTGTGCGTCAGTTTCCTCATCTATAAAATGGAGGAGATTGGAGTACCTACCTCATAGGACTGCAGTGAGAGCTAAGTTGATTAAGAGATTAAAAGTATTTGAACAAAGGCTGAGGTCTTGGCTCAGAGGCAGAGTGCTTGCCTAGCACATGTGAGGCACTGGGTTCGATCCTCAGCACCACATAAAAATAAGTAAATTATTATGTCCACCTACAACTAAAAATATGTATACATACGTATATATATATATATTTTAAAAAGTGCTTGAACAAGCCAGGTGCAGTGGTGCATACCTGTAATCCCAGCGGTTTGGGAGGCTGAGGCAAGAGGATTGCAAGTTCAAAGCCAGCCTCAGCAACTTAGTAAGGCCTTACACAATTCAGCGAGACCTTGTCTCAAAGTAAAATATAAAAAAGGGTGGGGAGAGTGGGCTAGGATTGTGGCTCAGTGGTAGAGCGCTCGCCTAGCACGTGTGAGCCACCAGGTTCAATCCTCAGCACCACATAAAAATAAATAAAGGTATATTAAAAAATGGGGGTGGGGGGCAGGGATGTGGCTCAGTGGTCAAGTGCCCCTGGGTTCAATCCCTGGTCCAAAAACAAAACAAAAGTCCTTGGACAGTATGTGGCATTTAGGTGCTGTCCCGAGCTGCTCTAACGTTACTGAATTGTGCTGGGATTACCTCTGTCCCCTCTAGATGTGGGTTCCTCCAGGCTGGGGTCTTTCCTTTGTGCATTCTTCTGGGAGGCCAGTGCCAGTGCCAAAGGTGAAGGGCAGACAACTGGACCCAAGCCAGCAGCAGAGAGGTGCTGTTCCAGTGGCCTCGCCTACTCTGGGACAGCGTGGCACAGGGCTGCGCAGCCTCAGTTGCCCGCTGGGGATGCCCCCAGAGCCTTGTTTCTGTCCTCTTCTCCTCCTTCAGCTTCGGGACGTTTAATCTGCTTATTCACTGCTCTGCCGAGGTCACAGGAGAGGGTAGAGGAGATGGATCACCGCTCACCCATGCTTGGCAGCCCTTGAGTGAGAGACGATGGGAAGCTGACGTTTCTGAGCGCCCGAGGTTTTATTTCCACTGTCCTGGTTCCTGTGGCCAACCAGGGCCAGGCTTGAGGTCCTGACAGTACACGCTGGGCTGGCTGGGCTCCTGTCCCAGGCCAGTCCTAGCCTCTCTCCAGGAGGCCGTGTGGCTGCTGCGCAGCTCAGAAACCCAGTGACCTAGGACCTCAGCCTCCCCTTTTCTAAGCATATGTGTGCTTTGCCACCCAGGGCCTGCATGGTGGGTGTGGGCCTCCTCCCACCCCACTTGAGTCCAGCCAGCCCCCCAGGCCAGGCGGGAGTCTCCTGTGGTGCCCCCTTCACAGCAAGCCAGGGACAAAGATGCTTCCCCGCATCTTATGCTCAGTCATCCGTGCAAAGCCATCGCTGGTGCGAAGAGTGAGCAGCTTGCTAGGGTGTGAGGTGGGACCCAGGCGCAGGGGAGGTCAGGGTCCCCAGGAGCTCGGGGTGTGCACAGCCGCCTGACAAGGCTGCGGTGTGTCCGCCTGGGCTGCAGAGCAGCACCAGCGTGACAGGCAGGAGCAGCGAGCTGGCACCTGGGCAGGTGCGGGGGCAGCGCCAGCGTCAGAGGAGCAGGTTCTGTGCTCACGCAGCCTGGCACTCGGCCACCTCCCAGTGCCAAGTTGTAACGAGACTCGCAGAGGCACAGACCGATACCTTTAAAACGCTCCCTCTGCGCGCCGCGGCATTAACATGACGTCTATCACCATGGCATCGAGGTGCTTAGACAACCTGCTCCCCCCAGGAGCTGGGGAGCAGCGTGAAGCAGATTATCTGTGTCTCGCTGTGACACACGCGATCATGTATCACAGTGATGGATCAACAGTCAATACCGCTGGGGTCCCGCCTGCCCTCGTGTGCTGGAACGGCTCGCCTCCATCCGTCTTCCTCTCCTGGGGGTGGCCCTGTTCCTGCTTGGCGCGCTCTGTGCTCCTGGCATCCATGGGAAACACCTCTCGGCTGTCGTAGTTCACATGCAAAGTGGCCACAGGAGAGCACCAGGGCGACGCACTGACAGGGCCCTGCTGTGACACCCTGGGGGCCAGAGCCAGGGAGCCCAGCTGTGTTCAGGGGGCAGCAGGGGTGCAGGAGGCTCCTGCCCTGCCTTTGGAGCCTGGCCTCACGATCTGCCCTGGTCCTGGGCAGCTGGCTTCACCTTTTCAGGCGTAGATTCTCCTTTGTGCAGTTGAGGAAAGCATCTTCTCGGGGGGGTTGGTGGGTGCTGATGGGGACACGTAAGCGCTGGCCTGTGGCGTGCACTGAGATGGCCACCTTCCATCCTCCACCCATGCACCCCACCCTGGGTCCCTTCCCCTGCCACTCTGGATGCAGGCACAGGACTGCTCCTACCCCATGCGGCCCAGCAGTGGTTCTAAGGTGCTGAGGCGGAGGCCTCCCAGTCTGCTGGGGGAGGAGACCCAGGCAGCAACCGTTCTCTGTGGGCGCCGGCCAGGCCAGGCCAGAGGCTGCGGTAGGCTGTGGGATGGGGAAGCAGCGGGGAGTCTCACGGTGGGGGCTGCGGTGAGCTGAGGTTTAGGGAAGCTACGGAAGGTGGGGTGGGGGAGGCATCCTCGGGGCCTCTGCAGGAGGCCCTCAGAGGCCCTCCCTGGGCTAAGGACGACAGCCTGCCTTTCAGCCCCAGCAGACACTGGGCGCTCTCCACAGCTGGGAGCACATGGCTCTCCCCATAACCCTCGCAGCCTGCCCCTCCCTCACCAGTCCCCTATCCCCCTAACCGCTCGCACCCCCACCAAAAAAGCCCACTCCTCAGTAGCACAGTATCAAGGATCCCCGGATTCAAAGGGGAAGTTCTCATGGGCATGCGCTTGTGGTTGTTTGAAAAGTGTTTCCAGAAGCGAGGCGCTAATCTGGACCTGAGGTCACTGACGGACACCCTGTTACCTCCTCTGTGTGGCCCCACTGTCCCCTGGACAGGGCTCCGCTGGGAGGGGCCGAGGAGGGCTGAAGCCTGCTGGGGTTTGGCCTGGGGAGGCCTGAGTCCCGTCCCCAGCTCTGCTCCTGTCTGTGTGGCCTGGACAAGTGGCCACATCTTCCCACCTGGCGCCACCCCTACTGTGTGAGAGGAAGGTCCAGTTACGGTGAGGAGTAGCCCAGGGCGGCCTTGAGGAAGCAGAAGGGTGACAGGGAGGAGCTTGTGGGAGCACTAAAGGGAACCGTGGCTGCCGGTGTGGGCTGTCCCCTCCTGGGAACTAAAGAGGAAGGAGGGACATTGACTGAGTGTCTCAGACAAGGAAGCCCCGGATGGAGAGCTGGCCCTGGTGGTGGCAGGCCCCGGCGGGCCCCCTGCCCCCTTCCGACTGCCCCATGGCCTCCCTGCTCCTGGGGTGGCTCCTGGTGCCCTGGACCTTGCAGCTGGCAGGTACCGTCCGTCTCCTCTCGGGCGCTCTCTTGCTTACCAACATCAGAGCAGCTTTCATCCAGCCAGTGCTGCTAATTCCCTGGGACCTGTCTCTGGGGATTTGCTGGTTGCTGTTTGAACATTGCAGACTTCACAGGGGAAGCCTTCAGGGACCTAGAAGATGTTTAGCTAATGCCTCGCCAAGGTGGCTTTTGAAGGGGCGGGGGACAGCACTGTCCCTCTCATTGCTGTGTGAACAGCCGCCTCCCAGCATAGCAGGGCCTGCTGGTCTTAAACAAGGAGGGTGGGCGATGTGTGTCAGGGTGGGGGCAGGCTCCTGGGGAGGGACAGCTCACAGCCCCAGGACTGTTGTGTGGCTGCTGGATTGAATCTGGCAAGCAGCCCGAGCCTTCCTGGTCTGTCGCTGACATTGATTAGCCAGGGAGAGGAGGGGAGGCCAGCTGCCAGCTGCCCAGAGCACCGCACCCTGGGGCACAAAATTGTCATTGCAACCAGAGAGGGTTGCCCCTCCCACTTCTTGAAATACAACCCAAAGCCAAGTATTTTACAACAGGAGTATGCTTCCCCAGGGGCCATGCTGGTGCCCCTTCCTGGCCCCAGGCTCCCTTGGAAGCTGGGTGGCCTGGATCCAAACCAGGCCTTACAGTGCGTGGCCTCGGGCGAGTTCACCTAGGCGGGGGACCCTCAGGAGTGTACTCTCGGGTGCAGCCTCTCTCAGGCTCCCTGCGGCTTCCTGGCCGCACTAAGGAAATTCTGCCAGATTCCCTTGGGTCCTTCTTTGGCCTGGGCACCAGCTGGCCCCTTTGCCCACAGTGTCCAGCCCTCTGTGGAGGTTGGGTGTTTTTCCTCTGAATTAGTGATTTTTACGAGGCTTCAGGAGCGGTGGTTTCTACTGAGATGCTGATGGTCTGACTTCGCCTCTCAGGCCCTCACCTGCACCCCTGTCCACCCTCACGACACCCTGGAGGGTGCTTAGTGTCCTCACCAGCACCGTTTCAAAGACAGGGAAATGGAGGTCCAGGGAGGCCAGTGACCTTGTCCGAGGCCTAGGCACAAGTAGAAGTCAGGCTCTGACCCTGGTCACTTCAGCCCCCTCCAGGACCACTGGCCTGGGGCTCTGGGGATCCTTTCAGCTTTCTTTGCAAAAAACATTCTCCACCAAAAAATTTACCCCGAGGAGGCCAGGGCTGACCTGTGCAGTCTCTACAACAGGCTGGGTCCAGCCTGTGACCTGTGCGCCCCACACTGCCCCCCACACCAGACAGGCGGGTGCCAAGAGGGCCAGCGTGGAAAACACTGCTCGTTGGTGGCAATGCTTCTGAACTCCCACTGGGTCATTTTAATTCATTTTCCCCAGTCCCTGTCATTTTCTCTTTGTGTGGCCCCCTGAAAGACACTCAGCACACCCTGTCCAGAGTCAAGCGGCTTCGCGAGGCACTGCTGCGGCAAAGCTCTTTTGTAATAGTGTGAAGGGCAAACCAAGGCAGATGTTTTGCCCAGTATTGCAACAGACGTTATACGCAGGAGAAACTCTTCCTGCTGTTTCACAAGAGGGGAGGCCCTCTCCAGTTCCCCGGGACCCACGGTGGCAGCACACAGCAGCCCCACACCCCTGTCTCAGGCTCCTGCCTGACAGCAGGAATCCCACCTCCCGGCCTCCTCCGACCCTCCCACTGCACCTGCCCACGCAGATCCATGGTCAGCGTCCTCACTGGGGTCCACGTTCACTGGGTCCATCCGTTTCCTGGCAGGGGAGGGGACTGGGATGCAGGGTTAAGTTGCTGGCCTCAAGCTTGCAGTCCTGCCTCAGTCTCCTGAGTCTCTGAGATCACAGGCGTGGGGATCACACCGTGCCGGGCAGGTTCTCCAGTCAAGAGCACAAGCCGGGCATTCAGCCTGAGTGCAGTCTGAGCTGCAACTCTTGCCCTGGAACCCTGAGAAGGTTGCTTAATGTCACTGTGCTCGATTGCCTCATCTGTTGAATGGGTACAATTAGGTTAGGTCAAACCAGCTGTGGAGGACATTAGTATTGTCAGTCGCCTGCCAGCCTGGCAGAGCCAACAGACACTCAAGACATCGTGGTGAGCCCACAGACCCCTGTCTCGTGGTCTCCAGCGTATGCAGGCATGGCCTTCCTCTTGGGTGAGCTGGGACTCAAGTCTGCTCCCATCGGGCCTCTTCAGCCCTTTACAAGTCTCTCAAAGGCTCTGGCAGCCACAGGTGGTCTGGTTTCATGAGTAACTGCTCCCTGGGAAGGGAATCACCTGAGCCAGAGGCCTGGCTTCCCCTGCTCTCCCCCTTTTCTACCAGGCCTCAGAGACCTCCAAGGACTTTGGGGCCAGACGTGAGTCCAGAGCCTTCTCTTCTGCTCTTTGATGGCTGTGTGACCTCCAGCAATTAGCTTGACCTCTCTGGTCCTTGGTGTCTTCGACAAATGTCAGTTTCTTTTCTTCTTGGTCTTTCCAGAACTCTGGGCTATATTTATTTAGTGGTGAACAAACCACAGGCCCCACTCTCCGCCTGGTGGACACCGTGAGAGCCGACCGTGAGGACGTGACCCCAGGTGGAATTCGCCTGAGCGGTTTGCCTCCCTGTCTGGTCTGCTCTGGCCTCAGGTGTTGCAGTGCCTTTGATGTCTGAAATGCGGATGGATGCTCTGCCTTTTGCAAGCCAGGGCTTCCTGCCTCCCTTCTCGCCGCCCTGGCCTCCATCGCTGCTGGCCTCTGCTTTTCATCTTTGTCTAATCCCAATAAAGAGCTTGGGAAGCAGAGGCAGGCGGAGGAGAGGCAGGGCCCTGCTGGAGCAGGGCCAGGGGAGTGCTGGAAAGGCCGCCTGCTGGAGGGGGCACTTCGCCTGACCGGAGGAGGGCAGAGCAGGCTGGGTGGGTGGCAGGCTTAGCGTGAACAAAGGCAGGGAGGCCAGAAGGCAGAGCTGGGGGAAGGAGTGGGGAGAGGCTCTGTTTGACGAGAGAGTCTCTTGGCAGAGCAGTGGGTTGCCGGATCATTTCCAAGCAGGTTATAGATGCCTGTCACGTGGGGGTTCACATCCTATCCTCATTGCTTTCTCCTTTGTAATCGTGAAATATAAAACACATACAGAAAAGTAGTGTGCTGAATAATGAAAACTTCAAAGCCCCATGTGACTCCCAAGGAGGTCAAGAAAGAGGACAGTCCAGTTCATTCCAGAATGTTCCAGAACATTCCTCCAAAGACACTCTCTTGGAGGGTGGGGTACCTCTCCTCAGAGGCACCAGCCTCCTGACTCTTGGGGCATTTCTTTAGAGCTTTATTGTTTAGTACATATCCCTGAGCCAAAGAGAGGAGTTGGCCTTTCATGTGTGATGCTGGGGATGAAACCCAGGGCCTCGCGAGAGCTAAGCAAGCCCTTCAGCCCCGAGACAGGCCCCCAGCCTCCTGTGCCTGTGTTTGAACTGTGCACAGTTGGAAACACTGTGTATATTCTCTGGTGATGCTCTTCTTTTATTCCACGTCTATTCTTCTTAAGGTGTATGCAGTTGGTGTGGCTCAAGTCTGTTTCCAGGGCTGTAGAGCAGGAGCAGCAAACCGTGGCCTGCAGGCTCAACCCAGCCCGCTGCCGCTCCCGAGTTGCGGATGGTTTTTTTAATATTTTTAAATAATTGGAAAAAAAATCAAAAGATGAATATTTGATGATGTGAAACTATACAAAATTCAATGGCTGTGTCCACAAATAAGGTTTTATTGGAACTTGGTCACCCTCATTTGTACCTAGATCACCTAGGGCTGCCGCTGTGCTAGGGCGACAGTTGAGGAGTTGTGGTGCAAGTGATATGATCCCCAAAGCCTACCATGTGTACTCCCTGGCCCTGTTCAGAAACCACCTGTGGACTCCTGACATGGAATATCCCACCCAGTAAACATACTGCCATTTCTTCAGTAATCCTGGCCAACCCAGGGCTTCTTGCTCAGGGCTGTGAACACGTGCGTGTGGCCTCCAGGTGTGTGTGTGCATGTCGGGTGACTCCGGGCGTGTTCCTACCATAGCTCCGCCTCCTGTGTGGACAAGAGTGTCCATGGGCAGGGACTTTGTGGACTCATGTGGTTTCGTGTGTGCTCAGGTCCCAGCATGGTGCCTGGTACCCAGCGGACGCTCAGGAAAGAGAAAGAATTAAGTAAAAAGAATTAAGCTTTTCAGTCAGACAGCCCCAGGAGAAGCTCTGAGCAGGGTCGAGGTGCGATGCCCCAAGAGATCGCAGGGTGTGCACTGCCAGCCAGGTCCTCAGGGCCTAGCAGCTTCCCCCTGCCATCCCCTCCTCTGGGCCTGAGGCTCAGGATCCTTGCAGGTCAAGGGTCTGACCATGGCCTCCCTACACCTCCTATAGGTGCTAGTAACATGCCATCCCTGGACACGCCCAGGCTGTATCTAGAGGAACAGGAGTTCCCAGGGGCGGGCCAGGCCTGAGATCTGAGGCTGAGTCCAGCACGGGCCGGGCTCAGGCCAGGGCTGCAGGTCCAAGGCTGGAAGGCCCCTGGCCAGGTGTGCTGTGAGGAGTCTTGGCTGGGACTTGGGGCTCCTTGCTTCTGAGGGTCTATTTGATGAGTCACTGTGCCTGGGGGTTTCATTCCAGGGGCAGGGGGTTACACCAGGTGCCTGAAAGAACCCGAAGAGGCAGCCTGGTGGGCCTGCCTGGGACTTGCTCTCCCACCTGAAGACTTGTATGGGATGGCTCAGGAAGAGGGGGCCAGAGGCAGGGCCTTGGGGACTCAGGGCCAGACATTGCTGCCACTGAAGGGCTAAGAGAAGAGCTGAGGCAGGGGTGGCCTCCTACCGGGCGGGCCAGTCCTCGCACAGTTGGGAGGACCCTGGGCTACAGGGTCTGAGGACCACTTGGCAACACATCAAAATTTAAAATATGTGTGTCCTTTAATCAGCAAGTTTCCTTCTCTGTCCTTGTCCTAAGGAGCCAGGGGACGAGAAGACAGTGGGGCCACAGAGCCCTACGGTATCCAGGTCACTGCCACCAGCCGCCCTTTCCTCCGGGGCTTCTCCCAGTGCCATGCCTGCTCTTCAGCTGCCTACCGACTCTCCTCCCTGGAGAGGCCAGCCACATCCCGCACTGAGACTTTTCTCCTATTGCTCCCTTGGCCTGGAAGGTGTCCTCTCACCTGGTGGCCTAGAGGTCACTGGGAGAGTGCCCTTTGGCCCTCTCCCAGCCCCTGACAAACCTCACCTCCATTCCCTCAGAGGTGTGTGGGGAGTGACCGAGCCCACCTGGGGCAGGTGAAGCTGTAGGCCCAGTCCAAGCACCTAACCTTAGGGAACGGGCTGTGTAAGGAAAGCCAGAGGGGGCTCAGAGCAGCACCGGGCAGGGGTCTGCGGGTCTCCTTAGTGGCAGCAGAGGCAGCCAGTGGAAAGCGTACTGTGGTCAGCCCGGGGTCGGGGAGGGGTTGGCAGTTTGGGGATGAGGTAGGAGGGAGGACAATTGAGAGTTTGTGCCCAGGCCACAGCCCGGGGGGCAGCTGGGATTGGGAAATCCTAGGACAGAGAGGCGCTGGTGCAGGGAGTGGAGGAAGACGACCGGCTCTCTGTAACATTTCTCAGGTCCTGTTTCTAAAATGCAAAAGCCGTCATGATGCCTCCCAATTGAAAATCCCTCAGAGGCTCCATCAGATTCCCAGGACCCCCTCACACACACATCCCACCTCTCCAGCACCCCTTTGCCCTGCCCCCAGCCACAAACCCTTCTCTCAACTACACCTGCTCTGCAGACCCCAGCTCGGTGCCCCCTGTAGAGACTTCTAGAAGCTTCACCCAAGAGCTTTCTTGTGCTGGAGATCCCGCCCCACGCCCCTCCCCCACCCGGCTGCCTCCTTACTTTCTTCCTTCAAAGTTCAGCGTGGTAAAGAGATGGGAAAGAAAGACATCAAAATGCTCACAGCCATTCTGTCAGGGTGGCGAGCTGCAGGCAAGCCCACCTTTCTTCTTGATCCTTCCCTGTGGTTCCCAGAATTTATACAGTGAGCCTGTTTCACTTCTGCAGGGAGAGGAGCAGGGTAGGACCTGAGGAACTGTAATTAAATTAAAAATAAATAAATAAACAATGATCCAGTCCAAGAGTCTCTTCCCCAGGAAGTCCCTTCCTGCTCCCAGGCTGATTGGGTTCCCCTGGGGCTAGTGAAACCCCAAGGACCTCCCATTACCCCAGTATGTTCCAATTCCTTCTGTCAAGTCCTTCCCAGGGGTGAGACCATGGGTGGGCACCAGCTCCTGCTGAGGGGTGCACCTAAGGGAGCCTGTTCCATGTCAGCTGTCCCCATTCAGAGACAAGATGCAGAGCCCCGCCCCCGCCCCCTGGAGTGCGGAGGTGAACATGGAGGGAGACACAGTCCCGAGCGAGCGGGCCCAGGCCACCCTTCCAGAGCTCCTGCAGCCAGCTTGCCTCTCAGGATGGCTGGAAGGGAGGTGGCAGCACTCAATTCCCAGTTAGCCCTTGTGGAGTTTATACGGGCCAGACCTTCCTTTGACAACCTGCACGTGGTTTGTGTCCCCACGTGGCCACCTTGCACCGCGGGTTCAGGAGCTGGAGGTATAAGAACAGGACTCAGGCAGGCTGTGCGAGGGGCCCACGCCAGGCACATCTGTATGCAGCTCTGTGATTCAGAGGTGTTGAAAGATGTGACAGCCAGCGTGAGGGCGCCATTTGGAGGCCACTGGTGCTAAAAGCTCCATAAGACACACTCCATTCAAAGGTCGCGTGCCCCTCCCTCACCAGTCACTTGGCCATGTGCCCGCATTTGATGCCTGTGTCCTGAACGGCCTGCCGGGTTTTCTGTGACACCCTGGGCCTCAGGCGCAGGCACACGGCTGCGGCTCTGGATAAACCAGGAGCCTGGGTCGGTGTCTTCCCAGGGGCCCTTCAGAAGGGCCTTTAAAAAGGCACAGCTTCGAGAGATGCCAAAATTAAATTGGAGGGCAAACTCCAGGCCTAAAATAAAGACCGTGGGAACGGCTTTCTTCTGTAGCTGGGGAATCAAAGTGTTTTCCTTTAAAATCGACCTAAGTCGGGATGGATCCCTTTGATCAGCACGTCTGGGCCCTCCTGCCCCTGTTCAGTGCCATAGAAGGGATTGCGTTCCAGGAAGAGGGGGAGCTGGGCCGAGCTGGTGGATTTGAGGAGCTTGCCAAGGAGGCCAGGGCAGCTGGGACGGAGGGGGAAGGGGAGAGACGGGAGCGCGAGATCCTGGGGCAGAGGGGAGTTTCTTGAGCGCTTATTGGAGCATTTTCCATTACCTGTACCAAGTTTATTCACATGAGCATTTCTCTGCAGCCGGGGAGGGGCGCCATCTGACCCTCTATGGACGCTCAGCTCGTCTTGTCCCAGGACCACTCTGTGGGCTCGTGGAACCATTTGCTCCTGCTCTGAGAGTCACAGGCTCTACTTGAGCCGGGACGACAGTAGCAGCCCCCTAATACTGCAGGCTCTGTTCCAAGTACAGCTGTCCCCAAACACCTGCATGCTGCTGGCCATGTCTGCCTATGAGATGACCCACATTTAGGGAATGGCCACTGAATTTTTGATTCTCTTTAAAGGACTATATATTTTTTTTCTCACTTGAAAAGTTATTGTTCTGTTTGCTTGGAGGTGTTAAAACTGTAGCACAGAGCCAGGCGCGGTGGCGCACACCTGTGATCCCAGCTACCAAAAACAAAAAACAAAACAAAACAAAAAAACTGTAGCACAGAGCAGCAGAATGTGGGGTGACAGACTCAGAGGGACCCAGCCTAAAATCCCATCTCCACCACTTGCCAGCTGTGCTGCTTGGGCAAACCCCATCCCTTGTCTGAGCCTCAGTTTCTTCATCTGCAAAAGGGGACCATGCCCTGGGGAATTTAGCTCTTCTCATCATGTGGCTTAAGAAAGACACCAGAGTGTGTGCAGAGCTAGGGAGCCAGGCATCCAGGAGGGGGTCAGGGAGCCAGTCTGGAGACAGAGATGGTGACCTCAAAGAGGGGACCAGGGGGAACATTCCCAGCTTCAGGAAGAGCTTGAGAAAGTAAAGAACAGAGGGAAGCTGAGGGGGGCTGTGCAGGGCCTGGGAGCCTGGGACTGGATCCTCTGGCCCAAGGACTTTCCATTTTTTTTTAAACAGTGGCCCAAAGTTGAGAGAAGCGTGTTTTAGTGTGATCCTGCCTGAACCCAGTTGTATGAATATAACTGAAACCAGAAGGTCACAGATGGTGACTTTGCTATGCGTGAAATGCTCCATGTTCAATTTTTTTTTTAATTGCTTGTCTTGACCCTGTAAATTGGTTTCAGACTCCTTTCTGGGTCTCCTCCAGCAGGGAGCCGCTGCCAGTTCAAGCGGGGCAGGAGCAGGATGAGCATGTGAATCTCTCCAAGAAGAAGCTCCTCGGAGCCCTGGGCAGAGGGCCTTGGGGGGGGGCCTGGAGGAGGGCGGTATTGTGCCAGGTGGGGGTGGGATCCTGACCAATGGTGGCCAGAGGAACCTGACACACTAGGGGTCAAGTTCCTTGACTGTATCCTGATCCCTCCCACCAGGGACTCTGCAGGGGGCCCTGGCAGTTGGGGACGTGCTCCCGGGTGCCTCCACCCAGCTCTCAGACAGCAGTTCCAGGGGCCTCAGATGCATGAGGAGGACCAGAGAAGGAAAGAATCAGGCGCCCCCGGGTGGCAGCTGGTCTTTCCCAGCATGGCAGAGCAGGATGGGAAGAGGGCTTTGCCGGGGTCAACACCCAGGGTGGCAACCGCTCCAGAGTCCAGTCAGACAGGGCCTGAGGTGGCAGGACAAGCCAGGGGCCCCTGTCCTACCTGTGCCATGGGTGGGTTACTTGGGCAGAGGGGCTTCTGCAGAGAGCACTCCTCCAACTTGCCTGCCTCCTCCCTGTCTCCTGAGGAGAGGCAGCCTGGCCTTGTGACAGGCACATGAGTGCCTGGTCCCATTTAATCCCACCAGAACCCCTTAAGGATGGAATGATTCCTCTCCCTGTGTTCCAGGGAGACACCGAAGCTCAGACAGGTAAAGGCTGTGCCCAAGGCTGCACAGCCTTTAAATGGCAGAGTGGGGACCTAAATCTGGGTCTACTCTCCATTCCCCTCCTGTCCCCATCCCCATTGCTAGCCCAGCTTCAGGCTTCCTCTCAGCCTCTCTGGAGCCTCAGAGAATTGCAGGATAGAGGAGGTGTCATCCCTGGTGAGAGCTCGGTTGGGCAGGTTGCTACCCAGCCAGGGCACCTATGCTTGCAGCCGGGGGTGGGGGTAGCGTGGAGGGGGAGGAAGGACTTGAGACCAAGCCTGACTAGCAAAGCTCAGCAGGGCTGGGCTGGGTGGTGGCCCTGGGGAGGCCCTTGAAGACACCATGTGACAAGGACTTCCTAGCCCTGTCTCTGTTTGGCTCCATCCCCTGCCTGTCACTGTCCCTGTGTCCCAAGGCCCTCGCCCATCAGGGGTGCCTCCTCCCCTCTCTGCCCGGCAGCAACCCGTCCACCCCTGGACCTGACCTGCACATCGTTCCCTCTTTCCCTTTCCTGCTCGAGCTCTGGAAGGAGCCGCCAGGCAGGGCACTGTCCTCACGCCTGCACCCCGCATCCTCCAGACCCCTCCAGACAAGGTGTGACACAGGGCCTGGAGGATGATCAGAAAAACAACCTGGAGTTGCTCCTGGGCCCTTTAGACCCTCGATATGGGAAGATTTGCCCCAGTGGAGCTCAGTGGCTCCGGTCACTTGGAACAAGTCACAGTCCTCTGGCCACTTAGAGTTGAGGCTAAGTCCTCGTTCTTCAAATCTTCAACCCTATAATAGACAGAACTCTCATGTAATGACCACTGAAATCCCTCCCAAGCCCCCTGGGGCCTGTGTGAAAGTGGGAGCAGGCCTCTTCTCTCTTCCCACTCAGACCCCTTCTCACGATCCCCTGGGTGGAGGCAGGGAAGACAGAGGAGCGATGTGGGGACAGAAGTGTCCTTCTTTGCCAGATGTCGGGGACAGGGTGCTGCCGTGCTCTGGGCTCTGCCGGGGCACTTATGTGGACCACTCAGGGACCCCTGGGGCCTCACTCCCTCCTCAACCCCGAGGATCCCAGGCTCTCCCCGTCCTTTTCCCAGGGCGTGTGTCCCTCCAGGCAGCTGCATGGATGGTGTCCCAAAGAACACTCAGCCAGCTCACTGTCCCTGGCCCACATTGTCCCATGAGGGATGCACTGGCTTTGCCAGGACAAGGGACAAAGATCCATAAGACACGAGCAAGGGTGTAACTCCACGAGGCCTTGGAGCCTTGAAGTCACCTGTCAGCCATCAACTACATAAACTTACGGCTTCTTCCCAGAGTCTGACCAACCCATCTTTAGCCTCTGGTGGCTACTGTGCCTGGTGCTGCCCGGCACACACCCACCCCACAGCCCGTCACGCTCGCACATGGCTCTGCCTGTGATTGCTGCTCCCAGCCTGGGTTCTAGCTCTTCTCCCTTGGCACAGACGACCCCAGAGGAAAGCCTAGCTCCACCACTCACGAATGTTGTGGCTCTGGGCCTCTGAGACCATCTGTTTTGGTTTTTGTTTCTTCCCCTGTGGAATAGGGCTGCAATAGTTGTCTCAAAGTCTCGTGGTGGTGACTGACACAGGGCTCGTGTCCTACCGGTCAGGGTCGTGCTCTCTCCCTGCTCTCTGTGTGCTCCTGTCGCCAGGTCATGGATGCCCTCCTAATGCCCAGGTCACCAACATGCCCCTCTCCACCCCCAGATAGACCCTCTGCCCCTGCTCTTTCTGCTCCACGTCAGCCTTTCCTGTCACTCTGAGATGCTGCCGGTGCAGGGAGCCCTCCAGGCCCAGGACAGGACCCACCTGACTGGTAAAAGGCATAAAGAAGTGATAGCTGAATGGCATTCGCAGGCGTGGGAGTAAATGTCTCTGAGCCTACCCGCAGACCTCAGCTGGGCTGCTTCTAGAGGGCAGCCAGTTGGAACAGGGGGGCTGGATCTCCACAGCCCAAACCCCAGGGACCTCTGGGGCACAGGCCCAGGAGCAGTGTGGGAGCTGAGCAGCTGCTGTGGGCCAGGCGTGGGTGCTGATGCCCCAGCAAAGGGGCAAAGTGAGTGATCAGCTCCATGGTGAAGCCAGGGCCTCCATGCCCCTGCAGCCCCTGTGCCCTGGGTGTGACCTGATGTCCTGGGATGGGCTGTGGTTACTCATGGAGCTGTGCAGGCTGCCTCCTCTCTCCACTTTCTGGAGAAACAGCGGTTTCATCAGAGGTCTGAGGGACTTGTTCCAAAGCCTCTGCTCCCTGCAGCTGACTGAAGCCAGGGTTTGCACTTTTATGATCCTAACCTTTGACCTTAAAACAACGAATACTGAGCTGGGGTTGTGGCTCAGTGGTTGAGTGCTTGCCTTGCATGTATGAGGTGCTGGGTTCGATCCTCAGACCACATAAAATAAATAAAGGCTTTGTGTTCATCTACAACTAAATATATACATATATATATACATATATATATATATACATATATATATGTATATATATATATATATATGTATATATATATAAAAATAATGAATCCCAAGCTGGGCACGATGGCGCATGCCTATAATCCTACCATTTTGGGAGGCTGAGACAGGAGGATTGCGAGTTCAAAGCCAGCCTCAGCACCAGTGAGGCACTAAGCAACTCAGTGAGACCCTGTCCCTACATAAAACACAAAATAGGGCTGAGGATGTGGCTCAGTGGTTGAATGCCCCTGAGTTCAATCCCTGGTACCAACAAAAACAATAACAACAACAATAAAAAATGAATCCCAGAAGACTATAGAACAATGGATGTCTATTTTTTATAGATTCCCCAGGATTTGTAAAGATCAGCTTAATTGTGCTGGCAAGTTCCATCATTTTCCAGGAGGCGACCTCAAATACGGAGAATGTTTCAAGACAACCAGATGAACATCTTCCTGCAGGACAAACAGGAAGGGGGCTTGTGCTGGCAATAGTTCCACACTCCTCTAGTCCTAGGGGGCCTCTTAATGCACTGGGGGAGGAGCAGTGGGTCCCAGCAGAGGAGAGGTCGCAGTGAGCTCCCTGGTGGGGCCATTTCCCTGGTGGCTTTGATTGGGTTCTAATCCCTACCCCTCATAAGGAAACCCTAGACAAGCTGGGCCTGGCTGCCTCCTGGGGTTGTGGTGAGAATGAGAGGGCAGGGTGAAGATAAAAGGTGCCCACCAGCTCCTGAGTCAAGTTGGGGGACTCAGGCCATGTGACCAATAGAGGTAGAATTCAAGTCCAGAGCCAAAAGGGTCCTGTGTGCTGTGGGGCTTGCTGGGCGTAGGAGCATTGCTGTGTCCTTCAAGGATCATCCCACCTTCTTGCGGCTCCTCCTGGCCTACGTGGGGCCCCACCCTCAGGGACCACAGGAGGGAGGTCATGCAACAGGGAGTCTTCCTGCTGCCTCTAGGACAACCTTCTGAAGCCAGGCTCCCTGTTTTATGACAAAACTAAGTTGTTTTTGCAAAACTATAACTTGCACCGAAGTCCAGGAATACAAAGGACCCTGCAAAGTCCCTTCCTGACCTGCCCACCAGAGGAGCACCAGGAGATAGCACAGGGGCTCCCCGCCCTGGGGGGCCTGCTGCCAGCTCAGTGGCTGGTCCCACAGTGAGCGCTGTCATGTTAATCATAGCAAAGCTGACTCCCGGTGACCGTGGACACCCAGTGGGTTCTCTGGAACGAGTCTTCAGATCTTTGGGGGAGGGGGTATCTAGTGGCTCTCAACAGGAAACCCCAAATATCAACAAATCCAGAGCTACAGTGAGCGTGGAGAGCCACCTTTATCCTGGCCCCGAGTCTTCCAGAAGGCCTAGCCTCCCCCAGGGACTCTGGCTCAGGGCTGAGAGGCAGAGACCTGAGAAGAGAGGAGCCTCAGGCCAGCCCACGCCACAGGCAGGAGGCCCACACCTCACTTTCTCCGGCACAATAAATCTCGTGGCTCCCCCTGAGCATCTCAAACGCACGATCTTCTCCCGATTAACAAGCCGGCCCGCGTGTTCTCAGCTGCTCGCTGCCGACCTCAATTTAAAACCGTCTGCTCCTCAGCTGCTGGACAGGAAGGGCTCGAGGGACAGGGGATGCTGGAGGCGCGGGCCATGCTGCCGCGTCTGGGGTGTTGAGTGGCATCTCAGAAGCCCTCAGGAGGGGTTAGGATCCCAACCAGGCTCGGCTGCTGCTTTGGGGGTCTGCATTTTTTTTCTTGAGTACTTTGGATGTGTGGGGACAGGGAGGGGCGGCAGCTGCACAACGTCACCGTCACGGCGGAAATGGCCACACGTGGAGTACTTCTGCGTGATGGGAACCTGCTCCCCTCTGGGGTCTTGCTTGTTATGCTCCATAGCAACTTGACAAATCCTCCCTGAGCTCTGATTCTGGGAAAGGTTTGTCTCCTCGGCTGCCTGGCCCACCTGCCTCTTCCTTTGGCACGGAGAGGTGTGGGAAGACCTGCCTCCCTCTCCACGCACTGCCAGGAAGCGCTGGCGTTTTTTTTTTTCCATTTTCTTGCCTCCTTTACTTCTCATTCTCCAGCTGTGCTTTTATTCAGCACAGAACTCTTGGCCTACGGAGAGGAGAGGGTTTGGGAGCACAGGCCCTGGGGAGGGATCGGGAGCTAGTGACTTGACCTCCCTGACCCTCAGTCTCTTCCTTTGCAAAAGAGGGCTCCTGCCTTGCCTCAGGGTGTATCAGGAGAGGTGTAGTTGTATGTGTAGTGCTCAGCACAACATCTGTGCATGGAGAGGGCATGGGAGGGGCGGCACTATGTCCTCACCGGAAGTAGCTGAGGCTGAGGTAGCCTTAAGTGACCTGTGTCCTGTTGCTTCTCCTGCAGGAGGGCAGTCAGTGACCCACACTGGCCTCCCTATTATGGCCTCCCTGGCCAACTCAGCCGTCTCCTTCACCTGCAAAATCACCTACCAGCACACCCCAAAATTCCAGCCCTTCACCGTCCACTACTTCCACGTGGATCTCCAGGGCAAGACTAGCGTGAAGAGGCTCACAAGCTGCCGACCCGGCTCAGGCACTGAGAACCAGACCTACACGCTGGATTGCCACATCACCCCCAGGCTGCCGGATGCATCGGCCACAGGCACCTACTACTGCTGCATCCAGTGGCCAAGCTCCACGGTTGACATTGTAGGCAATGGCACCTTCATCCTGGTGAGAGGTGAGGCGTCCTCTTGGCTCCTCCAGGGTGAGGGGCTGCAGGGATCACTGGCAGAGACTGGGGCACAGGATCTGAAGTGGAGAACTGGTGGCCTTGTCCTTTAGCACTGGCAAAGCGGAACAGGGCATTCCCAGGGAGCCCTCTGCCCCACAGGTGCAGAACGGGGCAGGGGTTTGGGCTCTGCCTCTGGCTACCTCTGGCACGTGACTTAAGAGAGGTCATTTCCCTTGGTCTCTGTATCCCGTGGGCACAATGGGGGAGGAGGGGGGTCTCTGCAGAATCTGGTGTGGGCATGTATGTAAGTACTTGGTTCATCTACATCTTTTCTTTTTTTTTGGCACTGGGGATTGAACTCAGGGGCACTCGACCACTGAGCCACATCCCCAGCCCTGTTTTGTGTTTTATGTAGAGACAGGGTCTCACTGAGTTGCTTAGCGCCTCACCATTGCTGAGGTTGTCTTTGAACTTGCGATCCTCCTGTCTCAGCCTCCCTAAGTGCTGGGATTACAGGCTTGCACCACTGCACCTGGCTTCATCTACATCTTGCTGGGAAAAAATTTCTAGTTTTAATCACATTTTTAAAGGCGTAAGACCCCAAAAGTTAGGAACAAGCCTATCACCAAAGCCATATTCTCTGGCCTGCCTCTGTGATTCCCACTGAAAGGGGCTGGACATTTTACCACTGAGCCACATCCCCAACCCTTTTCATCTTTTATTGTGAGACAGGTTCTCACTAACTCATGGAGGCTGACCTCAAACATGTGATCCTCCTGCCTCAGCCCCTCAAGTTGTTGGATTACAGGCATGTGTCACTGTGCCCAGTCTGTCCAGGACTTTGGTGAGGCCCAGTGAGGTCCTGCATGCAGGGGCTGGGGTTTGGCAGTAGGAAGGACTTGATAAACAGCACTGATTTGCCTGTCCCCGTGGGTGACACTCCGTCAGTTTTTGCCAGCCAGATGAAGGGAGGGAGCGAGAGGAGAGGAATGGATGAGGCTCGGGAGAGGCCCCATGAATCCCCTGGTGCAGCCCCTGTCATTCCCAGTACTGAGGTCTCCTTCAACCCTCACCACACCTGCCCTTATTATCACCCAAAGGGGAGCCCCTAAAAGAGTGTATGCCTGGCCCAGGGCCCCACAAGCGGCCTTTAGTGGAGCCAGTTCTCCAAGGCAGGCACTGAAGAAGCAAAGAACACACTCCTTGTCTTTCCAGAAAATTGAGGCAAGCCACTTACACATGAGGGTTAGCAAAGCGAGCCTAACAATGAGGGCCTGAGGGGGGCCTAGCAAGGTGGGGGCCTTATGGGGGACGGGGTCCCGGGTGCAGGAGAACATTGGGTTGTGCGGCCTGGGGGTCGGTGAGGCTGGTGGGCCCTGGCTTTTCCTGGGGAACTAACCCTCCGCTCTCTGGCCCTTTCTCCTAGACACAGGGTACCAAGATCCCCCGCAGAACATCCAGAAGCCCCTGCTCTTTAGCTTCACCGGCCTCCTAACTGCCATGAGTGTGCTGGGCACAGCTCTGCTGCTCTGGAAGAAGGTACAGGATAGACACACAGCAAGAGCACACACTCGGGTGGGCCTGGAGGACCTCCCAGGGCAGAGGGGCTGCCCAACAGCCCCACCACAGGGTGGCCTGGGCCCTGGCAAAGGGCACATCTGTACCTGTAAAAGATGTCCCTCATGGATCCTTGTGCCAGGGGCAGAGAGCAGTCCCCTGTCCCATCCCTCCCACCTGCACCTCCCCAGGCCTCTGCTGATCTTATTGCAAGAAACCGGGGTTCCTCTGGCTTTTCCAGGTCCTTAGTCCCTCTGAGAACCTGACTGGAGACGTGAGTCCTCATGCTTAGTGTTTCTGGCTCAGATGGATAGAAGCCCCTGCCGGGAGTTTCTTTATTTTGATGTAGGGGATTGAACTCAGGTGCACTCAACCACTGACCACATCCCCAGCCCTGTTTTGTGTTTTATGTAGAGACAGGGTCTCACTGAGTTGCTTAGCGCGTTGCCGTTGCTGAGGCTGGCTTTGAACTTGCAATCCTCCTGTCTCAGCCTCCCTAAGTGCTGGGATCACAGGCATGCGCCACCGCACCCAGCTGGAGTTTCTTCATCCTGACAAGCTGGAAGGAAAGAAGACCCTGAGAAAGCATGTGCCCAGAGTCCCCCCACATGCCCTCACTTGTCCCCTCTGTGACAAGGTCTCTTCCCATCTCACAGCTCGGGAAAGCCAGGCTTGCCATGGCTGCACAGCACATGGCGGGGTCAGACTGGAGAACAGGTGGAGGCGGCAGATTGCTCCTGCTCTTACCTGGCTGCTGGTCCCTGCTCTGCCATGGTTGGCCCCTCACTGGGGAGAGGTGTTTCCCAGGTGGGGCACCCCTTGTTCTCATCGCCCAGTCCTGGTTTCTTGCTCCGGGCCTGTCTCTGCCTGTTCCCTGCAGCAGCCCAGCCTGCAGCACAGGGCCCTTACACAGCCATTATTAAATGTGTGCATTTCTTTCTTTTTTTTATATATATATTTTTTGTTGTTGTTGATGGATCTTTTTTTTTTTAATATTTTTAGTTGTAAATGACATGTACCTTTATTTTGTTTATTTAGTTTTTTTATGTGGTGCTGGGGATCGAACCTGTGTCTCAAGCGTGCTAGGCAAGCGTTTTACCACTAAGCCATAACCCCAGCCCTGTTGATGGATCTTTATTTTATTCATTTATTATTTATATGTGGTGCTGAGGATCGAACCCAGTGCCTCACGCATGCCAGACAAGCGCTCTACCACTGAGCTACAGCCCCAGCCCAACATTTATTTCTTTTCTTTTCTTTTTTTTTTTGGTACTGGGGATTGAACTCAGGGGCACTCAACCACTGAGCCACATCCCCAGCGCTATTTTGTGTTTTATATACAAACAGGGTCTCACTGAGTTGCTTAGCGCCTCGCCGTTGCTGAGGTTGGCTTTGAACTCGCGATTCTCCTGTCTCAGCCTTCCTAAATGCTGGGATTACAGGCTTGAGCCACCGCGCCCGGCTACATTTCTTTCTTAAACAGATATTAGCTGAGCACCTACTGCATGCCAGGCCCTGTACCAGGGGCTGTGACCCCAGAAAGAACACAAAGGACTAAAATCTCGCGGTCTGGTGGGACAATCACCTGACAAAGAGTTATGACTTGTTAAAAACCAAAGAAGCTGGGCGTGGTGGCACAAGCCTGTAATCCCTGCACTTTGGGAGGCTGAGGCAGGAGAATCACAAGTTCAAAGCCAGCCTCAGCAACAGCGAGGTGCTAAGCAACTCAGTGAGACCCTGTCTCTACATAAAATACAAAATAGGGCTGGGGATGTGGCTCAGTGGTCGAGTGCCCCTGAGTTCAATCCCCAGTACCAAAAAAAAAAGAAAGTGGAAGTTGGGGTTGGGGGCGGGGCACTGCAGGACACAGCCCTGGCCTGGTCATGTGCTGCCTCTGCCATTTGCCAGTTCTGTGAGCGTGGGCAGGGTGCTTACCTCCCCCGTGCCTCAGTTTCTCCAATGGGGCTGCCAAGCAAAGGGCTGAAGGAGGACTGCAGAGCCGGAGGGGATCCGAGGCACTTTAAGCACCAGGACAGGCCTCCGACCCGGGAGATGGAGGTGACCACGGCGCCTGCCACCAGAGCAGCTCTGACCTGGCTGGAGGGTCGGAGGGTCTTGGCACAATCCACGCTTCTTCTTTGGAGCTCTTCTCTGGTCCTGGAGCTGCCCTGGGGTGACTCTGTTCTGGGGAGCAACATTCCCCATGCACTTATGACACTGCCCATGCCCCTCCAAGCTCCCACCACAGCCTACCATGTGCCCAGGGCCCGAGGACATCCATCTGATGTCCAGAGCAACACTCTTTGGCCACCCCCAAGTCTTCTACCTCTCAGCAAATGGCCTCCTGCGCCCAGACATGCAGGCCAAAGCCTTGGAGTTGTGTGGGGCTCCTCTCAGGCCATCTGACCCCTCAGTAAGAACCGCCCTCAGTCTGCCCAGGGCCAGCCCCTTATCCCTGGCTGCTGGCCTGGTCCCGCTGACTGCATGGCTCCTCCTCTGGAACTCAGGTCTCTGCCTCCTCATCTGCCTCCCCTTCCTCTGCCGACCACCCGGGCTCCTGTGTTTGTGCCGCTTGCCCCCAGAGTGCAGCCCCTACAGGACAGGGACTTGGTGTGCCCCATGCCTGGGGGGCCTTGGCACCTAGTAAGTGCCTGTGGGAAGAATGACAGGTGACACCCAGAGGTGAGCTGGCGGTGACCAGGGCCCGACATGGGCAAGGCCGCATTGTCGCTCCCGTTTCAGAGGAGGACACGGAGGCTTGCCATGCCTCCTGAGCACCGACAGCAGCAGGCCTGGTGTGCAGAGCCGGGGCTCGGCCCAGGCTGGTGACACCCCTCACCGTCTGCTGCTGACGGAGGCCTGGGCCACAGACAGCAGGGCACAGCGGGAGAAACTGCACTGGCTGCTTTTTCCATTTGAAAATCACTATTGAGAAGCTAGGCACAGGGACACATGCCTGTAATCCCAGCAGCTTGGGAGGCTGAGGCAGGAGGACCTCAAGTTCAAAGTCAGCCTGAGCAACTTAATGAGACCCTGTCTCAAAATAAAAAAATAAAAAGGGCTGCGGATGTGGCTCAGTGGTAAGTGCCCCTTAGGTTCAATTCCTGGTACAAAAAAAAAAAAAAAAAAGTCACCTTCCAAATGGCAAATGCCCACTGCTTGAAGCGGAACACCTTGACCAGGTGGGGCTGGCTCCAGGGCAGGGCTGCCCACGCCGTGATAACCGATAACCTCAAGGTGGCCCCCATCTGCTCTCTCAAGGGAGCTCCCTCTGCCCCAGCCCAGGCCTCCTCAGCCCCTGCTGGAAGGGCTCTCCTCCTGGAGACCTCCCACCTTCTCCCTCACTGTCCCCAACCTCCCATGGGGAGAGGCACCAGGAGCCCAGCTGTCTTGACAAGAAGAGGCACTAAGGTGCCCTGGGGTGACCATGACCTCTGACTGATACAGTGTCCTCCAGAAGCAGCAGTGCAGGGGATTTGAAGACAAGACTTGTAGGCTTGCTCTTGGGCAGCCATTTCCTAGCTGGATGAGCCTCCTCGGGCTGTTGTAAGAATTAAAGGAGAATAAGGACAAGTCCCAGGGGTCTTTGTCAACTGTAAAGTACCACACAAATGCCAGCACCTGTCCAGCTGTGTCTGTGAGGCCCGCACATTTAACAAGACAAATGGAACAAAAACTCCAGGTACTGTCAGGTCAGCATCTTGGTGAAACGCTGCCTGGGTTCTAAAGCTGCCTTAGACGCTTCCTGGCTGTGTGGCCTCGGCAGGTCCCCTGGCCTCTCTGAGCCTTCACTTCCTCGAGTGCGGAACAGAGGGGAGGGAGGACTGGCTTGTCTGCAGGTTTGTTGAGGGAGCCAGAGATAAAGCAGAGCCCCGCCCAGCTCCATGTTCCCAGCCATTACCATGCTGGGACTGGGGGTGGCGCCGGCTTCTGCCTGAAGTTAAGTAGCTCTTGAGAGCTAATCCCGGAGTAAATGGGCTGGGGATTGGCAGGCGGCCAGGGTTTTTAATTAGCTCCTGCCCCAGATGAGGCTGTTGTTGCTCTGCTGTTGGCAGTGTGGTGCCTGCGATGAGGGGGGACGTCCGGACCGCCTCCTTCTGCGCCTCCCGACTACGGCCCCAGCCCTTGGCCTTCCTGCAGGCCCGCCTGGCTCCACTAGTGCCTCAGCGGCAGCCAGCACCAAGGCCCAGGCGCTCTGCTCGCAGCCCTCCATTCTTTCACACCTGCGTTCGTCCACTCCCGGCCACGCTGACCTCCTCTCAGTTCCTGGAGACGGCCAGGCCCTGTGCATACCGTCCCCTCTGCCTGGAACATTCCCCATTCCTTTGGACTTCTGTATTCAGATTTCACCAATGTGTCCTCCCAGGGCCACTGGCCTCCTCCTTGTGTGCCAGTGAGTTCACACACCGCCTTTTGGTAGAGCCGCTGGTTTACTGTCCATCTCTCCACTAGACCCTAGAGTCCAGGAGCCAGGGATGGCTCCACTTCTCCCCTCCGCCTGGCTAACAGAAGTGCTTGACAAGCGTGTATTGGCTGCGGAGGGCTTCCTGCGTGCCATCTGAGTGACAGGCACTGGCCCCTCGCCCCTTTCTTGAATACTTGCAACAATCTCATAAAGGAGGTCCAGGGGTGGCTGGGACGTGGCTTGCTCCAGGCCAGAGCCAGTAAGGGGCAGAGAGGATGAGACTGGATGCCCAGCTGGCTGGCACCCGCTGGGGGCCCACCCACAGACTTGTCTCCAGGTCTGGGGTCCTGCCATACTGGAACCAGGCCCTGCAGCCCCTGCCTCCTCTGTGCCAAGCACTCTGTCCTCATGTGGGTGTGCCTTTCCTGAGCTCGGGCACACGCATGGTTGGATGTAGATGTTGGAGGCATTTGCTTCGTCTCCCTGGAGGTGGGATGGAAGGTATTGAATGATTAATTTCTGTGTGGCCTCATGACAATCTGCCACCCTTTCTCCTAGTGGGTTTTGGAGGGAGAAGGATGGAGAGCTGCTTGTCCCAGCCACAGCAGGCTTGGCTCCTTTCTCTCCACAGAAACGGATGCTGGTTCCAGAAAAGCACGCCACCAATAAGTGCCCGGATCCAGGCTCTGCCAGCAGACCCATGGCAGCTCCGGCTGAATCCATCTATACGGTGAGTCCCAGGGCCTGGGCTCCTCCCTCTTGCTCAGGCCTAACTCAGGGTCTGACTCCCCAGCTCAGTCTGTACCAGCTGTGGGACCTCAAGCTCCTCATCTGAAAAATGGGCACAAGAATTCCTACCTTGTGGAATGCCTGTAAAGGTGAAAGGGGAATCCACACATGGTTCCCTGGTGGGCCTGCACACGGGGGGCACCACCCAGCTCCCCTCCCTGGCATGCCCCTTCCCTTCTGGAACAAGGGCAGTGAGGGAAAGAGTTGGTGGGGAATGGAGAAATTTCCTTCGTCTGAACAAATGACTTCGACCAGCTCACCAGCCTCTTCCTGTTTTGATTGCACAAACACTGAGGCAACAACACAAATCACAAGGAGAAGGAAAGCTCAGGCGCCACCCCACGCCCTAGACCGGAGGTGATTTTCAATTGTTCACTCCCTGCCCCCCTCTGCCCCTCACGGGCATGCATGGCTTTCTGTCCTCAGTCACAGCAGAGGCACAGCTGGGACTCTGCGAACCACACCCAGTTGTGTTGCAAGCATCTTCCCCCCATCTTCATAATCTGGGTGGGGGAGAGGCCGAGGAGGCCCTGCCCGCCTGCAGCACGAGGCCTGCCCGCCCGGGGCTGTGGCGAGGAGGGCGAGGGATGTTCTTTTCCAGTTAGGAAGCTCTCAGCTCCTCGGGCAGCCTGTGCACCCTGTTGAGAAAGCGGAGAGTAAATGCCACCCAGTGTCAGCCAGGGTCTCAGTCCCGTGAGACCCACAGCCGCCAGGCTGGGCTCCCTACTCTGTTTGCCTGGGAGGCACAAAGCCCCGTAGGGTCCCCTAGGCGCACGCTCTCAGCCTTGCTGCTCCTGTCCCCACCTCCTGATGCACACGTGAAATCGGTCCTTCATCCGATGCCACAAAAACCCCACACGGAGCACATTCAGAATCTGGCAGTGCGGGCTGAGGATGGGGGTAGGTGGCGGAGAGGCCCATGGAATGTCCCCACGGGGTAGCGTTCACAGCTCCCAGAACACGGCAGTTCTCACAGGGCGCTCAGCCTCGCCTCCCCGGGGGTTTCCACCAGCTGCTGCTTCGTCTGTGGCCTCAGACTTCCCCACATTTGCTCTTCTCGCCCAGCGACTTGTGGTATTTTCCCAAGGAGGGATTCTGGTGTCAGCTGTTGGTGAAAACATCTCTCTTTTTCTCCACATGCACATATATATGCACACACATACATAAGTAGGAATATATATATGCATATAAATATATATCTTTTTTTATAAATGCATAGAAAGGGACCTATATATGTGCTCACTTTTTTTTTCATGCTAGGAATC
Source organism: Xerus rutilus (assembly GCA_028644305.1). Classification (NCBI taxonomy): domain Eukaryota; kingdom Metazoa; phylum Chordata; class Mammalia; order Rodentia; family Sciuridae; genus Xerus; species Xerus rutilus. The sequence goes on from CM053403.1 coordinate 5,819,495, forward strand.
AAACCCAGGGCCTCACACATGAGCTTTACCACTGAGCTAGCTCCCATACCTTTTTAATTTTTCTTTTGTGATATTAGAGATTAAATTTGGGGCCTTGTACATGCTAGGCAAGCACTCCACCGCTGAGTTACATCCCTAGTCTTTTTTTGTTTTGAGACAGGGTCTCACTAAGTTGCCCAGGCTGGCCTTGAACTCAGGATTCTCCTGCCTCACCTTCCCAAATAGCTAAGATGACAGGCCTGTGCCACCGTGCCTGGCACTTTTCTAAAAAAGGTTGGAGTTGCGTAGCTTTTTATTTTTTCCCCATGTTACAATATCTCATGAATATTTTTCCGCATGAATAAATAGCCGTCTCCTAGATTATTTTTAATGGAAGAGACTCTCTTTCAACTGAAGCATCTTTCCTGCCTGTGTGGAGCATCCTCTGGGAGTCAGGCTGATTCACCAGAGTGTGGCAGAGGCCCAACTCCCTGCAGGGTCACAGAGTGGCTTGGAGAGGTTTAAGACCAGAAAGGAGGTGTGAGAAGAGGTCATGGGACTTTGCTAAGCCCTTGAGACAAGGGTCTACCGGCTGGGACTGGACCTGGGCAAAGAAAAATGACATTAACAATAATCAGGATGGTATCAGGAAACATGGGTTGTGTGCCTACCATGCAACCAGCACTGTTATGGACCCTGTACCGATCGTGTCTCATTAACCCTCTTGATAAGGCTTTAGGTACAGGTGTTTTCCCTGTTTTCAAATTGTCTATTGCTGGGATATAGAAATGTGATTGATTTTTGCATATTGGCATTATATACAGTGACCTTGCTGAATTTACTCATTAATTCTGATAGTTTCTCTGTAAATTTCTTTGGATTTTCTCTGAGCCTAGTCATGTCATCTATGAATCATCAAAATGTTACTTCTTTCTTTTTAATCTTCAACCTTCTTTTTCCTTCCTACTTTGTTGTACCGCCTAAGACCTCTGAGAAGGATTTTTAAATTCTCTTTTTTTCTTCTTTTTCTTTCTTTTTTTTGTGGCAGTACTGGGCATTGAACCAGGGTGCTCCACCACTGAACTGCATACCCCGTCCTTTTAATTTTTTGAGACAAGCCCAGAACTTGCAATCCTCCTGCCTCAGGCCTTGAATTTGTGATCCTCCTGCCTCAGCCTCCTGAGTTGCTTGGATAACAGGCGTGCACCACCATGCCCAGCTCTCCATAAGATTTTTGTTATATCATACTTTTATGACCTTTCAGCCTAAACTTCCCATTGAGAATTTTTCCTTGCCCTACTGGTTATTTAAAACTGTTTTTCTTGCTTTACAAATGTTTAATTATTATTTTCTGGTGATCATTCTGTTTTTTTTATTTCTGGATAATTCTATCATAATCAGAGAACATTCTCCTTCCTCAGGGACACCCATGACTCTGTGTTGTTAAATCCAACAGGCAGTTTTTAGTTCTCTTCCTTCAAGAATCAACAGCATCTGACACCCTCCTGAGCTCTCTCTCCTCCTCCATACTTTCTTCACTTGATTCTGGAACATTCTACCCTCTCCTGAGCCTCCCCTGGCTCACTACCCCACTTCCTCTGTCCCTAAGCATTGGTTCCTTTTCAGGAACCTCTAATTATTGAGTAACCATTAGAGCCCAGTCCTGGGACCCCTGTCTTCTATCTTCATGACCTTCTCTGGGGGATCTCACTCGACCTCAAGGTGCTGAGCACCTCCAAGTTTGTATCTCCAGCTCAGACATCTCTGAACACCAGGCCCACATTGGATGCCGAATGGGCATCTGCCTCAAACCAAACTTAAGTTCTTTCCCCAATAGCACATCTTCCTCCAGCCTTTCCCCTTGTAGGAAACAATGGCTCTGTTCTCCCCGTGGCTCAGGCTAAACATTTTGAAGCCGTCCTTTCCTTCTCTCTTTTGATCATCGCCCAAATCGGACGCATCAGCAAACCTTGCTTCAATACGTACCCAGCATCCGATGTGGCTCTGGCCTCCCCTGCCTCTTGCCTGAAGAGCTGTGTGGGTCTCTAATCAGTGGGGCTATTTTTATCCTTGTCCCCAGTCTGCCTAGGATGGCAGCAGCCAGAGCGATCCCATTAAACCACTGACAGGTCATGCCCCTCTGCTCAGAGCCTTTGGTGGCAAGGTCCTCTGAGAAGCAAGGGGTGGGGTGGACTAGAGGAGCAGCGATGGCAAGGGAGCTGGGGACTCCTGGGAGGGCCATCAGACCGCAGAGCAGTTCTCATCCCCAGGGAAGGAAGAGGGAAGGAGGCCCAGTGGACGTGCCCTAGGAAGTCACTCATCTTACCAAGGCCCTCGGAGAGTCCAAGACAGAGGCGAGAGACCAAGACAGAGGTGCCCGGGTGTCTTTGCAAACAAGGTTTCAGAGCCCAGTAGCTGGGGCCCTCAGTCCATCCTGACCCCTGCATATGGAGTCTTTGAAGGAATTCCATGGTCTTTTGGAAATTTCCATCTCATCTAAAGTCAGAGCCCTGCTTATGGTCTCCAAGCTGTCACTGTCTGCATGCTCTGCTTCCCAAGTGCACCATGCCCAGCCCACCACAATGCTCCACACTGGCTCCTCCCCTGCCCCAGAGGCTCCTCCGGGCAGCTGCCCCCTAGGCTGCCTCACTCTGGCTTTCCACGCCCTGAGGCCCTCCTAGCAGCACTTTTCCGACCTCTTTCGTCACCCATCTCCCACTCAGTATCCCTGTTGCCTTTCTCCACGGCTCTCCATAGATTTCACGGCCACGGTTAGCTTAGGTGACTGTCATTTGACTTGAGCCTCCTTCCTGCCCCATGACAGCCAGCGCCCGGTACACACAGGTGCTCAAGAATCATCTCTTACTTTTTGTTTTTATTTATTTATTTATTTTTGGAACCAGGGATTGAACTCAGGGGCCACTGACTCTACCACTGAGCCACATCCCTAGCCCTGTTTTGTGTTTTATGTAGAGACAGGGTCTCACTGAGTTACTTAGAGCCTCACCATTGCTGAGGCTGGCTTTGAACTTGCGATCCTCCTGTCTCAGCCTCCCAAAGTGCTGGAATTACAGGCCTGTGCCACGGCACCCAGATTGTCTCTTTTCAGGGTGTCCAGAGTGCAGGGCAGGGGGACACCGTGGCGCACATGGGGTGTCAACACAAGCTCGCCGCCCTCAGCAGTGTTCAGACACCTCCCCTCAGCTCCGCCCCAGCATCTGCCTGGCCTGGCCCCAGTGTCCGGTGTCCCCATTCTTGCTCTGGGCTTCCGGTCCTCCCTGCTCCTCTCTGCCTCCGAGGGGACCTGTCTAGTACCCAGCTCGGACACAGTGTTAGAGACGCCTTCCGTCCTGCCGCTGCCTGTCCACTGCTGCTCTCTTTAGCCATGCCGTGCCCCTGACCTAGAGCGGGCGCTCCTTCTCCCCTGAGCACGGCTCCTTTCTATACAGCACCTGCAGGTCTCACCCAGACAGAGGCCTAATCTAGGTGCTGGACTGAGATTAGGTCCAGGCCCAGGGCAGCTGACTCTGCCCTGCCCTCAGCCCACCAGGACGATGGCTTTGGCACTGGCTTCACAGCCTTGCTTGGCTGGTGACCATGCAGGTCAGCACCCTTCCCCACTGGGTAGCAGGGGGCAAAACACCTGTAGGACCTGAGTCTCAGACCAGTGACCACTGCCCGGCACAGCCCAGCATAGCCCATGGGCAACCCGCTGAGAGGCCAGCCCTGCCTCCTCCCAGCAGGCGCAATGCAGGGAGGGCACCCCATTCCCCCTAGGGAAAGCCAGGAGAGGCCGGGTGTCCTGTTGACAGGGCAGCGGCCAGTGTTTCACATCCTGCTGCTGCAGTCACACCCTGAAAGTGATGCACCCCAGCAGGTCAGGACTTGCCACAGGCCTCACTCCCCAGCTGCTGGGTGCTGGCCATCTCTGCAGCTCTCAGCCCACATTCGCCCCTGCCCTGCTCACAGCACAAGCCCACCCGCCCACTCCATGGGTCTGAGGCCTGCAGGGTTGCAGGGCAAATGCTCTTCTTGGGCTCTGATAGCCTCGGCCTCTGTGGGATCACCTGTGCCGGGCAGCCCCCATGCACTGGATGAGGCAGAGGAGCCACCCGTGACCCCAGACCTGCCTCCCAGCTGAGGCATAGCAAGGAGGTTGTTCTCTCCCCTCTCGCTGCGACCAGAAACATCCAGCCCAGAGGGGCTCAGGTCTGTCAGATCAGAGAGGTCCAGGCCTGGGTGGACAGGGGTGGGGAGTGCCAGCTGCTGGGGAGCACTTTGTCCTGGGTCTCTGGGCAGGCAGGAGGACCTGCGCGGGTCAGAGAAAGCCTTGGAAGTTTCCTTCCCTTGGAAATGGGGTTCCTCCTTGGGAAGGAAGCAGGTTGGAAACCTCTCTCCCAAGACCCACCCTCTCTCTGATTCAGAGACCCCTTGAGCAGGACCTCTGGGAAACCTCAGCAGCCCTGGGTCTGATGCCCTTGAAGTGCGAGGGCTCCCAAGCGCCAAGTGGTTGATACCCCGGTTTCATGCCCCGCTGCTCCTCGGCGCCCGCCCTCCTTCCCTCCCACCTCCCCGCCCTCCTCCTGCCTCTGAGCACCACCTGTCTCTCCAGCCTGCCTCAGCAACCCCTGCTTGACTGTTGCCAGGGAAACCGCCTCCTTGGCAACCAGCCGGCATCCATATGACACGTACACTCAGGGAAGGGAAGGCTAAGCTGCTGTCTCTTGCTCAGGCTGTCGGTGGGCTCTGCTCTGCAGCCCGGTGGGGCCTGGGGTGGGTCCAGGCTGGGGCTTCAGTGGGAGGGGGAGAATTCAATCACTGCTTATTAAGCACCTACTACTTGCCCAATTCTGTGCAGGTCCCCTTATGTATAACATCTCATTTAATCCTGCATTAGACCTTAAGATATATACTATTATCCCCCATGTATAGATGGAGAAACTGAGGCAAATATTAGTACGAGGAGTTGAACATGGTCTAATCTGATGTCAAAGCCCTGGTTCTTTCTACCACCTTGAGGTCTGTGGTCAGGCCTCTCAAGGCTGGGCAAAGAGATTGTGACTCTGGGATGCTCCCAAATGAGGGAGGTGTCCCCTGTCATAGTTGACTTGGTGCTGCTCTCATTGTGCCCAAAGTGGCTTAGGTTAGGAACCAGCATCCAGCCCAACACAGTCCCTGCCTTGAGGGGCTCCTTGTCTGGCGGGAGCCCAGGCCAGGTGCCCAGGCCAGGTGCCCAGGCCAGGCGCCCAGCCTCAGCCCCAGGGCAGCACCATTCACCAGGGGGGCCTGGGGCTGCTGGGCTGTGGTCACAGTGGGGAGTGGGAATTTCCAGAGGGGCGTTGAGGACCAATTGGAGCCTGGGTGGCCAGGAGAGTTGGCTGAGGGATTGCAAGGGAGACGAGGGGGTGCACAGAGCGGGGCTGCACTCCAGACTCCCCAGCAGGATCCAATCTTGAGGGTGGGGAGTGTGGCCCCAAAGGACCGTAGGTTATCCGCGAGCCCCGGCTGGGCAGTGGGTCAGGGGAGGCCTAACGGTGTGGATGGCAGGAGAGGCTGGTGGGGTGGGCTTGGGACAGAACCTTGCAGGGTTAGGGACTTTGAACCAGGAGTGAGACAGATGCCAGGAGGGTGCCCGGGGGAGCAGTGGGTGTGAGTGTCGTACAGGAGCTGCTGGTGGCCTTGCCTCAAGGGTGAGGACGGCAGGCTGGTGGGCAGACGTGGACCCTCCTCTTGCCAGGTGAGTGGCAGTCCGGACACAGGGCCTAGCACATGGCTTTGCTGGAGGTCTTTGAGGGAGGTGGGGGGAGCAGAGAGGACACGGCCCCGGATGAGCAGGGAAGGGGGCGAGGTGACTGAAGTGGACTTGCAGGTCAGAGTGTGGGGCAGTGTGGCCACACAGCACGGCGCTGCCTGCCCCTGGACTCCCACAGCACAATGGGGTGAGTGATAGCGGCTGGCAGCTGGGACTGGGGCTCCCTCTCTGCACCTGCCTCTGACCCGAGTCCCCATCTTCCTCCCACAGGCCCTGCAGCACCAGGAGACGGAGGTCTACGCCTGCATCGAGAGCGAGGCCAGCAGCCCACCTTCTGCCCAGAACCGCCCCTCCCAGGTATGCAGAGGCTAGGGCAGCCAGGCCCGGCTCTCCGCACTTGCCCCGACCCTCTCATCTGTGCAATGGGGTTAAAGAGAGGGCAGAAGTCACTCCCAGCTGTTTTGTTTTTGGTACCCGGGATTGAACTCAGGGATACTCTGAGCCACATCCCCAGCCCTATTTTGTGTTTTATGTAGAGACAGGGTCTCACTGAGTTGCTTAGTGCCTCGCCGTTGCTGAGGCTGGCTTTGAACTCGCGATTCTCCCAGTCTCAGTCTCCCAAAGTGCTGGCATTACAGCGTGCACCACTGTGCTGGGCTTCTCAGCCTCCTCTTAAGGCAGTGGACCTAGTGGTCAGGAGAAGGGAGTTCCAACTCCTGTGTCACCCCTAGCAGCTGTGCAGCCTTGGCCATGGTACTACCTTCTCTGTGCTGTCTTCTGGTCTGTAACTGAAGAGTGAAAATAGTCTCCACCTCACAGAATTGCCGTGAGGAGAGACCGCTGAGCCGAGAGGGCCTCCCAGGAGTGGGTACCATGCAGTGTGGCCATTAGAGCGACCCCTGGTGGGCACAGTGCAGTGTCTACACTGGCCAATCTGGTGGACAGTGCTGGGCATGTAGATGCCTCCATGCTGGGCCTGGCTAATTTAGAGCTGGAGTCTGAGCTTGTGCCAGCTTGGGTGGCCTGGTCAGGGCTCTCTGCTGTTACCATGATAGGGCCTCGGGCCAGTGACTCAATCACACTTTCTCTTTTTAACCTCAGTTTGCTCATCTGCAAAGTGGATGAGTAATGTTTTTCTGCAACAGCACCCACCCCGGAACCCCAAAGAGTAACACCTGCACTAGAGCTTTGAACATTATAAAGCGCAAAGGGTTGTCAAGCCGGTAGAGGAGCCCCCAAGATGGGTGGCCCCAGGCACCGTGGAGGGGCTGGCAGGGGGTGCAGTGTGCCTCCCCAGCCCGGGTTGGGACTGTCTGTTGAATCTCCTATTCTCAAGCTCTGGACTAGGCCCTGACTATCAGGGCCTTCCACCCTGGGACCCCCAAAGATGTCTGTGTCATCTCAGGTAGTGCCCACCCTTGTCCCAGGCCCTGGGAGCTGAACAGAAGAGTGAGGGGCGTCCCTGTCCTCTGGGAGCCTTGGTCTGCAGGAACAAAGTCACTGACCCCACGGACACAGAGACATATAAAGCCCCATCGTGAGGGGTGGGCTCCATGAGGGGGCCAGACCAGGGCTGGGGGAAGGGAGGGCCCCCCAAAACGCTGAACCCTGCTAGGCGAGGAGCAAGTGGTCAGGGAGTGAGGTGCGTGAGGAGAAGGGAGGGTCCCAGACCTGGGGAAGAGCGTGCGGGGAGGCCCCAAGGCAGGCAGGCGGGGCTGGTGCAGCTGGAGGGCAGGGGCAGGGGCGGCAGCCTGGTGGCAGGAGAGGCTGGAGGCGGGCTTGGGACAGAGGGCAGACATCTCTGTCACTGCTGCACAGGACGTGATCTCTTTGCCTCCGACTAAAACTAAATTACTGCACCTAATGTTTTTTCTTCTTTCTTCCTTCCTTTCTCTTTCTTTCCCTTCCTTTCTTCTTACCTTCCTTCTCTCTCTCTTTCCTTCCTTCTTTATTCCTTTCTTCTTTTTCTCCTCTCTTCTTCCTTTCCTCTCTCCATCCCTTCCTCGCTCTCTTTCTATCCCTTGCCCCTTTCTTTCTTTCCCAGGAGAAACTGCATAGGTTTGAGGATGACAGCGAATTTAACCAGGTCTATGAGAATCTCTAGGACAAGTTCTACCAGCCATGGGGCTTGGCCTGGGTCAGAGGCCCAGGGAATGGGCCTTCACCTGAACCCAAGAACCCTACCTGAGGGAGGAGTGCAGTGCCCAGGCACACCCCATGGCCTCACCCTCCCATCCGCGGCCCTCCTGCCTTGGCGGGCCCCCCTCTCCCATCCTGCACCCAGACAAGCGCGTCCCATCCTCGGGCCTTTCCTGGGCTGTCCCATCTTCCTCCCCAGCGGCAGCTGGCAAAGCGCTGCTCAGTCCTCGCACTCACTTGGACGCAGCCTTTTCCTGAAGCGCTCCTCACCCGCCTGTGCCTACCCACAGAGCCGTGTATGTGGCTCCCTTGATGCCAGCCTGCCTCCAGGTGCACAGCCGTGGGCCCCCCGGAGAACACGGCAAGGGCCCCGGCAGTGCTGTGCGTGAGCGCTGTGGGCGGGAGAGAGGTGGCCTCTGCAAATGTCCCACCTGCCCAACCAGTCCAAAGGCACCAGGTGGCCACACCAGGGAGAGAGGAGGCTGGCGTGGGAGGCATTGGGGCAGACTGGGCTCAAGGGACAGATATGCAGGCTGAGGATGTGGCAAGTGGTAGTCATCAGACTGAGGCCTGGAGCAGAAAGGGTCCCATGCACGCTGTTGAGAAGGGGGCATGTCGGGGTGCAGCAGAGGCCCTGTGAGCAGGAGCTGGTGAGTGGCCCCAGCTCTCCCCTCTCCCCACATGTTCCCCCGGTTTGTCTCCCATTGGCCTGCTCTGTGCTCATGGCCTCCTGCCTGTCACACTCTGATCTTCAGGCTATTCTGCCTCGGGGTCTCAGCGGCTTCTCCTCCCACCCCAAGACCTCACCCCACTAAGTCCCTCTGCTAGCAGGTCCTGAGCCCGCCACCTGCAGCTCCATCCAGCATCTTCTGACCTCCCTATCTTCAGCCCCATTCCTGGCCCCTGTGTGTGGAGGCCAGAAAGGACACCGTGCCAATCCTCGCTGCTCCAGTCCTCCCCTGTCCCATGGTGGTCCAATTGCGTGGCTTGGTGCCTGGCCACCCCTGGATGGGCAGAGGGGTCTCCATGTTGCACTGGAGGGTGGGGGTGAACAGTGGGCCCCCAGGGCCTGTCTGTTCCTCCAAGTGCCCAAGTGGCTCCTCATTTTACCCTGGAAGCAGCCTTGCAGGGTAACTGAACCACTGTTTCCCAGGCACACAGGCTCAGGGTCCTGGTCACCTAGGCTGTCATCTCACCCACCCTTAGTACCCTCCCTTAGTCCCCTCTCCAGGTTTTCCCACTGTTTGCTCCTCAGTGAATTGGACAGGTCAGTCTTCCCTCACATCCCAGACTGCTCCAGAAGTTCTTAGGGTGCCTCAAGGCCACTAAAATATCCCCATGTAGGGTGGGGGACCCAAGCAGCCCTGGGCTACCAGCCCTCAGTCAGCACTCAGCAGGTCAGGCCCTCCCTGTGGGGAAAGGAAGGCTGAGGGTGGCCCAGACTGACCTCCAGATGTCCCCAGGCACTCTGCTAGGTGGCACGGGGTCTCCCTAGGCCCATAGGATGGTCATCAGCCTCCTGACTTGGTTCTAGGCTGCCCTGAGCAGGATCTTAGGCCAGGCTGCGAAGGGTGAGTTTAATGAGGTCCAAGCCTGTTTTGGGAGGGCAGCAGCCTGGCTCCGAGCCACCCTCACGCTCAGACTCTAGCAGCCTGAGGTGGGGGGCCAGGAGAGAGTGAAAACTGCAGCCAGCAAGACCAGGAGGAGCCTCTTGGCCAGACCTGCCTTCCCCACCTCCTGGGCCTCTCTATCCTTGACCCCTGGACCTCCTGACTGGGACTCAGCCTTTTCCAGCCTTCTCCAGGGGAGTAAGGGGACCTTGGCAGGGACTTTGCTGTGTGCCCTGACCCAGGCCCCACCACCATGGCTCCCTGCAGCAGCCCTGCCCACAGTCTGTCCTCACGAAGCAGCTGAAGGATCCCTCCCCTGCTCAAAACCACCTCTGGTTCCCATTTCATTTGGAATAAAATCCCGGCTCCTGCCTGTGGCCTAAGACACCCTTGAGGACTGAGCTGTGGACACAGACTTTGCTGGATTGGTGGCTGAGCCTGGTTTGGGGCAGAGCTGGGAGGCCAGCAGGTGCCAAAGTTTCCAGGGAGTGAGGAGAGAGGGAGATGGAGGAGGAAGAAGGTGCAGGGTGAAGGGTGGGACCCTGAGGGACTTTGACAGGAGGGGGGTGGGGAAAGAATGTCCTGGGACTCCCAGAGGGGCAGCGACCACAAAGACTGAGCACCTGGCCCCAGGCTCCCAGGACTGAGAGCTGCAGAGGTGAGCTGTGAGCTGGTGCAGGGTGAAGGGGAATAGGTGTGAGGGAGGGGGAAAGAAGGAGGGGGAGGGCTGTGACTGTGAGGTCCTTGGGAACAGGCTGGGAATGAGTAGAAAGAGAACTGCCCCTCTAGGGCAGGGTGGCCACTGGGTGTCTCTGGCTCCCAGCTCCACCTCCACCTCCACAGTGTGGACTTGAGCAAGTCCTGGCCTTGGTTTCCAGTGACACTTGAGACCACTCAGCGTGTCTGAGAGAACAGATGGAGAACTCCCTGGCTCGCTCAGGGCTCAGCGGGTGTAGTTTCCTCTGAGACTCATCCTTCAGAGATGCAGGCTGCTGGGGCAGAGCCCAGGGTGTCTGCTGAGCCAGGGGGCAGGCTTCCCTGGGTGGGGAGTGCCACAGCTGTGGAGAAACAGCCTGCTCAGGCGACAGTCTGGAGCTGTCCAGAGCTGGAGCGTGGGCAAAGCGAGCAGAGAGGGGAGGGGAGGGAGTTTTGGACCCAAAAGCACTAGACCTCCAAGGAAAGGAGGATGTGACAGTCCTGAGCATGAACAGAGCTTAGGAGGGTAGGAGGCCCATGCGGAAGGGCCCTGTGGCTCAGAGTCTTAGTGATGCTTGCCTCTACCTGCCCCTGTCCCTGCCCCTAAGGGACATCCCACCCTCTCTCCTGGCCTAGCCCTCCAAGGTCTTGCCACCTGCCAGCCTCTTCAGAGCCTCAGGGCATCTGAGTCTTTTCAAGGACTTCTGACATCTGCAGGCTCCTTACCCTTGGCCTCTTCCAGGGTGATAAATGGCTAGAAATCATGGGCCCTGCCTGGGGCTCCAGAGGGTTTCAGCCTTCCCCCCCTCCCTCAGCGCCTGCTCCTCCCAACACGTGCCCACATGAGAAAATCATCCTGGAAACCAAGCCCAGGAACTTGAAGAAGTGGGTGCAGCAGAGGTAGCCCCTCCTCAGCAAAAAATTTCCAGAGGATTCTGTGCAGCTGAGTTTCCATGGGAACATGTGCTTGTGACTCCAATCCTGATCCTCAGTGGGGCTGGGGTTCCCTTCACAGCCAGGACTGCAGGACTTCCGCAGGTGGCCTCAGCTGGGCGCTGCCACTGCTCTGGCCTCCAGCCCTCACTAACCTGAAATCAAGTTACCAGCAAAACCTGCCTTTTTCCCCCTATCTAATTTAAAGGCCATGCTCCACTCTAAGGATGCCTCTGGGATTTCAGGGATGGATTTTTATGTAGTTCAATAGTTTTCTTGGCAGACAGTTCCTCCAGGAGAGGTGGGCCTTTGCCTCAGCCCAGCCAGGCTGAGAGGTGTGTCTGTCCCGCTTGCTGTGGAATGCTAGGGGATGTCATTTACCCTGAGGGGCATTGCCAACCCTTAATCCAGACTTCAGTGTTGGGGACATCAACGGGAAGCTCTGAGACACCTTCCTTTATCACACCTCCCTTGAACCATGGTCATGATTTTGGCCTCTGAGCTCTGGCAGAGCCTTGACAGAGTGCGGGCAGGCCATGCTGCCTGCTCTTGGCGTTGGCCCGTTTTGAGCGAGTGTCTAAGCAGATGACACAGACATACGGAGGTAGAGCACTTCTAACTACTTCAGGTGGCATTCCTTCTGATGTACCTGCCTCACCCTGCCTCCACCCTGGGGCCCCTCCCCAGACGTAACCCCTAGGTCACATGGAAGTGTTTTCCTCTTTGCTGTTTCTATTTTGTTTGCCATGCATGAGGTGGAACCTAGGCTCTACCACGTGCTAGGCAAGTGCTGCTACCCCAGCTGCATCCCCAGCCCCTTTTTAATTTTAATTTGAGACAAGGGTCTTGCTAAGTTGTCTCAAACTTGTGATCCTCAAGCCTCAGCCTCCAGAGTCACTGAGATTCTAGGATCACAACGTAACGATAATGCCGGCGTTCTTCACGGTTTTTATCGCATCTATGTACACATATGGGAACGTATAACATACGGGGCATCTGCGTGGGGTTCTGAAGAGCTGAAGTGGGGTTGTTCTGTACGAGCTGTCAGCACTGGCTTTGTTCACGCAGCCCCACGTGGTGAGGATGTGCCGGAGCCAGCCTGTAGGAGCTGCCAGCCTCTAATTACAGCGGAGGACTCACAGGACTGATGGATCCTGATTTAATCAGGCCCCTACCAATGGCCTCTTCAGTTGTTTACGATTTTTCAACATTGAATAAGGTTCTGCAGGGAACATTCTTGTGCGCGCCTCCGTGGACACATCTACAAAACTTTTTTTTTTTCTTGAAGTACTGAGATTTAACCTAGGCGTGCTCTACTACTGAGCTACATCCCCAGCCCTTTTATCTTTTTAATTTTTTTGGTACTGGGGATTGAACTCAGGGGCACTCGACCACTGAGCCACATCCCCAGTCCTACTTTGTGTTTTATGTAGAGACAGCGTCTCACTGAGTTGCTTAGCGCCTCACCGTTGCTGAGGCTGGCTTTGAACTCACGATTCTTCTATCTCAGCCTCCCAAAGTGCTGGGATTACAGGTGTGCACCACCGCACCTGACTCCTTTTTACTTTTTGAGACAGGCTGGCCTCCAACTTGTGATCCTCCGGCCCTAGCCTCTTGAGTGTCTGGAATTACAGGCACGTGTCACTGTGCCAGGCTACAAAACATTCTCTACTGGAAATGACAAGGGGTTTCTGGGGTCCAGGGTGTGGATATTTAAGGTTCAAATGACAGTGCCCAATTGTCAGGCATAGAGATTGCACTGGACTCTTTACCTACAATATTTCATTTAATCCTGAAAATAGTGCTGTGAAGTAGAGGACCCAGATCCCCAATTTACCAAAGCAGAAACTACAGCTCAGGGAAGCTGACTGGCTAAAGGTCGCACAGCCCAGAAACAGCAAACCTGGGTTGGCTCCAAACCTGTGTGGTTCTCCTGCCTCCATGGGTCGGGTGAGGGGGGTGAAGAATGGGGACACCGAAAGAGCTGTAGAGGGATACATTTTCTTCAGTTAGCCTGTCATCCTTATACAGCTCATATTCGGTTTCCCAAATCGTGCATTTGTGTGTAAAGTAGGGATTCTCCTGCCTCCTGGTGTCCTGTCTCCCGGGGCAGTAGAGGCAGGCTAGGGGCTCTTAGAGCTGCACCTGCCCAGCAGTCCACACCGATCCCAGGACGCTCTGGAAATTCCCGCACAGTATGCCCGGAGGTGCGAGCCACCCCTCAGAAGCTTCACCATCCAGGCCAATGCTGCTACCGTTGGCGTCACTCTGCTTTACAACCCTCTCATTACCCAAAAACTTACTTTGCAAGAGGCTATGTCTGATTTTATTTTACCACTTCATGGACCTTGAGGGGCCAGGGACTGCTGGCTTTTTCCTCCGTCTCCTCTTACCTGCCCCAATCCTCTTCCCCAGTGGACACTCCATGCCCTGTAGGTCAGACTCTAGCTGACCTCCTAGCCTCGGCTCAGCACACAGTGCTGCCCACAGGCATGCGTGCGTGCTCACACACACACACACACGCACAATGGTCCAGAGCCAGGGATTACTTTCCTCCCCTTATCCCTCCTCTTCCCACGGCCAAGCTCGCCCACAGAGCCTCCCTCCACCCCCTCCTCCTTCCCTGTCTCTGTGCCAAATCGACCTTTCTGCCATAGAGCGATGGCCGCCATTACCCTCTCAAAACCCTGTAGGAGCCTATGGTCATGGTCATTTCATTATCACCAGGGGTCCAAGATCATTCCATGGGGAAGGAACAGGCTTCTCAGACAATGGTTCTGGGAGACCTGGACATCCAGGGCAACGTAGGCCCACCTCACACCCGCTACCAACCTCACAGTGACTTCCACTGTCTGCAGGGCCCAAGTTGACCCTCAGCCCTGCCCTGGGGCTCCTCCCACCCCTTATTCTTTCAGCACATTGGTTCAGCTTGACTTTGTGCCAGGCCCCATGCTGGGGCTGGGAAGAGGCGGTTCTGTTTCCACCAGAGTCTGTCAACTCATTTTTGACCCAAGCCTCATCCATGGCTGCTGTTCCCCATAGTGCCTGACTCCCCATCTCTGAGCCTGTGCTCCTCCCATTCTTTCCATCCCAAGGCCCTGTACCTGTTCTTTGCCTGAGGAATTGCTGCTCAAATGCCATCCCCTCCATGAGGCCTCCCAGGGCCCCTCTCCATCACGAAGTCTCTTTGGCCCTCTTAGTACATCATATCAAGTCAGTTCACACACGTCCAGCTCCCCTGGAGGCCCAAGTGCCCTTCTTTATAAAGGGGAACATTATTTATCCCCTTTTGTGCTTGACTCTGAGCCTTTTGTTTAAAAAATAAATGAGGCTGGGTGGGGTGGTGCACGAATGTAATCCCAGCGGCTCAGGAGGCTGAGGCAGGAGGATGGAAAGTTCAAAGCCAGCCTCAGCAATAGTGAGGCGCTAAGCAACTCAGTGAGACCCTGTCTCTACATAAAACACAAAACAGGGCTGAGGATGTGGTTCAGTGGTGACTGCCCCTGAGTTCAATCCATGGTACCCCCATCCCCCCAAAAAGGAGGGGGAGCTGGAGATATGGCTTACTGTTAAGCAACCCTGGGTTCAATTTCTAATGCAAAACAAACAAACAAGGAAAAAATGAGTCTTTTTTTTTTGCTGGCAATTCAGTGCCTGTTCTTGCTGAAAAAGGAGAATGATTTTTTCTTTTCAATTTGTAAGAAGTGGTCTTTAATGAGTATGTGACCCATTTTACATCTGTGAAAATCAAGCCAGACATGCGGCTGTATCCTCAGCACAAGAAGAAGAGAGGCAATGAAAAGCAGGTTCAGGAAGGTTCCAGAAGGTCAGCACCTTCTTGTCTGCCAGGCAGGGGAAGGCTCTGGGCCAACCCGTGGGAGGTGAGGCGAGGCCCAGGCAGGGGAGAAGGCCAGCGGCACTCCCCCACCCAACTCCTAGCTGCCAAGGCTGTCAAGAGGCTCTGGTGACACGTGCCTGCAGACTGCATCGGGGCTGTGAGCCCTGTTGGGGTGGTTCTGCTAATTGATCCCAGAAGCCCCTGTCACTGCCAGGGGATGCCTCAGCGGGCTCAGCAATGTCCTGACCATGATCTCTCGCCTCACCAGATGGCCTCCCCTCCTGTCTCAGCTGCCTCTAGGCAGGCCCAGACACCCTTGACCATGGAGGGCCCGAGACCCTCCAGTAACCAGCAGGACTGAGCACAGCCAGGATGGAGTGGAGCACTGGAGAAGCCCCTCCAGGTCCCTTTTTTTCCAGCTGGGTTGTAGCCACCCCAGAGTGTCTGGATTGGTGGGGGAGTCTTGGGGCTGCTCAATCAGGATCCAGTCTCCAGTGCCATCCCCACCCTGCACCTTCCTATAGCAGCCCTACAGCCTACTGCCTCCTGTGGCTGGGGTCCCTGGTTTGCCATGTGCTGGGGATGGAGCCAGGAGGGTGGTTGGCCTCTCTGACCGGTCAGAACAAGTGTACACAGCTAAGTTCCAGGGAGGAACCACATCCAGAAATACAAACATTAACCACAATGATACAAAGTGAACCCTGAGCCTCCCTGCAGTCCCGTGCTTTGGGTTATTCCTGCCTCAGGGGACCAAGGGAGGAAGCTGGGAGGGCTTGAGGAGGGACCCGGCAGCAGGAGGTTCTTGTCCTGAGCCTGCCTTACAGCTCAGTGCTCAAGGGCCCCTGGCTTCCTTCTGGGTTTGAGACTGTAGGGACCTTCAGGATGCTCCGTTCTCCTTTGTCCTGCTTTTGGCGATTGCTGATGGGTGCAGGGCTTCTTTATAGGATAATGAAAATGTTCTGGAATTTGATAGTGGTGATGGTTGTTGGACCTTATGAATATGCTGAAAACCACTGAATTATACACTTTAAGGGAGTGCATTTATATATGTGAATTTGATTTCAATGAGACTGGATCCTGATTGAGCAGCCCCAAGACTCCCCCACCAATCCAGACACTCTGGGGTGGCTACAACCCAGCACAAGCCAGGCACAGTGGCGCATGCCTGTAATCCCAGTACTTTGGGAGACTGAGACTGGAGAATCGCGAGTTCAGAGCCAGCCTCAGCAACAGTGAGGCGGTAAGCAACTCAGTGAGACCCTGTCTCTACATAAAACACAAAATAGAGCTGGGGATGTGGCTCAGTGGTCGAGTGCCCCTGAGTTCAATCCCTAGTACCTAATAATAATAATTTTTTAAAAAACAACACAAAACATCACTGTGTTTACACTCTTTTGTGTCCCCTGCTCATTGTCCTCCCCAGGATAGAATGCACACGTGTATGCTTCCCTGAGACCTCGCCCAGCTGCCCCCTCAATTTCAGCCTGCCCTGCCCTGTCCCCTCTCCTGCCCTCCCTCCCTCCCTCCTACGGAAGGGCTCTTCTAGGTCCTTTCTCAACCTCCAGGATCACACAGGAAGGTCTTTCTGCCTGATAGTTAAATGCCTGCTGACTTCTTATCTGGAGACAAGCACTGATTCCGTTTTACAGATGGGAAAACTGAGGCTCAGATACAGCAACTTGCTCAAGGCCACCTGGCTGATGGATGGTGTGGCTAAGGTTTAAGGCCCAGCAGTGGTTTCAGAACCTCAGGATGTCCACATTCCTAATCTCTAGAACCTGTGGATGCTACCTTACACGGCAAAGACTTTGCAGATGTGATTAAGACTCTTGAGATGAGGAGATCATCCCGGATTATTACAAGAGGGATGCGGAGGGAGAGTACAGGCAGAAGGCAGTGTGGTTCTGCCACACTGCGGGGCTGTAGCCAGGGGACGCAGCCCTAGAAGCTGGAAAGGCCAATGAAACAGATTCTCCTAAAGCCTCAGAGGGAGCATGGCCTGTGGACACCTTGGTTTTTGCCACTTGAAACTGTTTTGCATTTCCAGCCTCCAGAACTATAAGAGAATAAATGTGTGTTGTCTTAAGCCACCACGTTTCTGGTAATTGGTTCCAGGAGCCACAGAAAGCTAATACGCTTTTCCTTCCGGGGGAGCCTAGTCAGCTCTCTTTGGGAAGTTCTCCTCACCCTCTGGCAGTGGCTTAGCCCTTGGGTACGCTTCATCCCAACTCTGGCCTTGGAGTTGACCATGTCTCTGCTATGGCCTCCATGATCACACTGACCTTGGGCCTCTCCTCTTGCTCCCAGCACTGACCTTTTCAGGCTGGTGTTATCCTTAGGTATTGCCCAAGGACAAGCACCAGCTCTGGGGCATTGTGGACAAAGAAATCGAGGCTTGGAGGGGGGCAGTGAATGCCCAAGGTTACTCAGCTGGAGAGAGGCAGAGCCAGGGAACACGTGGCCAAGAGTTGACCAGGGCACCCAAACTGAAGGGCTCTTGAGAAAAGATGCCACACCTGCTGCCACTCTTCCTGGATAGCAACCTTAGCACCCATCTGGGCCTCCAGAACACTGGACCATTCCTGGTGGGCTCAGCTTTGGGGAAACCTGATAGCAAATTCTAAACCAATAAGAGCAAATAAATGAGGGGTGATTACCGACAATAGGAGAGGATACGCAGCAGGGTGCCT
The DNA here is from genome assembly GCA_028644305.1 of Xerus rutilus. NCBI lineage: Eukaryota > Metazoa > Chordata > Mammalia > Rodentia > Sciuridae > Xerus > Xerus rutilus. Next base: position 5,837,132 of record CM053403.1, read on the forward strand.
CCAAATAGCATCTCCTCCAGTACATTTTAAGTGCTTTATAGGTCATTAACTACTTGACAGAGAGAGCCTGACACTTAAAGCAAAGAATTTGGCGCCTCTGCCAAGGAAAATCAATCAGAAATGAAGACAGAGCATCAGCGGCCTTAAGATGTACTGGGTGGGCAAACGGGATTCGATTTACACATCATTTTAAGGCCCTCTCCATTGTGTAAAGTGAGGCACATTGGTATTTGGGCCCATTTATAAATGCCAAACTAGAGTTGAGAAACACTTAACCCGCCCCTTGACTTTTTTTTATTCTTTGGTGGTGGTGGTTGTTAATGAAATATTTCAGAGATGCAAAAGTACAGAGACGAGCTTAACCGTCTAGTCCCACCACCTGACAAATAACCATTTCAGTTCTGGTGGTAGCACCCACTTTTTTTTTTTTTAATTATATTGGACATATTTTTTTAGTTGTAGATGGACACAGTGTCTTTATTTTATTGCTATGTATGTGGTGCTGAGGATCGAACCCAGGGCCTCACGCATGCGAGGCATGCGCTCTACCACTGAGCTACAATCCCAGCCCAGCACTCACTTTTTAAGAATGCTGCTTTTTTTTCCTTCCTGCCTTTTCAAACCCTTTCTGTCTTCTGGCTCCACCTTGTCAGGGGACCTAAGCTGACCACCCATCCCTGCCCAAGACATCATTCTTTGCTCTAGAATTGGAGTGCAATTACTGCCTATTTAATTAACTTGGTGATTAATCACCAGCTGCTTGTGAAATAGCTTTTATTGTCCTAGTCCATCCCAGATGTGGTGGGGATGGGGACCAGGCAGGCCGTGGGGAGGGACAGGCAGGAAGGGCCTTACTCAGGCACCATGCTGGCTTGGTCCAGTCGAAAGGGCAGGCCTGAGAAGGCCTGATATCCAGAACTGCCTTCTTCCTTGCTCTGTTTAGGCAGCTGCCGGGTGCTGGGATCACGATGAGCTGGAGATAAGGAAGCCCAAGAGAGCCGTGGGCAGCCAGAAAGGGAATCCACCCTGGGCAGCCTCAGGGGCTCTGCTCCTCTGCTCTCAGATCCAAATGTTCTTGCCTCATTGAGTCTCAATGTGGATTGAAAAGATAGCTTCCTTAGTCCTAACCACGGGGACCTGTGAATGTAACCTGATTTGGAAACAGGGTCTTTGCAGATACAATCAACTTAAAATCAGGTCACACTGGATTAGGGTGGGCCCTAAATCCAATGACTGGTGTCCTTGTAAGACGACCATGTAAAGTCACAGACACTCAGAGAACTCACTCATCTGTTACCAAGCCAACTCCTCTGCACGCCTGACTCTGGCTACCCACTATGTAGGAGACAGGGTCTCAGAAAGCATTTTTCTGGCCAATTAACCCCTGCCAGCCCCTCTCCAGGAGCAGCTCCTATCCATTCCTTCATCAGAGGAACCCCACTCCCTCCATTCCATCTCAGATACCACCCCTCAGTCAAAGGGACCCACTTAGGGGATTCCCAAGGACACCACCACCACACTACAGTATTCCTGCTCAAGTCAGTTTGTTCAGTGACAGTCCTCATGATTGTCCCCACAAGCCCATTGTCAGAGATGGGCAATACAGTTTGGGTTGAGCAGGGTGCTTCTAACTTCCCTGTGATTTGGGGAAAGGAATGGGTTTCCACGAAGGGAAACTAGGATTTTCACATGGGCTAATTGATACTGCCAAGCACTGTGCTGGGTACGTACAGCACCTTCATTGAAATAACCCATCTCTGCCTTTATCCAACACTCTTTTAGTACCGGTGAAACAGGCTCCCTGTGTAGAGAACCGGGGTCCAGTCTTGTACGTACATCCCAGTATCAACTCAGTCACCCCCTTGCAAGTGACTGCGTTTTTCCTGCACTTTCCTTCTTCCAAGTGACGTTGATAGCATTAAAGATAGCTCTATGGGGCACGATGGAACACATCTGTAATCCCAGCTTCTCAGGGGGGCTGAGGCAGGAGGATCACAAGTTTGAGGCCAGCCTGGGCAACTTATCAAGACTCTCTCTCAAAATAAAAAATAAAATGACTGGGATATGGCTCAGTGGTCGAGCACCCCTGGGTTCAATCCTCATTCCTGGCAAGAAAAATAAAAGCTCTAAATATGTACACATTTTCCATTAATTTATTAATTCAATCAACAAACGTTCTGAGCGCTTAGTACGGCAGGACCCTGGGGATATAGATAGTAGTGAGCAGTACAAACTCAGTACTCAAAGTGCTACTTGGCAGAGAAGGACAAAAACGCAGTTACATTGGGGGTGGTAGTGGCGTTATGATGGGGGGCACGGAAGCAGAGAGGAAAACGGTGAAGAATTCAGGAGGGCCCCGAAGAGCAAAAGGGGCCGCAAGAAAGAAACAGGCCTTGAAGAATGAAATCCGCAAACCACCACCACCACTGCCTGAGCCCTTCTTCGTCTCAGCCAATCAGACGCCAGCATAGCCGGCCGCTCGACCAATCATGAGCTGGAACAGGAGCCTTGGACTCAGGCTGTGGTTTCCCGGGGGAGGGCGGCCAGGGACGGTGCGCCCCGCCCCGCCCTGCCCCGCCCACTCTCCGCCCCGGCCCCGCCCCCGGCCCCGCCCCGCGGTGGCCAGCCGCGCCTGCTTGGAGCCCCGTGGCCAGCGGCCGGCCGCAGGGGCCCGAGTATTGTCCTAAAGGACGAAAAAGGCGGAGAACAGGGTTGGGGAGGGCAGCCACGTGGACGCGGGAGGATTTATCGCATTTCTTTTGGCCACTGACAATGTTGCAAAATGTGTGAAAGAGACGGCACAGCCACAACAGGAGCGTAAGGGCGAGGGCAAAGGTAAGCAGCCCCGGCTTCGCCCGGGATGTGGAGCACCGGGAGAAAATCGTGGGCACGTCCCCCGCTGAGCAGCTGTCGCGGGATCTGAGTCCTCTGAAGGGTCTCGTGAGCGTTGAGCGGTGTAGACGCGGCCCCTGAGCCGAGGCATCTCCGGTGACCCGGGGATGGCTGCTGCGGTGTAGACGCTGAAGCGTCTTCAGCGACCGGATGGTTGTCAAGGCGGTGTAGACGAGCGGAGGTGGTGCAGTGAGGCGCCTCCAGAATCTGGCGGTGGTCAAGACTGTTCCCCAAGGCTGAGGCTGGCCATCCTGGTAACTCGCGGCTGGTGGGTCTGTGCAGACGCAGACCTATGGCTGAGGCACGCTCCAGCGACCTGGGGGCAGATGAAGCAGTGCGGTCGCGCGTTTGTGGTTGAGGCGCCGCAGAACCGCGAGCAGGTGTAGACGCCCGCGGGTCCCAGACGCGAAAGTTTGCTGGAGTGCCCGAGCCGGGCTCGCTGCAGGCAGGGCTGGGCGCGCACGAGCCGCCCCGCAGGTCTGGCTCCCCGCTGGGGGCCCGACGGAGCTCACCTGTGGCATCTCAGCCGCCCTCCCCTGGTGGAGGTGCCTTGGGTGAAACCCCAAGCCTCAGATTCAGCCGCTGGAATCCATGTGCAGCGGAGGTGGGAGGAGTTGCGGTGAAGGCGTCCCACAGCAATACCAAAGGGGAATCACTTTGAGTCCTTTGAACCGGTTCACTAAACTCCTGCTCCATCCTGCAGGCTTGGCTGGGCACCTGAGATGTCTCCGTCGCACGTGTGGGAAATCAGAGGCAGACGGGCCAACTTGGTGTGCCATCACATGCTGGAAATCAGAGGGGACTACCATCACCCGTCTGTCCTGTCTCCTTTTCTCCTTTCACCCAGCCTCAGTCAGGAGAAAGGGGGGCAGGCATGGGTGTATGCAGATGGACCTAGGGTTGGGGGTGCATGGAGGCTCTGGCTGGGGACCTCTGGATCTGCTTCTCACTGCCCCTGTGACTAGGTGGACAGACAACCAGGGAATGAATGGAGGAAGAAAGGTAACCACAGAGAATTCTGGGGAGAGGATGCTGGTGCCCACCTGCTTTGTTCCCAGGGTGCTCTGCCCCAGCAGATAGGGTGAGGAGGGTATTTTGTGACATTATCTCCCATAGGGGAAGGAAACCCTTTACTGTGTTTTTGCTTCAGGGGAGGGCAGAAAGGAGCTCCTTGGTAGGTACCTGCATATCTAGGAGACACCTACAACAACCATGTCCCTTTCCTGGAGAGGGTCAGTCTCATCTCCCTTCTCCCTCTTGCCCTTTGCCCCCATTCCTTCTCCTCTGTGACTCCTCCTAACACAAGGCTTTTGTATGTGTTTATTCTTTTGATGGACAGATACCTACTATGAAATAGGTGTGGTGGTGCGCTCCTGTGGTCCCAGCTACTGGGGAGGTCAAGTTGCAGGCCAGTCTGGGCAATTTAGCAAGACCTTGTCTCAGAATAAAAAATAACAAGGGCTGGGGCTGTAGCTCAGTGGCAGAGTGTCTCTGGGTTCAATACTCAGTACAAAAAAAATTTTTTTTAGAAATACCTACAATGTGCCAGTCACTGGCAACTTCACAGTGAATAAGATGGACCATGTCTCTTGCCTCACAGGACTTCCAGCCCAGGGCAGGGACACAGATGATGGACAACACACAGTCGCGAGGGGCCAGGACCTGGGGAGGAGGGGCGGATGTCGGAGAAGGGAAGACAGAGAATCAGAGGTGTTAGTGCTCCTCAGCCTGTGGCCCCAGGGCCAGTGTTACTGCTCCAGGAAGCCTTTCTGTCCCCTCTGGCTTGACACTTCCACTCCTATAGCGTAAGGACCACTCCTTCTGGGGACATCGTTGTGTCCTTACTTGGTAAATGTCCATCTGCATGAGCTGTAAGTGCCACGAGGGCAGGAGCCAGTTCTTTTCCGGGTATATGGGAGGCAAAGGGCATAAAGGATGAGTAGGTTTTCCCCAGAAAAATGGGAGCTGCTCAGCCTGGCCAGGTGTCCAGATGGCAGAAACTTTTCTTTCCCCTTCCTTGGCCCATGGCCTGGGCTCCACACCCCATTTGTGTTTCACAGGAACAAAATGGAAGAGATCAGCAGGCCTGGTCTGCCTGCGGGGGAGAGAGTGGCATGGTGGGGCAAGGCCCAGGGATGGCTCTTGTGCTGTTTTGGGGCTCAGGCCGGTACCCCTGTCCCTCTGTCCCAGCTCTTGGAGGCTATTTCCTTCTAGCACCACTTTGGGAGGAAGTGCCAGTAGGAACCCTCTGGATGGCCATGGTACAGGGCCACAGGGACGGCCTCGCCTGCCCCCATCCTGGGCAGGCAGGACCCTGAGCAGCACCTTCTGAACTGGAGCCAGGTCTCTGGGCCCCAAATAAATGCTCAGGTGACCCACAGCTCATTGAAACTCAGAGCTAGAAGGTAGGAATCAGCGCAGAGGGACTGACTCTTATTTTTATTTTTCATGGTTTCTATACACTCTGAATGTCTCCCTCCCTGCTCCGTTAGACCTGTGTGCCTGGCACCTTTCCTGTGGCAGATTATGCTCTCGCAGATGCCCGACAAAGCTTTTATCACGTCCCCCCTCCACCCCGCCCCACTTCAGGGGATTGAGCTGCCGCCACGCACGGCTAGAGAGACGTCTCCATGCTTTATCCAGGCTCTGGCAGGGACAGAATAAAAGCAGCCTCCCCACCCACCCACCCGGCCAGCCAGCCCTCCTGCCTGGAATGGCTTTAAAAAAATTAATTTGCAATGATTTACTCCCTTCTGTTCTGTGGGGATCACCAGCATTTTAAATATGTATTTAAATCAGATTCACTGCTCCCAGTTAAACCTCGACTGCCTTCCCCCTCCTGGCAGAAAGAGCCCTGGATTCAGAATCAGGTGACACAGAAGTTCGGGCCAAGTTCTGCTAATGACAAGCTGTGTGACCTCGGGCACATGACTTAACCTCTCTGCACCTCCATTGGTTCCTGTGGACGCTGAGGTTAATGGTAATCCCTCCCTCATAGGTTGCTTCAAGGATTAAATTAGGTAACATTCAGGGAAGAGCTCTGCGGTACCAGGCCTGTGTCTTGTGTTCCCCAGTACTGGCTGTCCAGCTAATTAGCCTGGTGACCTTGGGCAGGCCATTCTGCCACCCCGGGCCTCGATTTCCTCATCTGTAAAACATAGGGGTTGTTGAAGGAGGCCCCCCATCCCTAGCCTTGAGCACCTACTCACCTCTTCCTGCCCTCTGCCAGACGCCATCCCCTCGTCCCCTTAGCCACCCTTTTTTCTTGTTATCTGAGCACTGGGTTTTAATTGGAGCTGTCCCCTCCCCAGCTGCCTCCCAGGCTCCCTGTGAAGTCGCAGGGTTACGGCCCTCAGGGGCCTGCAGTTCCTGGCTCATTTTCAGGGGCAATTAGCTGTGATGTCACAGGTCTAGGAGGTGGCCTCAGCAGGGCGCCACGTGGCCAGGCCACCAGGAGGCCAGCACCCTGCCTGTCTGTGGCCTGCAGGGCTCCCCCAAGCCTGGGGGGTCCCTGTTGCCAGCTGTGGGGAGGGGCCTCCCAGGCAAAGCTGTTTCCATTCCTGTACTTTATGACTCCTGGAGCCGAGTGTAAATTAGTTCTACTCTGTGCTTTTGTTGGCAACTGCGGAGCCTTGGAAGCGAGGGGCTTTGTCAGGAAGAACAAAGCTGCTCCGTGTTGTTCTGATTTGGGGAGGCGGGCTCCTGGGGGAGGCTCCTCGTTCCTCCGTGTCAGTCTGAGTCCTTGTTCTCAGACTCGCTGGTTTTGTTTGGGGTTTTTAAGTCCCGTGGCTTAAGAGTCGCATATGTTTGTGTGTGTGTGTTGGCTGGGGATTTTTTTTCCCTCCTTTTTGGCTCACATAGAAGATTCTGTGGAAGCCGATTCCAAGGACTGAACTTTTCAAATCACTGCTTCAACAGCTTTTAAAAATCTGGACCTAGTTACTCCTGTCATCCATGTGTAAAGATTTAGGGAAAAAATTCCAAACCCGAGGGTGGGCAGCCGAGGGTGTCCAGCTCCTGGCAGTGCTCACCGCAGACCCCAGGTCAAAGCTGAAATGTCGAGCGCCTCCTGGGAGGGGGCCACGGTCTGCTCTGTGCCAGACATCTGGATATTGAGAAAACATCTGGGTGGCTGGGCTTTTCAGGTTTCTGCCTGACATTTAATATCACAAACACTGCGCCTGCCTCTCCTCTCCGCCAGCCACCAGGCTTCTCCTCCCAAACACACCCAGCCCCTTCCCCCGCCTCCTGACGGGTAAGAAACATCCATTCTTTCCAATTCCCCAGCGTTTTCCCCCTACCGGAAATCTGATGGGCTTATGACATCATGGCTGGCTGCTGAGCGGTGAAGTGGATGTACAAAGAACCCGACACATCAGATGGATTCGGAAATCCCTTTCCCTCGGGCTGGAGGGGCAGGCGTGAAGTCAGGCATGGGAGCTTTGTCTCAAAAATTACAAAAACCAAAACAAAGTCTTGCCCTGTATTCAAGACAGTTTTCTTAAAAACAAGCAAACTGTTTGGACATCATCCTATTTTAATAGAAATGCCGGGTTTTATGAAACAAAGTGGCTAATAAACTGGGCCTGGAGCTCCCTGAGAGTGTTCTGTTTTGGTTGACTCTGTGTCTCTACTCACTAAGAAATGAGGGACTAGGAGTGGTTTCTCTCTCTTCATTATTCAAATGAGATAGCTTTTTATTTTTTTTAAGGCCAATAAAATTCTCAGGGTAAATTGCTGGTTTGTGTTTTTCCAGGAATCCATTTTTATGGAGTGACCTTGGACCTGCCAGGTCTGCAAACCTTGTATTTCCCTCTGCTGGGTTTCCTGGCTGTGAAGCCCTTGGGACTTCTCCTGCTGGGGGTTGAGGGGTGATAACGTGTCCACAGGGCAGGGACAGAGACCTGTAGGCCAGGGCACTTCTTGAGATGAAAAACCTTTGAAAGGAGAGTCAAGTGGGGACAAAAGGGGCTGGGATTGTAGCTCAGTGGTAGAGCGCTTGCCTCGCATGCGTGAGGCACTGGGTTCAGTCCTTAGCACCACATAAAAATAAATAAATAAAATAAAGATATTTGTATCCATCTACAACTAAAGAAATATTTAAAAAAAAAAAAAGAGGGGACAGAAGTAGAGGGACCCGTGTACACAAGCCCCAGGGCAGCCTGGGAAGGTGATTCATTATGTCCTCCTTCAAAAGGGAGCAAATAGCAACAAAGCTCCGAGCTGAAGGCCTCAGTGAGTCGGCATCCACCTCCCACTGGAGCAGGCTCAGGTTTAGCGATGCTCAGTCATCTGTGTATTGTGCCTGCCAAGCCCCAGCGTGGGCATTTGGAGTGCTGGCCCTGGACTGGAGTCCCAGCAGTTCTGTGGACAAGCTGCAGGCCCCTGGGCAAGTCACTCCACCTCTGTTTTTCTCTCTACAGACAGGTACAATGACTCCACTGCCTGCTGAGAGACCCAGTGCAGCTGTGCCTTGCAGGACACCGGGTGCCGGCCACTGTCAGCGGGCCTGACCTTAGGCCCAGAGCTGGGAGAGGCCTGTGTGCATGCTCGAGTCGAGTCCGCTGCCTGGCTTTGCATCCTGGCTCTGCCACCTGCTATCTGCATGACGCCATTGACCTTTGTGACAGCCTCTGTGCCTTGGTTTCCTCATTTGTCAAACCACAGTAATAATAGGACTGAGCTCAGACACTGGGCTGCTGAGAGGATTAATGGCTTCAGAAGGCCTGGAATGTAGCGGGTGTGCACCAAGTGTTAGCTGTCATGACATAGTCCCCGCACCCAGCAGGCCGGGCCGTGTGGGACCAGGCTGGGAGGGGGCGTGTCAAGCTGAGCACAGGAAGAGGATAATCAAGGACTGATGGGAACATCCCTTCATTTCTCTGCACAGAACTTTCTGTGGCTCCACATTGCCCAAAGGGAACAAAGTTCCCCCCCTGGACTTCCAGGTGCCTCATGCTGGGTCTCACAGGCTATTCTTCCCTCCCTGTGCTCCATCCATCCTCCCAGGCCACTGGGAGGCCTGTCTTTGGATACGATGCTAGTGGGTAGGTCACATTGACTGAACACCTGCCACCACTTGTCTTGTGCCCTTTATGCAGGGGAATTCATTTGATTGTCACACTCACCATGAAAGGAGGACAGTTTTGCTGCTTCTCAGGGGCAGCAGTGGAGGCCTCTGAGGTTAGTATGTTGCCCAAAGCCCCAGAGCCCTGACTGGGACGAGGGTGGGGCTGTGCCCATCCAATCCACTGCACGAGGCCTCCTCCTATTCCTGCCTTGCCCCAAAGCTGGGGCACCTGCCTCCCCATGATGCCCATCTCAGCCAAGGCTTCACAGCACTGGACAAGAGGCTTTTCCTGCTCTCCATCCTCTGCTTCTCCCAAGGGCTTTCCAGGTTGTCCTGGGTCCCTTGTCCACTTCTCCTGGAGGCCATGAGCGGGGATATGGCCAGTTCTGTGTCCCCCAAGAGTCCCTGCGGGCCAGGTCAGGAGGCATGAACTGAGGCCCTGCTGTATGCAAGACATGAGAACTCACAGAGCAGGTGCCACACCCAAACCCCAGACCAGTCCAGCCAGTGCCTTCTGCCGCATTTCTGCTCGGATGATCATCGGGCGGCTCCACCTCAGCGGGTTGGTCACACATGGTGCTCACCTCCACTGTCCCTTCACTTGCTCAGGCCAAAAGCCTTGAGGGCCTCCTTGATCTCCCTGTCTCCCCCGCTCCGTTAGCCCATCAGCAAATCTCATCAGTTTAACTTTCAAAATGCATCAGCACTTTGACCCTTCCTCCCACACCCACTGCCACCTCTGCACTGCTGGCCTGGACACGCCTCTTCCGGGGTCTCCCTGCTTCCTTCTTCCCCCCTCAGAGCCCATTGTTCACACCACGGCTTCAGTGATGCTGTTGGAACTGAAGTCACATCCTGGGCTCCTCCACCCAGAACCCTGCCGTGGCTCCCAGCTCATTCAGGGACAGAGCACAGTCCTGACTGACTGGGGCTCCTTCCCTCTCAGGCCCCTGCTCCCCACTCGCACTGGATCACAGGTGGCCATTCCTCCAGCACCCCACGTGTACCTCGCCTCAGGACCTTGCAGCAGCTGTCCCCTCTCCCCAGGGCACTCTTCCCTCTGACGTTGACATCACCCTCTCTTTTACTTCTGTCAGAGCTCTGATCACCTGCACAGAGAAACCTTCCCTCACCATCCTCCCTGGTCACCGTCCCACCCCACTGCTCTTGTGGCACTTATTGCCACTTGACATCCTCTTGTACATACATTTTTCACTGGAAGGTAACCTGCATTTGAGCAGGGCCCTGTCCATCTGCTCCCTCCTAACAGAGGGCAGATGCTCCACTAAGTGTGTGGAATGGGGGGATGAGTGGACGTGCAGGGACGACAGGTTATTGAACAGCTGGTCTGTGCCGGTTTCTGTGCTGGATTCTGAGCAAGACCCCTTGCCCCGTCCGCAGAGCCCTCCCCTGGGAGCAGAGGAGGAGACTGACTCTGAGCAAGAAATCACAGCAGGTGGAGCGGGTGGTGTCCAGCAGTGGGCTTGGAGGCTGAAGGGGTTCTGCCCATTGGAGGAGGCTTCCTGAAGAAGGGGGCACACACAAGGTGGCCTCAAAGGAGAAGAGAAGCTGGATGGGGCCAAGGGACTGGTGAACAGGTGGACAGTGAGCTCCGGGGGGTTCCTGGGTAGACAGGGCCTTAGAGGTAAAAAGACCCAGGTGGGTAGAGATGAGGGCATGTGTTTAGGTTGAGGTTTGGTGTGAGCAGAGGCCGGAGCAGGGGAGGTGCAAGGCGAGTGCCTGGGGGTGGATTGAGGAAGGACTTAGGTGCTGTCTGGACAGGTGTGAGGAGGAGCAGCAGAGCTGGGCTTGGTGGCTCATGTCTGTAATCCCAGAGCCTGGGGAGGCTGAGGCAAGAGGATCCAAAGTTCAAGGCAAGCCTCAGCAACTTAGTGAGGTCCCCAGCAACTTAGCTGGATCCTGTCTCAACTAAAAAATAAAAAAGGGCTGTGGGGGTGGGTGGTGTGGCTCCATGGCTGAGCGCCCTGAGTTGCAGAGAGGCGTGGCTTGGAATCTTAGCTCGCCTCCTCTGGCCATGGGATTCTAGATGCTTCTCTCTCCCTTCTGGGGCTCAGTTGCCCCAGAGAGGAACTCTGGATGCTTTTAGCAGTCCTGGTGGTGGAGTCTTGACAGTCCCCTTCCTGCTGCACTGTCTGTGCTCCCTGAGCGGCTGAGACTCACGGTTGGAGGAACCCAGGGTAGAGTGGAATCTGCCAGGAAGAGCGTGGTGAGCAGGGGGAACAGAATGTGCAGACGCGGGTACACATTCTCCCAGGCTACATTTCTCCAGTCCCTCCTTCAGTGAGCAGGGAGGACAGTGGTGAGGGTGGTCAGGCTGTCCCCAGCAGGGCCATGCTGAGCTCTGCCACCCAACTCTGAACTCACACTCTGCTGAGCACCACAGACCTGACAGACAAGGTAGAAGCCAAGGATTAAGAGCTCGGAGGTGACCGACAGCTGCACTCACCACAGAGCTGATAAATGGCAGATGAAGGACTTGAACCTGTCTGGCCCCAAGCCCTACTGTCCTCTAGCAAGACTGAGCCACATCCTTTGGGTGGGCCAGGTGAGCTCATGCCAAGGTGGGAGAGCCAGGATCCTGCTTGTGACAGGCTCACTAGTCCAGCCCTCCCCTGCGGAGCTGCCCTCCACACGGCCACTCCCTCCTTTGGGGAAGGTGAGTCAGGTCTCTGGAAAGCCCTCTGCGCCTCTCCCCTTGGTGGAGGCTGCTCTAAAGTCTCCAGATGCTTCTGGAATGAATGTTCTGGGCTCATGAACTCCTTAAAGCCACAAAGCCACCCCCTTGCAGCAGGAGCTGTTGTCTGTTTCACAGCTTGGGAAGCTGAAGTTCAGGAGAGAGCAGTTACCTGAGAGAGGCATGCCGGCCACGGAGGAGGTCCTTCTGTGTACAGCTGGGGATATCCTCCTGGAGACAACTGCTGTGTTCACTCTCTGTCTTGGGGACAGAGGGGCTGGCTCCATGCACAGCCTCAGGCCTGTGGCGAGAGTTTCAGGGACCAATTTCAGCACACACTACAAAGAGCTTTTTAGCAATTCTGCCCAGAGTGGAGTCTTTGTGGGCATGAACTGCCAGTCACCAGTGGAGTCCAAGCAACCTCTGCCTGTGAGGGGTGGGAGATTAAGGTCACAGGGGCAGTTACACCAAGCAGTCCAGGTTTCTGTGACTCTCCAAGCCTCAGTTTCCCTATCTGTGAGATGGGGCTATTATTTCCCAGCTGTTAGAATCTCCAGGAGTCAATGAGGACTGGAAGGCACCCTGCTTTTTTTCTGACCCACAGAAAGGTGCCTCTGAGCTTCTCCTATAATGGCCAGAGGGCAGAGTCCCTGCAGAGCAGCCCCTGTCACAGCAGCAGCTGCCTGCTTGACTATAGAGATGAGGTGTCCAGGCCCCGGGTACTTCGGTCTCTTACATCTGTCTCCCGGGCTCACGTGTCAGCTGGACTGGTCCACAGTTAGCACCTTGAGTAACCGGAGCTTCCACATGAGTTTTGTAAAAGCAGGGTTTTGTACGTAGACAAAAAAAAAGTACCTCCAGGAGAGGCGGGGCTCACAAGAATGCCACATGTTCTAATCATAGCCTACCAGGCTGAGGCCAGCGTCTGACGCCCCTCAGAGCTTCCTTGCTAGGAAATGGTTTGCAACCAGGACCCAGAGAGCGGGGGGAGTCTGGCCCCAATGGGCTCTGTCACTTTTCTCCAGACAGTTTCTTCTGTGGGCATCTAGTCTGTACCAAGTGCTATCCTTACTCATGCCTGAATAATTGTTGAGGTACAGTCTCATTTTGCAGGAGAGAAAGCCAAAGCTCAGGGAGGAGCAACTTGACTTGAGCAATGTCAGAACTGGGGTTCTAACCTAGGACTGTGGGATCCCGAAGTCAGCGAGCTTTCTCTATGTCCTGCTGTTGCCCAGGGCAGAGCAATGGAAGGAGCACCAGCTCTGGAGCCCTGGAGTGTGGTGGGGGACCCCAGGCTGGGCAGGAGTCCAGATCCAGGCACATCCTGGCTCTGTCCTCACCTCGCACGTTCCGCTCTCGACTTTGATCTCCCCAGGTTTAGGTCTCTCCCTTCCTGTAAGGAGGGACAAGCACATGATTGGGAGTCTAGCAGTCCTGCTTTCAAATCTTGCCCTGCCACCACTGAGCCTGGAGCAGACAATATGGAGAACAGCAGGCAGACAGGGAACAGCTGTCAAAAGCAAGAAGGCGTAAGGACCTTTGAGATCTGCATCAGCTAAGAGGGTGGAGCCAGGGTCTGGGCAGAGAGGAGGCCTGCGTTGGGGTTCCCTTCTCCCACTTTGGACCTCTGCACAGGCGGTCCTCCTTGCTTGGCTTGGCCTTCCTTTTCTTGTCCTGTCCAAGCCTTCATTTTTTAAGGCCCTGATCACTGGTGTCCTCTATCAGTTCTTCCCTGAGCCACTGCCTCAATGCTGCTCCTTCCCCAGAATACCCACAGCCCCGTGTGCTGTCTCGATTTGAGCAGTTGATGACTGGGTTGTGCAGGTTTCTGTCCTAAGTGTGGTGGTCAGACCCTTGACTCAAACCCTGGCTCTGCTCTGTGCCTGCGGGCTGACCCTGGGCATGTTACTTCACCTCTCTGTTTCTTCATCTGCAGGATGATGGTAGCAGCCCCCAGTTTTCAGGGTTCTCTAGGGGATTAAATGAGGTTGTACTTCTGATGGAGCAAACCACACTGCCTCAGAAAGTCAACCAGCTGGGACACACACATCCATGCAGGTCATTATCATGATTTGTGAGTCCCCCAAGGGCAGGGCCTTGTGTCTGGTGTCAAGTTCATGGTGAGGCGGAATGGGCGTCTTGGTGACTGCTTCTAGAATGAGCAGGCAGCCCATTCTGCTCAAGTGGGATTCCTAATGAAACCAACAACCTAAATAATGATCACTTTTTGGATCCCTACATCATCTTGTTTAATGCTGACCACCCTGTGACATGGGATTATTAGACCCATTTTGCAGAGATGGTAACTGAGGCTTCAAGAGCCTAGGCTACCTATCTAATGACTACTAGACTAGTCAGGTTTGGCACCTGAGTCTGGCTGACTCTGTCCTCTTATGCCCCTTGCTGATGGCCCAGACTCCCTTCCTTCCCTCTTGGCTGCCCTTTGCCATCTCCAGGCCACCGCCTGGAATGCTGGGGTGAGGGGTGTAGATGTGGGGGCCCAGGGTGATCTGTCAGCTCATGAAGCTGTGTCCTACAACACATACACGTGCATGTGTGTGCACGCGTGAACAGCACTCACGCACCCGTGACCTCTGCCTGGTGCACTCCTCCAGCCCTGTCTGCAGGTCACTGCCAGGTCTGTCTGCACAACCCAGAGCCCGCCAAAGTCCCTGTGAAATGCTGCTCAGCGGTTCCTCGGCCTCAGCCTCCAGGCTGTCAGCACCCAGGGGGTGTGATGGGGCTCAGGAGCTCCCCACTCTGGCCCAGCAGCCAGGCATGGGGGACTGGCATGAGAGGAACCAGCACCATCTGTCCAGGGTCATCAGGCAGGGGCACTGGGAGCCTTGGGCTGCCCATGCCTTCTTGGCCATCTCTGTTTGTTGAGGGGCCTCACATTCCCTCATCCACTCTCTACCAGGCTGGACATGAGGCTCACTTGGGAGGAGGAGCAAAGAGGACTGAAGGGAGACAGCAGAAGTGCTAGGCATCCCTGGCTTCTGGTGGCCTTCAGAGGAGTCCATGATGGCTCCACCTGGCCGGCTGGAGAAGGTGCAGCGTAGATAGTTATGAGCCAAGTGTGGGCTCACCAGACCTGGGTTATCTCCCACTGAACCCAGTCCAGCTCAGGGGGCCACCTGTGGCTATGCATGTTCAGCAGGCAATGGGAGAAGGCAGGTGGCCCTTGGGTGGGGCTCAGGTCGGGACGGTGGAGGACTCTAGTGATGCATGGTGAGGTGGGCACAGTGTCACACCCTGTGATTCCAGCAACTTGGGAGGCTGAGGCAGGAGGGTAGCAAGTTCAAGGCCAGCCTGGGCAACTTAGTGAGGCCCTATCTCAAAAAAAAAAGAGGACTGGGGATGTACCTCAGTGGTAAAGCACCCCCGGGTTCTATCCTAGCACAGAAAGAAAGGAAGGAAGGAAAGAAGGAAGGAAGGAAAGAAGGAAAGAAGGAAGGAAAGCAGGCAGGCAGGAAGGCAGGCAGAAAGAGGTGCATGGTGTGTTCAAGCAGTAGGGATAAGGATCAAGGTGGCCCTGGGCAGGTTGGACTCTCTTGGGGCTTAGGGAAGGCCAGTCCGGGAGGGCCAAGACTGGACAGTGGAGGGGTGCATGCACTCATTCACTTATTCCTGCAGGGCCTGATACATCCTGCAGGCCCTGTGCTCAGTGCTCGGGACACAACAGTGGGCAAGGCAAACAAGATCCTGTCCTCATGGGAGCACACTCTAACCAAGGAAGATGGACCAAAAAGCTAACACAGAAGGAACATACATTGTGATGAGGAGTGGTCAGTGCTAAGGAGAAAATCGGGCAGGGAAGGGGAGCTGGGCGGATGTCCTGTTCCCCAGGCGAGGTCTCACTGAGTGCCATTTGAGCAAAGATGGGCAAGAGGTGAGTTGGATGGCTCCCAGGGGAAGGGCACTCCAGGCAAAAGAGAAAGCAGAGAGGGGTCCCAGGGGTGGTGGCGATGTGGGGAGCAGGGAGCAAGGAGTGGGCCTGGCACGATCAGGGTGGGAAGAGGGGGAGCGAGGAGGTAGCAGACAAGCTCCAAGAGGAAATGGGGGCCAGATGGCGAGTCCTCCTGGACGCACCGTTTAAAAGGATCCCTGTGGCTGCCGAGTTAGAATAGGTGGGGGAAGGGCAAGGGCAGGACGGGAGAGGAGGCCGTTGAGGATAATCTAACAGGATTTGCTGATGGATTGGATGTGCGAGAGAGAGCAGGGGTGTCAAGGCCGCCGCCAGAGAGTTCTGGTCAATTTGCTGGGAAGGCTGGCTGTGCCTGGAGGCTCAGCTGTGCCCGAGGGAGAAGAGGGAGGCGAGAACTGCGATGGGCTGGGAGGAGGACTCACAGCAGGCGGGAGTGCCCCCCAAGTCAGATGGGCAGATGCCTGTGGCTAAGCGGGGGCTCCAGCTTGGGGGGGCCCTGTGGGTTAAAGAGCTGGGATTTCTGCATCCCCAAAGCTCCCTGGGCAAAACGAATCCCATCCGTCTGCTCTGGATGGGGGGCTGTGCTCCCAGGGGCCCTTGGGCTGGATGAGTCCTCCCCACTGGGCCAAGCATCTTCCTGCCCCCCTCCTGTGCCTCCCTCCTCACCCCTTCCTTCCCGTCCAGCCACCGTCTGTCCTCCCAGCACCCAACCACGCAAGGACAGATGGGCTGACCCTGGCGCTGGGGCCTCACTCATGAACCCCATGCAGCAGGTCCCTGCTCCCCTGGACGCAGTGCCCATGCATCCAGGCTGAAGCTACTTCTCCACAGGGCAGAATATGGAGCAATGGATACTCTGAATTCTTTCCAATTTAAGGTCACTCAACAAGTTTGTGACTCCGTGTGATTTGAGGTTGATCATTTCTAAGTAATTTAAAATAATATCTCTATCAGAAAAAACTCCTGGTTCAGGTTCCAGAAGCCTCCATGCTGCTGAGGCTCCGGGAGGGAGGGAGGTTCTGAGGAGGCAGAGAAGGGCAGAGGGCACTGGGGTGGGCCTTGTAGCATGAGCAGACTTGGGGTCGGCATGGATGTGTGGGAAGGGATGGGTGTGGGAGAGATGGGGAGCTCACGGAGGAGTCTTGTGGCCCATTTAGAGTGTCTGGTCTTTGTTCTGAGAGCCGGGGGGAAGCCATGGAGGGTCTATGAGCTGGAGAGCGACCCACCTCGGGCTGATTTTTAACTGATGACACGAGAAGAGGCAAGTCATTTGAGGTGAGGAGGCCAGTGAGGCCCTGGCTTTGGCCAGGTAGAGGGTGAGACTTGACCTCAAGTGATGGGGTGTCAAGGGGGCTGGGTATGAAAAATGCCACAGGGCCCAGCAGATGTACCTAGGGCAGTGCAGCTGGCTTGGGTGCCCAGTCGGCCACCTCAGATGACTTCATCCTGGAAATGCTCCTTCTTCAGTGTTCCCCACTTAGGAAATGTCCTCATCCTGGGTTCCCTCTCCTCCACATTGGTGCTTTCCCCAAGACTTCCGATCGTAGCCCCTCCCAGCGCCTGTGCAGCCTCTCCAGACCTGAGCCAAGGCCGCCACGCCCTGGCCTCGTGCCTCCAGCCTCACACTACTGCACCCCAACTGCAGAACAGCTAAAGGGATCCCTCTGGTGCTTGGGTCCCACTGACCACCCTCCTCGTCCTCACGGCTTCCGATTTGTGGGGCAGACAGCCACTCCCTCTGCCCACACCTCCTAACACACTCCGCCTCCTTCTGAGCTTCTTGTTTTCCCCCCACGGGTTGGCCGTGGTTTGCCGTGCGCCCTTTCAGTGCTGCGTTGAGGTGGAAGGAGAACCAGCCGCAGAGTGCAGGGCAGGCAGGGCCTCTGAGGACCAGGACGTGGAGCTGAGATCCTGAGGGTCAGCAGGATGGGGAACGAGTGTTTCAGGAAGAAGGATCAGCCGGAGCAAGAGGCCTGGGGCAGGGGTGGGCCAGACCCATGGAAAAAGCAGGATTCTGTTCCAGTATCAAGGCACCCACTGCCTGGTACCCCACCACTGGGTCCCATTGTTCTAGGATGGTGGCTTGAGAAGGGCAGGGGCTGAGCCTGGGAAGGTGGTAGCGCTAGTTCCTGGGGGTCTGTTGGGTAGATTAAGGTGTGGGGATCCTATTTTTTATTTAAACAGCTTTATTGAAATATAATTCACATACCATAAAATTTACCCTTTTATGGTATATAATTCAGTGGCTTCTAGTGTCTTCAGAGTTGTCTGACCATCTCCACTGTCTACTTCTGGAACATTCCAGTCATCCCCCAAAGGAACCCTGTCCCCATTAGCAGTCACTCCTGCTCCTTCCTCCCCCTTCCCTTGGCCACCACTAATCTACTTTCTGTCTCTATGGATTTGCCAATTTTGGACATTTCACACAAATGGCATCAGACAATATATGACCTTCTGTGTCTGCCTTCTTTCACTTAGCATAATGTTTTTAAGATTCATCCATGAAGTAGCATGAACCAGTACTTCAGGCCTTTTCAAGGTTGGATAATAGTCCAGTGAGTGGACTTACTGCCCTTGTCTGCTGGTTCATCTGTTAGTGTGGGTGGTCCCTACTTCTTGGCTATTGTGAACAGAGCTGCTGTGAACATTCGTATCCAAATTTTTGTGTGGATGTGTGTTTTCTTTTCTGTCGAGTATGCATGCCTATGAGTGAGATTGCCAGGTAATCTAATGACCCATTTCACTTATTGATAAATGGATGGACAGTTTTCTACAGCATTTGCTCCCTTTAAACTTCTTTTTTTAAGTTTTTAAGTTTTTTTGGTTGTAGATGGACACAGTACCTTTATTTTATTTATTTATTTTTACATGGTGCTAAGGATCAAACCCAGTGCCTCCCACGTGCTAGGCAAGTGCTCCACCACTGAGCCACAACCCCAGCTCCCATTTAAACTTCTCGCAAGCAATGTGTGGATATTCCAATTTCTCCACATCCTCCCAAGCACTTGTTATTGTGCGTCTTTTTTATTATAACCCTCTCAGTGGGTGTAAACTGGTATTTCCTTGTGGTTTTGCCTAATGACTATTGATGCCGGGTTTCTTTTCATGTATTTGTTGACCATTTGTATATCTTTTTTTTAGTATTTTTAGTTGTAAATGGACACAGCATCTTTACTTTATTTATTTTATTTTCATGTGGTGCTGAGGATCAAACCCAGTGCCTCAAACATGTGAGGCAAGCACTCTTCCACTGAGCTACAACCCAAGACTTGTATATCTTCTTTGGAGAAGAAATATCTTTTTAAATCCTTTGCCCATTTTATTTATTTTATTTTTGGTACTGGGGATTGAACTCAGGAGCACTCGACCACTGAGCCACATCCCCAGCCCTATTTTGTGTTTTATGTAGGGTCTCACTGAGTTGCTTAGCGCCTCGCCATTGCTGAGGCTGGCTTTGAACTTGCGATTCTCCTGTCTCAGGCTCCCAAAGTGCTGGGATTACAGGCGTGTGCCATTGTGCCTGGCTTAAATCCTTTGCCCATTTTAAAATGGGGTTGTTGAAGCCGGGCGCGGTGGTGCAAGACTGTAATCCCAGCACTTAGGGAGGCTGAGACAGAAGAATCGCGAGTTCAAAGCCAGCCTCAGCAATGGCGAGGCACTAAGCAACTCAGTGAGACCCTGTCTCTACATAAAACACAAAATAGGCCTGGGGATGTGGCTCAGTGGTCGAGTGCCCCTGAGTTCAATCCCAAGTACCAAAAAAACCCCAAAAAACTGGGGTTGTTGAGTTGTAGGAATTCTGCATCTTTCTGGATACAAGTCCCTTAGCAAGGGAAAGGAGCTAGGATACCAGGTCAAGGAGCCAGACCCCGGGGCTGCCCCAGCTGTGCGCTCCCAGGCCTGGGGCTGTGGACTTTAGGGGCCTCACCTTGAAGGGTGGACATGTGCCTGTGAATCCCTACCTTCTCTGCCTCTCCTGGCCTCAGACACCACAGGGCCGACACTTCACAGGGCCTGCTGTGCACCACCCTCTGCGGGCCCTGTGAAGGCGGTGACAGGAACACTCTGGGTCCTCTGAGACGTGGCTACAGAGAAGTCGCCACCTGCTCCACGCCTGCCTCCTGGCGATAGACCACCTGGTGATAGACCATCCACCTCCACAGCCCAGCGGTCAAGCCCAAGGCCTCCCCGGGTGGCAGGCAGAGAGGCCCAGGCCTGCCAGGGTAGCCACAGCACCGCCTCCCCCCCAGGGCCAGGCCCTCCCTCTCCCTGCTTATTTAAACTTTCCTGAACTTTCCACAGTTTGTAAGTTGAGCTCCTGTGACTTTGAGAACATAGGGAAATGTAAAAAACAAAAACCTGACCACAGCCACCGGCTGATTTGACTCAGACATTTGGGGGATTCTTTCTCTGCGGCTGCCCAGGGCTGGAAGAAGGGCCGAAAATAAGCAGTGCTTGCGGAGGCTGTCCCAGGGGGTCTAGCCTCCGGCCCTGTGGGCTTGGGTGTCCCCCTTACATCATTGCCTGCGACTGGTTCACTAATGCTCCTGTGTGCGGCAGTTCTGGACCACTGCACAGGCAGCAAGACCAGCCCCTGCCCTCAGGAGCATGAAGAACAGAGTGGAAAAGGGGTTCGAAGGTTCAGGTAGAGGGGATCCAGGTGTGGCTGGAGGCCCAAGGAGCTGCCTCTGCAAGCTGAGGAGGGATCTCCAGGTGAGAGAGTTCTGAACTGCCCTTCCAGAAGGAAAAGAAGACCCTGTGAGGAGACCCTGAACACCCTGTGGCTTAGGGCTGTTACTTGGGAGTGGCGAGAGGAGCCAGCTGAGGCTATCTGTCCTTGGGCCCCAAGTGGACCATTTTTATGGCCTTGTTACTTTTTTTTTTTTTTTGTACCAGGCATTGAACCCAGGGGTGCTTAACCACTGAGCAACGTCCTCAGCCCTCTTTTTATGATTTAATTTGAGACAGGGTCTGGCTGAGTTGCCTAGGGCCTCACTAAGTTGCTGAGTCTGGCTTTGAACTTTTGATCCTCCTGCCTTAGCCTCCTGAGCCGCTAAGACTTTCCTGCTGTCCCTAAGAGACCCCAGCAAGTGTCACCGCGCTGGCTTGCCTCAGTACTCTTTCTTTTTTTAATTTTTTTTAGTTGTTGATGGATCTTTATTTTATTCAATTATTATTTATATGTGGTGCTGAGGCTCGAACCCAGTGCCTCACACATGCTAGGCAAGCGCTCTACCACTGAGCTACAGCCCCAGCCTTTGCCTCAGTACTCTTGATGATGCTCCTGTGGGCTAACAAACCCTCCACTTCCTCCCTGCTCCTGGCCCTGCCCTATCTCGTGTTCTGTGTGCACCAGCCTGTCCCCTCAAGGCCCTCTGGCCACTGGCCCCTCTCCCAGGAGACATGCTGGATTGAGACAGCATTTTTTTGCCTTTGCAGGATTGGGCTTCAGGCTTGTTCCTCGCTCCTGCCGCACCCAGCTGGGCCTGCCACCCGCCACCTGCCACCCGCCCACGTGGACCCCCCTCTGCCCCTGCTGGCGCTGCCGCGGCTTTGGCAGGCGCTAGGCCCTGAGGCCTCTCTGCTCACTGATTACGCAGCAGCCGGTGGGCTCGGGAGCCAGAGCGAGAGATTTATTGTGGTTTTTAGGGGGCGTTTAGGAGCCGACGTGATAATGTCTGCGAACGCACTTTGTAAACTGTAACGGGGGAGTGCCATGTGCACGTGAGGGGCGGGAGCCCAGCCCCCAGATGACATCCTAGGGCTCAGCCATGAAGCCCCTCCAGTTCTGGGGGTGGGCAGGCTGGAGAAGCCCTGCTGGGCTCTGGGGCGGGAGTCCCAGGCTGCTTCTGCTGGAACAGGGCCTCCCTGGGCCTGCGGGAGCCCATCTGTGTCACCAGGCAGCCCTGGAATGAGCTATGAGCCAGGAAATTGCCCAGGTCCCTGCCTCACCCAAGAAGCTCTGTAACACTGTGCTAGGGTGACATGCTCCCCAGCTGCAGAGTGCGAATGACTCCTCCTAACCCCAGCTGTGGGGAGATAAGGGGACAGCAGCTGGACTAGACTGGGCTGTGTGCCAGGAAGGGGAGCTGCTGTCACCATCTGAGAATTCTTATCAAGTGGCAAATGTTTGTTGAGCACCTACTATGTGCTCGGCACTGTTTGAGATGCTGGGCTATAGTACAGCAGGGATCAAGACAGACCCAAATCACTGTATTTCTGGACCTCGGGGGAAGGAGGATGAAGACAATCCACAGGTGAATAAAGATGACTATAAATAATGATTCTTACTATAGAAACAGTAATATGGCAGAATTGGGGACTACTGAAGCTGAGAAGGTGGGTCAGGAGAGGCCTCTCTGAGGGTCCTTTGCCCTTCTGTCCAGATAGGTCCCTCTTCATGGCCTTCAGAATAATCCTGGGACCGAGAGTCTCAGCTGGTCTTCAAACCAACTGCCAATCACTACCACTAAGGACGGTAACTGAGGCAGCCCTGGGGCTCCCAGACCTACAGATAAGGGACTATCCAGGTTGGACAAGGCTCCAGAAGTGACATCTCTCTGGAGCCACCTCTCTTCCATGAGAGATCAGCCCTACACCTGGACTTAGCTCTGGAACAGCCCTGATCTAAGGCAAGGGGCTGCCCTGTGTGGCCACCACTGGTGTCGCGGCCAGGACCCCCAGCTGAGCTGTCTGCCCTTCATCCCAGAAGCACTGGAAGGCTGATACCTGGGCACAGTGTCAAGAGATGGTTGCTGCAGGTGCTACCATGCCCCTACTTTATAGCTGAGGAAACTGAGGCCTGCCAGGAGGGCCCAGCCAGCTCAGCTGACAGAGGGGGAATTTGAATGGAAGTTGGTCTGATTATTTTCTGAACAAAAAATCAGCCCCTGGGGTCTCCTGGGGAGAGCAGCAGAATCTCTTTGAACTTGAGACTGAGTAATGAGAAAAAAACCAATGCTGCTTGAACATTACTAGTGCCAGGCACTGATCTAAGTACAGGTCCCAAGTTACCTAATTTAGTTCTGAGCACAATCTGGCAAGGTGGGAACTGTCATTAATATTCCCATTTTACAAACAGGGTCACTGAGACCCAGTGAGGTTAAGTGACTTGTTCAAGGCTGCATAACAGGTGCAGTAGAGCTGGGACAGGAATGCTCCAGGACTCTTTTTTTTTTTCCCTTCAGTACTGGGGATGAAACCCAGGGGCTTGCACACGCTAGACAAATGCTCTACCACTGAGCTACATCCCCAGCCTTTTTTATTTTGAGACAGTTTTGCTAAGTTGCCCAGTCTGGCCTTGAACTTTGATCCTCCTGCCTTGGCCTCCTGGCATTACAGGCATTGCTGGCATTACAGGCGTGTGCCACCGTGCCCTGCTGGGCCTATGTATCTCACTGCTCTCTCCCTTGTTCTTGCTCCTCCCTGGGCAGGGTGGCAAATCTTGAACCTTATGATTGTCTGGTCGTGCTGAGGGTTCCACATACATCGCCCCATGTCAGCCTTGGTACGATCTCTTAAGCCTGTCTGTCTTCTTCTGTTCAGCCCTTACACGTAGAGAAGGCAGTGGAGGCCCTGAGCAGGTGAGTCAGAGCTGGGAGGTCAGGAAATCCAGATGGGAACCTAGGCTGACTCACCCCAGAGCCTGAGAATTTAACTTCCTGGCTGTCTCTACTCCTTATTGGTCCACTGTCTTGTGTCCCCATAACCAGTGCAGGCCTCTTCACCCTCTCTGGGTTGTTCCCCTAGATCCCAGATGAGCACACTGACACCCAGGAAGGCGTTTGCATGACTTGTAGGGAGTTGCTGACTCCAGGCCTCCTTTCTGGACCCCTCACTGATGAGGACATCTGGCAGGGCTGCTGTGGTGAGGGAGTGGTTGACGAGGTGGGGACAGGGTCATGGCATTTGCCCAGGTTGTGTAGATCTCCAGGAGGGAGATCTCCTGTCCCGAGCCAGCTCTGAGATGCAGGTATTTACTTCTCCCCATTACAAACCAGTCGTATTGCATGCACTTAGCTCTGGATCTGGCCCTTCGGGGTCTCACTTCCCTTCTGGGCAGGAACGCTCTAAAGGGCCACCCATACTCCTGGCTTAGTGTCCTACCAGGCTTGACCTTGAGATCACCCTCTCTGACCCTGTTTCTTCTCTGCAAAGTGGGATCCAGGGGTGTTGGCTGGGTTTGTGACAGCTTTAGTAATACCTGTGATGTCTCTGGTGGCTGGAAAGGGGCAGCTTTTGCCTGGATCTCTCCATGTCTAGTTTTGTCCTTTGTTCAGGAAGCAGCAGGACGTAAGGAGACCAGAGACACCTGCTTAGGAGACACATCAGAGCTGCTAGGGCTCCTGACCTTCCCCCTGGGGCACCAGCCAGCTCTTACTGTCTAATCTTGTGGCCCTATGACCTGAACATGAACCCACATGGGCCAAGGAAGCAGAGTGGGGCCTCCCCTGATCCTCCTCAGGTGGGCTGCACCTTTTGGGAGGGATTTGATGCCAGTTTTAAGGTAGTGGCAACCGAGGCCCAGAAGCCTTGGCAGTGGGATTAAGGTGAAGAAAAATGAAGCGTGGAAATCATTAGCTTTCTTGGTTGGAGAAAGCTGCCCGGAATGAACATTTGGGGCTTTTAAAATGAACATCAGCTGCAGGGACCAATGCCCTGTGCCCAGCACGGCCCAGGCCGCCTGGAGGAATCCCAATCCCAGCCGTTCCTCTTTAGTTGCCTCTAAGCCAACACTTATTGAGCGCCTACTGTGGGCCAGGCCTGGAGCCAGAACAGAGAGAGAATCCAGCCAGAGAGCAGCAGCCCTGTGGTGACAGCACAGCTGCAGAGGCCGCCGAGGTGCCAGCCAGCAAGGAGGCAGGCAGGCAGGGCAGGCGCCACCACCTTCTGGGGGCGCGCGCTGTGGGTGCATGAAGGGACTGTGGGCAATGCCCAGAGGCTTCCCAGAAGAGGGTCTTAAGGGAGCTGGAGGTATGCATCCCATGGAGAGGGCCTGCAAAGGCTTTGGGATGTTGATAGGCTGGCGGGAGAACATGCATGCCTCAGGGTCCGGGTAGGTGGGCCTGGTGGGGACTGTGGCCAGACGCAGGCCAGCATTCTGTCCAGACCGCTACCAAGAGGCACTGAGGGAGGGGGAGGCTTCTGTCGAGGCTCCTCTTTTCCAAATTGAGCATTTAGGTGGATTTTATGTGAAAATTCCTGATTTTTAAATGATGGGAATTAATTCCAATTAAAAACAAAAAATACTATGGTGTCAAACCAAGCATGGCTTCAGGCTGCAATAGGGCGCGTGGGCCAAGAGTTCCTGATCTCTGGTGGAGGCGGTGATGGGGGTGCACGGGGTGGGGCAGGCTGGTTAAAGGGAGGTCTGTGCAGGGGGGATGGGGGCAGGAGGGCGGGTGGGTAGCGGGTCTTCCGAAGGCGCGGGGTGGAGTGGGGGTCGGCCTGGGCCCCCAGCGGCGCCGGCGCGTGGGGGGCTGGGCGCGGGTGGGCAGGGGCTGGAGGCAGGGCCCCCCCTACCCCAGCCCGGCGCGCCGCGGCCGCCCGCCGCCTCCATCCGGGCCTCTCCCCACCTCCCTCCCGCCCGCCCCCGCCCGCGCCCCTCCCCCGCCGGCGCGCACGGCTCCCGCCGCCCCTCCTCCGCCCGCCCGCCCTCCGCCCGCTCTCCCCGGCTCCCTCCCGGTCTCTCTTAAGTGCCATCGAGGGGCGCCGGGAATTGCAGCCAGTAAATCGCGTCCCACCACTCAGCAGCGGGGCCACCGCAGCGGCGCCGCCCGCGCCCGCCGGGAGCCCGCGCCTCCCGGGCGCCTCTCCAGGGCCCGCGAGGCCCGCCCCCCACCCCGCGCCGCGCCGCGCAGGGCCTGCCCCCGGGCCGGCCGGGGCGCGCGGGGCCCGCGCTGGAGGCGAGGACGCGGCGGCCGCGGGGCGCACGGCCCGGAGCGCGCGGCCCGCGCCCCCGCGCGCCCTGCCCGCGCCCGCGCCCCGCGCTCCGGAGCCCGGCCCCGCTGCCCGGGCTCTCCTGCGGGACCGATGTCGGCCCTCCGGCCGCCAGGGTAAGGGGACAGCGCGGGCGCGGCGGGGGGCGGGGAGGGTGGGCGTCCGCCCCGCGGGCCCGGTGCCCGCCCAGCGCCAGCGTCTGGCACGTGGGGGCGTCTCAAGTTCCCTCAGGAGGCCGGACAGGTGGCGAGAACGCGGGGGTGTGATGCTCAAAGGCTAGCACTGACAGCGTGCCTACTGTGCGCCAGCCGCGACCCGCTCCTCTGGAGTGAGGGGGCGTTTGTCCCCATTGTACAGATGAGAAGATGGAGGCCAAAAGGGCAAAGAGCTGGCTCCAGGTCCCTAGTTAGGAAGTGGCTGAGCTAGGATTTGACCCCGGCGCTGCTCAACGCCGAAGCCATGGCTCTCCCCGCCAGGACACACACGGCGACTGAGTGAGCAGTGAGCATATGAATCTTTCATTGTCGAAAAGAAGAAAAAAAAACCCATCCATTGTCCCACCACCATAATGCAGCCACTGTAAGCGTCCAGGCTCTCTATTTAGGCCTTGTTCTTTCTCCTCCTATCTGTAAGTGTGCTTTGGGGTCAGTGGGACCCTGATTCCTTCGTGACTATGACGTCTAAGCTGAGGGGCTTTCAGCAAGTCCCTCTGGGCTTGGGCCTCTAGTCTAGGGAGAAGGGGACACTCCTAGTATTACCCAGGGATAAAGTGGGATCTGGTAGCCCCACTCCCCCAGGAGGAAGGAGGAGGGTCCGCCGCCTAGGGGAGGGGGCATCCATCCAGGGGATTCATGGCGCACCGACGTGCAGACGGTGCTGGGCTCTGGGACTGGGAGGTCGGGGTAGCCCTACTCACTCGCTTGCTTCCGGTTGCGGGCTCTGTCCAGCACTGCTGGGGGCGCCTGGGCCCGCACTCTGCCCTTGCCAGGCCCTGCTTCCTCCCTGAGCATTGCTCTCCTCTGGCTTCACTTCTGCCTGAGGAGGTGAAGCAGGAACTGTGCTGCTCAGAATTTTGAACCTGGGGCCAACCTTTGGGTCCTGGACTCTACCAAGCATAGGCCTTGCTTTGGGGGCCTGCTGGGAGCTCCCCAGGCCCATCCTTGTCCACTCCAGGCCTGTGACATCACTCTCACACAGTCCACAGATTGGAGACTCCGGGGCAGTGGTCTCCCAGGCACCCAGGTACCCACCTGCCCGTCCAGCCCACCACGGGGTTCTGTTGGTTCTGCCTCCGAGCCTTTTCTTTCTCCCCTCTGGCCTGTACCTGCTGCTCCTCCCCCACTGTGACCATGGGTCTGGGACACCATTGCCAAAGCTGTCTTTCTAAATGCAGCTCTGCGCTGGCAGGCTCCTCATCTGTCCACAGACCTAAACTAGGCCAAACTCCTGAGCCATCCCTTGAGGCTGGGCTTCGCCTCCACCTCCTCTGTCCACCTTCAGCCTCACCCCTGTGAGCCAGGTGTCCTCTGGTCTTAGAGCCCCTGAGCACTGGGTCTTCCCTGCCTAGTTTTCCTTCCCACACAGCCCCCCTCCTGCTGTCCTCAAGGACCAGTGGTGCCCTCCTCCCTCTCAGGCAGAGGACTGAGTGGGGTGCTCCTTCCCCGGGGCCCCACTTTCGGCAGTGCAGTCCATTAGGGCTCACAGGTGGTGGGACACTGCCAGGCCCCCTCTAGACTGGCAGCTCCAGTACAGTGGGCTTCGGGTTGAAGTGTCCCCAGGGTCTGGCACAGGGTGGCCAGCTGGGTGATCTTCTAGGTGTGAATCTGGGAGTCTGGCTCTAGCAGACGATCCGCTCCTTAGAGGGGCTCTCAGAATCCCCTGGGGATCAGTGAGAGCAGAATGTCAGAAGCTTCTTGGCTCTTTGGGATCTCCTGCTGGCCAGCAGGGTGCCCTGGACTGAGAAGCCAGGACAGCTTCTGCTTTCAGGTCCCTGCAGGCATCAAGCTCAGGGGCCCAGGTCCTTTCCAGCCTGGATTTGCCAGGGCAGTTATGGTGGGTGCTGAGACAGAAGACCTGTCCCCAGGGACCCCAAGCCCCCTCTGCCCATCAAACCCACCCCTGATGTCCTCCCGGGGAACTGGGAGAGTTATGTCAGGCCCTCTGGCCGAGTGCCAGGGCTCCCCATGGAACTATAAATTGACCTGTCGGGAGAGGGAAGAGATTAATGTCGGCCATCTTCATTAGCGCGTCCCCCAGGGTGACGGCGTCTGCCCTGAGCTGGCTGATTGGAGAGGGTGTGAGTGAGTGGGGGGGCGGGGGTCCACACCCCCCCAAGGCAAGGGGCAGAGGCCAGGGCCTGCTCGAGAGCAGCGGCCTCCTCCCACTGCTGGAAGGGCCGTCCCTGTGGCCTCTGCTCCTGGCAGCAGGCGCGTGCTTTGATGGAGGACCTGTGTGCTAATTGGGGGCAGAGATGCGCGGCCCGCAGCTC
Source organism: Xerus rutilus (assembly GCA_028644305.1). Classification (NCBI taxonomy): domain Eukaryota; kingdom Metazoa; phylum Chordata; class Mammalia; order Rodentia; family Sciuridae; genus Xerus; species Xerus rutilus. The sequence goes on from CM053403.1 coordinate 5,865,144, forward strand.
CGCAGGGCTCCCAGGCTGACACCGCCAGCTCAGCGGCATCGTGGGGCCTTCATTAGAGGCTTTTCCCCTGACCAGAAAGGAGCCCGCTGCGGGCTGTGGGGGGCTCCCCTCCCCTCCTCTCCCCTCCGCTTTCCTTCCCCTCCCCCTTCCCTTCTTTATCGCTGATGATGGGGAAGGAGGCAGCCTCGGAGACCACGAGGGATTGGAGGCAGCCGTTGAGCGGGAGGCCTGTGTCTGCTGACAATCTGACCTTGGTTAGGTCCTCAACTGTTCTGTATCCAAAGGTCCTTGTCTGAGGCCTGGGCATGGTTGTGCCCCTTGGGGTGGGGTGGGGGCAGGGCAGAGTGAAATCTGAGGGGTGAGCACATGCGGACTTGGGCAGAGCAGAGCCTAGGGCGGAGGCACAGCCTGCCAGGTTCGAATCCTGGCCATGCCATCTCCTGCGAGGCCCTGGGCCCTCCCAGCCTCGGTTTCCTCATCTGGCAATGGCTGAGGGCCAGGGCTGGTCTCCTGCAGTCAGTTCCTTTCAGTGGACAGAACCCCGAGGCTCCACCTGGGAGCAGGCTGCCGTGGGAGTGACCAGTTCTGTGTTTATTCAGTTACTCATTCACAGAACAACGTCCAGCGCCGGGGTCCTGTACCCACAGAGGCAGCTCAGAGGTGGCCCTCTCACACCCCTCTGGAGGAACAGACCCAGGGACGAGTGGAGACAGGCTTTGTAAGCTTCTGGGACCCCTTGAGAGCAGCCTTCCTGGGCCTCGGGCTGCCCACAGGGCAGTGGATGGGGGGCAGCAAACAGGTCTCGTTTGCACCAGACCCTGGTGTGGGGGACCAGCTGGTGTTCTTGCCCCACTGGGCACCCCAGACTGGGCTTCTGAAGGGGTGGGGAGCAGGGACAACTTTAGTGAGCACACAGGGACTGAGCTGCCCTCCCGGGTCTGTGTCTCCCAGCCCTGAAGTTCCTGGGGGGGTGGGAGGGAACAGGTCCAGCTCCATCCCTGGTATTGCTATTGCTGGTTGCAGTGTGTACCTGAGACTGGGCTCTGTGAGCCCCTGACCAGGAGCTGGCTCCGGCTGTGGGTGGGCAGCAGCAGGACCACCCTGGGGAAGGGGCCGTTTCATTTGGGTTGCACCTCTCACTTTCTCACGGAGGCTCCCTGTCTAAGGCGTGTGACTTTGCCTTCCTAAGCCTCAATGTCCTCATTTCCTCATCCCACAGTTGGGACTCTCATTGCTGGTTGCCCAGCCCGTACTGACACAGAGCGGAAGCAGACCACTGTTTGGGGGTCATTTCTGGCCTCGGGCAGTCGCCCTAACTTCTGACATGGCCCTCCTGGCTGCTTGCTGCTTGGAGATCCCTGGCGAGGTGGAGCGCAGGCTTCTCTGCATCCCAGATCTCTCTGTCAACCCGCCGGTCGTACCAAGTGCCCCAAGAGTGCTTGAACAAGAGTGCATGTGTTTGGGATCTGAAACCCCAGCTCCACGCCCTAGCACTGTAAGCTGCCCAGCTGTGTGGCCGGGTGCATTGCTTAACTTCTCTGTGCCTATTTTCCCACCTGGAGCCGCCATGAGCTGCAGAGCCCAGTGTAGCTCTCATCTGCATGAGCGTGAGCACTGGACAGGAGTCCTGGGCTCGGCTGGAGCCCCACCTGCCCCTGCTGCATTTAGATCCAGACTCCTGGGGTCCTCTGTTTGTAGGGCAGTGCCGTCTACCCACCTTACAGAGCTCTTGTGAGAATGAGAAGAATGGGGTGGGAAGGAAGGGGCTGCCTCGGAGGGCTGACGAGGCTGGGTGCTTTCTGGAACAAGCCTGTCCACCTGCATGCAGAGGACCTTTGGGGGCCCCCATTTCCCACCTGGAAAGTGGGACTGGATACCCTGCTCACCCTGGTCTTCAGTCTCTATAATTCTGAGTTGAATTCAAATTTTTAGCCGTTGCATTTATAATGCATCTGAATGGACTCCAGCCCGATTTAATAAGGGCTGTGTTGAAATAGACTGTCATCTGGACTCTAATATATTAAGATTGCCCTCTGAAAGTCGCATGTTGAAAGGCAGATGATGAAGAGGTGCCTATTGTTGCCGCCTGGTGCCTGCCGCCCGTCCCGCCTGGCAGCCTCAGTCGCGGGAGCTGGCAACATGGCTGTCTGCCTCCGCCTTCCCCGAGCAGGCAGGAATCACTAACGCGTTAGCAGTTTCATTAAGCCTCTCGCCAGCCTCCCCGCCTCCCTCCCGGGCCTCCTCGGTAATTATTTTCCCAGCCCTTCCACTCGCAGACCCTTAGCCAGCTCTTCGGGATTGGCTGAGTGGCCCCCGCAGGCTGGGCTGCTGTGGCTGGGCTCTGCCCAGGGCCCCCTGGGCACCTCCCTCCTGACTTCCCGCGTTGTCGTTTAGGCTTTGTGTCCCCCTGAGGCCTCCGTGAAAATGCAGATCTGCCGCCTGCCAGGGGTGATGGTTAACCCGTTATTACACACCCTGCACGTGCAGTCTGCGAAGCCGACCTCCATTCAGTAAGCCGAAGTTTCTCAGGCCTTCTGGGGCTGTCATTGAGCGGGTAGTGGGGACCCAGCTGTGAGAGAGATGGAATTTTTTGTGCCGTAGAACCATGAACACCTAAGGCATTGGGTGGGCAGACAACCTGCAGTACAGGGAACATGTGGAGACAGAGAGGAGGTCTAGGCAAGGTGGACCGGTCTGACAGCTGGAGGCCACTCTTCCTGCCTCCCAGGGCGAGCATGAGACCCAGGTGGGACCTCACTCCCCTGGCCACAGGGATGGATGGAGAAATGGGCACCTCTCCCCTCAGCCAGTCGGAGGCTTCCCTGAGATTTTCATTTTGAGCTGGGTGGATATGGACTGAGACCCCTGCCTGGGCCACTCCAGCTCGACTCAGCTGTGGTTGCTGAAGCTGGAGGGTGTGAGTGTGGCTGCAGGCCCCCCTCTTCCACAGCCACGTAGAGGGTGGGCATCTTGGATGAGGTCAACATGCAGAGAGGCAGAGCTGAGACAGAGGACAGATGAATTTTATTTGGGCCTCTAGATCTAGCTGTGCCTGAAGGCACCCCTGGAATTTTCAGTTACATAAACTGATGCGGTCCCTTTCTTGTTTGAGCTGAGTTCCTGTCTTTCTCTTGCATCCAATGAAGTCCCAACTGCTTTAGGAAGAGGAGAATCAGGCAGGATTTTACAGGAGAGGTGACGTTGTGAGTTGGGTCTTGAAGGGTGAATAGGAGTTTGTTCAGCAGAGAAGAAAGGGAAGCCGTGAGCTGGAGATGCGGGGAGCAAGCCCCGGCTGCAGCTCCAGGACCTGACGCAGGAATGGCAGGAGGTGGGGGAAGTGGAGGCCAGGCCGTAAAGCTGAGGTGAGGAGCGGTGTAGGACTAGGGGATGGCCAGGGGAGGACGTGTGGGCTGGGCAGGTCAGAGAAGGTGCCTGGGGGAAGATGAGTGGGGGAAGGGACAGGAGGACGTCACGGGGGGGGGGTGTGAAGCAGAGTGAGGGGACCTGGAGAGGTGACAGGTCGGGGTCCCTGGTGCTCAGGTCTGTCTGCATCGTGGAGACTGGTGGTTCACATACTTGCTCATTAAACAGATTTCTGAAGCACCTATTATGTGCCAGGCCTCGGGACGCAGCAATTGTGAGAGTTCCTATACAGCAGCCGCCCAGGCTGAACGGGAGACAGTGAACAGGGGAGAAGGCACGCGAGAGTGGGAACAGCACCAGGCTGGGCTGGACATGGAGGTGCCATTGGCTGGGGTACTCTGGGGAGGCGTCTCTGAGAGGAGGCCTTTGAACTGGAACTCACAGAATGAGGAGCACCATCGGGGATATGAGGGGAAAGACCACCACCAAGACAGGCAGGTGCAAAGGCCCTGTGGCAGAATGAGTTTTGCCTGCTAAGCAGCAGAAAGGAGGCCAGTGTGGCTGGAGCTTAATGGACACAAGGGCTGTGAGGAGGTACAGGGGCCAGACCTGTGAGGCCGTGAGGCCAAGAAGGGTCTTGGATTTTGTTCTTCTGTGATAGGGTTTGTCTGTGGCAGGTCTGGAGGCAGAGATGTGGGAGGGGAGTTGGCAGTAGAGCGGGAGCTTGGAGAGTCCAGGCCTGGGGCAGGGCGATGCGTTTGGGGCAGTAGGATGCCTGGGGCAGGCCTAGCTGAGGGACTTCTGGGGGGAGGGCTGCAGGGAGCCAAGGCCTGGCCTGGGGCCAGAGAGAGGTACCATGTCTGAGTGAGTTTCCCGCCTGACCCAGGGCTGTGCCATGCTGTGCCAGGTGGGTCCAGTGTGGGGCATGAGCGCTGTTTGCTCACAGCCAGTTCTCAGGCACAGATGCCCCCCCTGCGGGTCCTGGCTGGAGCACAGGAGGGATGCAGCCTTCCCGCCCGCAGCCATGCCGCCCTCTGCAGCGAGGCACTCACGCGAGCTGCTGTCTTGGCACCATCCGGTGCGCCCAGCTGGAGGAGGCCATGCTAATGGGGCCAAGGTCTTGGGCTGCGGCTTGCGCGGGTGGCAGACTGGCTGTGGACCTGTGGGTGGGCGCCAGGACAGTGTGCCTGGTGCCCATGGGAAGAGGGAGATGAGTGGCCCTGAAGCCTGGGAGTGGAGCTGTGAAGGCTCCGGTCACCCTTTCCGTGACCCTGCTGGCCTCCTGCTCACATCCCGTCACACTTAAGACTGTCAAGACTGCACTTGGAGTTCCCCAGACTCCTGTCTGTCCTTTCTTGGCCCCGGGTTTCGCCCCTGCCGTGCCTTGCCTTAAGGAGGGTCACAGATGACACCACTGTGGTCCCCGGCCCTTCTGCCCATCAGTGTTTGTTCAGCAGATTGACTTAAATAAGGACATTGAGGCCTCACTGTGTTCCAGATGTGGTGCTGGGAGGGGAACATCTGTGAATAAGCAGACCAGGTCTTGGCCCTCATGGAGTTCACCAGACAGCAGGGACCACAGTCAGTACACGAGCAAACACACAAACGTGCGCCCTGTGTGCGGTTGTGGGCAGAGCTGTGTAGGAAAGCGGGGGTCCTGGAAAATGGGTGTGGGGTGGTTGCTAATGTAGGCAGAGTGGTTTAGGGAGACCTTTATCCAAGACCTGAGGGCAAAGAAGGTGCCAGCCATGGGAGATGTAGGGGGGAGGGCCTCCCAGGTGGTATGTCCACTCTCTTATCTGCCCCCTTGTCTTCTCATGTCTGTGGGGCCAGCATGGAGCCAGGATCTTTTAACAGGCCAAACTGATGTGAGCAGAGCGCTGGGTGCAGGAGTGCTCTCTGGTGTCCCCACAGAGCCCAGATCGCGAGACGTAGGCAGAAGCAAAAGCCCAGTCTGGGTTATGGGCTCAGAGGTGTGCAGCTGTAGATACTGTCCCCAGCCAGGGCCTGGGAGAGGGGACAGGCATGGAGTCCTGGCTTCATCCTGAGGCCCTGCTGGGTATCTGCTGCCAATGGCCGGGGTGCAGGTCCCATGAGATCACGTGGGTGCGAGACAGAACTGAGGACCTGCCGTCCTGGGCTCTGGTCTTCGCTGCTGAGAGGCTGAGGCCAGGCTCAGGCAAGGTGACTAGTTCGAGCCTCCGTGTCCTCATCTACGAAGTGGCCATGACAGTGCTTCTCGGGAGGCTGCTTGGAGAAGTGAGATGATCTGGTGTAGCACTGGGCGCAGCGCAGGTGCTGGGTGTTGGGATTCTGGGCATTTGCTGTGAGCCTGACGGGGCTGTTGCTGCACCCAAGCCACAAGAGCTGCACCTGTGGCACAGTGGGTGTGTGCTGGCTGGCCGACTGAGTGGCCGCAGGTGGTGAGCGGACAGGGCACAGATCGTACCGGCTTCTCCTCTGGGAGCTTGAGCTGTGCCCACTGGGCTGACTGGGGGGATCCCAGCCATCCAGCTGCTTCCTGGCCCCTCACCTGGGCAGTCCTGGGACACCAAACCTCTCGGAGCCTCAGTTTCTTCTTCTGTAAGATGAAGCTCATGATGATCCTGACACCAGGCCTGCAGGGATGTCAATGCTGGTGGCACTGCATGACTTCCCAAGGCCACCTGGGAACTCGTTCAGGCTCTGGACAGGAGACCGGGCCTCTCCCTGCCTCCAGCTCCCTGTGTCCCTGGTCCAGGGCCTCACAGGCTCCGTTCCTGCAGGACTTGCCCCTGAGCTCAGTCCCAGGCAGGGTGTACCCTGGGCTGGGTTCCCAGTGCCATCAGCCTGTGCTCCTGTAAAGAGCCACCATGGTGGGTTGGGCCTGGCAAACCGTAGGTGAGCAGGAAGAACCCAAGTCAGGGTGGGCACCTGGAGGCCAGAGCCCAACTGTCCTCTGCTGGAGCTGAGTATGTGGCTTTGGCCCTGAGTTGCTGTTTCGGTACCTGCTGTGCAGGGATCTGAGGTGACACCTGTAAAGCAGGTGCTCTGTTCTCCCTGTTGCTCTGGGTGTGAGTCTGGGAAGTGCAGGTCATGCGGGCCTGTATATGAGGGAGCTGAGTTCACTGTTGGCCACTGAGGCAGGTGGAGACCCCTGGCCACTCAGATGAGGAGACTGATGACCAGAGAAAGCCAAGGGGCCTATGGAAAAGCTGTTTTGTTTTTATTTTTATTTCTTGGGAACTCTGGGGATGAAGCCTGGGGCCTGGTGCATGCTGGGCAAGTGCCCTATGGCTGGGTCTCGCCACCACCCAGCTGTGTGCTTTCCTGCTTTGGTGTGAACTGCCTGTGTGGTGTGGTGGCCCTCGGCTGGGCTTGAGCACCCCTGGGGACACGCCATCTTCCTAAACCTCTGTGCAGCCAGGCAGCTCCTGCCACTGTTCCCATTTTGCAGATAAAAAACAAACCTACGGAGGCCAAGGGACAGAGGCCTGCTTTTGTTCTTCCTATCTTTGGAGGCCTGAGCGCACAGCCATGATGCCGTGTAACCCCTGCCCAGATCCAGACCTGCAACCCTCCCAGTGCCCCAGGAGGCTCCCTCTGCCCCTCCCAGTTGTCACCCGCAGCCCTGGCGTCTCACTGTGGAGGTTGGCTTGGCCCCTGTGTATGCCCAGGTTCACGAGGTCTGTCCCCTCTCACACCTCCCCGATGGCTGTGCTATTGCTGGGTCAGAACCCTGTACCCATTTTCCCCACGGTACCCAGCACCATGACTCCTGCTTACAGTCCCGTGGAGGCTGCTGTCACCCTTGGAGTGAAGGCCTGGTCCTCCTGGCCTGGCAGCCTCAGCTCCTGTGCCTGTGACTGCCTCCAGCCATGTAGACGGGCCTTTAGTCCTTAGAAGCCACAAGCTCCTTCCTGGCTCTGGGCCTCTGTGCTCTGCTGCCCTCCTGCCTACCCTGGGCTTCCTTCGCCTGGCTCCCCCTCAGAGGGCCCCGCCTGTAGTGCCACCTCCTCCAGGGGGCCTGCTGGGGCCTTCTCAGACCAGGCAGCGGCCCTCCTGTTGGATGTTATCTGGCAGTTCTGCTTTGGTACGTGGCTGCTGCCATTTGTAGTTCCGAGTCTGTGAAGGCATCTGCTCCCACCCGGCAGACTCGGAGGCAGGCAGGTGTCTGTGGAGTTCACGGCCGTCCGCGCCCTGCGTCGCCGTCCCGCCCTGCGTCGCCGTCCCGCGCCCTGCGTCGCCGTCCCGCGCCCTGCGTTGCTGTCCTGCGCCCTGCGTTGACGTGTTCCCTCTTCCAGTCTGTTCATTCAGCAGCTCCAGGTGCCTGGCCCAACAGCGCGGTGGAGGGGTGAGGAGTGCGGTCCGCTGGCCTCCAGATGGGTTCCGATGCCCTCGCTGGACCTCAGTGTCCCCAGCTGTCAAGTGAAGGAGCCAGACCCATCCCTCGGGCCCAGGCTCAACTCTGAGGATGTGGGGCAGCCGCCTGTAGCCACCCAGCTGAGCAGGGAGATCACTGGGCCACGGGGTCTCCAGCCTGGACAGCGGTGCAGGCTTGAGCCCCTGCCCCAGGGCCTGGCAGTCCACTTTCCACTCCTTCGGTCCCAGAGCCCTTGTTGGGGTGCAGGGCTCAAGGGCTCCATCAAGGGACTTGCCGAGGCCACTCAGCTGACCCCAACCTTGGAGTGGGAGGCGGACCTGGGCTTCAGCCTGGCCTCACCCCTGGCTGTCTGTGGCCCTGGTCGAATCGCTTTCCCTCTGAGCTCAGTGTCCCCAGCTGTCACAGAGGAGTAGCTGTTGGGATCTCCCAGCCCTGATGGGGCCTGGGCCTCTTGAGATCCCTGGAGCCGCAGCAGGTCTCCAAGGCCGCAGTCTCCAGGGCCCGGGGATCAGGCCTTGGCCGCGATCTGCGCAGCGCGAGGTGGCAGGCGGCTTCGCGGCCTGTCAGCCAGGCGGCGGGTGTCCTGGGGCCGGGTTTGATTAGTTCAGGTTGACAGTCTCGCTCGGCGGCGCTGCCGGGAGGGGAGCCCGTGATTACCCTAATGAAGCTTGAACGCAGTTTGTCATCCAAACAGCTGGTTCGGAGCTGCGCTGCTGCCAGCTGCCCGGCTGCTAAGCTGCATGCCCAGCACCCAGCGCCGCTCCAGCCTCAGGCGGCCCTGCCAGCGGGGTGACCAGCAGGAGGTGGCAGCCCTGGATGGGCTGTGGGGCGGCCCCCAGGAAGTGGATGGGTCACCTCGGTTGGGGGGGGGGACTTGGCAGAGCCTTGGACAAATGAGCAGGGCCGCTTCTTAGGATGGTCACAGGGCAGTCCCTAACTCTGGACCTCAGTTTTTTCATCTGTAAAGTGGGCATTGGGGACTTGCAACTTTAAGTTTTTTATTTGAGACTGAGGTGTCTCCTCCTCTGGGCATACGTCCCAGCCCCTATAGGCTGTGTGAGGGCCTTCCATGGGCACCCACAGCCCTTCAGGACAGGCTGTGTCCCACCACAGCCTCGTATTGTCCCTGGAGACACTACATGGTGGTTGTGTCTCATTCACTCACTTATTTGTCCATTCATTCAACATTCAAGGAGAGCACACAGCAGTGGTCAGGCCAGTTCCTGTCCTGTCTCCGTGGAGTTTGTGTTCTGGTAGGGGAGACCCAGGAGAGCTTCAGCTTACCTGGAGAATGTGGCATCTGACCCCACAGCAACCAATGGGGAGAGAGAGACAGGGACAAGGGTTCCAGGCAGGAGAAAGAACACACGCAAAGGCCCTGTGGTAGACGAGAGGAAGTGGTGTTATGGAGTTATATGAGGCTTTCAAGGGGGGGGACTTGGCAGAGCCTTGGACAAATGAGCAGGGCCGCTTCTTAGGAGCACTGAAGGTGTCGGTGCTCTTCAGGGAAGGGACTTTGTTCTTGCCCTGCACTGGGCACATTCCTTCTGATCATCTCTCCTTTGAGCTTTCTGACAGCTCTTGGGGAAGAAGGGTCATTGTTCCGTGCTGTAGATGGGGGAACTGAGGCCCACTGCATGGGAGGGTGGTGCTCCTACAGCCTGTCTGGTTGGGAGGCCCTGGGCCAGGGGCTATCTGCTCAGCCTGGGGTCAAGTCTTCAAGGGACTAAGATGAGGAGGGGACAGAGCAGGGACCTGGTGCCCTGTCCAGGGCTGAGGCCTGGCCTGGTGGAGGTGGGCAGGCAGGGGCAGCCTGGGGTCTGCGGGTGGTGCATGGGTCTCCTGTCACTGTGGGCAGGACCTGTATTTGAACCTGGTGGTCTCTGAGTCCACACGCCCTTTGCTGCCTGTTAAACTTTTTTGAACAGGTGAGGCTTGGCTGGGGATGGGGTGGGCCAGGCAGGAGAGGACCTGGGGCAGAGGGGGTGGACTGGACTGTGGCTTGTCCTCCAGAGCCCAGCTTCTCCTGCAGCCACCTGAGCTGTTCCCTGCAGCTGCTCTGTGGCCAGGCCACCACCTCAACCTTCCTGCATCCCTGTGGTGACCGCCCTCGGTTTCCTGTTACCCGAGCCATGCCAGGGGCCTCTGGGCCTCGGCCCCACTGTGGTCTGTACTTGGCCTGCTCCAGGATCCCTCTGTCTCTTCCTGCTGGGGAGGGGAGCAGGGACCACTGGGTCCTAGACAGCCACTGTCCCGTGGCCCTTCTGCCAACAGGTGTGTCCTGCAGGGAGCCAGATTCCATAGGCGCTCGCTTGCCCCACGCCAGGGCAGACAGCAGCTCTTGGCAGCCTGAGGCTGAGGGTGAGCGATGGGTCTAGGGATTCCCAGGGCTCTGCTCCCTCCTGCTGCTCCTCATCAAGTGGCTGCTGCCACCTGCCCCGGAGGGGTGGCCCTGGCAAGAGACTGCCCCTCCCAGCCTCTCGGAACCCCGACCCACCTGCCCTGGCTCACAGAGGGATGGTGGAGGTGGACTGCCAGCTGGGAGGTGGGCAGGGGTCCAGGTGGCCAGGCCAGGAGCTGACTGGCTCAGGCATCTCAGGTCTCCTGAGGCCGGGGGCTGGACCAACCTCAGGGAGGGCTGGCGAGTTTTGCCCTGCCCCAGCCTGGGTGCTCTCCTACCTGATACCCTTGCCTGCCTGAGGCTGTCCCAGTCTTCCCCTGGGACCTGGCGCAGGCCTTGCTAACGCCTTTAGTGACAGTGATTCTCGAAGGTGTGCGGGGCCCTTGCTATGTGCTGGACCCAGGTCAAGCACATCACAGGTGGCATCCCCTTGATCCCACCCATGACCCTCTGAGCAGTGCAGTCCCCCTCGTCATTTCACAGATGAGAAGCTGAGGCACAGAGAGGTTAAGTGACCTGGTCACTGCCACACAGCCAGGGAGTGGGTGAGGTGGGGTTTGATCCTGGGTATCTGAAGTCATTGACAGGGCTTGTAGCCAGGAGCTGGATGGCAGGAAGGCTAGTAGATGGATGACCAGGCCAGGCTCAAGGTAGATGTGGCTAGGAGCCATGCTGGAGAACCAGCCAGAGCGTGGTAGGGCTCGGGCCTCTGGGCTCTCAGGACTGACCTGTGCCCCCACCTACCCTCAGTGGGCCTGGACCTCAGAACCATCGGGTGCCTGGATTGTGAGGACACCATTCTGCCCTGCCTTGAGGAGGCCCGCCAGGGTGCCCTCAGGGAAGCTGAGCGGGTTGTTGGCTGGAGAGTTGGGTCGGCACAGGCCATGCCCAGCTTGGCTGGAGAACCCTGTGGGCAGAGCAGCCAGGCCAGGTGGTTGTCCTGCATGGCAGGGCCCGGGCAGAAGAGAGGTGAAGATGCATTAGCTCAGGCGAGAGAAGACAGGTCCTGACCCAGTGACGGCAGGGGCACCTCAGACGCTGACAGAGGTAAAAGTGCAGCTGCAGCCGAGACAAGGGCCACCGAGCCTGAGGGAGGTTGGGTGGCTTCCTGGAGGAGAGGCTCAGGGCTTTGATGGGAGGGCTAGATGGGAAGTAAACGGGTGGGGACAGGACAGTGTGCCAGGCTGAGGGAAAGCCCGAGCAGAGGCCGGGGGCGAGCGTGTGCAGTTTGAGGAAATGGAAGGTGGCACATGCAGTTGGAGCAAGGAGGTTCGAAGGCAGGGTCAAATCAGACGTCACAGATGGACTTTTGGACTCGGTGAGTTTGGAGCTTAGAGCCTCAGGCCAGGAAATCTCAGGATCCATAGCCCGGTCCCACCGCAGCCCACTGTGTCAGGTAAGCAGAGCGTGGTCTTTGAGCCTGTTTCCCCGTTGTCCCCCATCAGGTCTCAGTGCAGCAGTGTGTGTGAATGCCCCTGGCCTGGGGGTCTTACTCGAGAAATGAATGAGCACCCCCTGATTTCCTGGGCTTTCTGTCCATTCTCTGGGCCCAGCTGTGGGTTGGTGGGGAGGCCTTTGGCTTCTGTGTCATTGGTAAGTTAGGGGAAGGTGAGTTCTAGGCCCAGGCCAGGGTACTTTACTTGGGTGAGGTCTTTGGTGGCCCACGGCAGCCCCCCCCCATTCCTTCAGAGCAAGGCCTCTCCCTCCCCAGAGGTGTCATCAGGAACGGTGGCATCCAGCAGGGCTCATAGGTGCTGTGTGCAGAGCTTCCCAGTGGCCTTGCTGCAGAACTGCCAACCTCTGGAGGCAGACGGGGTGAGCCCCGCCGGCTCCAAGGTGGGATGGCATCACCTCACGGGCTCGGCCTAGGGTCAGGGTTGTGGGGAGCACCTGCTCCCAGCGGTCCTTCCCCTTCCTGGTCTGATGCCTGAGGGGTGGGGGGGGATTTCAGGCCATGGAGAAAGGTCCGTGAAGACCCTCGGGAAATGCTAGAACCTCGGGAAATGCCACTGCAGAACAGGGTGGGTGTGGACTTTCTAAAGAGTGGTCAGGGCAGCTCTCTGTCACCTTGGGATCTGTCCAGGCTACAGTGCTTGGGTGCAGCTTCTGGAGAGCCTGCAGTGACTGCTGGTCCCCTGTCTGCTGGCAACTGAACCCCATCGCCCTCTGGCTGCAGCCGAACTGGGGGCGGCCTGGGGAAGGCTCACCAGGAGAGGCTTAGGAACTACACCCGTGGGGGTCTGTCAGGCGATCCCACTGGCTGGGTGGGCCTGCAGAGCTGTTCAACCAAGGCAGGGGGACTTGGTATACTAACCTGTTTTGGCCGATGGCCGGTGACACTGTCACTGGGAGAGGCTCTGCCTGTGCGGGAGGTACCTCCTTCCACTCAGGGTCACAGTTGTGCCTGACAGCTTGGGAAACCTGTGTACTGGTCTTGAGGGATCCTGGGGTTGTGGTGTCTGGCTTCCCTTTCTAGAAACCCTGACAGCTGAGCATGCCCTGGCCTCCCGTCCTCAGGGCCCTTTGCTCTGGGTTGGCTCAGCTTCAACCTGGTCTGAACCATGAGCTCCTAGAAGGCCAGGATGTGGCCCTCTGTGTGTCCTGCCTGCTGGGGACACCTGGCAGGACGCCCAGCCCTTGGTGCTGCATGGATGGAAAGAAATCTCAGGCCCTCCCTTTCCTATGCTGGGGTGGCCTGCCACCTGGCTGCTACCAGCCCTGCCTCAGTGATGACCTCAGGGAGGCCATCAGGGCTGCTGGGACAGTCAAGCGGGCCTGGCCCCAGGGCCTGCCTGTCAGGTGGGAGGAGCCTGATAAAGGGCCAGTAGGAGGAAAGGGACACCTTGGAGATAGTTTTCCTGGAAGCTTTTGCCTCCTGAAGCCAACTGGGGACAGGGAGGATTGTTGCTCCTGTGGACTCTTGGGAAGGGCTGTCCCGTTCCTGGCTCAGTCCCAGAACAGCCAGAGGAGCCCAGAGCTGCTGTCACCGCTGAACAGCTGTGTGCCTCCTGGGAGGAGGCTGAGGCCTGAGCACCGGGAAGCACGAGTGGTGGCCAGCGTGAGGCCCGACTCATGCCTGCTCGCTCTTGACCCATCTCTGTCCACCACCTTCCCACCCACTGTCTACCATCCATATGGGCCTTGGACAAGACCTGGGGTTGGAGAAGTCGTGTCTTGGCCTGTGTCCTCAAGGCACCAGCCTAGGCACGAGGAGGACGCAGCACTAGTTGTGTGGCCTCAGGGTCCTGCTTTGGGTGTTCAGGCCTGGGACTCTTCTGGTCTCTCTTTGTGCCAGACCTTGGGCTGGCCCTTGGCCCTCCAGGCCTGGGTGCCCTCTCCTGTCCTGTAAGATGGGGATCGTGCACTGTCCTTGTGTGGAGATCACACAAGGCAGTGGCTGGAAAAGGACATTAGCAAACCGCCTGGTTCAGAACGAATGGCGAGGGTGTTTTCTCAAATGGTGGAGGCTTTTTGAATGCCACCCCTTCTGACTGTCTCCGGCTTCAGTCTCTCTCCACCCTTCCCAGCTTTGGTGGAGTTAGCCGTGCTGTCTTGTTGCCGTGGCTGGTTGGTTCGGCGCTCCTCCCTCCACACCGTGCCCTTGCCCTTCCCCTCCAGCAGCCGCTCACACTCCACGACACCTGCTTTGGGCTCTGTTTTATCCTATAGTTACATTGGGTGGCAAGTGTAGTTGTCACCCCCATTTTACAGAAGAGGAAACTGAGGCTTCGTGGGACCCAAACCTGGGCCCCTGTCTCCGGCTCTGCTCTGGACCATGGTGCCTGCTGCAGCCTGGCTTTTCCTACAATTCTGTCCCTTGCACCTGAGCCAGGCAGCGGCCAGGGTCAGGCCAGCTGGGGCTGCTCTCCGTGTCCTCAGTGGGCATCCCTCCTGTTCCTTGGTGGGGTTGGTCCTACCTGTGATCCCTGGGCAGTCCTCACCCAGGGTGCTTAAGGCTCAGCTGAACTGCCATCTCTGGGAGGCCACCCCTGAATGAATGATGGTAGCATTTCCCTTTGTCATTATGCTCCTTCGCCTGAGCGTGTGCCTCATGTGCCGACAGCTTGAACTGGGTCACCTCTGAAGGGCCCCCCAACCCCACTGCCCTTGGGACCCTGGCACTCCTGTTTGGGGGGCTCCTCTGCCTGCTGGCACCGAGTCCTTGATACCACGCCCACCCAGCAGGCCTGGCTCAGACCTTCCTGACTGGGATCCTGGAGGGGGTTGTCTGGCAGGAGCTTTGGCCTCTGAACCAGATGCCCACAAAAACCAAGCCAGGTGAGACCCAGACCTGGGGCTGGAGATGCCGAGCTCCTGCCCTCGGGATCCTCAGGACTCCCCTCCATTTACTCATCCCAGCGCTTCCGCTTGCCCGCTCGCCCGCTCGCTCATGCGGCTGTGTGAGGAGCGCCCTGCCAGCCCCGGCCTCCAGGCTTAAGCTCATCCCGTGAAGGTGTGCCCATCCATCCTTATCTAGCCTGCATGGAGGCTCCTCCCCAGGGAGAGCTGGACCCTCACTGCTGGCTTTGATCGTGATCAAGGAGAGGGCTGCTGTGCCGTCACCCAGCTGACTGCCCCCCTCCCTATGGCCACTGGGAAGCCAGGGCCAGATTGCAGCCAGCTGTAGAAGGGACCTCGCGGTGTTGTTGGGACTCCTCCCCGGGCATCGTAGGGCTGCTGGGTGTTTGTTCCCAGCTGCCCCTCCAGGCTCAGAGTGAGGCCCGGCAGGAGCAGCCCTTAGGGCCCTTAGCCAAGTGACTGAAGGGAGCCTTTGCTGCCCCGGTTCCCTGTGCTCCTCTGTTTTGTGTCCCTCAGATTCCTTGCAGGTGAGAGGGAACAGTGCTGGCAGCACTAACCCCGGTGGTGCGAGTCACTTCTCATGTTTACGGAGTGCTGGCGGTGTGGGCGTTGGTTCCTCTTACGGCCCCAGGCCTGTAGTCCACGAGGGAACCGAGGCACTGCATGAACAGGCAGCCTCCCTCAGGGTGCCATCATGTGGAGGAGGAGGAGACAGAGGGTCCTGGAAAGTAGCCCTGTAGGACATTCCTACAGACAGGAGTACAAAGCCACCAGCCAGGTCCTGAGCCCTTAAGAGGGAGCTGGCAACAGGTCTGGGGAGGAGGAATGTCAAGGTAGAACTGGGGGCTCAGCTTGCAGGACCCTAGGGCAGGGGTCCTCCTCCTAACCCCTGCCTGGGACTCCCTGATGTCCCCAAAGGGGCTGAGTTCAGTGAGCCATGTGGCCTGAGTAACGCCCCTGGTGCCTGCATCCCCTTAAGCCCCACAGGACCATCTGTCTGAACCTGGCCATGACTGAGCGGTTGGGGGCAGGAGCCCCCGGGTCTGCCTCTGGCCAAGAGGCCTTAGATCCACTTCCCGCCCTGCTGCTGAATTGCTTGTGCAGTTTTTACAGTTGCTTGGGGAACTGTAAGTCTGCGTTGCCTGACTCCTGTGTATTTAAATTCTCAGCCATAATGTTATATTAACTCATTTTTTGCAGTTTCCTGGGAGGCTGTGTGTACATTACTGGGGCGGTGAGGGAAGGGAACGGCCGTGCCTGTGGACAAACACAGCTGTGAGTGTGCCCAGCCCCCAGGGCCGACCTGCGGACCCTCACCTCTGGCAGGCCCACCAGGAGAGGTGTTTCCTGCCAGCCAGGTGTTCACGGTACTCAACTCCCCCCATGGTTGCAAAGGATGCTGCCACTGGGCTGACTGGGACCCAGCTTGGGATGGTTCCAGGGCTTGGGAGACCCATGGGTCGTGGGTTTGCCAACAGGTGTGTCCTTCCCTCACCTATCCCCACACATGTGCTGAGCGCCCCCTATGTGCCCAGCTTGGAGACAGCAAGAGTCACTGACTGTACCCTGCTTTCCCCAGGAGGGTGAGCTGAGGAGATGGACGTTGACACAGAGGAATCATCATGAAGTACATGCTTGGGGCTGGGGTGTCTTTGAGAGGAAAGTAAGACCAGGTGAGAGGGTGGCAAGGCACATTGGGCAGAGACTTGCAGGAGGGAGGGGCCGCTCTGAGGTGCTGATGGCGGCCGTCCAGGCACCGGGCCCTGCGCTGCTCGTGCTAACCCAGTTAGCCCACACAGCAGGGCCATGAGGGACGGTGTGCACCCCAGGTCAGCAGCTGCCATGTGTCAAAGCCAGCGTCAGACCCTGGCTGTCCTGCTTTGGTATCCGCATTCTCACCGCTGTCTGTAGCTCTCTGGGAAAACGGCATTTCGAGTGGCTGGAACAGAATGTGCAAAGGCCCAGAGACTGGAATGTGGCTGGCAGCTGGTGTGGCTGGAGCAGGGGAAGAGGGGAGAGGGGGGGAGTGGGGGCTGACCTCGAGGACTCAGTGTGCTGCTCGTCCTGTTCCCACACCAAGGCAGCAGTGGGGGATGGAGGAGGATGGTAAACGAGAGAGTGGAACCTTGGGGTACAGCGCAGTGGGCAGGATCTGGGGTGCTCGTGGGGGAGCTCCTGGGTCGGTGGGCTGGGCTATGTGGGGGAGCCAGACTCCCCTGCAAAGGCCTGGCCAGGAGAGACCCGGTGGCTCAGAGGGTCATAGCCCTGCTCTGGGGATCAGTCCCAGCTGGCTTCCCTGCAAGGGCAGAGAGGAGCTCGGAGCTCAGCCCGACACTTTGTTGTTCCCTCGCTGCCTCAGTTTCTTCATCCAGAAAATGGAGGTCCTGCTGCTCAGGAGGGTCGTGGCATGGTAGCAGGCTAGAAGGTCCCCACTCTGGGGAAGGGGACCGAGTTGCCCAGAGCCTTTTCCAGGTCCTCATGTGGCCAGGCCTCAAAGCCGTGGAACCTGGGGAGAGAAGCCAGGGGTTGGGACCCTGCCTCTCCCAGCACATGAGGCTCCCCAGCCTTCAGGGCTGCCCAGGCGTGAGTGGACCCAAGGAAGGCTGGGACACGCAGAGAGCGTGGTGCATCATCAGGTGGCCGGGCCCCCGAGCCGCCTGCCTGTGGGGCGCGGAGGACAGCAGAGCCCCCGGCCTTCATGCTGGGCTTGCCCCTTGAGTATCCTCTTCCCGCCCTCCAGCTCAGGCAGCACTTCCTCCAGGAAGCCTTCTCTGGCTGCCTCTGACACTATGCACCTGTGCTCATGTCACCAGAGTCTGCTCACGTCACTAGAGTGGACCTTGCTGCCCTCTGCAGCTGGCCCAGAGGCTCCTTGCACAAGTAGCTGTGTCTGAGTCCTCCTGGGCCCCCAGTACCCCTCAGAGGGAAGGGCACAGAGCAGGTGTCAGTGAATGCAGCCTGTGGAATTGTCAGACTGGTGGGTGGCAGAGGCCTGAACCTCATTGGGCAGAGGCCAACCCTGGCTGGTTTCCTAGCCCTGGGCCTCAGTTGGCCACTTTGTTGATTGGGGGCACCTGCTCACCCAGGCCTGGAGGTAGCCACCACTCCTTGTTTGAGAGAGCAAGCCCTAGTGACGTGTCTGTGTCTGGAGGTCCCAGGAGCGGTGGGTGACACCTGAGCTAGCAGCACTAGTGTTTCACCTGCGGCCTGGTGACTTGACCCCCAGTTGTCCCTCAGCCATGGCCCTTGATGAAGGCTCAGCCGGACAGTGCTGGGGTCACTGGGCGGAGGGCCCGGCCATCCCCTCGTCAGCCCAGAGCCTGCCTCCTGGAATCATCCCCGGCGCCAGCTCTGTGCTTCTCTTAATGAGGAAGCTCTTCTCCCTCCCTGCCGTCCCCCCTGCTTCCAAAATGGATTTACCGTTCCGCGCTCCGCCCTCCCCCTCCCCCTCCTCTCACGGGCTGCCGAGGGAAGTGGAGGGTGTTATTGTATATTTTAGCCGATTGTTCCCCGTACGCCCCAGTCTCTTTGGGGTGGGTCTGGGGGGGATGGGGGAGTAAGTAAATTATATATTGAACTCCTAACTGGAGCTGAGGCCTTGTGGTTTCCATGACAACCAGGCTGGAAATAGCTCGGCGTGACATCAGCACGGTACAGGTATAGCCAGATCCAGCCGTTCCCCAAACAAGCTGGCTCCAAGGGGAGCAAGGGATGTGCTGCTAATTAGCATATGCAAATCAGGCCTGGTGAGCAGGGCGGGGCCTGAGGTGCCCAAGCAGGGCTCATGGCCATGGCCAGGGCCTCTGGCAGGTAAGCGGGCTGGGGGTGCTGGTGGGGTCAGGGCCTAAGTTGGCCTGGCACATGCCCTGTTCTGGGGCTTGCCTGGGCCTCCAGTGAGGGGCCTAGGCTGCCTGGGCCTGCCTGCCCCTGGGACTCTGGGAGTGTGGGGCCAACGGGCTGGCAGGGATGGGCAGGCTCACCTGGCGAGGAGCTGGTACGGTTCCCTGCCCAGGCTTGAGCTCATCTGGCCCTTCGTGGCTTGTGGGCACTTTGAAACCTACCTAAGTTGGCCCTGCTGGCTGCCTGCCATTTTTCTTACCAGGTCTGTGAGGGCAATCAACCTATGCCCACCTCGACTCCAGCCAAAGCTCTCCCCACCCCAGACATGGGGAAGGCCGTGGAACCCTATCCCTGCCATCCCCTAGCTGTACCAACACCCCATTCCCACCCACCCCAACAGGGAGGACCGAGCAGAGCCCTGCATCTGTGGGTTGATGCCCGCCTGGCCCTCTGTGCTACCTTGGGCCTGTCACTTGGCCTCTCTGAGCTCGTGTGTGACTCTGTGAAGTGGGGGCTCCCCTCCACCCACATCCTCTGCAGGGTAACAAGAGGAGGCTGCTGATGAGACTCTAGAGAAAGGCCTGGGGCATGTGGTGGGCCAGACACAGGGAGGTGGGAGGGACCTCCTACCCGCAGTGTCTGCAGCACAGCACAGCCCCTAGCCCCGCCCCCCAGCACCACACACAGATGCCCTTTCAGAGAAGACTCCCGAACTCGCAGTATGTTTCTGGGTGAGGTGAAATATTGCCACCTTCAGTGTGGTGATTTCCACGCCAGGGCTCTTGGCTCAACTGCCAGCACCCGGCCGGCTGTGGCTGAATGAGGTAATCTGTTCATTCCAGCAAGTGTCCAGGGTGTGCCAGGTGTGCGAGGCAGCAGGAGAGGATGGGTTGAGTCAGACAGCCCTGTGGAGAGCACTTGGTCTGCAGGGGAGCAGAGACTGTGGCCAGTGCTCCCCAAGGGACTCGGGGTGTCTGGGAGAATTGCCCAAGGCATAGGGCCTTGGAGTGAGGCCTTCAGGGCTTGCCAGAGCCCACTTGGCAGTGCAGAGGTCTGGGGAAGGGCATTCTAGGGGGAGAAAACTGGGTAAACTGGGGACTCAGACATTTTGACACCTGATGTTTGAGAGGAGGTTGACTTTTGACTGGAGTAAAGTCGGAGGGGTAAGACCAGAAAGTTTCTCCAGTTCCAGTTTAGGGGCTGGAAGCCAAGGAGTTCGGATGTGATCCAGGAGTCAGTGGGAGCCTTTGACGGCACTAGGGCAGGGGGTGGTCAGATCTCAGCTTCAGAAGGAAAAGCTGGGCCAGAGAGGGCCTGGCGTGAGGCACATCAGGTGGAGGCAATGGTGGCTGTGGTGATGGTGTTGATGGCAGGAAGGCAAAGCAGTTCCAGTCCCTCTGGAGAGCCCTCTCAGCCAAGAGCTGCTCTTTGCTCTTTGCCTGGGCAAAGGAAAGTCCTTTGTTGTTGGGCCTTGGTTTCCTCAGCTGTCGAGTGGGATGGAGTGGAAAGAGGCTGCGGGGTCTGTGTGTGACGCTCTCCAGGGACCCGAGGGAGGGAAAGCACCGCTGCCTTGAGCACTCTGGAAGGAGGAGCAAGTGCTGGTTCCCTGCTAGGGCTCTGGTGTGGCCAGGCCCTGGCACCAGTGTGGCTTTCTGTGTGTACAGGGAAGGAATCGGCCTAGCCTTCCCGAGGCTCCTGGTGGCCACTGAGCAGGGTCCTGGCTGAGGGCTGGTGTCTGTCCCCCATGGTGATCTAGAGGGAAGTGGAGTGGGGTGCTGGCCTCAGGCCAGGAGGTGTGCTCATGGTCAGCACATTCGGGGGGCCGTGAGGACTGCTGGGGTGGCAGGGAAGGGGCCCCTGTGTGGTCAGGGGCCTTTCCATAGCCTCTGGAACTTGTAGGAACTGGGTGACTGACCAGGTCCACACTGGCAGGGCCAAGGGACTTGAGGACCAACCTGGGACCTTTGCTGAAACCTTCTTTTCCAGGCCTTGTCTGATGGCCCTTGGCAGTCCTGGAGTAGGACTCGATGCCCCTGGTGGGACCTCAAGTCAGAGACACGAAGACCCAAATGGCTCTAGAGCCATCTCCTCTCCACAAACCCCATTTCCTCTTAGCTCAGTATTGGAGCCACGACTTCGTGCCAGGGTCAGACAGGGCCCTGGGCACCTGGCGATGGCCCCGCATGGCCCTGCCTTCCAGGGGCTCATGAGCAGAGCTGGAGGTGTGCGTGTGAACTGTGGCCCTCCAGGGATCAGTGCTGGGGTGGGCTCGCCAGTGGCTGGGGAGGCCCCACCCAACCCCAACATCGAGGGAGGCTTCCTGGATGAGGGACTGTGGGGCTAAATCCTGAGAGGCTAGGCACAGCTGGGAGCCTCTGCTGCTCAGCCTTCTGGGCGTCCCTGACCCCCTTGGCCTGAGAGGTTGATCAGAAGGTGAGCCATTTGGTCTTTCCAGTTGGCCTTGGAGTGCTCGTGGTGTCCCCAGCTGGTAGTTAAGAGCAGAGACCCACACATGCACTTGGGGCTGTTGTGTTTCCACAGAGCCAGGGTCCAGTGGCATCTCCACGGCATCTTGTCACCACCCTGACCTGGGAGTCTGCATGGCACTTCACTGCTTCCACCCTGTTTGTATCTGTGCCCTTCCTGGTCTGCAAATGTGTGCAGGTCACTCCTC
Source organism: Xerus rutilus (assembly GCA_028644305.1). Taxonomy (NCBI): domain Eukaryota; kingdom Metazoa; phylum Chordata; class Mammalia; order Rodentia; family Sciuridae; genus Xerus; species Xerus rutilus. The sequence continues at coordinate 5,886,084 of CM053403.1, forward strand.
TCTCAGAGCCTGCCCAAGGTTCCCTGGGACTAGATAAAAAGCCCGTCCCTCGGGCAGCCTCTTGTCTTCGTCTCTGTTCATGCTGTTCCATCTGCCTGGATGCCACTCTCTGATGAGGCCACCTCTGAAGGCCCTGACCAGCCCTGTCCCAGGTTGGTGGGTACTCTTCGTGTTCCCACTACCCTGGGCCCTGGGCCCCCTTGTCAGTGGCTCTGCCCACACCTTTCCGTGACCACCAGCTCCTGGTCTTGCCTCCACCACCAGCCTGTAGCGTGACCCTTGAGATGGGGAGTCTCACTCGATTTTGACCCCAGCTCAGGACCTTCCTGAGTGGGTAAGTGAGCAAGTAGGCGTTGCTGCCCTGCCTCTGCTCAGCCCATCGCACCTGCCTGGACTACACCTCCCACCCTGCACCCCTGCCCCCACCTTCCAGCCCACCTCCCCAAGGACCTCAGCCCACCAGGCTTCTCTCCTGGTCCCCTTGCTTGGCATGGCACCCTGAGGCCCCAGTGGACTTCTACTTTGCAGTACTTCAGGCCCATTGGGTGTTTGGTGACGGCTGATGGACTGAACCTTTCTGGAACCTTCCGTCTAGGCAGGATTGTGTCCTGTGTGAGTCTCTGGAGGTGTTGTAGCCTCCCCTCTGCCTTGGGTTTCCTTAGGCCACTCCTTGATTCCCAGCATTTCTGAAAAATTATGTGGGAGCTGGGTGTGTTCTGGTCCAGCTCCCTGCCACCTTGCAGCAGGAAGCCCAGGCAGAACGCACTGCTGCGCTGGCAGCTGGAGACCCAGCCGGAGGGACCTGCCCCACCTCTCCCTGGGTGGGGGTGGATGGCCAGGCTCTGGCCCAGACTCCTGCCCCTACTTCTGGTCCGGCTGGTGGAATCCCTTCTCTAGGTGCAAGTCTGGAGGCCACTGGAGCCTTCTGGAATTACCCTGCCACGCACTCTGCACAGCTCACTGGGTGCTTACGTTGTGCTGGCCCTCCACTGGCCTGGGGGTACAGAGTGAATAACAGATGGAGCCCAGGGCCGGCTCCCCATTCCCACCCAGGAGAGGCAAGGCTTCCTGCTGCCCCTCTGCCTGGCTCTGGCCTCATAGTTGCAGGCCCTGCGGGCTCCTCTTCCCGCCAGTAATTGTCAGCTCCCACCCCTGGGCCGCAGCTGGGCCAGGTGTGGGCCGCCTGGCCACCCGCCTGGCTGCCTGCCCACTCACCGCTACAGGAGGCACCGCTGCCTGGGATTTGAGCGCCTCTGAGGGCCTGTGATGCGGCCGTGGGGAAATCATTTTCTGACAGCGGCCATCAATTTTGCTGAGAGCCCATTGGCGCTCTGGCAGCCTGTCCCTCGGCAGCGGCAGCTGGTCGGTGTCAAGCCCCTCGGTATCCTGATGACAGAAGCGATTTGCATTAGGCGTCTGCCCCAGAGCACACGTCCGGAAGAGACGGATTCCGGCCGGTTCCAGACGCGCACCATATCACCTCCAAGTTTATCTGCAGGTCATGGGGTTGGTGGAGATGTCTCCTCCCGCCCTAGGGTGACCATGTGGGGCCCTCTGCAGCAGCCCCAGACCGGGCCCTCAGGAACGTGTCTCCTACTGGCCCTGAATGCACCGAGTCACAGGCACTGGCTAGACACAAAGGCAGCTCAGTCAGAGGTCGCCATTGTCCTGAGAGGTGAAGGACAGGAAGAAGCCTGCATGCACATGTCTTGGGGAAAAGCATTCCAGGCAGAGGGAACAGCCTGCGCAGAGGTCCCGAGGTGGGACTCAGCTTGCAGTGTTGATGGAGTGGAAAGACTTCTGTGAGGCGGCAGTGAGCCTTGGGTGCCTGGGAGTCGTCAAGGGTAGAGCCAGGTCCAAACAGCCCCAGCGGCATCCCGAGGAAGGCTAGATGAATGCTGGCAGGTGATCAAGGAAAGCCCTGGAGGAGGTGGTGTTGGGTGGGAGCCAGGAAGGGGAGCAGGATTTTGCCTGGTGGAGTCAGCATGGGGGCGGGGCCTGCAGGAGTGGCTGGCAGGGAAGGCCTGGGCGGGGCTCTGCTGGCAAAGGAAGCCCCTCCCTGAGGGGCGGAGGACACTGTTCTGGGCTGGGTGAGTCCAGGCCACCTGAGGTTCTCAGGCCTTTCGTAAGTTCCCCTGGTCAGCAGCCTTAGGGGTCAAGTCCTACTGTGCACCAGGGGTTCACTCACATCCCAGCAGCCTCAGTGCAGGCCTACTGTAGCCAGCCACTGAAGCTGCACAGCAAGTGCCATAGACTATCACTGCACTCCTAGGTGGGGTGGCTCAGAGAAGTCACATGGCTTGTGCTGGGGCCACAGCGTGAAAATGGTGTGGGCCAGGCAGGGAACCCACCTGGGAAGGTTGCCAGAACCTGGTTGTCCTGAGTATACCACACAGAACAGCGAGCCACTCCAGCACCCATGCCAGCTCCTTGGGTTCCAGATGTCCTCTGGGCACCCCTCCTAGGCTGTGTAGATGTGGTCCCTGTCAGGCATATGGGCATGGGAGGTTGGAGGCCAGAGGCTGGGCAGACGGGGAGGGAGATGCTCTGAGCTCCCAGAGACCTGCATCTCCTGGCTTTTCGTGGAGAGATGACAGTTCACATGTTTAGAAAGGAGCCTGAGGCTCAAGCAGGGATGGGAGATGACTGGGACCTCACAGTGTGACTTGGGCAGAAGCAGCTACAGTTCTGGGTAGTGGAAGAGGAGGGTGGTGGCTGTGAACAAGGCCATTATTTAGGACTTTCTAACCCCAGGTCAGGCTGAGAAAGGCCTCTGGCCTGGACCCAGTGCCAGATGACATCTCTGGGCAGGTACCTTCTGCCTCACCAACCACATGTCTCTGTCAACAGCCGCGCTGGGACCCCTGCTAGAGCGTGCCGCATGTGGAGGGCCAGCAGGCTACATGTGGGCAGCAGCTCAGTGGCCTGGCCACCCACCTGTGTCCCACCTGCTGCAGCTGCACTCACATGTCTCTTCCAAGGGGAGCAGTCGTGGACCTGTGCAGGCCAGCCCTGGCCAGCTGTGCAGTTCCTAATTGGTCCCCTCCAGGCTGTATTTTCTCGGGTATTGATGAGCCAGTGTCACCAAGACGCAGCCCGAAGCTGAGCTGAACTCAAGACGGATCGAGCTGGTGTCTCATCAATCTGCCCGCAGCGCTCTGCTGGGCTGGGAGGGGGTGTGCGAGGCTGCGCGGCCCTCAGGCTCCCAGAGGGGCTTCGTGAACCACAGATCTACCTGTCGGGCTGCCCTGTTGTTTCTCATTCTGGAATTTGCAGGGTGACTGGGTCTGGGCATCCTTCCATCGCCTGGGGATAAGTGCAGGCTGCTCAGCTCAGCCTTGGGCTCTGTCCTTCTGCACACTGTGGCCTCATCGCCCAGCCCCTCAATCCTGATCCAGTTGGGGGGCTGCCACTTCCTCCACAGGCCATGTTCTCTGCATGTCCTGTCATTTAGGTCTGATGGAAACACGGCTCCCTCAGAGCTCACACGCACACCAGACTGGATTTGTGTTGTCCTCGAGGGTCCCAACACCACCTTCCTCTTGTGCTGAACCCTGCAGATGGCTAGAACCAAGGAGTTATTTGTGAGATTCTGTTACTGACTGTCTCCCCCAGGAACAGATTCTGGGCCTCCAGGAGCCGTTCCTGTTTCCCACTCTATCCCTAGTACCCAGCACATAGTAGGCCCTCAGCCAATGTTCAGTGCATGAATAGCACATGACTGTCTGCCCTAATTAAAAACTTTGGCCAGGCATGGTGGCACACACCTGTAATCCCAGCAGCTCAAGAGGCTGAGGCAGGAGGATTGCAAGTTCAAAGCCAATCTCAGCCAACTTAGCGAGGTCCTTGGTGAGACCTCATCTCTAAACAATAAAAAGGGCTGGGGATGTGTCTTAGTGGTTAAACTCCCCTGGATTCAATCCCCAGTAACACTCCTCACCTCCCCCCAAAAGTTAAAAACTTGTTACCTGCTGCCTTTAGGATGAAGTTTGAACTCGGGGTGGTGTCAGGGCTTCGGGGTTTGGTTGAAACAATTCCTTGTGCCTGGCATTCTGTTCCTTTACTTAACTCCTAGGCATCCTTCAGAGCCCAAAGAGACACCACCTTTCCTGTGAAGCCTTGCAGTTCAGCAGTTGCTGCTGTGTGCAGGGCACAGGCGATAGGCTGGGGGATAACCGGGGTGGAGTTGGCCCCGTGGACAAAACCTCAATGCGTCCTGATGCGAGGGTGCCCGTGAAAGCTGCTTCTACCCTCACTGCGGCGCTGGGAGTTCCTGGCATTACCCCGTTTCATAGCGAGGACAGCAAACCTTAGGGAAGTGATGAAACCTGCAGCAAGTCCCTGGAAAACCAGACTCCAATTCAAACTCCGTCACCCGCTGTCCGGCTCCATTGAGGACGGTGTGTCGGGCTGGGAGCCTAAGGAAGAGTCCTGCCGTGGCAGGGCAGGAGCGGGAGTAAGCCGTGATTTCAGGGGAACAGGATCTGAGCAGAGGCTGGAAGCGAGACTACGCGTTTTCCAGGAAAGGGTGCAGGAGGACACCACTGGCATTGAGGACCATGTAGGCAGAGGGGTGGGAGCAGTGAGGAGTGGCAGAAGGTGGCTGGGTGGGGAGGGGGTGAGTGGGGGCTCAGGAGGCTGCTGGGGGCAGGTGGGAGAAGGAGCAGAAAGGAAGAAGACTGCCCATTGTGGACAGGGGTGCCCAGCAGGGGCCTGGTGATGGGATGAGTCTCAGCATGAGCTTTGTCGTCCTGGCATGTGGCCACAGTAGGCTGTGGCTTCTGGCAGCTCCCAGGTTCTGTGGTTCCTCGTTTCTGCTTGTCTAGTGTCAGCCCTGTTTCCTAGCAGCGTCCCCTCCAGGCTGGCAGGGCAGCAGCAGTCTGGGCCAGCCAGCTCCCTGGAGTGCCCTTTAGCCCTCCACTCAGGTGCAGATGCCAGTGTCCACCCTGAGTGTTTGGTACCCCTCAATAAACGCTGCTCTCGGGCCTGCATAGACACTGGATGGACCTGGGATGGCACGGGCAGTCCCAGTCCATTACCCTTCACCTCTGCTCAGCAAGGCTGGTGCCACATCTATGCAAGATGGAGCCTGGTTTGGACCCAGGTCTGGCTCACTCCACAGACCTGCCTCTCCTCTGGCTTACGGGTGATGTCCTCCCTCATCCACTTTATCTCTGTTCGCCATAGTCCAGCCATCCTTTGGGGGCCCCATTTGGAGCACCCAAGGTCAGTCTTGGCGTGGGAGAGGTTTGGGGCTCACTGGTTCATTCACTCCCGGGGGTCTTGTGCCTACCTACCTCCTCAGGCACCTCTCTAGGCCCTGGGGCACTGGAAGTTGAAGTTGGGGTCATGGTGTCTGCTCTTACAGTTTCACCTAGGGTGTTCTGGGGCCTCTGGTAAGTGACTCTGCTCTTCACTTGTGAGATGGGGTGGCATTAGTGCCTGCCCCAGAGTGGCTGGGAGGGATCATCCTCTCCCCTCTGTGACTGTCTCACGGGGATCATGGCTTCTTGTTGCATCTGTCACCGTGTCCAGCGCTCTCTGGCCTTCAAGGAAGCACCTCCAAACCCTCTGGCTGGTGGACATCTTCCTCTGTCCCTTCTGTCCCAGGGTGAGGCCTGAGGCTCAGCTGGGTCTCCTGCCCGACTGCAGACACCTTGGGGGCTGGGGCCTACACCCCTCATTCCACCCCAGCCACCAGACCAGGGCTCTGCACATAATAGACACTTAATACATGTTTATGGAATTGAATTAACGATAAAACGAGATAATGGCCTGGAAGGAGCCGGAGTTGTTAGGAGGGAATGCACAGTGTAAAACCAGGCATATTTTTTTAAGCAGATTAATCTGGTCTTAACTCATTCTAATAGCCTGCGCCCCTATTGGCCAAGGCCATTATAATAATATATGGCCAGGGCCGCGGAGCTGGGAGATAGCGATGCCTCAAAGTTCGCCTTCCAGAGGATACCACAGAGGCTGCCTCCCACCTGTCCAAGTAGAGCCCAGAGAGCCCGAGGGACCTACTTGGGGTCACACAGATGGGAGAGTGTGAAGAGATGCTCAGAGAGGCCCTGGGTCTTGGCGGAGCATGTGCAGCTGCTGGGGGTGAGGTGGCACAGGAGCCTTGCTCTTCTGGAAGGTCACACTCCGTACTCGGTGCTTGGAGCCAGGGTAGAACTGTCAGATTCCTATCCCAGGGCGGGGAGGGGGTCCTCTAACTTAATCCCTCACTTCTGTGAATTGCCTTCCTCACAGTTGGGGAGTCAGGTTTAGTGCTTCAGAATGCACGAACCCTAGAGGGGGAGATAGGTAGCTGACATCAGTCATTCACATCTTAGTCTGAATTCACACCCTGGTGTGGGCTGAGATCTGAGGGACCCAGAGTTCAGTGGGCTATTGGAAAGAAGGAATGGTCAGCTCCAGTCAGTAGGTGAGCCCACTGAGAGTCCCAGTGCAGTGGCTTCCCAGTCACCCTTCCCAGCTGTTTTCTGTTCTAGTCTGAGTACAGATGGAAGGCTGGGAATCACATGGCTGGATTGGGGAAGGAAAGACTCAGGGTGGTGACCGGAGGCGGTTCCGCCCTCACAGTCCAGGGGGAAGAAGATGGCCGTAGTCTGATCCACGCACCACTGTCTTGTCCAGTCCTGGTGCTCTCTCATCTCAGTCTTGAACAAGTGTCCTCCTAGCCAGGAGAGTGGCTGCAGTGGTGACAGTACCTGGGACAGCCCCAGGCAGGGGTGAAGTGCCCTGCCCCGCATTCTCCCACCAGCCTGCCAGGAGTCAGTCCAGGGCTCACCTCATGCCCTGGAGTCTTGGGGGTCCATGGGTCCCAACAGAGCCCCACTGGTCATTGGGGATCAAGGGTAATGGCGGGGTGAGGGAGTTTGTCTCGACTGGAGGCTTCCCCCATTCAGAGTTTGCCGGGAGGAGCTGCCTGAGCCTGGGGTGCCCTGGTGGTTCCCCGCTCACTCGCTTCCCACCTGCCTCCTAGCAGGCGGATGATCCTCAGCTGCTGGCCCAGCCTGGCAGGGCGGCTGCAGCTTTAATCAGCCATCGCGCTGCTTTCCTTGGAAGGAGAAATTGCAGGTGGCAACTCGTAATTTCCCAGGCTTCTCCCTTTCATTAATTTCTCCCTGCAAAATGGAGGCTTTCTGCTGAGCCGGGGAATTGGCAGTGGAGCGCGGCCCCGCCAGCCCAGCCATGCTCTCTGCTCAAGGTGGGGGGCGGCGGCCACTGTGCCCACGCTGTTTGCTATGCCCCCTTGCAGAGGCCCGAGGTTTATTCTGTGCTCAACTGAGCTCGCCGAGCCCCGTTAGGTCTGGGAAATTGCTTGGTTCACCCTGGGCTTGCTGTACCGTCTCTGGTGGCGCTGGCGAGAGAGGTGGAGGTGGGAACCTGCCAGTGTCAGCCTCTGTGGACGGTGAAGGGGTGGAGGTCTCTGGGCTCTCAGGGTCACCCTGCCCTGTGCACCTCGAGTGCTACTCAAATGGCCCTTGCCTTCCTGCATTGAGCCCTCTGCGGCCAGGCCTGTGTGGGGACGGACAGAGGCATGAGGGGCGGCCCCCAAGGGCCCTGGGGAGGTAGATGGCACACTGATGGTCACAGGCAGCTAAGGCCCATGCTGGATGGCCAGGGATGTGGAGGCCAGAGTCTGGAAGGATGAGTGGCAGGTGGGTGGGAAACAGGAGCAGCGTGTGCTGAGGAACAGAAGACACTGTCCGTCTGTCTGTACGTAGATGGTGGTTAAGCAGCTGCTAGGGGTGCCAGCATGGACTTGGGATGGATGAGCCAGGTGTCCGGAGTGAAGCGTGCAGTCTCTCCTGGGTCCTGCAGGATACTTGGGCAGATGTGCAGTTTAGAGAGACCTGTGGTTGGCCAATGTGGAGAGTGTTTGGAAGGGGGGCCGTAGGAGGACCAAGGATACTGGGGGCTAGGCAGACTGGGGGAGGAGGGAGATGACTTTGGCTTGGGTTTTGTGGCAACGCTCGAGGGGCTGTGAGAGGGGATCCAGGTGGGGTGCAGTTCAGGCCCTGCTGTCTCTCCCTGTGGGTGACCAGGTGCATCCGGAGCTGCTTTGGGGGTCTCTGAGCCCCCCGCCAGCCTGCTTCCCAGTTTGGAAACAGCACAAGCCATGCAGACCGACAGATCACAGGGCACAGGGCAGGTGATGGAACCTGGGCCAGGTTGAGCTGGAACTCTGGGCACGCCAATCCTCAGCCTAAAAGAGGGCCCAGTGCCCATTCCTGGATGTCCAGGGTGTGGCTGTCAGCCTGCCTGGGGGAGACCACACCTGGTTCACACCTACCAAGGCCACCCATGCAGCAGGGGCACTCCTGATGGCAGCCCAGCACCTCAGCATGGAGGAGCCAACACTGAGCTGATAACACCTGCAACCCCTTGGCATCCTGGGCCAGTTACTTCAACTTCCCCATGCCTCAGTTTCCCCAGCTATAAAATGATTCTTCCTGCCGCACAGGGTGGGCAGAGACTTAAATGCACAGCCAGTGGCCTGCCTGGCACAACAGCTGCAGACTGACCCATCCCTACTACTTACCCCCAGGGATGATGTCTACCAGGAAGGAGGCTGTATGAGCAGCAGGCTGAGGGGCCCGGACTGTGGTGTGTACCTCCCTCCCTGAGCCCAGGGCTCCCTCCCCTCCTGCCACCTCTTGGGGATGCCTCCGCAGCACCCAGCCTCGCCTCCTCACTCCTGTGGTCACCACCATGTTGGGCTTCACCTGCGTCTCCCCAAGTCCACCCGTAATCTATTTATGGAGTTCCTAGGCGGGAATCTCATGCAGCTTTGATCTTTTAGGAGCGGGCAGCTGAGGCCGCCGGAGCCAGCTGTATATTTTCTCGGGTAATGGGGTAGTAAGTAGACAGCCCAGATGGGGATCTCCCTGCGGGCGGGAGGGGTGGGGCGCAGCCTGCTTCGTATCAGCCTGAAATATGGCCCCATCACCGCCAAACCTCAAAGGATGCTACCTTTGGGTTGGCTGGGAACCAGCTTTGATGTTCTAGCCGTGGAGGGATGGGGCATACCTTCCTGGCACAGAAGGGGCTGCAGCCTTGGCCCCAGCTGGACTGGAATGTGGTCTGCCAGGCACCTGGGGGAGAGGGGCCCCTTCCCGCCTGCACCTCCTCCTCTTCTCACCTCTCCTCTCCTCACTCCTCAGCTCCTCCTTCCTAGTCTTCCTCCTCCTCCCTCAGGCCTGAACCGTTCCCACATTGTGTGCACCTCCCTACCCACAGATCCACCTCCTGTCTCAAGGGTCCCCTGGGCGAATGTGTGGAAAGGGCAGAGGCCCCAGGACCAGCTGTGCATGCGAATCTGGCTTTCCCTACTGTCCAGGTTGGCTGACCGTGTTGAGGTGATCAGGAGTGAGGCCAGCCAGCCTGGAACCCAGCCCCAGTCCCCGCCCCTCACCAGACAACTTGCTTCAGTCCTCCGGGCATTCATCCCCTGGTCTGGGAAAGGGGATGTGGTAACAGCTGCCCTCAGAGTTGCTGTGCATGTTAAATGAGTAAGTAATGCAGAACTGGGACCTCTGTCCTGCTCTGAGTATATGCTGTCAGTTGCTAGATTTGCTATTTATGTATGATCTAGGGCCAGGGTGGGGCCTCTCGGGGCCTCAGTTCCCCCAGGTACCACAGTGTGAATGACCCCTATTTATAGGGTGAGGGTGGAAAGGATAAAACTGGGTTCTGCATTACAGAATTTGGTACATGGGGTTATTTGGTAGGGGACTATGATGGTGGTTTCCATGAATACGTCAGCCCAGGGGCCAGGCCAGTTGGCACATGCCTGTGATCCCAGTGACTCAGGAGGCTGAGGCAGGAGGATCCCAAGTTCAAGGCCAGCCTCAGCAATTTAGTAAGGCCCTAGGCAATTTAGCAAGATCCTATTTCAAAATGAAAGTAAAAAGGGCTGGGGATAAGGCTCAGTGGTTAAGCACCCCCGGGTTCAATCCTCACTACCTCCAAAAGAGAAAAATTCAATCCAGGGTCTGTTAAATTCACTGTGTGCCAGTGCTAGGGGCTGGGATGGAGCCAGATACAGCTCCAGCCTGAAGTTGCACTGGGTAAATGGGGTACACATTCAGGTAAAGAGGTTCAGAGCCCCAGCATGGGAAGGCAGTGTGGTCGTGGACAGGCCCTGCTGGGGCAGGACCATGGCCAGTGCCAGCTTCCTTTCTTCCTTTTTCCTCTCTTTCTCCCTGTCCCCAACTCCATGTGAGACATCTAGGAATCCAACCCACCACGGGCTTGGGAGCAGAGGGACCAGCTCCTGTCTGTCCCTCACTGGCTGGTGGCCTTGGGGAAGTTCTTTTCCCACCTGCCTCAGGACCGTGCAGGAGCTGGAAGAAGAGCAGGGTAGGGCTGCCTCTTGTTTCACTTCTGTCCTCAGCCAGAAGGCTGCCCACTCTCCAGAAACCTCTGACTTTGTCCCCAGCAGCCCTCCCCTGGGGCCTGTCTGCCCCCTCATCTCCTCCACAGAACCTCCCACAGCAGCCACCACCAACCAGAGTGCTATCTGGTGATGGTCACCATACCCTGCAAGCCTGGGCCTCAGTTTCCCCATCTGGGGAATGGGGCCGCTACCACCTGGTAGTGCCATTATTGGTAGCTTCCAGGCTCCTGATCAGTAAGGGGTGCCCTGTCACTCTCCACGTGTGGCCTCCTTTCCTAGTTTCCCTTAGCCATACCTTGCATGCTGGCTGCAGGGCTCTAGGTGAGTCAGGGCCTGCTACACCTGTTGCTGGGGACCTCTCCCAGGCCCCAGCAATTCCTCCTCCACAGGGGCTCTTCGGGGACCTGGGCTGGAATGAGAGACTTGCCTGAGGTTATCCAGCTATAAGGGGGCCTGGGGCCTGGAATACCCATGCCCTCACAGTAGACCTTGCAAGCTCCTGAGTCTGGTTTTCCAGGCTCCCCACAACTGCCTCCCATCCAGTCTTGCCACTTATAGCCACGCCTGGTGAATGCAGATGCTGTGGTCTCTGCCTAGAATTTTGTGACCTTCCCTGGAGTCTTCCTTTGGGGGACGTTCCCCACCATCACCCCACAGTGGCCTCTGCCTCCTCCATGGAGGTCCCCCATCTCTGTCCCAACCACATCGCAGCACCGTCCCTTGTCCTGGCCTTTGTGGGTGGGGCCAACACTGAATCTGCACTAAGAGTGCAGGTCCCAGGCTGGAGTGCGAGGGGCAGAGGCTGCCCAGGATTTGGCGGGTCAGGATGAAATGTGAGTCATGGGCTGGGAGAGGCAGGCCCAGGTCAGCCTTGAGGTGAGCCGCTGGGCTCAGGGGTAGGTAGGCCTGGGCGGTCCTGAGATCTCCCCTCACCACTAACCTCCCCACACTCTGTTCTGCGACGGGCAAGCCCCTGCCCCTCTCTGAGCCTTGTATCCCCACCTTGAAACAGTAGGTTGGAGTCCATCAGAAGCTGCCGCCTCGCTGAGACGTCCTGAGCCCAATCCCCCACTTGCTCAATTTCACCCACGTGGGTTTTTTTTTTTTTTAACTTGAGCCAATATTAAAATGGGGAAGCTTTTCGCATAAAACCCCAGCTTTCCGGCATCTCTTTATAACTGGGCGGGCCTGGCCACAGGCTCTACGATGGGAGGAGCTGGTGGTCCTTTCTCTTGGCCCCCTGCCCTGCGGCTGAGCTGGGGCCCTTCAGCCCCGCCACTGTACTCCAGGGCACTGGAGCCTGAACCCGCCTCCCCTTCCTCCGCCTGAAGATAAAACAGTGTTCTCCCCAACCCCCCGATATTCTAGACAATCTGCCTCGTTTTAAAATTCCTTCAGCAGCCCCAGGCCCAGCGGCTTCTCCCAGCGAAGGAACCAGAGGAACGAGGCCGCACGTGACCGCGCTCTGCGGCTGGGAGGCTTTGATGTTGCGTGATCGGGCGCCCCTCCCCCGCCCGCCGCCCTCTCTTCCTCTCCCCTCCTCCCTCGCCACTTTTCCCTGCTGCCCCTCTCCCCTCCTCCCGCCGCCCCTCCACTTCCTCCTCCCTCTTCCCCCCACTTCCTCCTCTGCTCTTCTCCACCCGCCTCCTCCAGGTACCTGCTAATTGCCTCCTGCTCCTGCCTTTCGTTACCCACCTGGCTTGGAGAGACCCAGCCACATCACCCCTAGGAGGCTGAGGTGTTGGGGTGGTGAGAGGGGTCCTGCGTGGGGGAGAGGTGCGGGGGAGAGCTAGTGGTGGCCAAGGGGGGCGTGCCTCCTGGGGAGGAATGGCCCCTTCCCCTCTACCCCAGTTCCTGGGTGAGCAGCAACCCCACAGTGGGTTTTATTCACCGGGCCCTGAGGCCAGGGTTGCCCAGTTAGGGCTGCAGCCCTTTTGTCCTTGAGGCAAACTGAGGCCTCAGGACACTGGATGCTGGCCTGGATGGCCTGGGTTAGGGGCGGTGAGACAGGCATGTGGGGTGAGCAGCACTGGGGTGCGTGGGAAGGCAGTGGACACAGGAGGGCTGGGTGTGTGTGCTTGTGTCCCACCCCCAGCAGGACATGAGAGTGCTGGAAGAGATCCCCCAGGACCACTGGCTGGTCTTGCTCTCTGTCCACCACGCCCAGCCCCACCCGTTCTCCCATGCTCTCAGGTTGGACCTGCAGGGCCAGCTTAGTCTAGATGCCCCTGTGTCATCTCCCCTGCCAGAGGGCAAGCGGTGGGTGCAGAAGCCCTGGTGTGTGATTCCTCGCCACTGTAGTCACCATCCCAGTGTGAACACACGTCAGTGGGTGCCTCCTCTGCACTGGCATGGTGCCCAGGGTCTCCCTGCCTGGTCCCTTCCATCCCTACGCTGCAGGGATGGCTTCTTGGGAGGGCTGGCTCTGGACTGGCCTGGGGAGGCCCAGTAGGCCTGCCTATGGGGAGGGCCGTCCTCTGCCCTGACTCCAGGCGTGGGCCCTTCTCTGCTCACTTTCTGTGGTGAAGTCTGTGCTGGTGGGCAAACCCACGAAAGACAAGTGCAGAGACAGAAGCAGTTAGGGGAAATTTGTCATCACCCCAGCCCATACGCCCACTGTGTGGCTGACCGGTCGGTCACTGGGGACATGCAGGTATTATCTGTCCCACCGCCCCCTCCCCAGGACCGTCACTACACCAGTCCAGGTTCATGGAGGTGTGGAGACTTACATAGCAGGTCTGGGCCCTTTGCTGGGGTGGGAGGTGGCCACTTCTCCAAGCCCTCCCCTCGCGGGGTCATCAGAAGTGCCCCTTCCTGAGTCTGCTGTTTGCCTCCTTGGAGTTAGTGACAATGGTGTCCTGCCTTTCTGGGGTGTCTTCTCAACTCCCTGCTGGGAGTCCCAACCACTGTCAGCCCGTGAGGTAGCTGCCCAGGTGCCACCTCTCACCTGTCCTCTCTCCAGAGGGACTTACTTCCCTCAAAGCCTTTCTGTCCTCAGGCATTCCCCGCTCCCTCTCAGCCTCCCACGTGAGCTGGGAGCCCAGCTTCCCTGGGCTAGAGAATCTGATGAAGGGGGTGCCTGGGGCCTTGGTTTACACCCTAATTAGCTGGGCAACTTTGGGCAAGTCACTGGCCCTCTGTGGGCACATGAGAGCTGGAGGTAGTGGCAATGTCTTCTTTCCCACAGGCTTGTTTGGAATAGGTTGAGAAGATAGACGGTAGGGGGAAAAAAGCAGCACTTTGAACAGATGAGAGCAGCTGAGCTGAGTGTTCATCTTTGTATTCCCTGTGCCCAGCCGTGAACCCAGTGCATGCTCACAGATGCCTGCTCTGTGAGAGCATCAGGGACACGGGCCCTTGCTGTGGGTCTATGGCACATCTTCCAGCCCTGAAATTCCTCACTATCCACCAATGTATTTAGGGAACACGTCCTCTGCCCAGGCCTGGTGGGTGATGGGCAGCATCCCCTTGCCTGTTTTCTATTTTCAGTCCCTTGTCGGCTCAGCAGTGTAGCCCTCTCGGATTGCGCTTGTTATATAGACAGGGCAGCTCCGACTGGGCAGCTCCCTTGCCCAGCACCGCCTGGCTGGGCTGTCCAGTGCAGGCCCCAGGCACCTGGGCCTGTCTGAGCCAGTGGAGCACGAGGCTGGGGTGCAATCCTGAGCACCCTCTCTGGCTTGCTCTTTGGCTCTGGATGAATCATGAAGCACCTCTCTGAGCTCAGTTGCCATGTGTGACAGTAACAGCATCTCCCTCTGGGAGGAGTCAGTGCGCAGCTCGTAAGGCACCCGGCGCGGAGCAGGTACTTGCTCAGTGTCAGCTGTAGTTGTTGCTGTTTTTATTATTATTTGACTTGAAAATCTCCTCCTGTTCTGCGTGCTGTTCTACAATAGTTGTGGCTCATGAAAAGCTGAGCTGAATAAATGGGTACAGGGCCTCCTGGGTCCCCACCTAGCGAGATAACGTCTCTGAGCCTGGGGCCTGGCATCAAGAGGACCCCCTTGAGGAGGAACTTGGCCCTGTCATGGTGGCCTGGCCAGGGCCCCATTCAGGGGTGGGGGTCTCAGCCCTGCCTGGCCTGCCTCCCGGCTGACAGCCCGGGCACTGTGAGCTGGCTGCCAGCCAAGCTGCTTCCTCTCCCGGCTGGCTGCCATCCTAGGCCCAATGCCAGGGGGCCGGCTGGTGGGCAGCAGCTCGAACGCCGCAGGGCTGTGATCCCAGCCAGGAGACTCCACGCAGGGCTGGGTGTTGGGGCCTCCAACTGCCCCTTGTAGCCCTTGGGGATCTGGGCACAGCTGCATCAGCTCTTAGCACTGCCCCTCAAGTTGGCACCTCTACAGAGGAGATCTGTGGAATCTGCAGAGCAGATTAGTGGAAGGAGCAGTGAGAGGTGCACAGCTGGGCCAGAGGGTCCCTGGAGCGGTATGGCGCCTCCTGCAGGCTCCATATCCACGTCCAGAGAGCGGGGCCAGTGTATACACTCATGGCTTGTTTCATGGGCCAGATATTCAGCCAGCACTCAGTATCCATGTGTCCAGAGCCTGTGTGGAGGCAAAGATGAGCATCCCAGGGCCTGAGGCCTGGCTGGGGGAAGATAGGCTGGTGCTGAAGAGGATGGTGATGGTGCTGCTGCTGCTGCTGCTGCTCGGCAAGCCCAGGCTCGTCCTCACCAGGTACCCGCGGAGTCCTTGCAAACAGAAGCTCGCTCAGTAGTCCCTCAAAAACACCACAGAGGTGAGGCTGTGCTTGCCCATCTTACAGATGAGGAAAAAGATCCACTCCCAGCAAATCAGTGGCCCAGGCAAGCCTGGAACTCGAGCAGGCTGGCCTTGGTGTTGTACCCTGAGTGGTGCCTGGGTCTGAGCACTGAAGGTAGCACTTGAGGAACTAGTCATTCTGCATGGGACCTGGAGGGCTGCCTGGAGGAGGAGATGATGCTGGGGTGAAGGCTGCCCTGGATAAAGCCAGCAGCCACCTTTGATAGAGAGCCAAGGTAGGGAGTTCAAGGAAGGCTGCGCTGAGGAGGCACCAGAGGTTGGGACCTAAATGAAATGAGCCAGTTGTGCAGAAACGTAAGGGAAGAGCACCCCAGGGAGGGGAAACAGCCAGGGCAAAGGTCTTCAAGCTGAAACAGGCTTGGCGTGGTGGAAGGACCAGGAAGAAGGCCCATAGAGCCGGTGTGCAGAGTGGAAGCAGCAGAGCAGGCCGGACTGGCTGTCCAGAGGCGGGGCTGCTGCAGGAAGAAAGGAGTCTGGGGGCTGTTCTGGGCAGAGGCAGTACATGCTTCACTTTGGATGTTGTATTTTAGGAGGAAGTGCCGGGCTGGGGTTAGGAGAGTTAGATGCCAGGCTGTCACCACCCCTCCTACTGTGCCCTGCACCTCCCTCATATCCCTCAGTGACAGAGGAGGTTCCAAGTCCCCATGCCCTGTGGCTGGTGGTATCCTGGGCAGGCCCAGCTTGAATGCCTCTGCCCTCCTTTAGGCTCTGTGTAGGCCCCTTAGGCAGCCTTAGCCCCACTGGTGGCTGGCCAGGCTGTCTGTGCCCTGGACCAAGCACAACTCATTGAACTGCCGCCACTGAGCACGGGGGCCTCGGGCGCCTTTCCACCACGGCTCTGGTTTGTATTTTCCCCTGCGGGCAGCCCTACACTCTTGACTGACAACTGGTGAAACTGAACAATCTAGGCTTGGCTGATAACCACAGCAAGCCCCTGCCCCTCGAGGCCCTGTTGTCCCTGTCTGTACGGTGGGGGCACCGTCGTCTATCCTGTGGTTGGCCACGAGTCCCTGCCAGGAGCCTAGCCGGCCTCTATCAGTGGCCGCTGTTGCATGTGTGAATCCGAAATCCTTGTGACCGCCGGGCCCAGCACCCTGGACAGCAACGGCCTGGCCCTGCCCTCTCCCGGAGTGGGAGGGAGGTCCCTTTCCCACCCGCAGGCGTCTCTGCCTGGGCCACGCCCATCCCTATCAGCGTCCCCAGGCCTTCCCCCCGCTCCTGGAGTCTTTAGTCCTCGGCACAGTCTGGTAATTAAAAACCTTCAAGGGGGACTTTATTGAGTTAGCATTAGTTATTTTGTCAGGCTAGGAGAGCGAGAGAATTATCTGTCCTCCGGGAGAGGGGGCTGGGCGGGGGCCGTGGGCTGAGATTGGCAGGTGCCTGCCGGTGCGCGCACGCGGCTTGGGGCTCGGAACGCACCGCACTGCGGGCGCGGCGCGGGAAGCGGAGCGCGCTGGCGGGCGATTCCCACCCCGGGGCTCGCCCTGCGGCATGTCCCACTTCCCAGGCCCTTCTTGGCCCGGGTCTGGAGCTCCGCGGGCCCCTTGATTTCAAACCCAGCCCCTGCCAAAGCCAAGATGGCTGCAGGCGCGGGGAGTCGGGGCGCGGGGCTCTTTTCTTCCTGAGCAGGGGATGGGACCAAGCTAAGCCCTTTTCTCCCCGGCTTGTGTGCGGTGCCCAGACTTCCTCTTTGTCCATCCCTTCGCGTACCCTAAAACATCCCCTTAGAGTCGGGTAGGGCACATCTGTGATATGGAGCTGTGACCTTGAGCCAGCCCCTCACCTGTCTGCCCTAAGATTTTCATCTGTAAAATTAGGACAGCTGTCTCTCTCTCTCTAGGTTGTCATGAGCAATAACGGAGGTAAAAGGTGAACTCCCTTGTCTAGGAGAGGCTCCGTTTTTATTCCCCTGGGTCTGTTTAAATGCCCAGCCCTAGGGAAGGAGCCAACCTTTGCTCCTCTGTCACTCACTTTTGTGACGGCTTCACACCCTGAATGCTGGCAATAATCTTGAAAGAAAGGTGTAGTCAGCCCATGTTTCAGAGCCGCAAACTGAGGCTTAGAGCAGGGATGTAGTTTGCTCAGAGTCACGGCCAGGAGTGGGGAGGCTGTGTCCAGATCTGGGTCTTTCCCCTTTGAGAAGCTGGAAAGCCAACACTGAACTACTGGTGTCAAGGAAGGGTCCTTGCCGGTCTGTTTGAGGCCTTGGGTCTGGCCAGGAGGCTCTCTGTGTCAGGGAGGGGGATTGGCAGGGCCTCTTCTGCTTCTGCCTTGCTCTAGGGCAGACTCCTAGGCCCCTGTGCCATGCCTGAAGTTCCCAGGCCCTGCCACTCTGGAGAGCACCGAGGTGGGGTTTGGAGGCCATTCTATGAGATCTGGAGCCAAGCGCTGAAGACTGGAAAGGTTGCAGTAGCATGTGCTTGTGCCACCCGTGGTCAGACCAGTCACTCAGTAGGGCTCTGGGACTGGGCCTGTCCTGGGACAGGCCTTGAGCAGACATTCCCTGGAGGTGCAGAGAACAGGCCTGCGGGCACTGACCTGGAGTAAGGAGGCCCTAGAGGGCTGCCTGGGCTTCATGCTGGCCCTGGTCCTGGGCACCGTGTCATGTGTGGGGTGCTTTGCTGCTCAAGCAGGCCTCCTTGCCTGTCATGTTCTTGCTCAGACACCCCTCTAGAGGCCTTCTGGGATTTTGCCAGGCCCACTCCCAGCCACTCTCCACAGTCCCACAGCCCACCTTGGCTGCAGTTAGCACACTATGATGTTACCTCCTAGAAGACCCCAGTCTGGTCCTCAGTCAGCACCTGCCAGGTCCCTGCTTAGTCCCAACTCTGCCTCAAATTCCATATTCATAAAGGAAGTCCAAGGCATGACATTGGTACATGGGGACCACAGGCAGGACAAGGACAAAAAGGTCCTTTTACTGCATCCTCTGCTCCTATGTGCATATTCTGTCCTGAGCACTGGCACCTCAGAGGAGCAAGACCCAGAAAGGTCAGGCCCAGACCCTCTTACTGCGTGTGGGACCTGGGCAAGCTCCCGTTGTAGAATCTCCCTGACCCTGAGTTGAGGAGTAGAGGCCCAGCATATAGGAAGGGCCCAGGAGTGTCCATTTGTGCTTTTGTGTTTCCAAGACTCAGTTTCCTTATCTGAGAAATGGAAGAGAAATGCTGTTTTTCTCATGTTCATGAGACATGCATGGTGGTGAGAGGCGCCTGTATTTTCCCAGGTCAGACACCTCAGGTACACAGGGTCAGGGGCACAACCAGGGTTCCTCAGCCTGGACAGGCAATGGCCACTGTGGGGGGAATCATGGAGCCCTACGTCCCTCACATCTGAGGTCTAAACTTTGATACCTCTACTGAGGTCTAAACTCTGTACCTCTACTGAAAGGAATGGGCTGAGCCCAATCCTCAGGCAGTCCCTGCTGCTCATGTCTTTAGGCCCTGCCACTTTTCTGCCTCCCACTCAGCACTGGACCAGAATCAGGAGACTGGATTCAAGAGGTTGCCTCCTCAGCACTCTGACCAGGGCCGCAAGTTCACCTGGCCTGGGCCACCTCAGGCCACTGGAGCCAGGGACACGCTTGGCTAACCTGGGTCCACAGCCACCCTGGGCCTCTCCTGCCCTGCCTTACACACTGTCCCACTCAGCCACGCCCTTCCTGCGCTCATCTGATTCCCCACGCAGAGTCTGCATTCATTGCAGGCACAGCTGCTAACGAAACTGCTCTCTTGAGAGGTGGTGTTCCCCAGAGACAGCACCAGTGTAGGAACTGCTGTTCTCAGTGCCTTGTGGAGGGGCAGCTTGTGACCTGGCCATTTGGCTTGAGCCCTAAGGCCTGTGACTCACAGCAGCTGTAGTACACTTGTCTGTGTGCTCTGCCTAGACTAGTGTGAAGATACCTCAGTGACTGTCTCCTCCTGGAAACCCTCCCAGACTTCCCAGTCTTGTGGGAAAGGGTCCTCCCCCGAGGCTCAGGCTGGACATGGGTATTACTTTTCTTCTCACCAGATTATGAGCTTCTTGAGGAACTTTGTGCTTTTCTGGAACATTATGCCCTGGGCCTGGCATACAGTGGGCACTCAATAAATGTTTGTGCTTTTTGGGCAGGATGTGGAAGCTGGGAGAACCGTAAAGATCATTTCAGAGGAAAGGAATTGGAGTCCCAGAGAGGGGAGGGACGAGGGTGCAGAGAGAGCTCCATAGTAGAAAGAAAGGGCTTGAATGGGTTTGAATCTGGGACCTGTCCGGGTCACTTACCTCTCTGTGCCTCAATTTCTTTATTTGCAAGTGGGCATGTTGAAACTGCACACAGTGGTCATAGTGAGATTGAACCAAGGTACTGCAAGAGCGGACACTTTGCAAAGCCCTTGAAGATGTGGCTCTTCTTGCCACTGTTCTAAGGACCTTAGTGGGTCGGGGTGGGTAGCACCAAGGTCCTTGCGTGCTCTGGGAGGTTGATCTCTTCCTTAGATTGCCAGGCGTGCCTTCCGTGCAGGCCAGCCCCTCATTCCACTGAAGAGGGAGGCCCAGCGGCATATGCTTCCCCCAGAGCCTGTCAGCTTGAGCCGGGCATGTGTTCCTTCTCCTCCGGGACCCTCAGGAATCCAGAAGCCTTTTGCTTCTGGGCCTTCCCTGGGCTTCTGATATCACCAGCTGCACTGTCCTGAGAGGGTCCCTTCTTGTGCTAAGCAAGGGTGAGGAACAGAGGCCTGCTCCCACATACCCCAGCCTGCCCCTGCAGGCACCCTGGTCAGACCTGCAGCTGAGCCCAGCCCCCCTCTACTGGGGTCCCCCTTGTCATGCATGTTTTCATGTTTTTGAGGAGATGAAAGATTTTCACTCCTTTTTCAGTGCTTCTTTTGGGACAGGATTAGCCGGTCTCTGGCTGCCCATTTCTCAAAGCACTCTGTTGAAAGGACACCAGAGGTCCTGTGCTGTGCTGTTTTTCAGGAATCCTGAGCCTCCTGCAGGTGGTGGGGCAGGAACCCAGGGGTCAGGAGTCAGGGGAAGGAGAGAGAAGATGAAAGGGACAGACTGCTGCAGTCCCGGCCCCACCTCGGGCCTGGCCTTAAAACCTTGACCAGACCTTGGGGCTGCTGCTTTCTGCCTGGCTGGCCTGGTCTCCAGGGAGGGTAGGGACCTAGCCCTGCCTCCTGCAGGCCCCTGTCCCCCTAGCTGGCCCCCACTCCCTGGCAGCAGCCGTCGGGTGCAGGGGGCGCATGCGTGCGGCGGGAGTGAGCCGGCTGTGGAGAATTAATATTCCTGGAACATCGCCCCGGCCGGCTGCACACGCCGAGGAGAATATTACGGCGATTAGCGGTGGGAGTTCGGCCTGCACGCAATATCTGGATGGAGAATTCGGTGTGATTAATCTGGCGCTAAGTAGCAGCCTCCGGGGTCCGCGGGGCTCTGGCATGTTTGGAATGGGAAAAAAGCTCAGGAGTGCAGTGATCTTTGGGGGGCTCTTTGGGGGCCTGCCAGGGTAGCAGCTGTATCTCTGGCAGGTTGTAGGCTCTCTGTGGCCCTGGCTGGGCAGATCACCCCTGGTTTACAGCCACTGGCAAACTGCCAGCTGATAGAAGCGTGCCAGTTGGTATTGCAGCCCACCGGATACCCACCCCAGGCCTTTCTTTCACTCTCTGCATTCAGGGTCACGGGCCCTAGTTGTGGTTTCCCTGTACCCTTTACAATCACCCTCCTGGGCCTCGATTACCTCATCTGTAATAGGGATGCCTGACTCTACCCTGCCATCTCAGGTGAAAATAGCTATTTCCCCCCCATTTTATGAAGGAGGAAACCGGCTGTGGGCATTCTGCAGGTACTCTGCTGCACAGCTGTTGGGGATCATTGTTAATAATCCTACTAATAACCTGACTTCCGCAGCCTCCAGTTCCTCTTGCCCTGTCTCTGCTCTTTGGGCAACAGCAAATCCTTTGCCCGGAATCTCCCAGCGTGTGTCCAGAGGACGTGATGGCAGGGACAGAACACTGATTATCTTACAGGTTTGCATCTGTGGTCTCATCTGTAAAACTGGCATAAAAATACCTCAGCTCCCTGAAATCAGGGCCCAAGCCAGAAAAGCCAATTCTTGTTT
Source organism: Xerus rutilus (assembly GCA_028644305.1). Taxonomy (NCBI): domain Eukaryota; kingdom Metazoa; phylum Chordata; class Mammalia; order Rodentia; family Sciuridae; genus Xerus; species Xerus rutilus. The sequence goes on from CM053403.1 coordinate 5,907,370, forward strand.
TAAGATCTGTCGTTCTGGGGCTGTTTTACAGTCTGACCTGGGGTGCTGGTGGAGGTGAGAGGAAGCTGGCAGTGGTGTGGGATGGGAAAATGTCTGCTTGGGCTTCTGCACAGCCCTTTGCCCCAGTCTGGCTGCCTCAGATGAAGCACCGGACACCAGGGCTGGAAGGGAGCTCCTGGTCTTCCCGAGTCCTTTCTCATTACGCACAAGGAAACCAAAGACCAGAGAAGGAATGAGGCCTGGCCAAAGTGGCACTGAAGTGGCAGTGTTGAAGGAGGATCACCCTCTTTGGAGCCAGCCAGATCTGTTGACCTTGGGCAAGTCTTCCCTTGTCTGAGCCTTAGTTTCCTAATCTGCAAAATGGGACACTTGTGTCAGCCTTTTGGGGTTGAATAGTGTAGTGGGCCTGGAACAGAACAGGTACTTAGCTCTGTTAAGCAGAAAAGGTCTGGGGGTCCCAGCAGGCTTTCTGAAGGGTACCCAGCATGCACAGGGGCATGCCTCCTCTTTGCCAAGCGCCCTTGTGGTGGCAGAACTCAACCATTGGGCTTTTGCACTCAATTGCTTCAAGTCCTGTAGACAGAATATTTCCAATTCTGATTTGCAGGATTTTTTTTTAATTAAATTTTTTTTTTTTTTTTTGCTAGAAGAGGCCTGGACCCTCATGCAACTCATTATTCTGTTCAGAAGTGGATGCTGGATCCATCGTCTTCACTCCCCCTTTCCCATGCAAGCAACATAATGGCCTTTGAAAGGGGGTTGGTTTGTGGTTTCCCAGCAGTGGAGTGGTCTGTGGTCTTGAGCAACTACGTTTGAAACCAGGCTTTTCAGGAGGACCGGTTTTAGTGAGCTCTGGAACAGCTGGGCACAGTCCAGGGCAAGGCAGCAGGGTCAGGGAGAGGCAGGCGGGACTCCATGGGGTTGGCTGTGCATTCACTGCTGACACCTCGGTGGCTGGAACAGTTGGAGCTGAGATAAGCCCTGCTGGAATGAATGCATGGCGGGTGGATGGGTGCATACATGCATGATGGGAAGGAGACGAGCTATGCTGACGGGCAGGAGAGGGTGTTGGTTAAAAGCCCGGACACTGGAGCTGGAGAGTCTAGAGATAAATCCTGGCTCTGCTCTTTATTAGCTGTGAGCCTCTGGGCAGCTCAGTTCAGTTCTCTGGGCCTCAGTTTGCTCATCTGTAAAACAGTTGGGCCAAATGATTCCAGCACCCCTCCTAGTGCAGTTGTTTTTGTCTCTGTGATATTGGCCTCTGTCCCCAAATAGTAATGTGCCCAGAGACTCAGTGTACCCCAAATCCTCCAGCTCACCCATGTGCTTCCCCAAACCTTTGCTCCTGAATGGAGGCAACAGGGCCCCTCCACTCAAAAGTGCATGTGAGTTGTTGCCATGGAAATGAGCCTTGCTTTGAGGCTTGGGTGCCCCTATACCCCTGTCCATGCGTTAGCCCCCTCCCATCCCCAGCCTGGGTGTCCCGATCCAGCTTACACACCTCCTCCTCCGGGAAGCCCTTCCTGGTGCCTGCCCCACACTTTCCCTGCGTCTTCTGCTGTTGACTGGAGCCCCCACCTCACTCATATTGGGGTGTTCAAGAAGTGACTGTGTGTGTCTGTGGTCCAAGGGGACTGAAGAGAATGGGGACTGAAGGGAACCCACATTTGTCACTCTTTTCCTAAGGGCCTGACCCTGTGCGGCCTGATAATGGCTTTGTCAGAGCGCAGCGTGTGTTCCTCTGCAGCTCACTTCCTTCCTGCGGCCCCGCTGCACCTCTGGTTTTGCTGTCCGCTGAGCACCTTGCATGCCCTGGTCAGAGAAGGTAATAATGATGGCAGCAAACGCCCATCGGCTCCTGCCAAGTGTCTGCGCTGCACTGAGCATTTCGCATCCCTTACGTCATCTCACAACTGGACTCTTGCTCTTATTTTACAGGTGAAGCTTATGTGGCTTCGAGAGGTTAAGTAAATTGCCTCAGGTCACACAGGAAGGAAGCGGTAGGGCTGAGATTTAAAACCAGACAGCCTCATGCAGGTGCCTGCCAAATCAAATTAAAATTTTCTAGTCCAATCTGGGTGTGGTAGGTGGTGCACACCTGCAATCCCAGTGACTCAAGAGGCTGAGGCAGGAAGATCACAAGTTCAAGGCCAGCCTGGGCAACTTAGGGAGACCCTGTCTCAAAATAAAAAGAACTCGGATGTAGCCCAGTGGTAGAGCACCCTGGGGTCAATACCCACTACAAATATATGTGTGTATTTTACACATAACATATGTTATATATATAATATTTATATATTTACATTTTTTTCCAGTTTGTTGTTTCAGCTGACCTTGCCTAGGTTATTTTATGCTTATTTCTTGTGTCATTCGCTATATGCAAGACCAGAGGGGCCCCAGCCAAGGGTCAGAGGACAAGACAGACCTATGTCCTTGGGCAGCCTCGAAGCCCCACTTGAGGGGACCAGCAAATGAATAGGCAGGTGCAGTTCTGCTGGGGTCTGGTGAGGGTCTGTACTGTTATTGCTTCCAACTTCACAAAGGCTGAAATGGGCTCTGAGGGACCAGGTGGCTTGTCTGTTGTCACCCAGCCAGTATGAGGGCCAGGACTTGGACTGCCTCACAGCCCTGTCCCTTCCACTGCCTCTTGCTACCTCCCAGGACACAGAGTAGGAGCTGCCACGGGGAAACATGGAAGGCCTGATGTGGACTCAAGGTCACGCTTCCAGGTGGCAGTTGAGACCCCCATGGAACACGGGCAGGGAGGCAGTGGGGTGAGGAGAAGGTGTTCCAGGCAGGGGAACAGTGGGTACAAAGGCCTGCAGGCAGGAGACAGCATGGTTTGATCAGAGAACCAAATGAAGGTGTTCTAGATTTCTCTTTGGCACTTGCAGTTACAAGTAGGTCTTCTCTGAGTAGGGCCAACTAGAAAGGCTTGCTGAGTGCCTGGTGAGGATTCTGCACCATGTCGGGTCTTCCATCCAGTCCCAGCCTTGGAGGGGCGAAGGGTGATGCGGAACATGGTGTGAGTCCCAAGGGCTGAGGTGGGAACACTAGCTCAGCATTTGGGAAAGGCCAGGAGGAACAGAAGTGCTTTCTAGGCAGTGGGCGTGGCTTCATGTTCTCTTACATTCTGCATGTGGGAAGGATGAAATCACTGAGGACTGGCACTTAGTAGGCCTTCATCAAAGGTCAGGCACAGAAACTCAGATGCAAGTGTGTGCTGAGTTTGGGGCAGCCAGTGGTTGGCCTCCTGGATGCCCGGTGGCACCCCAGGGAAGAGGGAACGGTGCTGCTGTGGAGTGGACAGCAGGGTCTGAGGCAGCACCTGGCCAGGCTGGTGCCACAGACTGAAGCAAGCACCGCAGAGTAAGCTTGTGGGTCTCCTCTGAGGGTGAGGCTGGGGCATGGTTTTCTGGTGTGGATTCTGGTGTGGGGCATCGGACAGGGGAGGCCCTACCAGGCCAAGGATGGCGTGAGCAGCTGTGAAGCAGGAAGCTCACTGGGGGGCTGAGGATCTGGCCATGGTCCTGGACATATGGGTCCCTATGGTATCCTACCACTTCCTAGGCCTCGGTTTCTCCTTCTGGATATGGAGCATTGGTACTGCCCTCTTAGACACTGTCATGGGGTAAGATGTGAAGTGTGATGTGCCCTGGTGCCAGGCTTGCACATAGTAGGTCCTTGGCCCCTCAGGGCTAGCACCACTGCCAGACACCAAGGGGCAGAGCCGGGACTCCAGGGCAGGCCTCTCTTGAAGCCATCTCTCTGAGATGGGATTTGGGACCAAGGGTAGCTGGCACTGCTCTGCCCTGCCCCACCCCTATTGAAGCCCACCCTTGTAAGGGGTCTTCAAAGGCTGAGAGATTGGATGCAAGGCCTCATGCCAGTGGCCTGTAAAAGCTTTGAAATGCCCTGGAGCTGCCCAGCTGGACTTCAGCCTCTGGGCCCCTTCACTGGCCCTGACCTACCTTTTCTATCCCATGGGACCCCTAGCTCAGCTGCCTGCTGTGCAGCCTCAGGGAAGGTCTTCCCTCTCTGAGCCTCCCTATGTGTCAAGGAGCCCTCTCTGGTCTTCATGACACCATCCAAGGTGCACAGCCTGTCTCCAGCACACAGTAGGTGCTCTGTGAACAGTTACCCTTACCTTTACCTCCGGCCTCCAAAAACAGCAGTGAGCTATGATTCTCACCCTCGGTGGGCGTTCATCCCTTTTAAGCCGTTCACTCTGGGGCCAATTATAAATAGACACATAATCGCCCCGATCTATAGAGATAAAACGTATTCTTCAGAGATGAGCCACCCGCCCCTCCCCTGCCCCCCCCCCCCACGCTGGCACACGCTCTCTGCAGTTGAGGGAGACAGAGAGATCTCCTGCTCTCCTCCCCCATCCATCCATCCATCCATCCATCCATCCATCCATCCATCCATCCATCTCCTCCCTGCTGCTCCTCCATCTCCACCCTGCAGAGGTGAGATCCGGCAGGGGCCGTGATGTCAGAGGCTCAGCTGATGTCACCGCCCCGTCCCTGTGACTTCACTTGCCGGCTCGGGCAGAAGGAGCTGCGAGGAAGCCGAGCCTGAGAGGAGAAACTGCCCCCTTCCCTTTTCCTTCTTCGCTTCTCCCTTTCCCCTCCTCCCCGGCCTCGGCCGGGAGTTGTTTTCCTCCCGCTGCTGGCAGGGCCGTCCGGGGGCCTGGGGCAAGTGCCAGGGCAGGATGCTGCTGCAGAGGTAACGGCGTGCGCGGTGCCTCTCCCTCGGTCATGAAAGTTTGCTCTGGCGTGCGAGGCGTGCCCGCGGGGCGCTCGGCTGTGCTGTGCCGCCTGGGCCCCAGGCTCCCCGGGGGCGGGCAGGGGCCGCGGGGCCAGGGCTGGGCCGGGCAGGGGCCTCCCCGGCGGCCTTCACTGCCTTGTCCCCATCAAAAGGCCGCAGCTGCTCGAGTGGCGGCTGCAGCTTTGAAACTGCCATAAAGAGCGATGGAGGGAGGGAGCGCGGGGGATGCTCGGAGCGGCCCGGGAGGGCGGCCGCCAGAGGAGGGCGGAGGGGCTGCTCTGTCCGTGCAGCGGCCTGGCAGCAGCAGGGGCCCGAAGGGCAAGGCCCCGGGTCAGTGGCCCAGGGGCCCAGTCCCTGTCACTCCGGCCCCTCTGGTCCAGCCGCCGTCGGTGGCCAAGACCCCAGCAGCGAGGTGCAGCGGCCGTGGGGGGCGGAGGCTGACTCTGGAGCCCCCCCATCATTTCCAGACAAATTCTTCCACCTCCAGCAGGCCATTTGTCAGCGGTGACGGGGGACAAAGGAGGGGGCAGTGGGTGGTCTGCTGTGAGTTGGGCGAGGGGCATGGAGCGCAGGCCGGAGAGAAACGCCAACAATTAAGAGGCAGATCGAGGGCTTTGCTCGTTCAGGCTGTCGAGGGAGCCTTCATTTTGTGTTAGCGTGTGTGTCTGAGGTGGGAGGAGGGAGAGAGGGGAGAATGACAGGAGAAGGATTATGACATTGTGCTGTCTCTGTTTGTGGTAAATGCAAATTTGGCACCAGTGGTTTCCCAGGAAAAGCAGCAGCAAGTAACCCAGGCCAAGGCCTTGGCCTGGACCCACGGAGGGAGCCGGTGCTGGGTGGTTTGAGGTTTTATTTGTCCCTCCCTTTTTTCTGTCTGGCGTGTACTTCTTCCATTTATTTTACAGTGAGGAGCTGGAGATAGACAGGCTAGCATGGCGGGAGGAGCTGGGCCCCCTTCCTCTGTGGCTTGTCAGCCCCTCCTCACCCTGCAGGAGGCCCCTGCAGTTCTGGCCACTCTCCCAGCCATTGCCCTGTCTCACCTGCCTTCTGCTCAGGTCTCCCTGTCCCTAGCCAGGGTCACCACTCCATTACCGTCTTAGCCTGGTGGCCTGAGGTCTCTGAAGACTACTTTTGCACAACTGCTTCTCAAGGGTACCTAGAGACCAGGAGCTCTGGACAGGGGCTGGGATGGGGTTTTGGAGAAGGCCCTGGAGAAGGCCAGGGCTGGGCACACCCCCAGCTGCAGTGCTGGCCTGGCCCACGGGAGGTGTTGGTCAAATGTCCCAGGATCCTGGCTGGCCATTGGAACAGGGAGCTTGAGCATACCCCTGGCCCGAAAGCAGCCACAGCCCAAGGACCTGGGCTGCCACAGGGCTCAGCAGGTGCAATGACTTGGACACAGGCGGTCAGCATGTTCGGAGCAAGTTCGGAGAGGACTCAGAGGGATGGGCCATAGCTCAGGCCCCAAAGGCCCAGATGTTCTGAGTTGAGGACCAAAGTGGAAACCCTCTACAGGTGGAGGCCCAGGGGAAGGCTCTGGCCAGGGCCCAGCCTATCACACTCTGGGCCTCAGGCTGTTGTCCACATTCTGGTCTTGTTTCCCCCAGAGCTGGTCCTTCTCCTGGACCTCACTGCCTCCACTTTTACCTGGTCTAATCCTCTGGACTCAGTTCCTTCTCCAGGAAGTCTCCCTTACCCTTAGCCTGGGTGCGCTGGGGTTGCACCCTGTTTACCACTGTGTCCTCCTGTCTCCCTGATCACACTGTGGTTGGTCTGTCATTCTGTTGGGCCTTTGGGTATATAGGCTGGGTGGGTGTCCTTGGGTCCAATGACTTTTCAGGCATCCCCTCCGCATCTCTGGCACCTGCCCAGAGCTGAGCAAGGGGTTTGTTCCTGCAGCTCAGGGAAACAGAGTCAGACTTGGAGATCTCCTAGGAAGTGGGACCACCAGGATGGCGTGGCCACCCCCTGCTCCTGTCCTTCACAGTGTAATGGGCTCACTTTGGACAAACCCACACAAAGAACCATTTCCCCCACAGAGTCTGGCATGTAGGGGCAAGATTGCAGCCATGCACATGAGAGGGAACATTGAACCTGAGCTGGGGCACCAGAAGCTGTGAGGAGGAGCAGCTGCTCACTTGAATGGACTTAGCATTGGGGCTTAGCCACTCTGATGGCCTGTAGGGCTCTGATGTCCCATGGTCTCTGTGTGCCAGATGAAAAAGGAGGGAGGCATGGATAGACTTTCCCCAAGGCCACAGTGTTGGGTCCATTTCAAGCCCTGGGCTGGAGAGCCTCCTGGCCAGATGTGCTGGGAGCACCAGGCTGGGCATCCACAGTGAGCGCCAGCTGGTCCCTGTTAGCCCCGTCCGCCCTATCCAGGTTCAGAGTGCCTGCCCACTTGGAGCTGGTAGCCTGTCTGGCAGACAGAGGTGGGAAAAGCACAGCACACCCCCTCCCTCCAGGTACCCCCACTTTGATGGCACAGGAGGCTTAGAGTGAGCCTTCCTGGCTACAACTAGTTATGCTTTAGTTATGTGACCTTAGGCAAGTTACTTAGTCTCAGAGCTGCAGGGGGGTACTAGGGATTGAACTCAGGGGCACTTGATCACTGAGCCACATCCTCAGCCTTATTTTATATTTTATTTAGAGACAGGGTCTCACCAAGTTGTTTAGCACCTTGCTTTTGCTAAGGTTGGCTTTGAACTTGTGACCCTTCTGCCTCAGCCTCCCAAACCACTGGGATTATAGGCATGTGCCACTGTGCCTGGCTCATAGGTGCAGTTTTAAAAGGTGGTGACCTGGGAGTGGTGATCCCTTCCTTATGGGGATTAAGGAGACTGCAGGTGCAGCATCTGCACACAGCTGGTGCACAATAAATGGCAGCTGTGGTTAATGGAAGCCTTGGAGCAAGATAAAAAATGTTCTCCCTGGGTACTCCTGTGAATTCTGACAGGACAATCTAGAGAGGCTTCCCAGAGGAGGTGGCCTTTGAAGGTCTTGAGGTGTAGGGAGGAGTCTACCAGGCAAAGACAGGGGAGGTTGTGCCACTAGAGAAGAGCTCAAGAGCAGAGCTTCCAGGGGGTCTGAGGCATGTCAAGGAGAGTGTGGTCAGGGTTGGAAGGACAGGCTCAGTTCCTCTTGGCATTTGGAGCTGGATCTGGAGAAAGGATGAGCTGACTTGATGGACTAGGCAGGATCCTCCCAAGCATTTTGGCTCTTAGCAACTTACCTTCTGGATGTGTTCAGGTCTCGGCACTTTGGACACATTCTCCAGGATCCTGCAGAGCTGGCTTGTCCCAGCTCCTCCCAAGCCAGGCTCTTTAAGCTGCTTTGTGGTGTTGGGATTCCCAGGTGGCCCCACACTTTGAGAACTAGCCTGGATTTTTTTCTTTTCCTCTCCCATGCTGGGATTGAACCCAGACTCTCATGCTGGATTTCCTTTTAATTTGGAATCTCTGGATTCCTGGGGCCTAGGGCTGGCCCAGGCTACAATCTGAGCAGGAGCCAAGATTTTTGGGGAAGCATTTTGGAGGCCTGGTCAAGGGCTAGCCTCTGATGAGGGCTCTTTAGAGCAGCTTCTCCAGGCAGGACTGAGGTGACAGGAAGCTCCCATAAGAGGCTGGGGTGATAGTCCCCAGCCCCAACCCCGACTGAGATGGCAGCAAAGAGTGATCAAGGATTTGGGAGCAAGGTGATTTGGCCCCGAGCTGTATGGCCCCAGGCATATCACCTGCCCTCTCTGAGTCTTGGCATCCTAGTCTAATTGTAGCACCTATATCATAGAGCTGTGGAAAAGGTGACATGAGTTAAATTCTTAGAGAGCACTCAGCCCAGGGCTTGGCTCCCAGGAGGCAGTTGATGGGAAGTTTAGCTGGGCAGGGTGGCACACACCTGTAATCCCAGCTACTTGGGAGGCTGAGGCAGGAGGATCACAAGTTCAAGACCAGCCTTGGCAACTTAGTAAGACCCTGTCTCAAAAAATAAAAAAGGCTAGGGGTGTAGCACAGATGCTCAGTGCTTAGAGCACCCCCTGGGTTCAATCTCCAATGTTACACACACACATTGGTAGCTTAAAAAAAGACAGCCTAGCACAGGGAAAGCTCAGTATCTAGTATTTGTGGGCCAATCCCATAGTCTCTCCAGGCCTCAGTTTCCTGAGCTAAAAAATAGGAGTGATTATTGTGCTGGTGGTAATAACAGTTCAAACTTAAGAAGCGATTACTGAGTTGGGCAGGCGTTGTCTAGCCACCTGTCTGAGTTTGTTTAATGGTCTCCCCTGCTTCCAGCTATGTGTGAGCAGGGTAGGGCCCTGGGCATCCCAGAGCTGATAGTATGAAGGAAAAGAGGCCCAGAGAGTTGGTATTTTCTAGATAAGGCTAAACCCATGCCTTTTTTTTTTTTTTTTTTTTGGTTAGTGTGGGCAAGACCAATGGATGGTGGAGGGCTGGGGGTCTTGAAGGCCAGTAGGGCCCACCTGCCACTGCAGATGGGCCGCAGGGCCAGGCACTCCTTAGACATGGCAGAGCCATCGACACACCAGGCCCTCAAGCTTGTGATCACCATCCTGGACCTCAGTTTCCCTGTATGTATAATGGGGACTTGGGTCTGCTCGCCTCTTAGGTCCCTTGCTGCTCTAAGGGGTGGTGATGTTCCTGTTGCTGATTTTCTTGGATGGTTTCCACGAAGGCTGTGACCTGGGAGGTATCATCTGCCCACTGTTTTTTCCAGAAAGGATGCTTTCTTCCCTCCCATATTGCGGGCAGCCCACAGATGGGCCACCTCTGTGCCTGGCCCTCATGTTATTATTCTCCCATCCCCACTAGCACCGCACCTAGGCTGGGGTGGGGGCCCAGAGGGTCCAGCAGCAGAGTGGTCCCCAGGGGGCATCCTGAGGGCCCTGGGCAATCCAGGACCCTGTCATGTAGGGTTCAGGGAGTACCCAGATGTGGGGTCTGCAGGATTAGGGAGTGCCTTGCAGCCAGCCCTGTGGCTAATCACAGTTCACTTGCTCTCCGTGCCCAGCAGCCCTGCCCTGGAACCAGCTCACCCCTGCTCCACTGCATCTGGGCTGGGTGATTGGAGGCATCCTTCCTTCCCTGAGCCTGGGGCTCTTGGGATGAACGATTCCACCTCTTGGGGCACCTGAGGCTGGAATAACAGAAATGGCCTTCAGCATGAGGTCACTGATGAAGTGTGTGGGATGCAGCCCCCCAGGTGGGTGATGTCAGTGTCCCCGCACTAGAGATGAAAAGGCCGAGGGTCCCAGAGCTTAGGGGGTCTGCTCAAGGTTCTTTTCACACCCAACCTACTACCAAAAAGGAGCTGAGCAGGTTATAAAGGTGGGAGCCCAGTGGCCACCACGGGAGGAGGTGACTGGGGAGACACACAACTTGGGCTGAGGTGGTGCCGTGCCAGTATGCCACTGCTTGCCACAGGGATGTGTTGATAATTGGAGGAGCAGCCATCAGGTGTGTGGGGGTGCCCCACATGGTCATGGCCTTGAGGAGCATAAGCCACTGTTCCCCTGACCACGGTGTTTCTGCCCACCTACACTTGGCCAGTGCATGGGGTTGCCTCTGGGCACTCCTGGGGTTAGAATCCCAGCTCTGCCACTCACTAGCTCTGCCATCACAGGCTGGGTACTCTCTGGGCTGAGCTCGGTTCTCCACCTGTGAATGGGGATCATCACCATAGTCACCTCACAGTGTTGTGAGAACGACAGGGTTAATACAGGCCAAGCCGCTCAGCACTGCCCAGCACGTGAGAGCTACAGGAATGTCCTCCCTCTCCGCTCTCAAGTCAGTTCAGATTCTCCTCGTTCACTCACCATTTACTGAGCACCTGCAGTATACCAGCCTAAGCCCAGGGAGCTTCCTCCTGTTTTCTGGGCTTAGCTGCCAGACTCAGGCTGGGGCTGAGTGTGTGAATCTGCCTCGGAAGGAGAACAGCCTCTGAGTGTCTGAGAATTGGTGTGTTAGCTCCCACTGCTGGCCTGACAGACATCCTGATGAAATATGTCACTCTAAAACAGTTTTAAAAGAAATTTCTGGAAAACTCTCTTAATCTCACAGAGACTACACGAAGCCAGAACTTAGGCTGGGCGCTAGTCTTGGCTTTTGCATGCCTTGCTAGGGACCCTCCATTTCAGAGCCTCACTTTCCTTATCTGTAAAATGGACCCATAACTGTCGTCCCATCAGAGGGCTGACTGCGTGGGATTGCATGTGAAATGTACTTTGTGTGCTCAGAGGCTCCTGCTCCTCCTTGCTTACAACTGTGAGATCTTTTGCTTTTGTTTCTGGTCATTCACAAGATGACCATGGGCAGGTCCTATGTGGTGTCATGTTGTATGCCAGCTGCATGTGGACATCAATACAATGTCAGTTCTGCTCTCAAGGCCTCTCTGAGCTGGGGCTTCACCAAAACCCTTGAGCTTTGTAACTTATGGAGAACATGGAAAGCCTCCTCAGGCAGCCTTGTCCCTGGGGGGTTCTGGTTCGAGGATCATTCTGTCCATTACACAGAGGTTTCTGGACAGCTCCTCAGGCTGGGCACTTCGCCAGCTGATGGGGATAAGGCCAGTTGACTGGAGGTTAGCCCTGCTCTGGAGAGCTCATACCTGTGACCCTAGAGACTCTGGAGGTTGAAGAAGGAGGATCGTGAGTTCAAGGCCAGCTTGGACACCTAGTAAAAAAATTTCAAAAGAGCTAGTGAATGTAGCTCAGTGATAGGGTGCTTGCCTGGATGCATGAAGGCTTGGGTAGTGCGCGCGCATGCGCGGGCACACACACACGCACACCCCCCCCTTAGTCCAGGAGGAAGGATGCGAAAACACTCCAATGAATAGATGACTAAGGTGCAGCGGTGGCCTGACACAGGGCCTGGGCTTCCCAGAAGAGGATCAGCCACAGGGCAGCTGGCACTATGGCTTAGAAATGAATATTGGCTTGTGTCCTCTGCTCAGAATCCATGGATCCTGCTTTTGGCCTAGGATGAAGTCCCAAGAGCCTCCATGACCTGCTCCTCCTTGCTCCAGTGGCATCTCCAGTTACTCTTTTATTACTCTGGCCTCCTTTCCCTTTGTGGAGAACTACTTGCTCCTTCCTGCCTCAGGGCCTTTGCCCATGCAGTGCCAGGCACCCTCTTCTGACCTCAACATGTAGCCCCCCCATGGAGCCATAAGCACTGGGCCCAATGCCTGGCATGTAATAAGGGCTCAATGAGGGTTTATTGAATAAATGAACGAGGACAAAGACGGGGCATCGTGGGGGAGGTGGTATTTGAGTAAGATTTGAAAGAGGGTGGCCTTTAGTCTACAAAGAAAAGGACATTTCTCCCTCCGGGACAGGCAGGCTCAGGACAGGAACAGCTGTTTAGTTCAGCAGAGACGGAATGAGATGCAGGTGGGAAGGGTGAGCTGAGCCACACGAGGGCTTTGCCTTCCAGGACAGAAACAATTATGAATTCCGGAGTCACTCCACTGAAAACCACTGAGCCAGGGGGAATAAGGTCAAAGCTGGTTTGGGATAGAAAAGAGTCGGCTGCAGGGGTGGGTGGGCCGGGAAAAGGGGCTGTAGTCAAAGACTGGCTGAGGGTTAGAGAAGCCACCCGCTCCTGCTGCTCGGCTCCTGCTGCTCTGTTCCCGAGGCAGGGCACGCCTGCTTTGGCAGTTATCCCCAAGAGCTGGCAGGGGAGGTGCAGGGCAGCGATGAGGATCCTCACATAGTGGAGCTGCTTCCAGAACACAGCTGCCTTCTTAAGCATAGCAGGGTGGCCATCCTGAGTCACTGGAAGGAGCGCGAGAAGAGGGAGCAAGGGCATCCCCGTTTCTCAACTCCCCTTGTCCAGAAGGCAGCATCTAGGTCCACACCACACCCGCCTCGTGGGCCAGCCCATGGCAGAAGATAAGCAGGCACAGTTCTGTCAATGCCCAGCAACGACCTCCCTCTGAGCCTCTGTGGGGAGGTAGCAACTATGGTCAAGAGTGGAGGATCCAGGGACAAGGACCTAAGGGTAAACCCGGACCCATCACTTAACAGCTGTGCACCTTTAGGCATCTTCTTAGCAACTCTGGCCTACAATTTCTCCAGCTGTGATCTGGGGGCTGCTCCTGGCATTGTGAAGGTTGAGGTTAAGTGACCCATCTGGAGCCCCAAGCACAGGGGACACTGGAGGCTTAGGAAGTCGTGGCCATTATCATGGCTGGGTTTTTTCTCCACGGTTTGAAATCTTAGCAGGAAGCTTGGGTTTCAGGCTTAAAAATGAAGAGCGTGTCAACAAAACAGGATGGAACAAAGTCTTTTCCCAGCATGCCTCAGCATGTGGCACTGCCTTCCTGTGGAGCCCAGACAATGATGTGGCTAAAAGTCTTGTGCTTTCAAGCAGAAATAATCCCAATGGAAAGGAACCTCCCTATTGTTATCTCATGATAAAGCGACAGGGGCTCTGCAGCCCACTAGCCTGTGTTCAGATTCCAGCTCTGACTCCTCCTAGCTGCCCCGTGCCTCAGTCTCCTCATCTGCAAAATGAAGCAAAGACAGGAAGACTAGCTCCTCCACTTGAAAGGTTTTTTATTCAAGGACTAAATGAGTGAATGCGGGTGAAGTGTTTAGCATGTGATTTTGTCACTACTGTTGTTACACCATTTCACCTTTAACTCTTCGTAGTGTTCTGAGTGACTTAGCGGAGGTTCTGGGGCCAAAAGTCTGAGTTCAAATTCCAGTTCTGCCTTTTGATAGCTGTGTAACTTGGGATTGGTCTATTAACCTCTCTGTTCACCCATTTCCTGCTTTATACAATGAAGACAATGATCTCTGCCTCAAAGGCTTGTTATGAGGAGGGAATGGCATCACCCAGATAAGGGACCTGACTTCCTGGAGGCACCTGGCTCCTCCCCCTCAACCCCAATTTAAGCAGTTGAGACACAGAGCCATTGAATGATTTGCCTAAAATGACACATTAGTGAGAGCAGGCTGGTCTCCAGCTCAGTGACCTGTGTTGGCATCACCATACCAGCAGCTGCACAGGGGAGAGTCCAGCCACTAGGCAGTGAGTGTCCAGTGGGTAGAGGGGTGACTTCCTCTGCCACCTGGCTGCAGAGGTCTCCAGTTTCTCAGGTCTGCTCACCTGTGGGAGGATGAGTAGGCTGAGGCACAGTGGCTGCTGTCTATGGGGCAGGCCAGGTCCTCGAGGTGTGGGGCCTGAGTCTGGCCCCCAGGCTGCCCCATCTCCAGGCCTGAACACATCACTGGAGGGGAGAGACTGGGGATGACCCTGCTGTCTTCTGGAATCTCTTGCCCTGTCTACCTGCAGACTTTTGGACACACCAGCTGCCCACATCCATGTCCATCTTTCCTGTGTTTAATGAGTGTTGGGGAGCTTGTGGCTAAGAGGGTGACTCTGGAGAACGAGCCCAGCTATGCTTCTTTCAAGCCATGTGATCGAGAAAAGTTACTTAAACTCCCTGCACCTCACAGGTCTCATCTGTGGAGTGTGATATCAGTACCAACCTCATTAGGTTGTCACAAACATTAACTGGGGTGACAAAGGGAAATATGCCCAGCGCCTGGTTCTTGGTCAGCGTGGAGTTCCCTGGTCTTATTGTCATCATAGGCATGTCATTTTTGTGGACACGGTGCCCTACCCTGCATAGGATGCCTCACGTGGGACCAAGAAGTGTCTCTGCCCTGCAAATCCTCACAGTCAGATGGACATGCACCAAGTGCCCAGGGTGATCAGTGGAAGCCACAGCTTTGGCCCTAGAGGGCACAGTGGAGGGGCAAGCTGGTGAGCAGAGGGTCACTTTGAGACCCTGTGAAACATTCATGCCCAAGCGTGTCACAGATACAAGACCCTGCAGGGTCCTGCACTGGGGATAGCCCTCCTGGGCACAGCTGCTGGCTGTTCCCTACATACCTAATCTTGGCATTCCCTGGCCCTGTCTGGACACCCCCACCCCAGCTTTAGAGCCTCCCCTGACTCCCCACCCCCCTTTCAGGGCTGGGAGCCTCACAGACAGCAGGTGCTGGGGTGGAATGAGGGTGTGCTCACAAAGCACACCAGGCCAGCTGTGTACTTTGCCCTGGAAAGTGCCTGGCTCGGGACAGGCCCAGCAGGATGCTATGCAGCTTATTCTCACTCTGTTAACCAGAGACTTCTGTAAGTTACTTTCTGGAAGACTGAAAGCAGAGCCCCGGGCTTGGGCTTGGGAGCAGGGCTTCAGGCCTCCTTGCTGCTGTGCTGGAGTTGTGAGCAGTTGGCCCCTCCCAAGGGGAAGGAGAGCTGGGCTAGTGAAGGATAAAGGTGAGGGCTGTTGGCGTGCTCAAGAGCCAATGAGTGAGAGGAAGGACATCAGCCTGCCGCTGAAGGCACCAACACCCCGGCTCACTTCGCACAAGTCACTGATCTGCAGAGCAGGGCCAGTCTCCTCAATCAATCGGTGCTGACAGATGGTAGCGGAATCAGTGACCTAGAGGCAGAAGACTCCATTTGTAATCCCGGAGTGGCCCAGGCGCCTGGAGGAGGGCAGAGGAGTTTGTAATAAAAGAAGCGACGTGGGTTTCCAAAAGCCATCTTTGAGTCAGAGGAGGAGGGAAAGGATTAATTTTGCTTCTGGAATTGATACACACTGATTCAGTTCAATATGCGTTTCTTTTGTTGTTTTTGTTTTTTTTTTAGTGGACTGGGTTAGGAGAGGGGAAAAAAGAACAGCTGATCTACTTACTGTCTTTTCCTTAAAGAGTAAGAAGTGTGGAAGGAAAACCAGGATCCATACATTTGAAACAACAAAAGAACAGAAGACACTCACGTGACCAAAGAGGAAGGGGCTCTGAGTTGAGCTCCTGCCACTATAGGACCCTGGGCAGTATGTTAACCTCTCTGAGCCTCAGTCGGCTCATGTGTCACATTGTGTCCACATCATGCAACTGTAGCTACTGCTAATGTGTGCCTGGTACTGTACTGAATTCTTCATGCAATTCTTTTTGGAGTCCCATGGCACCTATCTGTAAGTAATATTATCCCCATCTTACAGCTAAAAAACACCAACATTCAGAGACGTGAAGTGACTTGTCCAAGGCCACACAGCATAAGAGTAACTTATTTCTGTCCATTGGCCATGATGCCTGGGCAAATATATCCTCCCAAAGATACTGAAAGGGAAAGTGACAGGTCCCCAGAGGCTAACAGACCTGGCTTGAACTGGGTAGTTTCCAGGTATAGGTCAGCTGGGCAATGTCCAGCACGGTCTAAAAGTGGGGCTGCAGGGTTGATCTCAGGATAGGAGGCAGGAACGCCCTAGAGCCTAAACCCAGTGATCTATTGCATTCTTTCCCTCTTGAATGAGGCTCTGCTGAAGCTTCTCCCTTTCCCCTCTGTCCCCTAACCTTAGACCAATGAGCGAAGGAGGGGAGGAATGATAGGGCTGGAGACTGAGGAAAGGGGCTTCCCATTTCTTCCTTAATTCCCACAAGCTGAGGGTGCCCCTAACACACAGTTTTCAGGAAACTCCCTTGCATTCTCCCATTTTTGTCCAGAAAGCATGAGCCTACTGAGTCCCTCCTGCTTTTCCTTCTGCAGCCCTGATCCCG
This sequence comes from Xerus rutilus, assembly GCA_028644305.1. Lineage (NCBI taxonomy): Eukaryota > Metazoa > Chordata > Mammalia > Rodentia > Sciuridae > Xerus > Xerus rutilus. The sequence continues at coordinate 5,923,733 of CM053403.1, forward strand.
GCTGAAGCCAGGTATTGGTCTTTTTAAAGTCATAGTGCCTGAGAATTTGAAAATGAAACTCACAGTCAGAAGAACAATGGGAACAGCTAGAGGGAAGGGCCTGGTGGCCTGTTCAGCTTTGCCCCAGAAGAGTCTGGCACCCTGCCTGGCATGCAGGAGATGTTGGAGAATTGGATCCCCAGGAATAGTCCTGACCTGCATTGGAGCCGTCCCCCACTTTGAGAGACTGGACAGAAGCCAGGAGAAATCACTGCCTTCCCCAGCCACATCCTCCTGCCTGGGTACCCAGAACTACTCCAGGCCTTCCCTGGGTGGCCTGAGGCAATGCAAAGCATTAACTGCTCTGGCCAGATAGGGTGAAAGGTGAAAGGGTAAAGCCAGGCCTCGGGGAGCTGTGTGGCTCAAATATAGTGAGGAACCCAGGGCCACACCTGCTGTCAGAAGCACTTTTCCAATCCTAATTCACTTTGAAGTTGGGTTGCTTCAGGGGAGGGAGCCACATACTCCTCTAACATCTACAACAGATATTGGCCTAAGAATCACCTATTTTAGCTACCATTAGAGACATCTATTTCAAACTCTCCTCCTTCCCACTACACCACTGGGAGATGGAGGCACAAAGTAGGGAGAATTTGGCCAGGTCACTGGGCGAGTATGAGGCAGGATACAAATACTCCAAACACATCCCACCCTATGGGCCTCACTTTGTTAGGGGGGTCACATGGCACCAAAACGCACAGTAATTGTTCTATAACATATTTTCTTAGGGGAAAAAATGTCAAGCCCTTCCTTTGCTCTGTAAACACATCAGGTGTTTTGCAAAGGAAGGCTGGGCAGGGGCTGAGGGAGAGGCACTGCAAACCTCCCAGTCAGTCCTGGACGCTAGGTCCGGCCTGCTAGACAGTGCAGCTTCTCAGTGCTGCAGCTGGAGAAGTCAACTGGCATTTGTGGAGGTCTGTTTTGCACGTGAGGTGGGTAGCCCCGTCTCCCTCCCGCTGCCTCTCCCTTTTACTGCGGAGGAAAAAGAGGTTCAGAAGGGGCAAGTCTTTCATCCAAGGAAACTGGGCGCTATGGAGCTGAGGCAAGAGAACCAGGCCGGCCTAGCACAGCCCTGGACTCCCCAGGGTCAAGGGTGCTTGGCTGGCAGGAGTCGCTTCTGTGCCCGTCCGGCTACCCAGTTGCCGGGAGGAGCCCCGGTCCTCGCCCGCGGCCTTCCCAGGCTGCCAAAGGCGTGATCTGGCATTGGAGGCTCCAGGGAACTCCAGAAATCCTAGTGAGACTCCAGGCCACCAACTCCCCAGAAAGTTGGCTCCTGGCCAACCCCAAGACGGCCCTGAGCGGTGGGCTTAGATGGCACCGGGCGGGTGGCGAAGTACAGTGCGCGGCAGCAGGGACCACTCCGCGCGACCTCGACCGCCCCACTGGGGTCTCCGCGGCCTCCGCGCGCCGCGCACGGGCCTCGACGCCGCCGCACGCGGGTGGGCACGCGCGCGCCGGCCCCGCCCCCGGCGCCCCGCCCCCGGCGCGCGCCCCGCCCCGCCGCGCGCTCGCCCGCCCGCCCGCGCGCCGCGGCCCGGAGCCTCCCCATTGGCCGCGCGCCGTCACCTGACGCTCTGTTATTTCCTGTGTGTTGGGAGAATGGAGAGAAAAAACCCCGAGCCGAGCCGCTTTCGGCCCCTGCGAGGCGGCCACGGCCTCCGCCGGGGGAGCCCACCCTGAGGCGTGCCCGACCGAGGAGCGAGCGAGCGAGCGCGCGGGCCGGAGCGAGCCTCGAGGGGCCGCGGCCCCGGCCCGCCCCGCCGCCGGCCCGGGCGTCCGAGCTGGAGGCGGCGGAGGCACCCCCACCCCCACCCCGCGCAGCGCCGCCCGCCGCCACCGCCGCTCCCTCCCCTCCCGCCCCCGGCGGAGGCCGAGGGACGGGGCGGGGGGGCTCTCGCAGGTAACCGCCGCCCGGGCCGGGGGAGGGGTCAGCCGGGGCCAGGCCGACCTGTCTGCCCGCGCGGCCGGCGCAGGGGTCCTTGCCTGGCCGGACCTGGGGGAGGGAGCCCCCGGAGTCCGGGCCGGGGCCGGGGGTGATGAGGGGACTGCCCTGGTCCGGGACTGCGGGGCCTGGGCCCGGCCTGGCGTCCGGGGCGAGGGGTCCAGCGGGGCCGGGACAGCCCGAGGGTGCGGGGAGGAGGTACCTGCGCGTCGCGGCCTTGGGTGCAGAGGTGGCGGGGTGCGCGCCACTGCCTGGGCCCGCGGCAGCCCCGGGGGGACCCGCGGCGCTGGCCTCTTCGCTGCGGGCTGGAGGCGAGGCCGGCGGGGCGGAGGGCCGGGCGGGGAGGAGCCGCGCGGGAGGGAGCCGCGCCGGGCGCCCCGGGGTCGGAGCGCGCGGGGCCGCGGCCCGGGAACACCTGAAGCCATGTGGACGCGGCTGCCGCTTGCCTGCTGGCGGCCGAGGGCAAGTACCCGCCGGGGCTCGAGCTGCGGGCGCAGGACACACTTCCTGTGGGGCGCTCTCCGCTCCGCCGCCGCGGGGAGCAGGGCGGTGCGTGCGCCCGGGGCTCGTGTGCGGACCTGCGACTCTGAGCTCCTCATGCTCTTTTCAGGGCCGAGTGGTGGTTGAGGGAGACTTGCCGACCCGCTCGGGCTGCGGCGGGAGGTGGAATGTCTGGTGTGCGCCGGGATGGGAGTGGAATTCGGTGCGTTGGGGGGGCGGTGGCGAGGAGCGGCCGCCCTCCTCGGTCTGTGGGTGGGAGTATCAGCTCTGTCTCTACCCTACCCCGTGGTTTGCCCTTAGGGGACAGATGAAAATTAGGATTTCCCCCTTTCCTCTGCTTTTCTTTGCCCTAGGAGATTAGAGGACTCCGGTAAATGCTGTAAAATGGATGGAATTTTTGAGCTATTATCTAACAGGCTGATCTTGAATGATAATTGGACCCTTATGTTAACGGCCTCAGTGAAGAGTGAAGAGTTGTATAAAATATCCTAACGTGGGATGGCAGCTTGGTGGATGGGAAACCACTAAATTCCAACCTGGGAGACCGGGACTCTGCTTCCAGCTTTACCACCAAATAAACTGTAATCCAGGGCAAGTTACCTCCCCTCTCAAGGTCCCAATTTCCTCATTCGTTGAATGCCTCGCTTGGGGTTATTTCGTTTTGTTTTTTGGGCTCGCCTGTTTTGCGCTTTCATTTGGCCATAAGTAACTTTTCTGAGAAATGCAAGCTGTACCTTACCTGGCTTTGAAAAAACGGCCCTTGAGCTTACAGGCTCTTTTCCATCAGAGCATAAAACTTGGTCAGGGTAGTCTTTCCTCAAATCCCAGGTGCTGTTCTGTGCTTCAGAACAGAGTGTACAGCGTTGTTATTCTATTCTGTGCCTTATATATTTGTTATTTATGAAAGGTTTATCTGAAAAAAGATTTCAGAGAATGCTCGAATACTTGGCAAGTGTGGCTAGTGTGTAATTGAGTCTGTGTATGTTCAAAGCTCTTTCTGTGCTGGGGATTGTAGAGACATCTTATTTAAAGTTTTTTCAGAGGGGCATTTGGTTAGCTTTTGAAATTTCTAGCTTTGGTATTCTCAGTAGGGGTGAAGTAGACTTCCATAAAATCTCCTGTGAAATGGTAGGCTAGAGGAATTAACTGTCACCTCAGGGTGCACTAATTATTTGCATCCCCGATTTATCCTTTAATGATTGCAAGATGCTGCCTCACAGATGCAGAAGAACCCCAATTAGTTTCACCTATTTTATGGTGTGTGAGGGCCTTAGGCAGTACTTTTGACTGGTAAGTACTTCTAGACCAACCTCAGAATTTGGTCTTGCGCGTCTTAAATTTTTAGTGATACTTGAGGGACATGTACCTAGTGTGGTGTAATATGCCTTTCTTAGATTCCCTTTTTTTACTCAGTCTGCATGGTTTCCAGAAGGATCTTAGTGTGGTTGGGGGCTATCTCATAATGACAGTTTTGGAGATGGGTTGGTAGAGGTTTTCTTTTGTGCTAACATCAGGCATATCACATACTTAGTCACTTTTTTTTTATGGTTACACAGATGAATTATTTGGAATTTTCCAAATAAGCAATTATTCTATTAGGATTTGAATTATGACTTTGCAGTTAAACCAACCCTAGTTACTCAAATCCTAAGTTTAAACAATCCTAGTTACTCAAAATTATAACCACTTACCACATTCCCATGTATATATTATGCTTATGTTATAACTTATAGGGGAAAATTATAAAACCTACTCAACTAAGGTAATTTGTGTGTATATATGTGAGAGAAGGCTGCTAAATTTAAGTAAGCTGTTGGGAGACTTGGACTTTTAGACTTCATAACCTTTTAGCAGTATACCTTTTTCTGAATGCTATAAAATGAAGGGAATGTAGTTGGTCATCTATTTTGACCAGGAAATTAGAATTGAACTTTTGGTAAGTTTAGTCTCTTCAAATAGATAGAAAAGGATGCTGACAGTTGTGTTAAAAAAAAAACACAGAATGCCAGGTATGGTGGTGCATGCCTGTAATTCCAGTGATTGGGGAGGCTGAGGCAGAAGGATTACAGGTTTGAGTCCAGCCTCAGCAACAACTATAGATCCTGTCTCAAAAAAAAAATTAAAAAAAGGATGGGCATGTTGCTCAATATTAAAGCACTCTTGGGTTCAATCCCCAGTACAAGACCAAAACAAATCCCCCCCCCCAAAAAAAAACCAAAAACCACATATGCTAGGCTCTGTCCAAGGTTTTTTTGTTTTTGTTTGCTTTTTTTTGGTACTAGGGACTTAAACCCAGAGGCGCTTTACCACTGAGCCACATTCCTCAGCCCTTTTTTATTTTTTATTTCAAGTCAGGGTCTCACTAAGTTGTTTAGAGTCTCACTTAGTTGTTGAGGCTGACCTCGAACTTGTGGTCCTCCTACCTCAGCTTCCTAAGTCCCTGGGATTACAGGCATGCGCCATCCATGCCTGGCTGCATGTTCAAGGTATTTCAAATTGTCTTACGGTTGTCATCCAACAGACCTGAGAAGTAGATCAACTTCCCTTTTCTTCAAAGGTTATAAAGTTAGGGACAGTCAGGGCTACATCCTCCTCTTGTCTTCAAAGCCTGTACCAGGTCTGTTACAGTTCACTACCTGCTCAAGGCAAAAATCAGCTAATGGTAGAAGTGGTCCTGGAATCTTTATCTTCCTGCTCCCCCTTACCCCCTTTTTTAAAGCTATGATAAACCTGAAACCTGGACTTTGGCAAAATACTGGAAAGCATGGCTTTTTTTTTTTGGTACCGGGGGTTGAACTCTGGGGCACTCGACCACTAAGCCACATCCCCAGCCCTATTTTGTAGAGACAGGGTCTCACTGAGTTACTTAGTGCCTCACCATTGCTGAGGCTGGCTTTGAACTCCAGATTCTCCTGTCTCAGCCTCCCAAAGTGCCGGGATTACAGGCGTGTGCCACCATGTCCAACTAAAACATGGCTTTTGTGACTGCTTTTACTTTTTTGGTCCCTGGGAGTTTTCTGAACTTTCACTTTCCCTCTACCTGGCCAGTTTGCCCAGTGTGCCTGAGATTTATTCTATAAGAGGTTTCTCTTTCATACCCAATTCTGCCATTCTATCTTGCGCTGAAAACATTTATATCAACTCAGAGTGATATAATACATAAAAGGCTGTCTGTCTTCCTGTCTGTTAATGGTTTACAGTACACAAGAATCACATTGTGGCTGCTCTTACTTTGACCAGATGGGACTCAATACATATATTTACAGAAGACAGCCCTTTCCTCAGTATGACTTAAGCACACTTCCTCTTGGGGCTTTGTGTTCATGGCATTTTAGCAATCATTACATCCATCTGGGGCTTCCAGCATTGCTTTTTTCATTTTCTTTTTGTGAAGGTTAAAAAAAAAAGTAACAAAGCCAAATGATAAAATAATATTTATATTGGAGTAAAACAGTACATCAGAGTTATACATTTGAAGCATACTGACATCAAGGGTTTCACAGTAGAATATAATTTTATTAGGCTCTTGAATGTCCTGCCCCACATTCCCCCATGCTGGCGATGGAACCCAGGGCCTCATGTGTGCTAGACATGTACTTTACCACTGAGCTGCATCCCAAGTATTAAAGTTCTTTAGTACCCATAGTACCTGCAGTGTGGGTGAAAAGGTTCTCATGACAACAAACTGGACTGTGGACACTAGTACTATTTTCTGGCTTTGCAGGTGGTGTGCGCCACCCGGCAGGAAGATGCACTACATAACATGAGTTGTTGGTATGTCTATGGCTTATTATCTGGGGCATCTTTATGTAGAATTAAGAGAAAACATAAGCCACTGGGGAAAATATCCTCATTGCAGTATGTATATGTCGGTTCTGTGGGAAAGGGCAGCGGTTCCATGGAACACTTGAGTATTAGCCTGGTGGGAAGATGATTTCCATGTTTGAACATCACATCTCTGAATATGGATTAAGGTCCTCCTGTGTATGTTCTAATTTTCAATAACCAGTGCTTATAGGCACTGCTCCAAGCATGGAAGATGCAGTGGTGGGCAAGATAGAGGGCCTACTCTGGAGATGGACTGCAGATATTAAATACGTAAGAATGTTGGGTGGTAATAATAGCTGTGAAGAGAGTTTAAAAAAAAAAAAAAAGACCCAGCGCTACTTCAGAGGATTCTCAAAGATGTTCTCTGTTCTAAAGCCTTTTCTGCCAGCAGGACAGTCAAATTTGATCTGTGGGATGAATGAGAATAGCATTAAAGTAAATAATTTCCTTTAGCTGGAACCTCTAGAGAAGGTAATCTGAAGGATGGAAGTGAGCTGGTGGAAGTCTTCCCTCTGTTTATGTCTTCATATTTTGTGGATAGGGACCTGGTCAGAAGAGCTTAAGGGACATCATTAGTGGTACCTTGTAAAGGCTAGGAACAGAGAATGTTGTCTACTTTTTCCTTTAATTGTCCTGATTTTAAAAATGCAGAGATGTGCTACAAAATTGGTATTAGGCAAGGTTGGAAACATCCTTTGGTTGTGTTTATTTTCTTAAAGCTACACATGAAGCCAGTAAACACTAGTGACTTCCACATTTAGGGCATTTTGCTAGGTATTGCTTAAAATAGAGGATCCCAAGTGACTGAGTGGAACTTGAGTGGGAGGATGTTGAAGGAAGCAGGAGTAGCTCTCTGCAGAGGAGGAAGGAGTACAGGTCAGTTTGTTACCCATTGCGAGGAGGGTTCACTCTGTCTTTCCTGGCCAGCTGGCATCCAGCATGCCTTCTCCCACCCTTTCCATACTCTGATTTACAATATTTTAGGGCTGGAAGGCACCAAATTGTCTACTCTAACCCTTTGGCTTTACAGCTCAGAAAATCTGACACCAAGAAGGTGGTGACTTTCTCAAAGTCATGCAGTGCTTCACTGACAGGATCAAGGATGGGACCCTGTTCTTCACCTGCTAGGTCAGTGTTCTTTCCACTGCACCCCATGCTCTCACCAGAGCACTGAAAGTTGACAGTGGCTCCTGAGTAGAAAAAGGAATTCTTTGGGTTCTAATGTTCTTAGGAAATAAAAAGCCCGTGTAGTTCTAATCTTAAGAGATCAAGGGAGAGTAAGCACATCAATATAAGGCAGAGTGTGGACAAAGAAAATTGTGTCAGTGTTATTTTTCATAAAGAGGTGTAGTGTTGGCTTCCTAGCCCCAGTGGTTTCTCTAGGTCCACCCTGGAGGAGGGTATGGTCAGAGTCTTGCTTTATTATGTTCATTGTTTAAGTGTTCAGTTAGAGTGAGGATTTCTAGATGTGATGGCAACTTCTGATATGTGGTTAAAATTGAGTTCTAGAATTCAAAAGTTAAGGTCCCAGTAGTTCTAAGTTCCTTTCCATCTAAACCTCAGTTTCAGGGAAGCCTGGCTCTACAGTTAGAACTGCTGTAAGTAAGGTTGGGCCTGGTAGCGCACACAGCTGGGGATGTAGCCCAGGGGTAGAGCCCCACTGGGTGTCCCAGTACAACAACCACAACAAAAGGAAATGTCCTGGGGCTGGGGTTGTGGCTTGCCTGGCACGTGTGAGGCACTGTGTGAGGCACTGGGTTCGATCCTCGGCACCACATAATAATAAATACATAAAATAAAGGTATTGTGTCTATCTACAACTAAAAAAGTATTAAAAGAAGAGAAAAGAAAAGAAATGCCCTGAGTGTGAAGCATTGCTTTGGGAGCCTGGAGAGTATTTGCTGTGCCTGGCAAGAGTAGGGTTTTTAAAAAGTGCAGGGGTACTTCGCTAGGCATTTCCCTGGCTCAGTGCTGTGGTGGGCCAGTTACGTGGGGGCAGATTGTGTGTCCCTTTGGTGGTAATGTTAGAGCGCGTGCTTGCTCTAGAGAGTCCATGTGATGGGCACTTCATGGAGGCAGCTGAGCACAGAAAAGAGGATGTGCGCCCTCAGCCTGGCTGCATCACTTGCTCACAGTGGCTTCAGGCATTTCACCTGAGCCATAGTCTCCTCATCTGTAAGATGGAATTAAAGTAGCCTTGGGCTATTAGGAAAAGGAATTAAAATTGCAAAGTATGTGCCAGAGTGCATCACTGGTGGGTGGTGCTCAGAGAATGGTCACTGTCTGTTGGCAAACATTCTGTATTGTGCTCTGTGCCAAGATGCTGGACTAGAACAGGGTTCTTTCTTGCTGATGCTATTAATTTTATGTCCTCAAATACCTGCCTGGGAGTGGGGTGGGGTTGTGGCTTAGTGGTGGAGCGCTTGCCTAGCATGTGAGAGTCCCTGGGTTCGATTCTCAGCACCACATACAAAAAACAAAGTCCATTGACAACTAAAAAAATATTTTAAAAAACCCAAAACTTGTCCAGTAGAGAAGGACGAGTAAACAGGGTTATCAGAAGTGCTCTGACAGAGGACAAGGTGCTGGGTTAGGCAGTAACCCTGACTTGAAAGGTCCCTGGAGGCTTCTCAGAGAAGGAGCTGTGCTTCCTGTTGGTTTTCTTTTCTCACCTGGTTGGCTTGTTTCTTTCCTGCGGCTTGATCATTGGAATTCTCTGGACCCTCGTTTTTCATTGTACTCTTTTCCTGGGTGATCTTGGGTAGCTTTGGGCTCTCATGATTCTCTATACGCTGATGATGTTCACTTTAATATCTTTAGCTAGACCCTTCTCAGCTTCTCTAACTCTTTCTTGACACATCTGCTGGGAATTCTCACTGGTATCTCGAGTTTCTTAAGTCCCAAACTGAACATTACTCACAAACTTCCTTCATCTGGTCTTTCTCCACGAGTGGTGCAACCACCTACCCAGTGTTTCAGATCAGATTGCTTCTTTTCTCTCACCACCCTCTAATCCTCCACCCAGTTATTGTCAGTGCTATCTCCAGTATGACTTCCATAATGACATTTCTTTTATCCCTACTGCCACTACCCTCCTAGCTGCCTTCACTCCTGTTGGAACACTGTGGTGGCCTCCTAACATGGCCTCCTTATTTCTGCTCACGTCCACCACTATTCTGCTTTGCCCAGAGGAGCCAAGAATCATCTGTCTCTCTCCTGCTTAAAATCCTTAGATAGCACTTTGAAAAGAATCCTGACTCCTCCTTGTGGTTCACAGGCCTTGAATAACCTGGCCTCTGCTATCTCTCTAATTGCCTCTCCTGCTTTTGCTCACTGTCCTCTGACTACACTCACTTTCCTTTAGTTCCTTAAAAGTATGGAGCTCTTTCCCACTTGAGGAACGCTCTTATATGCTACTACTTCTATCCAGAAGACTGTAGCCAGCCCACTCTTTTCTCATCATTCAGGATGTTTGTTGAATAAATAAATACCATGAGATAAGCAGCAACAGGGGTCAGGTAAGAAGAAACAATGCGCTTGGAGTGCATCTGCAGAGTTCTTTAAAACTGGGTGTGTGTGGAGGGCTGGGGATGCAGCTCAGTTAGTAGAGTGCTTGCCTCGTATGTACAAGGCCCTGGTTTTGATCACCAGCAACAAAACAAAGCAAACTGTGTCTGTGTAAGTGTAAAGATGTGTCTGGATCACTAAAGGAATGTGAGTCTGGTTGTGGCATAAGTGAAGTTATTCAAGCAAAACACCTAGAATTTAGGCAACTGGAACTTGCATACACTGTGGGTGGGAGTATGAAAGGATGTAACCGTTTTGGAAAACTCTTTGGCAGTTTATTAAAAAGTTGAACATGTATCTGGGACCTGGCAGTTTTCATATTTTTAGGTATTAGAGGAAAAATGAAAAATGTTCATAAATATGCTTATACAAGAATATTCATAGCAGTTGTATTCATAATAACCAGATAACTGGAAATAGCCCAGATGTTCATCAGCAGAGCAGATAAACTGGCATATGCATATAATAGAAGGTCACTCAGTAATACAAAGTAACAACTACTGATACATGTAATAAGGATTGATTTCACAGATAGTACATAATGGATGATCCTTTCTTGTAAGACAGTCCAGAACAGGCAGAACTCACCTATGCTACTAGGAATGGGATGTTTCTTTTTGGGTAGAAGGGGATTGACTGGGAACTTTCTAGAGTGATAGCAGTGCTCTGGGTCTTGGTGACATTCATCAAAACTGATTAAATATATGGTGTGTATTTGTGCTATATGTCAGTTAGACCTAAAAACAACCTAGGAATGAATTATCCTGAGTTCCAAAATACATCCTGAATTTGTTCTTTCCATCTCAAGCACCATTCTCTCTAACCTGGACTATTGTATTTTCAACTGATTCTCCTCTTCCCTAATTTTGCCCTTCTCCCAAACCATTTTTTCCACTTACCAGCTGAAGTGATTCTTAAGAAATTTAATTTGGCTCATGTCAGTTGCCTTCCCAAAATGTTCCAGGGCTTTCTTTTCCTTTTGTGGTCAGCCAGGTCCCATTTGACCTAGTCTCCTTCTGGTTCCCTAAACTCTAGCCTCAGTGACCACCTCTGTGTCTTCAACTCCCCAAGTTCATTTCTATCGTAGGACATTTTCTCTTGGCTCCTCTCTCTGGAGCATGCAGCCTCTCCCATCTTTATGAAACTTATTTGTCATTCAGGTTCAGTTTAAATGTAACCTCAAGAGGTTTTCTCTCTGACCCTACCTATTTAAAATAATACTCCTTTCCTATCACACTGCCTTATTTTATTCCCAGCTTTTATCACCATCTGAAATTATCTGGTCCTTTTATTGTTTTGTTTGCCTGCCGCCTCTAAGACTGAGCCTGTCTTGTTCTCTTCTGTGTACTTAATGTCTGCAGCAGTATTGGCACACCTGGGCCAGACCTGTTGACTTGCGTGAAATTGCTGAAGATGGTGGTGATGGAATGAGAACTGTTGATGGACTTAGTGAGGTGGAAGGAGCCAGGGAGAGTCAAGACTTCTGGTGTGGGAGGCTAGGTGGTGAGGGTGCCCTGCACTGCAATAGAAAACAGTGGCCAATAGAAGATTGAAGTAGGGTATAAAGTGAATTTAGTTTTAGAATTTAGTTTGAAATGCTTGTAGGGCAGCACGTTTGAGCACAGATCTAACGTTTAGGTGAAGTAACTGGACTGTAGGCTATGACTGGGGGGTTTATGTATATGTAATAATTCCAGCCCGGAGTGTATGAGATGGCTCTTGGGTAAATAAGCAGCATGACTGTGTAGAGAAGTGGTTCCTTTCATGTTCTCCTGCCTGAGTGATGGGCATCTCCGGCCAGTAATGAGGACATACATCGAAGCTGGAAGGTTTTGTAGTTTTAGAACACCCTCCCTGCCAAAAAGTTGTGTTGTTGCTAATAATGACAAGTGCTCAAGGGCTCAGGACAAAACCCAGAGGAACATTTAAGAGAGCAGGAGGAAAACTCAGAGTGTGGCATGAAGAAAAGAGTGTGTTTTACATCAGAGGAAGTGAATAAGGTGACTGAGAAACAACAGTTGGGTGAAGAGGGAGCATCTTCTTGGGAGGAGAGGAAAACAGCCAGATTACTATATGCTGATGAGTAAGTGTGGTGAGGAGATAGAAGCAGTAAGGTTGTAGTCGAACCTTCCCAAAATCTTGAAGTTGAAGAAAAGTAAAAAATAGCTGCAGGGAGAATCTGGGGTCAGAAGAAGAGCATGTGTAAATCCTGATGGGAAGGAGCCAGCACAGATGACAGCATTGAGATACAGAGGGTGTTGCGTTGAAGACCTGCCAGGGGACCCCGGGTGATCCAGGGCAGTTGGCTTTGGATCTTGTGATTCTCCCTTCAGAGGCAAGCCAAAATGTGGCTGGTTGCTAAGGTCTGCTGTTGCGTGCGCCATGAAGGTCCTCTGCTGAGGAGTAGAGGGAGGCAGAGCTGGAAGTTTTGAAGAAAGCAGGAAAGATTCGAAGAAACTGCTGCAGCAGCAGATGGAGCTGACTAAGGAAAAAATTGAAGGAGGAAAGTGAAAAAGTAGGATGAGTTTTCTATCTCCTGGGATTTTAGAGAAACTGGTTACCTTTACAATTCTTTTTCTGGGCATGGTGGTACACACCTGTAATCCCTGCAGCTCAGGAGGCTGAGGCAGGAGAATCCCAAGTTCAAAGCCAGCCTCAGCAATTTAATAAGGTCCTGAGCAACTTGGCAAGACCCTGTCTCTAAATAAAATATTTTAAAAAGACTGGAGGTGTGGGGGCTGGGATTGTAGCTCAGCGGTAGAGCGCTTGCCTCGCATGCGTGAGGCCCTGGGTTCGATCCTCAGCACCACATACAAAGCAATAAAATAAAGACATTGTGTCCATCTACAACTTTAAAAAAAAAAAAGACTGGAGGTGTGGCTCAGTGGTTAAGCGCCCCTGGGTCCAATCCCCAGTACCAAAAAAAAAAAAATGCGGTAAGATGACTCCTATAAACTCAACATGCACAATCAGAATAAATGAACCTAAACAGATTTGTAGGTACCTGTATGTTAGTAAACAGACATAATGGGAAAAGTACATGTTACATTGAAATTAGTTCTCTGTGTATGTGTGTTTCCCCATTGATGAGTGAAATATAATGGGAGGGGTAGCTCAGTGGTAGAACACACATGTTCTTTCCTGAGTTTGATCCCTGGCACCACAAAAAAATTAATTAATGTAATAAAATGGGTAGGTTTTTCATCTTGTGGTTGAAGACTTTGTGGAAGTGGACTTAAGTTATAGCATAGGAAAAATTTTGAAGAATATTGTAGTCTACATCAGTGATTAAATGTCTCTTAAAAAACAGAACAAAACAAAAACACTATATTGGCTAGCACATGTGCTGGAAGTTGGCTTCCCCTAAAGATAAGGGACACAGGCCAAATGAAGCCTATGAGAAGGAAACACATCAGAGAAATAAAAAGAGAATATTTCAGTTCAGCCAAGACTGCTAAGTAGGTACCATGCTAAGCACAAGACACACAAAAATTAAATATCTTCCCTTTCCCTAGAGTCAATGTTTGTGGGAGAGTCTGTCAGAAAATTTATACTTGTAAAGTCTGTAATGGATCCATGAGGCTATACTAGTGGTGTTGCCAGTGAGCAAGGGGGAAAACCAGGAAAGAGTAAGTAAGAATATCAGAAGGCTGTAGAGGAGGGGACATTTGATAGGCCTTGAAGGATGGACAGGAGAGATCCAGATGGAAGGAGGGAGGAAGGAGAATTCCAAAGATAGGTCCATCAAGAGCCAAGGCTCAAGGGGCTGGGGTCATGGCTCAGTGGTAAAGCGCTTACCTAGCATGTGTGAGGCACTGGGTTCTATTCTCAGTACTGCATATAAATAAATAAAATAAAAGTCCATTGACAACTAAAAAATATTTTTTAAAAAAGAGCCAAGGCTCAAAAGTATGTGGCATGGAGCTGGGGCTGTGGCTCAGTGGTAGAGCGCTTGCCTAGCATGCGTGAGGCACTGGGTTCGATTCTCAGCACCACATATAAATAATAAATGAATAAAATAAAGATCCGTCAACAACTAAAAAAATTAAAAAAAAAATATGTGGCATATTACGTAACCAAGTGTGGGCTTTTGGGGCGGGGGTTCTAAAGATGACAGGCAGTGGAGGTCAAAGGGAACATGGCCCAAGTGGTATAAGAGTGAGGTGGGACTAGCTTGGTGATGGACTTAAACCTGGGCATTTGACTGTTACAAATGGAACGAAGTTTTGTGAAGAGAGGTGTGACATACAGTTGAGAGAAGGTTCTGACCCTGAGGAGGGTTGGTGAAGGAACGGAAATGGAGCACTGGAACCAAACAACGAGCTGATCGTCTTTGCCTCTTCTGTTCTAGTTTTCCCATGCCCAGACCCCTAATCTATATAAGAAGAATCTAAAATTGGTTTAAATAAAATGGATTTACAGGAAATTCTGGCATCAGCCTGCTTTGTTATCAAAACAGATATTCCCTAAACAATGTAGCATATTTACCGAAAGCTTCAATAGTAAGTAACAAATAATCTTTATTATTTTGATATATATAAAATAATCAGGTTGGTAGGCATTGTTCTAAACACTTGACAAATATTAACTCACTTATAAAAATTAAGAATGTTATCTCCATTTTTCAGATGAGACAACTGAATAGAAAAGGTCGAATGGCTAGACCAAGGTCACCCAAGGAGTAGCAGAACCAGCATTTGGAATCAGGCACCATGGCTCTGGACTCTGCCTTTAACTTCTACTTAGTGCAATTCTGTGTTTAATTTGAATGAGTGGGAAAATAACTTGCTGAGTAAGTTTGTGGCCTTTTTGAAGGGGAAGAGTTGGTTTTGGATTGTAGAAAGAGTCAAAGGGAGCCTAGAAATTGCCATCCTAGGACTAGTCTGCAAGAACCTCAGCTGTAGGGGGCAAGTACTTCTCTGCTCCCCATCGCATTCTCAGCAGTCTAACAGTCCTGGGTATGTAGTTAGTGCTCAGCAAGTACCTTTTGAGTGAACCAATAAGTGAAGTGGAATTTTGCTGCCAGCTCTTGAAGGAATGTGCCATGGAAGCTTCAGATAATTTTTCTCTTTGGTTCACTGTTCAGGGTCCTTTTTGGATTAAAGAGTTCCGTGGGTTTATATATATTTGCTTGTTTTTGTTGAATTTATTTTCCACAGCTTTAGAAGAGTGCAAGCTCAGTCTACTGACTGTTTTCTGGTTTTAAAAAATAAACTTATTTTCAAAATCAAAATATTAGATTTTTAAGATTTCAGAAGAAATCTTTATATAAATAAAATTTCTTTTTGTTGCTTTTGGTTTTTCATATGCCTATATTTAAGATGTAAACCTTGAAAATGTTATTGAAGAATTGGAATTGAATTCCAATTGCTGTAACTAACATATTTATGTAATCCTTTTTAGAGAAGTTTTAATAAATATTTCTTAACAAAGACTCTCTACTTACTCTTTTAAAATCTTTATTATTCTTCACCAGTATTCTTAATATTTGATACTGGTCCATCTGTTTCTTGCTGAAGAAGCTTCTTTAATGAGTGGTTCACTGGGAAATTCTCTTCCAGGAACCCAAAGATAATACAATTCAAGAAGTGTCTCTGCTAATGTAAAGTCACAACATTGATCATGTAGAAGTCATATATCTGATTTCATTAGCAAATTAATAGATGATGTAGGTTCCCAAGGAAGAATGGACTAATATTTTCTCTCTGCTTTAGTTCATTCTGAATTAAGTCATCTGAGAATAGGAAAATGGGAAATTTTGTTTCCAGTCTATAAATGAATAGACTTAGTTCTTGTTTCTCTTGTTGACTTGTTTACCTTATTAGCCCTACTAAAATATATACCTCTTAATGTTTTTTGTATTAAACATTGACTCTACTAAATTAAAAATATGCCATTATAACAGTATTTTATTCTAGAGTTAAATGATCATATGAAAAGTTATTTTGCTGAAATAGTTATGAAAATTGTATACGTTAAAGAAAAAATTTCACAGTTGGTAGCCTTGTGCTTTAGTTAAACCAGCTTGTAGAACCATCTTGGGTATGGATGAAAGTGATGCCTTTTGGGGGGGGTGGGGCAGAATTTACTGGGAATTGAATCCAGGGGCACTTTGCCATTGAAGCACAGCCCCAGTGCCCCCCCCTCTTTGGTACCAGAGATTGAACTCAGGGGCATTCAACCACTGAGCCACATCCCCAGCCCTATTTTGTATTTTATTTAGAGACAGAATCTCACTGAGTTGCTTAGCACCTCGGTTTTGCTGAGGCTGGCTTTGAACTTCCGTCTCAGCCTCGCGAGCTGCTGGGATTACAGGTGTGCGCTGCAGCCCTTTTTATCTCTTATTTTGAAACATTTTCACTAAGTTGCTGAGGGTCTCCCCAAGTTGCTGAGGCTGGCCTTCAACTTGGAATCCTTCTGACTCAGTCTCTTGAGTCACTGGGATTACAGATGTGTGCCATCATGCCTGGCATGAAGGTGATTCTTAATACTGTTTTATAAAATTAACAGTTTTCTATTTGGAGATGGTATGTCTCCCAGTTAGCTCTCTGTACTGGTGGATTCCATATCCACCAGTTCAACCATGTTTTTAAAATCTATAAAAAAATATTTTTAAGGGCATATACACTGAACATGAATCAACTTTTTTCATATTATTCCCTAAAAAATATAACATAACTGCTATTTATATTGTATTAAGTGTTACTATTTACATTGTATTAGGTATTATAAGTAATTTAGTGATGATTTAAAGTATTCGGAGGGATCTGTGTAAATTATACAAATTCTAGATCATGTTATGTAAGGGACTTGAGCACTGACAGACTTTGGTATCCATGGGGGTCCTGGAACTAATCCCCTGCCCATACCCAGGGAGACTATATTTGTTTCAGACAGTTATGATAAATTCTATCTAGTATTAAACCACTGGTGTGTATTAACCACTGATGTAGTAAATCAGTGGCTAATGTTTATATATACTATACCAAGTGGTAGGCATAGTGTTTATTATTTTATTTAATTCTTATAACCCCCATAACAAAGTCAGTACTTTATCCATAAAATGGGGATAAAAGGAATAGATTCGGTAATTTTAGGAGAGGTCACTCAGCCACAAGGTGATACAGCCAGGGCTGAAACAGCTCTGTGTGATTTCAAAACCTGTGTCTCCTCTTTAATGTAAAATGTGTAAAAAAATGCACATCACATGGCTGCTACCTTTTCCCTGCACAAAAAGATTTTCTGTGCCCTCCCAAGCTCTAGAATCTTCTTTTTTCTTCTTCACAGCATTTTTCTGAGGTTTTTATCTTATCTGTTTCCTCCACTAAAATGTAAGTCCCATGGGATGAAAGCTTGCCTTCTTCATTCTTGTTGCCCAGAGCAGTGCCTGGCACACAGTGGGAATTCATGTATTTGTTGTGAAGAATATGTACCATAAGATTATATCTTCTATAATATTGGCTTGTAATCACTTTCATAGGACAAATTTTTTTTTTTGCTTTAAAGACAGTGTTGGGTGTGTGGTTTTTTGTTTGTTGAGGATTAGACCCACTGAGCTACATCCCCACCCTTATTTTCTATTTTGAGGCAGGGTCTTGCTAAGTAGTCCAGGCTAACCTCAAATTTGTGTTCCTCATGCTTTAGTGTCCTGAGTTGCTAGGATTACAGGCTGTGCCACTGCACCCAACCATAGGCAGTGATTTAAGTGAGAGTGTTGAAGAGAGGTACCTTGTGGAGATGCCACGGAACCCTGTGTGTAGGAGACAAGTCATAGCTACTGTGGAAGTAGGTTGGAAGTGGTTTGGACAGGCATGCTGATAGACCTGCCTGAGCTGCTGTTGCAGCCTCTTCAGTAGGAGATCTCTTAGTCTCTGACCTTTTCCTAACCTCTACCAGAGGGTCTTCCAAATGCAGCTCTGGCTGCACTTGTGAATTGGAAATGCATCTGCCTCACCTTGGTGTTCAGGATTGCACAGGAAGACCCTACCCTGCCTCGTCATCTTCCAGTTTCCCCATGTGTCCTCTACTGCACTGTGTCCTCATTCCTATATGGGGGTATGGGGGTCCCTGTCCTTTTTTCCCATTTACCATTTCCTGAGACTGTTAACCTTTCAAGGCCTTTTTCAAATGTTCTTTCTCTATGAAACATATTTTCTTAATGTTGAGTTTCTTTCATCTTGTAATTTTCTTTCTTTTTTTTTTTTTGGTACCAGGGATTGAACTCAGGGGCACTTGACCACTGAGCCACATCCCCAGCCCCATTTTGTGTTTTATGTAGAGACAGGGTCTCACTGATTTGCTTAGTGCCTCGCCTTTGCTGAGGCTGGCTTTGAACTCGCGATTCTCCTGTCTCAGCCTCCCTAAGTGCTGGGATTACAAGCGTGAGCCACCGCGCCCGGCTTTCTTTCTTTTTTTGAAACGGCACCTCCGTGTACTTCTCCGTGTACTTTTAATTTGCATTTAAAAAATTTTTAGTTGTAGATGGACTCAGTACCTTTATTTATTTTTATGTGTTCCTGAGGATCGAACCCAGTACCTGACACATGCGTGGCAGGTGCTCCACTGCTCAGCCTCAGCCCCAGCCCCTGTAATTTTCTTGTTGTGTATTGCTAATTTTTTTCTGGGCTGAGGATTAAACTCAGGGCTTCATGCATGCTATGAAGTAAGTGCTCTGCCACTGAGCTACATTCTCAGCTCAGTTTTCTTTTTTCATGATACCTTTCAGTATGTATTCTTGCCCTCCTTCCTGAGTCCTCTGCAGTACACATTTTATTTTATTTTTTATTCTTTTGGTACTGGGGATTGAACTCAGTAGTGCTCAACCACTGAGCCACATCCCCAGCCCTATTTTGTGTTTTATATAGAGACATGGTCTTACTGAGTTGCTTAGCGCCTCACCATTGCTGAGACTGGCTTTGAACTCATGATTCTCCTGTCTCAACCTCCCAAAGTGCTGGGATTACAGGTTTGTGCCACCGTGCCTGGCTCCTTTTTATTTTTCATTTTGAGACTGGATCTCACTGAGTTGCCCAGGCCACCCTAGAACTTGTAGTCTTCCTGCCACGACCTCCTGAATGGTTTTTGGGGTAGAGAAGAACAAGTGTAAAAACTGATAAAAAATGTATTATATTTAGTTTTGGCACAAGGAAGACTTGTCCTTAGCCAAGGATTGTTTTTGTGATGAAGAACCTTTTTGAAGAAAAGCCAAGAGAAAAAATATAGACAAAGAATTAAATATAGGGGACCTTGCATTTTGGAGGAGAAGGCAAGAAACTGAATAAGGAAACCACCAGGTAAAGATCTCAGGGAAGGGCTGCGGTTGCAGCTCAGTGGTAGAGCGTTTGCCTTGCATGTTGCAAGAACTTGGCCATGGAGAAGGGAAAGCACTAGGGAGCCTCAGTTAATGCCACAAAAGGGCCAAGTGTTAGAGCCAATGATATCAGCAGGTGGGAGACAGGTTGGCATCATGCAGGAGGAGGCTGTTGTAGGGTCAGGACTGACTGAGATTGACTGTCTTGGGTGTGTGCCAGGAGTAAGAGAGGTGAGTGAAGAGAAAACCAAGTAATGAAATTAATTTACTTTGGGTGTCCTAGGTTCTTACAGGTAGAGATAAGTGATTTGAAAAATTTCCCCCTTTTTTATTGATGTGAATTTTACATGACAAAATTAGCCATTTTTAATTGAAAAATTCAGTGCCATTTAAGTACATTCACAGTGTTGTACACCCACGACCTCTGTCTTGTTCTAAAACATTTTCATTATCCCCAAAATAAATCTGGTACCCATTAGCAGTTACTCTCCTCCCAGGTTCTGACAACTACCAATCTGCTTTCTTTCTCTGTGGACTGATTTATATTGGATATTTCAGATAAATGATATCATACAGTATATAACCTTTCGTGTCTGCCTTCACTTAGCATAATGCCTTTTTTCATTGTTTCTTTTTTTTTAATTCTTATGATTATTATTTTTTTGGTGGTGCTAAGGATTGAATCCAGGACCTATGCATGCCGAGCAAGCACTCTACCACTGAGTTGCACTGCAGCCTCTGCATAATGCTTTTGAGGTTCCTCCACTTTGTGGAATGGATGAGTACTTAATTCTTGGTTTTGGCTGAATACTATTCCATTGTATGAATATAGCACAATCTGTTCATTTGTCAATGAACTTTTCAGTTATTTCTGTCTTTTTTCGAACCATGGATTGAACTTGACCACTGAGCTACATCCCCAGCCCTATTTTGAGTTTTCTGTAGAGGGTCTCACTGAGTTGCTTAGCACCTCACCATTGCTGAGGCTGGCTTTGAACTCACGATTCTTCTGTCTCAGCCTCCCAAAGTGCTGAGGTTACAGGCGTGCACCACTGCGACCAGCCTGTTTCTGTCTTTTGACTGTTTTGAATAGTATTACTAAAAATGTTTGTATTCATTGTGACTCTGTGAGTTTTTTCTCCAATATATTAACTCTGTTTGTACTGGAGATTGAGCCCAGGGATGCTTTTTTTTTTCCTCCTGGTACCAGGGATTGAACTCAGTGGTACTCGATCACTGAACATCATCCTCAGCCCTATTTCATGTTTTATGTAGAGACAGGGTCTCACTGAGTTGCTTAGTGCCTCACTTTTGCTGAGGCTGGCTTTGAACTCACGATTCTCCAGTCTCAGCCTCCCCAAATGCTGGGATTATAAGCATGTGCCACCATGCCCAGCTTAATTTTCTATTTTTTGATTGTGTCTATCCTAGTGGGTGTCAAGTCATATCATATTGTGGTTTTGATTTGCATTTCTGTAATAACTAATGATGTTGAGCATCTTTTCATGTACTTATTGGTGATTTCTGTATCTTCAGAGAAATGTCTATTAAAGTCCTTTTCCTGTTTTTAAAATTGGGTTGTCTTTTTGTTGTTGAGTTGTGAGAGTTCTCTATATATTCTGGATACTCAACCCTTATCAAATTTCAGGTGCTATATGATTTTCATTGTCTAGGAAATCAGAGTTCCTTTCTGTTAGTATTATTTGAATAAGTTTGCTTAAAAATGAGTAAGTTAGGCAGTTTTAGACAGTAGTGGAATCCCGGGGCTAAAAGAAATTTTGAATGATTTTGAAATTTGTTATTTAGTCATTGCAGTTCTTCCCTTCGAAACCTCACAGACCTATGAGATCTGTAAAAAGTAAGTTTTGAGAGTCCGTCTCAACATTCATAAAAATTTGTAAGTTACTTTATTCCTAAGAGGGAGAGATCTAGAGTCATCTGTTGATTATGCTCTTGTGTGTTAGTCTGATGGCTGTATCCAAGCCCAGCATCACAAGAGCACTGCCAGGTGATCCTGAAACCTCAGAGGAGCTCTGCTTGTGAAAGGGTCTGTTCCACACTTATGTGTTGATATATGCAGTCCTTTCTCACTTCCCCGTGGACTGTCCCACTTGGGAGCAGGTTTGTGTGTTAATGCTTACCTCAGCCAGGTCCTCTTCCACCTGTCGCCTGTCTGCATCTATACTATAGTACTGAAGCTTTGAGGTGATGTAACAGTGGAAGCCATTTCCCTATATTTTTATCTCTTTGGGTTCATTAGCTCATTTAGCAGTTTGAACTTGATATAAGGCAGAGATTCTTGGGCTTTTACAAGATCAATTTTCATACGGTTTGAGGATTTTCTTTTGTTCATTTTTTTGTGGTATCGAGGATTGAACCCAAGGATTTCCACGTGCTAGGCAAGTACTCTGCCACTGAGCTACACTCCAGCGTGTTTTATTTACTTATTTATTTATTTAGAAACAGAATTTTGCTAAACTGCTCAGAATGACCTTGAACTCGTGGTCCTCTGTCCTCAGCCTCTGGAAGTGGTGGCATTACAGACCTGCAACACTTTGGCAGAGGATTCTGTAGTATGTGCACTTTCCCAGTTATCCACTGTAGGTCTTCTCTGCTCCCCAGTGAGTGCTCATTCCCTAGCTAGCTCTCAGGGAACTCTCCCTCCTCCTTTGTCTAATCTTCCAAGAATCAACTTCTCCATTCTGACTCAAGTAATGGAGGAACAGGTGCTGAGATGGATTTATGTCACCATGAATAAAGCTAATAATTGCCTAATAAGATTCATTATTTTAAAATACTTATTTTGCAGTAGTGGGCATAGAATCCTTGGTGCTCTGCCACTGAGTTTTTTCTCCAGTCCTTTTTGAGACAAGGTTTTGCTAAGTTGTCCAGGCTGGCCTTGAACTTTCCATCCTCCTGCCTCAGCCTCCTGAGTCACTGGGATTACAGATGTGTGCCACTGCACCTGGCTTAGATTTATCATTAAAAAGAAAAAAGAAACTTTATTAGATAGGGATGTGGGTAGCTCAAAAGATTCTTCTTTGAGTTTCTCGTGCCAAGGACTTTGAGTTGAGATTTGGGTGTACAACCAAAGGAGTACAAATAGCAGGTAGCCTGGAGCATGGGATACCGTTTTCGGAGCCCCAGTTGTACTCCTCCAGGTGCCTTTCAGTTGCGTTTTTACCAATTAACCCTTTTTCCCCTTAAAGACTTCTCCCTAGCATTTTGTTGCTAACTTTTTCTTTTTGATAGTGCATAGGTCGAGAGATCAGGGAGTTGAACTCAGGGGTGCTTTACCACTGAGCTACATACTTAGAAATTTTTATTTTATTTTTTAAAATTTTGAGACAGGATCTTGCAAAATTGCTGAGGCTGGCCTCAAACTTGTGACTATCCTGTCTCAGCCTCCCAAGTCTCTGGGATCATAGATATGCACCACTGCACCCATTGAGGTCACTACATTTTAACATATGTCTTCTAAGTGCTTGACTGTGGGATCCTCACATAATGGGAGTGTTAGCAGTTTATCCTTAGGTACCCTGTGTCTGGTCCCTAGTAGGATCTCAGTAGCCATTTGTTTAGCTGTGGCACTATACTTTATAGAGCAAAGTTCATATAATATTTAGAAGATGTTCTAGAATAATAGAGATAGCTTATTTTGTATTCTTGAGTCTGTGACTATATTTCTTATTTGTTCTGGAAAATTCCCAGCAGTTCCCTTCACATATTCCCTTGACTCCCATTCTCTCTTCTGAGATTCCAACTATACGAGAATGCGATGGACCTTCTCAATATATCCTTTCCGTCACCTTTTCTTCTTTCCTATTTTTCATTCTTGGTAGGTTGGTTGTTTATGGCGCTGGGAATTGAACCCAGGGGGTCTATACCACTGAACTATATCACCAGCCCTTTTAATTTTTCCTTTCTTTTTTTTTGGTACCAGGGATTGAACTCAGGGGCACTTGACCACTGAGCCACATCCCCAGCCCTATTTTGTGTTTTATGTAGAGACAGGGTCTCACTGAGTTACTTAGCGCCTCGCCATTGCTAAGGCTGGCTTTGAACTCGCAATTCTCCTGTCTCAGCCTCCCTAAGTGCTGGGATTACAGGCTTGCGCCACCGTGCCCGGCCTTTTTAACTTTTTATTTTGAGAAAGGGTCTCTCCAAGTTGCCCAAGCTGGCTTTGAATTTGTGATCCTCCTGCCTTGGCCTCCCAAGTAAAACTGGGATTACAAAGTGTGCACCACTGTGCCTGGCTTTGGTCCTTTATTTTGATCTGTTTTCTAGTTAACCAATTCTCTGTTTGACTAATCTGCTTTTAATTGAAATTAAGGTAGCTGGATATAGGTAGGAAGATTATAAATGTGAAGCCAGCTTCAGCAGTTCAGGAGTTCCTAAGCAAGTTAGTGAGACCTTGTCTCAAAATAAAAAAAAATGAGGTTGAAGATGTGACTCAGTGGTTAAGCATTCCTGGCTTCATTCCTTGGTTGGCACCCCTGCACCCCCCCCCACACACACACACAAAGAAGAAATTAAGAACTAAGTGGGTAGGTTTATTGTTTTTTATTTTCAGTTCTTTTCAAATCTTGTTTCCTGCTAAATTTTTCAAGTCTGGCTTTTATCTCCTAGGACATAGTAAATATAGTTGTTTCCTGGTCACCTAATAATTATAGTATTTGGAATTCTTCTGGATCTGATGGTGATGGTTTTTCCTCAGTGGATTTTGTCTGTTCATATGTTTGTGTGCTAGGTCTTGTATTTGAAACATTGTTTATAGAAACAGAGGTATGGGTGTTTATGTGTTTCTTCAGGTGCCAGATGATTTGAAGCTGAGTCCAGGGAACTTGCAGCTCACTCTTCTTATTCATTGGATGCAGGCTTTGGGGTCTCATATCTCAGGTGCAGGAGCAGTTCATTAAGTGTCTCCTGTGCAGGGCTTCCTGGCCACCACTGGCCAGTCAGCAAATTTTCCCCTTCCCCCATCATGCCCCCTGCTTTGAATTTCCATTTTTTCCAGGATATTTATTTGGTAATATTCATTACGATCTTGTTAGCTTTCTTGATATTCTTTTTAAAAAAAATTTTTTTTAAGTTGTTGACGCACCTTTATTTTTTTCATTTATTTATATGTGGTGCTGAGAATCAAACCCAGTGCCTCACACATGCTAGGCAAGCACTATACCACTGAGCCACAACCCCAGCCCCTTTCTTGTTTGTTTGTTTGTTTGGTATTGAGGATTGAACTCAGGGGCACTCGACCACTGAGCCACATCCCCAGCCCTATTTTGTTTTTTTTGGTTTTAATATTTATTTTTTAGTTGTAGGTGGACACAATATCTTTATTTTTTCTATGTGGTGCTGAGGATCGAACCCAGTGCCTCATGCATGCTAGGCGAGCACTCTACCACTGAGCCACCACTCCAGCCCCTATTTTGTGTTTTTTATGTAGAGACAGGGTATCACTGAGTTGCTTAGTGCTTCGCCCTTGCTGAGGCTGGCTTTGAACTCGTGATTCTCCTGTCTCAGCCTCCCTAAGTGCTGGGATTACAGGCTTGCGCCACTGTGCCCGGCTCCCCTTTCCTGATATTCTTAAAAACACATATTTATATTATATTTATTTTTTGTGGAATTATTTAGTCTATTGTTGGAAGCAGAAAATGGGCTCTTATTTTTGTGGACTTACATTACTCTAACATTAACTTCAAAACAATTGATCATGGGTGTTCTCTTATCTCACTGTGACACTGTGTAGAACCTTGGCCGAATGGGTCAGGTAAACCATGTGGCCTGTGGTGTCGGTTGGTGGCCAGCTGCCTCCATTCCTCCTCCCCCCAGTGCTGGGGATTAAACGCATATGCTAAGCAAGTGCTGTACCACTGAGCTACACCCACAGCCATTCTTAAAGTTTTGAAAATGGATGGGTTTAGGGCAAGGCCATCGGCACAGATCTTGTGCCATGGCAGTGATGCCTTTTTTTTAGGATCTTCTAACCCCAGATAAATTTGCCAACTCAATATGTTCTTCTTGGATGCTCAGAGGTGACTAGTTCTTCCTAGATCTCACTAAATTGCGGAGGCTGGCTTTGAACTTGTAATCTTCCTGCCTAAGCCTCCAAAGTAGCTGGGATTACAGGAGTGTGGTACCATGCTTGGGGCTGCCTGTTTAACTCCCAGCTCTGCCACTTACTAGCAGTATGATCCTGAGCAAATAACTTTGCTGTGCCTGTTTGCTTGTTTAGAAAATGGAAATATTAATTGTATTTACTTCATAGAGTGATTATGCCAGTTAAAGTAATAACTAAACTTTAGAACATTTCCTGACTCAAGAGTATTCACTAGCCGGGCGCGGTGGCGCAAGCCTGTAATCCCAGCATTTAGGGAGGCTGAGACAGGAGAATCGCGAGTTCAAATTCAGCCTCAGCAACGGTGAGGCGCTAAGCAACTCAGTGACACCTTGTATCTACATAAAACACAAAATAGGGCTGGGGATGTCGCTCAGGGGTCGAGTGCCCCTGAGTTCAATCTCCAGTACCAAAAAAAAAAAGTATTCACTAGATGTAGTTTGGCTGTTGTTACCACCTGGAAAATTTGGAAATGCCTGATTTTCTCTTTGGCTCTCTTATTTTCCAGATCTAGGATCCAGCGTCTTCTCATGGGTCATTTGTTCTCTGTGAGTGTCTTTCAGAGTGGAGTTAGGGTGTTGGCTGACTTCATGTCACTGATTGGGGAAGGAAGAGAGAAAGTCTTGCATTTGAGAGGCCATCTGCCTTCAAGTGGGGCTGGGGCAGCAGGGCCACTGTCCTGGGGTTGTGGGGTGTGCTGGGGTCTGGGCTCTGGCTTGTGGCTCTTTTTTTGTAGAGTGAGAATGTGCTCCATGGACAGTCTTTATTGTGAATAGTAGCCTGGTGAGGATTTGACCCTGCTGCACTGTTCATGAATGGATTGTAGATCCCAGGGTACAAGAGCTTTCCTCGTTAGAGGAAGACATGGAAAATCAGCTGCCACAGAGTGGGTTTACTATTTATTGTCTCTTTTAGGGTTTATTTTGTTGGCTTTTGTTTGGTTTATAGTTAACCTGTTTTCTAATTCTTTTCCTTCTTTCTTGTCTATTGGCCTTTTTGTCATTGGGTCACGTTTACTTGAGGGGAAAGGATGGTGGTACAAATGTCACTGTCTGTAGGGTAATTACCAGTTTATAAATACATTGTGAGACATTTCTGTGAGGCAACAAGGTAGGTTAACTTCATCTTTTTTTTAAAAATTTTTTTAGTTGTAGATGGTCAGATATCTTTGTTTTATTCATTTGTATGTGGTGCTGAGGATCGAACCCAGGGCCTCACGCATGCGAGGCAGGCGCTCTACCACTGAGCCACAATCCCAGCCCAGTTAACTTCATTTTTGCAAATGATAAGTGAGACTTGTAAGATAAATTGTGCACATTGCAGAACAAGTGGCAAAACTAGGAAGCATTTAAACTTAGTTTTCCCAATTCCAAATATAGTATTTTTTCTAGAGCATCACCCAGGAGAACCAATAGAAAACAGGTTTCATAGAGGAAGCAATTGTACCTTGTTAAAATTAAAGCATATTGTCTATTTTGCTCACTGAAATAAAATTTTGTATTCAGATTTTTTTTGTAATTTTAATTTTTTTAAATTAACACTGGGAATTGAATCCAGGGGCACTTAACCACTGAGTTACATCCTCAGCCCTTTTTTATTTTTATATCGAGACAGTGTTTCACTAAGTTGCTGAGGCTGGCCTGGAACTTGTAATCCTCCTGTCTCAGCCTCCTGAGTCACTGGGATTACAGATGTGTGTCACCATACCTAGCCTCAGATGATTTTTTAAGTCTGATTTTCTTGGTCTCTTTCTTTCTTGACTCTAGGAAAGAGAACAGTGCTTAACACTCCTAGGACATCATGTCAAAGGAGGCTTCAGTTGAGTAGGTGGGAGGAGGGCTTTGTGGTCCCTGCTCCTCATCTTTGCTTGGGAGAGACAGTGAACAGTAGTCAGGAGTTTGTGTTACAGTTATACTTGGCACCTCCCAGCTGTGCTTGTGGCTGCCCTCCACCTGTCTTGTGCTGAAACGGGAACCTGAATGGGTCTGGAGCAAGGCCATCCACACAGATCTTGTGCCATGGCAGTGATGCCTTTTTGTTTAGGATCTTCTAACCCCAGATGAATTTGCCAACTCAACATGTTCTTCTTAGTTTGGAGGTGGACTTTTTGTTAGTGATATTTTTGAAACAATCCTTTGAAGTAGGTATAGGTGTAAACATTTGTATTTTTCAGTTTTGTGGGGGTTTTGTTATTTTTGTTTTGTTTTGTTTTTTTATTTTTGGTCCGAGGGATTGAACTCAGGGGCACTCGACCACTGAGCCACATCCCCAGCCCTATTTTGTATTTTATTTAGAGACAGGGTCTCACTGAGTTGCTTAGTGCCTTGCCGTTGCTGAGGCTGGCTTTGAACTTGTGATCTTCCTGCCTCAGCCTCCGACAGTGCTGGAATTACAGGCATGTGCCATCACGCCTGGCTTTAATTTTGTGTTTTTAAGTGCAAAACTGTAGAAGACTGTTTGGCTTATAAATGTTCTTAAAAGATTTAGAACATTATTTCTACATATTTTGGAGTTCTGTTGAGTTTGAGGAAATGGTGAAGTTTAGAGTGAGTCCCTTGCTTACTCTTAAAGCTCGTTTCACAGCAATTAATCATCCAGATGATATTCCTCCCATGTCTGTGTCCCCAGCCATACGGAGAGGACCCATAAACTGTAAAAAGGCCCATTGGCTTTTATTTGGAGTGGACTAGACCTATGGAACTCAACTCTGCCTTTGCTTCATTTGACAGGTTGACCTATGATATTGGTACTTCCAATAAAATCAAGTCTGAATGCTGTGGTTGAATGCTTTTCTTCCACTGTTATGCCTAGGATCATTAAGATCACATTGTTGGGGTTTGGGGTTGTGGCTCGGTGGTAGAGCACCTCACACGTGTGAGGCACTGGGTTCAGTTCTCAGCACCACATGTAAATAAATTAATTAAGCCTTTTGATTTGCATTGTTTACATTTTTAATAGTAAGTCAAGTGGTTCTTGTCAGGAAGTGATCCATTATGTTCATCTACTTTTAATTAAATAGAGGTCCATCGACAATTAAAAAAAAAAATAAAAAAATAAAAAGATCACATTGTTTCATCCTCTTTTGAGGTCCATTTTTGTTTTACTCTGTGTGTTGTTTGTAAATTCACACGTGGTCAGTTGGTGTTAAAAGAGCTTTTTGAATTTTAAACATGTCTGATTCCTTGGTTCCACATGTCTTTGAGCTTAGCTATATGTGAAATAACTTGTAGTATTTTTACATTTTGTACTAAACCTAGGTACTTTCTTTCAAGGGTCAGAGCCTTTGGAAAGTAACTTAAGTGGCTTTTGTCAGGAAGTGGTGATCTATTATGTTTATTCACTTTTCTGGAAAGGTGAAAATCAACCTGCCTCTTAAGTTTGATGAAAAGCAAGATTCCCTGCAGAGAATGAGGGAGGGATTATAGAAACCCCTTCTCACTATTAATTTTCTTCACCAATTAAAACTTTTGGATTTTTTGTTGTTTTGGGTTTTGTGCTGGGGATGGGACCCAGGGACCTCTTTGCATGCTGAATATCTCTGAGTTACACCCCAGCCCAAAACTTTCCATCTTTTTCTGTTAACTTTGCTTTTGTCAGAAGGAGAATTTATATTGTCTACTTAATTCACTCACCTTCTGAATGCTTGCTGTATGTGTCCATAGGAGAACTAAAGTCCCATGCTGAGGGTGAAGTAACTGAGAGTGCTGACCCTAGTTCTTGCTCTAGGGAGGTATTGGGAAATGTGGGATTTGCTGTAGACTTTAAGGCGAATGGTATGTCAGTCAGTAAAGCCAATATTGCTTAGGCGTAGGAACAGCTTGAACAAGGCAAGGCTGCAAAGGGACGTGCTGGATGCTCTGGGGAAGACGCAAAACTGAAGTGTAGAGGTTGGGGGGACGTGAGTGTTAGACCTGGGCTTCAGTCCCCCAGCCTGTCTTCTTCAGTGACCAGCTATGTAAACTTTTTAGTTTAATTAAGCTTTCTGAGCCTGTTTCCTCATCCACAAAACAGTTAATTACACCACAAAGTTAAGATTAAATGAGACTGTTTCCTCACATAGTTTAACCAATTAAAAACTAGTTCTTTGGTTCCTTTCGAATTTTATTTATCTTAAAATTGATGTTAGTTAAGCCAATTTCTAGAAGGTGATTGTACATGACCCTCACCAGCACACTGGGTGCAGTGCATCACACTCACCCAGTTTCCTTCTTCCCCACTTAAATTCCTTCCCTTCATGTTTCTTTTTTGACTTCTCTCCCTCTTAACCTCTTTTTTTTTTTTTTTTTTGGTACTGGGTATTGAACTCAGGGGCACTCGACCACTGAGCCACATCCACAGCCCTATTTTGTGTTTTTTGTAGAGACAGGGTCTCACTGAGTTGCTTAGTGCCTTACCGTTGCTGAGGCTGGATTTGAACTCGTGATTGTCCTGTCTCAGCCTCCCAAAGTACCGGGATTACAGGCATGTGCCACCGCGCCTGGCCTTCTTAACCTCTTACTGGTGGAGCGATTTGAAGATCAATTTTACACTGAATCCTAGATTTTAAACCTTTTTTTGACCTCACCAAATGCCAGCCTGGTACATGCTACACTGCTACACTGGCTTATGCACATAGACCCACAGAACTGAAGCGGAGGTTTCACAAAACAGTTCTTGGACATCATTTCACTGTGCGTCACAGACATTTTGTCCTGCATTTTCTTTTTTGGGGGATGGGGCACTGGGGATTGAACTGGGGATCAATTGCATTTTCATGAAATATAGTTCATGAAGTTTGGATTTTCACCTGTGAAGGACAGAGCACTGGTGCTCAACTAGTGTTGCTACTGCTATTTGTCATCTTGGTTGTCTGTCATCCACTTCTGACCCATTGGCAATTTCTTTGAGTTCTGACTTCAGAATGTGTCCTTTATTGGACCACATATCACCACCTCCATCCAAATTCACCCCTGTAGCCAACATTCCTTATCCAGACTACTGAAATAACTTCACTGACTCTTCGGCTGCTGCCCTTGGCCCTCCCATGGTTAGTTTTCCATAGAACGGCAAGAGTAGCCAGCTGAAAACTGAAACCAGGCATGTCAGTTATCTCCAGCTCAAAGTATCCCAAAGACTTCTAATAAAGTTCAAACTTACTCTTTGGACCTTATTTCTTCATGGCCTTTCACCAGTACTTGTTAAGCAGTGCTGTGAGAGCTGGTGAGTTTTTACACGCAGAGCCTGGTCCTGGAGGTCCATTGGGCCTGATGCTTGGAGCAAAGCCAGGCTGCAGTGGGGCTTCCCATCTGTGGCTCCCCCAGTAGTGGAACTTGATTCACACTGACTGTCTGGGTTAAGTTCATGCTGCCAGCAGCCACAGAGACCAAAACAGGATAGATGGTCTCACTCAAGGAGGGCTTTGAGAAAAGGGGCATTGGAACAGGTCATTCCAGACACTGGAGCAGCATGAGTAGGGGCCTGGAGGTCTAAAGCACATTTGGGAAATGGAGAAAAGTTTGGTGTCACTGGAGTAGGAGGTATGAGGTGAAGGTGGAAGTTCTGTTGGTGTCAGAAACTAAAGGGTCTGGAATGAATTCCATGCTCTGAATGCTGATATTTTCTCTGATTAGCAAAAAACAAACAAACAAAAAACAAAATATGTCAGACAATCAGAAAACACAGGGACTAATGGTATCTGTGAACCTATAACTAAATGCATGCCACAGTCAGAACCTTCCTAGTACCTTCCTCCCTTTACCTAGATACACCTTCCCAAACGCCATGCCTTTTCCACCTTCGTTGTGACTGAGATTTGTCCTTGTTCACACACAGCTGGAGAGCTGGTTTGGGAAAATTCCATTGTTGACTCAAGTCTGTTGTAGTGTACCCATGCTTGCATGTGTACACATAGCCTGGCCCTACAGAGCCATGGTACCTCCTCAGGCTGCTTGGCCCTGACTCCATTGGACTGAATACATACCCTGGCTGTCCAGCAGAGTGAAGTGTTACAGACTTTTCCTTATACTTTGTCCCTCAGAAAATCAACCATCTTTCCAAGAAGCCCAGATTGTATTTAGTAGGAAATGGCAGTTAGGGACCCCAAAACTCTGTGTGTCACCTTGGTCCTTAGGATTAACTGTTTTCTTCTAAAACTGCCATGTATTTGGGGGGAGTGATATGTAGCTCTTTTTAATTCACCTAGAGTTTGTTTTTATAGATATTGTGAGTTGGGGTCTAATAATTATTTTTCTCCCTAAAAGGTAACATGTTATCCAACATCCTTTAATTTTTTTCTATTTTTTTGGTACTGGGAATGGAACCAAGGAGCACTTAACCACTGAGCCACACATCCCCGGCACACCTCCCCCCCCTTTTCTTCTGTCTTGAGACAGGGTCTCACTAAGTTGCTGAGGCTGACCTCGAACTTGTGATCTTCCTGCCTCAGCCTTCCAAGTCACTGGGATTAACCCAGCTTTATTTTAATTATAATTTAGAAAGAAATTTTGTTATATAGTAGGATAGGTACTTCTTTTATAGTTTTCCAGATTTTCTTGACTGGTTTTACACATTTTCTTTAGATTTTCCTTAGATGAACTTTGGAATTAGTTTATCAAACCCTAATGGAAGCATGCCATACACAGGCAGCTAGGAGTGCCATGCCTGGAAAGGTGACATGGTGGGGGGCACGTGGGATGAGGCTGAAGAGCTTGGGAAATTGGTTATGATGAGCAAAATAAGTCAGTTGGTTGCACAAGCATGTAATATTTATTGAAGATAATGGGAGGTAAGTTTCTTACTGTTTGAGGAAGGATATTGCAAACATGGAAAGATGAAAGGCTCCGAAGGACCCTGAGGTGTGGGATTGGAATCGGAGGTGCAAGTACGAACTCAGAGTCTTTAACATGTGAATAAATTTATATATATACATACACACAAATATGTATGTGTATATATTTATTTACATGCATATGTATGTGTAACATATCTAACATAGTTACTTAGATGTAGGAGGGAATGTTCATGTTTATGTGTGATATTTTGTGTTAGAAGCAGTGACATCTAGATCTTGGTTTCTAAGTACTATGTTCCTCTGAAGGAGTCAAATGTCCTTGAAGAAGTGGCTGGTACCATGGGTTGGGGCAGGGAAAGTCCAGATGAATTTGAAGAATCATTTGCCAGGGAGTAGAGGAGTTCAAAGAAGGAAACATGTCAAAAGGACACCAAAGCTGGTTCAAAGAGGTTTCACCACTGGCCAGATGTGGGACAGTTTGAGTGTCAGATGAAAGAACAAGGAAGCAAGCTCTGCCTGTTAATAAATGTAGACGGAATGATGGATAGAGTATCACTCTTTGGCAACCGTCATAGAGATAATGGATTCTTATGGGTGCTAACTGTGGGTGGGGATTTGACAGAGAATGAGATATTGGCAAAATCTTAGAATCTCTCCAACAAATGGTCATTATGAAGAAGAATGTGATAGCATTGCAGTGGGGAAAGCTGTTGGACATATTAACTGTTGACTGATTAAATATGGTTAACCATACCCCTGGCAGAGAGGTTGCTATCAATTCCCTCCACAGTGTAGTATTGCTGCCAGAAAAGCATGGTATGATTTGAGTGGTCAAGGAAATGCAGACTAGTCTTAGGCCAGGACTCATCCTACAGAGTGAAAGGATCATGCTCTGGCAGGGACATGGAAGTCAGGAGAAGACTGAGGAATTACTCCAAGTTGACAGGCACTTATAGACATGTAACTGGATGGGATCATGGACCAGAAAGGAAGAAAAGACCTTGTTTGGGCCATTGACAGAATGCAGGTGGGGCCTGTGGGCTGGATGGTAGTATAGTGTCAGTGTTGATTTCTTGATATGGAGGCTTGCATGCTGGTTTTGTCTTTGTGTCCTTGTTTTTAATAACTATTCATTGGAATATTTGGGGGCAATGGGACTTTATGTCTTGATCTGGAAACACTTATGACATTGGGTATGTATAGACACCATAGCAAGTAATACACAACACTGAATTGGGTAGGCTTGTTGAAGACGTTATATGAGCACCTTGAAGTTTTCTATACATTTGAATTTTTTTCCCTCACATGTGTTAGACATATGTAGGCAAATGTTTACCACTGAGCTATATTCCTAGCTTTCCCCTACCCCTGATTTTATTTGCATGAGACAGAGTCTTACTAAGTTCCCCAGACTGGCCTCAAACTTGCAATCCTCCTGCCTTAGCCTTCCAAGTTGCTGGGATTACAGGTGTACGCCCCCACACCAGGTGCTAATACTTCTTTATTCTGATTAGAACTCAGAGTTTTACAAATTAATCATGGAAACTTGATTTCTTTATGATACTGGCCCTTTTTGTCTAGTTACACTGTGTTCTTCCAGTTTGTCTCATTTTGAACTCTTTGGGCTCTTCAATAAAGTTGATAATTTTTGTCATATAGCTTTTTCCTACTTCTATTTTGGACTAGTCTTTGGTAATTTGAATTTTGACTCAAAATTATATTTAAATGAATTATAAAATGAAACACTTTGACTGTAAGGGGCAGCCTTGTTTGTTGTCTGCAAAGGTTTAAAATTATATACTCACATAACCTTTAAATGAGAAAGAGAATTCAGTGCCATTTGAAAAACCTCGAGGCACAACAATTAAATTCCCACAGGGAGCCCAGCTAGCCCCTGTGATGCCACTGGCGTTACCTTTCTCCTGCCCCCTTTCTGGGGACACTGGGCTATCTTGCACAAATGTGGTCATTGGAAGTAATCTTGGGATGCGCCTGAGTATAAGACAGGTAGCTCTTGAGTGGGCACCAGGCCAGGATGGGGCCCAGCCTCTTTCCATCTATCCAGGAGCAGATTTATGGCATTTCCCTGTAGAGTCACAGAAACTTGCAGTTGATGGGATGCTTCAGCTTCTTGGTTGTTTAGGATTATGTCTAAAAATAGGTCTCCCACTGTGGAGTGGAATTTAGCTGTTTTTAGACCTGATTCTGGAAAACAGCTCTGAGCCAGTGATTCTGTGAGCACACCCACTTGGGAATCAGTGTCTAAGGTGTACTCAGTGTTGGCTCTGGGTTCCCGGAGCATGGTTATGTCTGGCAAGCTCCCTCTCCTGCTGGCCTCTGGGTTTGTGGGGTCTCCTGTGCCTCTTTTCTTCCTCATGGACATAGAAGTGCTTTGCTGCCAGTAGGAACAGATAGAGCAGAGATGCTATTGAGATACTGTAAGAGGTATACTTTTTAAATGAGATTAGTGAAGTTTTTAGTGATTTTTCTACACAAACACTAATGTAAATAGAAATAAAAAAGGAGAAAATATATCCACAGTCCTTCCATTATGGATAGTCAAAAGGTGTTCATTTTTCCATGACACTCCCTTTAGCCTGGGTCTAAGTGAATGCCTAATTTCTAGATAGTGTAATCATTGCACAGGTATGAGGTGTTTTTGTTTTTGTTTGTTTTGGGCACTGAGGATTGAACTCAGGGGTACTCGACCACTGAGCCACATCCCCAGCCCTATTTTGCATTTTATGTAGAGACAGGGTCTCACGGAGTTGCTTAGCACCTTGCCCTTGCTGAGGCTGGCTTCGAACTCGCGATTCTCCTGTCTCAGCCCTCCCCAAGTGTTAGGATTACAGGCGTGCGCCACCATGCCTGGCCAGGTATGAGTTTCTGTGCTGCTCTTCTTCATCTGATAAGCATTTCTAGGGAACTAGAATCTTTGGAATAATTTTTATAATGCTACTATATTTTTATACTTTTATTTATTTTTATGTGGTGCTGAGGATTGAACCCAGTGCCTCACCGTGCTACAATAACAGCCCCAATAATTTTTAATAATTATGCTTCGTTGGAGAGGATATACCATAGTTTGCCTAATCATTTTTAAGTGATGAAGAGGTTGTTGCCAGTTTTTTTTTTCCTCCTTACAGATATCACTGGAGCCATCTGGTATTTGTGTTTTGTTTGGCTGTTTTGAGATTTTATTATCAACTTTTTTCTGCAAAGAGTTGTAATGATCTTCGCTGCTTTTGCTTTTTTTTTTTTTTTTTGTACCATCTTCACCCCTACCTCACCAGTGGGATACAATCTTGAATAGTTTTACAAATTTAATAATTGTAAATTTGTGCTTTTCCTTTTTTTACCTGCATGTATTTAATCATGGTAGAAGGTGGGCTTTTTTTTATAGCTTACTTGGCTGATTCAGTTTTCTTTTGACCCCAGAGAGCAAGCTGCTTATATCTGCAGCTTCTGGTGGATTTCTTGTCCCTTAGAAAGAACAGATACGTGAATTCTGATTGAGTTCATTCTTTAGCTGCTTTCAGGCTCCTTTCTGGACTTCTAAGCTAGGAAGCAGCTAGCACCATCAGCATATCTTTTTTTTATTCTAACTGCCTAATTGTACTGAGACAGCTGTCAGTCACTGAGGATGAGCTAGGCTCTGCCCATGTGCAAACTGTACATAGAATATGAAATATCAAATCAAGTCACTGGGCAGATCTGTGTTTCTGATATTCTCAGTATGCACACACATGAAACATATGCTGCAGATATGTCTGGTACAAGCAGGTTAACCCAGTTCCAGCCAATTTCAAGATTCCTTTCTAGAGTTATTCCCAGTCTGTGAGAGTAGTGTAGCACTATCCTGCTGCTGGTTCAAGGAAGGCTTCTGTCAGCCTGGGATTCTGGGCTGGGCAGTTCATATCCCACCTCTCCATTTACTATGAATGTTTCATTTATTAACTTCTCTGAGTCTCAGTTTACAAAGGGAGTGCTAACACATCTTAGATCAAGGTGAGGATTGAGTCTATTAACATTTATGTAAAGCACTTAGTAGAGTGTGTGGTGTGGTAGGCATGCAGAAACATGATAGCCAGTTATTACATTGTGACCCAGGTGTTTGACGCAGTTTTTAAAAGCATGGATTTTTGACACAGTTTTTAAAAGCAAGGAACATGGAGTGTTCCTTGCCCAATTGTAGTGCAGTGAAAGAAAGGACCATGGGCTTAGAATCAAAAGAATTTGAGTAAAAGACTATCAGTTCCAACTTATCCTAAAAGAATAATTTCTGGAAAATTGACAGAATTTATCCTGGGTTTTTATCCCCATCCACTAATCAATTAATATATAAAATCAGCCTGACATGTACAAGTTGCTTAGTAAGTAGTGATTGTTATATAAGTAGCACATGCCTTAAGTACTAGTTACAGGTAAAGGCACTTGACTAAGTTTGTTTTCACTGAGTGAGGTAGAGGCAACAAATTCTCTGCTTTAAGTAAGATTTGTAGAAATCACATTGCAGCAGCTGTTAGGATTCTGAGAGCCACGTGACCTGAAAGGAATTTGTGGGCCTACAGGTGATTCAGAGAAGGTCCCAAGGTGAGAGGGGCAATGCATAGAGGAGCTGCACAGAGGAACCAGAAAGGCTTGTTGGAAAGGGTGGAAAGAGCAGAAGCTGTGCAGAGAAGAGGCCAGAGGATGACCAGGCCTGTGCAGAGGCTGTGCAGCTCTTCTTTTCTTTTCTGGCTGCCTGGTGCTGGGACAGAGAGCTTTGGAGGGCATTCTTTCAGGCCAGAAAGATGGAAATTGCCATGACAGGAGTGGAGAGGAAGAGGACAGATATGGGAAAAAGGGTATTGTGATTAGGCAGCATCTTCAAGTGAAGAGTTAAGGTAAGAGATGAATTTGGGCTTACTCTACAAGAGCTTCTGGCTTGGGAGGATTGTGGTTTTTCCTTTAGGATAGAAAGCTGAGGTGGTTGAAGAAAGAACAGCATTATCTTTGTTACTGAAAATGAATTGGTAACTGCCTAAGAATAAATAGACTTTGCCATCTTTTTTATTTTATTTTATTTTACTTGTTTGGTATTGGGGATTGAACTCAGGGGTACTCGACCACTGAGCCACATCCCTAGCCCTATTTTGTGTTTTATGTAGAGACAGGGTCTCACTGAGTTGCTTAGTGCCTCGCTGTTGCTGAGGTTGGCTTTGAACTTGCAATACTCCTGTCTCAGCGTCCCAAAGTGCTGGGATTACAGGTGTGCGCCACCACACCCTGCAACTTTGCCATCTTTATAGAAATTATTCCTGCTGCAAGTGGTACTGTCCAGTCATTTCCTGTAGAAGTGACTGATCTGTCTCCCCATTTCCAACTGAAGAGGTCCAGAAGTCTTACCTTCTCTCTCTCTGCATGGCCATTAAAAAAACCTTTCTGGAGTGGTATTGGCCAAATTATATTGTTATATTGTATATTGTGTACATGTACAAATATGTAACAACAAATCTCATGAGTATGCACAACTATAATGCACCAATAAAAAAAAAACTTGGGGGCGGTCCCTTTTCTGTATGGGTAATGAGTCCTACAGACCAACACCCACTCTATCTCTGGTTCAGAGCCCACCTCCTGCTAGCTGCTGTTTTTAGTATCCCTTCCAGTTTTGAGCCTTGGGCATTTTATTGCAGCATAGCTGTGCATTTTTGCCTGACATTTCTAGATATTTTGTTGAAGGAGAATTTCTAGTCCCTGTTGTATGCCATGTTGCATGAAATAGAAGTCTCTCACTCCCTAAGAGGTAATAGTGTGCTCTGAAATCCTAGGAACGAGAGAACTTTGTCAGGGTCCCGGTAGAAAACAGATGGCACATTCACACTGGTAACTTGAGGAGCATTTAATTGTATCATTGAGAGTTCATTCAGGAAAAGAGAAGCTTCCCATTCCAGGTATGAAGGGTTCTAATGCAGGAATTAAGGGTTGACCCAGCCTTGGAAGAACTGGGGTTGGGGAGCCCAAGCAAGCTGCTCCTGCTGATTGGCTCAAGCACCACAGTGGGTGTTGTCAAGAGCTTCTGGGGAAGCCCCTGTGAGTTCAAGTCTGCTGTTGCTGCCTTCAGGGTATGTCAGCCACTCCTTTTCTTCTGTCTTCCAAATCTCATGCTTTTCTTTGCAAAGTCTAATCCAGAGCCGAGAAGGAAAGGTGGAGCCCAGCTTCTGACGTGCACAGGAGAACATGGAAGTGGGGTGATTGTGATGCCGAGTTGACAATGCAGATTTTTATAATAAAGGGAACAGCTGAGCAGGATTTGGGGAAAGAAT
Organism: Xerus rutilus; assembly: GCA_028644305.1. Taxonomy (NCBI): domain Eukaryota; kingdom Metazoa; phylum Chordata; class Mammalia; order Rodentia; family Sciuridae; genus Xerus; species Xerus rutilus. The sequence continues at coordinate 5,962,118 of CM053403.1, forward strand.
GGGAGAGCTGAGTCTTCTGGCCTGGTGATCACAGGGAATTGTTACCGCCTCTTAAGGTAAGAGGAAGAAGTATTTCCTGGAGCCAGGGGAACATGGCTAAATGTAAAAGCTGACAGCTGCGGCCATTGGTAGAAAATCTTCACCAGTCTCAGTAACTTCAGGGTAGGAGGCCGGAAAATAAACCCCTCTGTCTCACTGTCTCCAAACTGGGGTAGACGCCAGCTGGTGGTAGAGCTTGCTGGTAGCCCCTACTACGCCCAGCACAGGGCATAAAATCAGGAGGGAGGTGAGTGAGGATTGAGCCTTGGGAGCAAACAGAGAACGTCCCCTGCACAGAGGCCATAACCAGAAGCATATAGGTTGTTGATAGCTTGAGAAAGGGAGCATTTTTAAAGAAATGAAGAGGAACCAGCAGAATGTCAGGGGTTATACTCCTAACGGAAGAGGACATGGGTACTTAGAGAAACTCTCTTGAAGACAGTTTGGATACTTTTGGGGAGTGGGATGGTATTGGCCATGTGAAGGCAGAATATACAGAGGTTAATGTTGATTTTCTGTAAGATAGCAAGGTTGTTGGCCCTCCACCAGGATGGAGATCGCAGCCACAGCTGGGTGGTGGGTACATAGACTCTGGAGTGTGCAGGCACGTTTTGGGCCTCAGTACATCTTTATGGTCTGTGCAGAAAGTTCAGAATATGTGAGAAAGTTAGGAGAGAGAGTAGAGGAAGAATGTTGGTAAACCTCTTTTTAAAGTATGTATGAAAATTCCTTATGATTGACTTTCTTTGCGGTTGCAGATTTTCTTTACCACATATTTATATTCAAACAAGGGAATTCAGGCATTTATCACTATTAATCACAGTGCTTTAAAACTGATTACACTGATGCTATTTTTTTTTTTTTTGGTACTGGAGATTGAACTCAGGGGCACTCGACCACTGAGCCACATCCCCAGCCCTATTTTGTGTTTTATGTAGAGACAGGGTCTCACTGAGTTTCTTAGCACCTCACCATTGCTGAGGCTGGCTTTGAACTCGCAATTCTCCTGTCTCAGCCTCCCTAAGTGCTGGGATTACAAGCTTGTACCACTATGCCCGGCTTGATGCTTTTTTTAAAACGGTGGGATAGTATTGAGGTGATCTCTTATGCTAATGGTAAAATTACAAATACTCCAAGTTTACCTTTTCTATTGCTGGTATATTTAGTTTCCCTCATTGCTGTACTTGAAATTGCTAAAAAAAATAAACTTGCAACCACCTCTGGTATTCATGCTTCATGTTGTATGTTAAGAATATTTAGTGTCACTGGAACCCTGCAGGAGGTATTGGTTATCAGTGTTTTTTCTTTTAGTCAACAAACTAACAATAGGGGGAAGGGCATCATACAGGATAGGGAATCTACAGGGAAGGGCTGAGAAGAGACCTGAGGAGGAATTATCTCCACATCTGGAGAGGGTTCTCAGTAACCAGATAGCTTACAGTTCCCTGTGCTGATGTTTAATCTAAAATGGCCTTTAACTTGTATCTTTCCTATTGTTAGAGATCACTGGGCTGCAACAAGGAACCAAACACAAGCTCAGAAGTAGCTCAGCTAGGCAAACTTTCCTTCTGCAGAGAGGTGTGCTCCAAAAAAAGTCTGGCAAGCAGGCACACTTGGGTGGGCAGTTTATCTGTTTTTATCCCTAACACAGCACTATCCCCTTGGCCTGATAGGAGCAGCCCAGGGTTAAGATCTGTGTGATTGGCTAATTTTAAAACTGGGGAGGGCAAAGGGAAGGATATAGTTAAGGTAGCTATGGTTGGATACAGGTTGGAAAGCTCAAAATGGCCATGATTAGATCTTACATCCCAATTAAGGCTAAATACTGTATTCTGAAAATGGATCACTGCCCTTTATTTCTCACACTATTTAGAAAAATACTGAGCAAATGACACCATTGTTTATACATTCAGAACTTCAGAAACCTGATTTTATTTGCAGAAGAATTATTTAAACAACGTGTATATGGGGATTCTCTCTCAAGGCAACCTTTCCTTCCTTCAACTGCCCAGATTTCGTGGTTTTGTTCTAGAGTAGAAGAGTGCTGCAAGTGGGAGAAATACGCACGAGTGGACTTGTTTGTGACGGCCCTAGAAATGACAGGAGGTGAAGAACCAGATGGGGCAGGCCTGGCCTGGAGGTCCTTTGGAGAATGCATGCACGAGTTGACCTCTGACAGGACAGTAGTATCTGTTACTTTGTGTGGAAGACCCTCTGGGTAGGGTAGCATTAAGAACATGCATGGCCTGTAGGAACTGCCACACTGGCTGTCAGCCTTGGTGCTTTTGGAGCTTTGCGAACTCCATGCCTTAGTTTTCTTCTTTGTAAAATGAGGACAGTAGGGTTGTGAGAACTAAATGAGTTAGAGCATGTCAGAGTTGGAACAGTGTCAGGCATTGTGATGCATGCTCGAGTAGCTATTACGAACAGTATACCTGTCCAGCAGATTCGTTGAAACAGAAACAATAGTGCATCACAGGCTTTGACGAATATGAGAAGCAGTTTTCTTTAGATTCTGGCTTTTTGCGGGTGGGGGGTATCTGTTTAAAGATGGCTTTGCGTTACATGACTATATTTTGAAACTGAATCCTTCAGATGTAGGATATTTCAGGAGGAAGTGTGTCAGGCTTTCAGAGATTGGAGTTACTGACCATCTTCCACTGTGATCCATGTTTACTTTCTGAAGTCTTTCCTCACATTTCTCATGTGTACCCAGGCTAAATTGGGTTTTCCCTTAAAACTGGATCCATAGGACTTGACAGGCAAGTCTTCAGCATCCTCCAGCTCTGCCTTTAGGTTAAGCATGTTGTTTTCTTTTCCTGCATTCTCCTATCCCCACAGCACCATCTCTGAATAAGTGAGTTCTAGCATGGTTCTCTAAGGCCTAGTTCTTAACACCAGTTAGTCATTCGTGCACGGTGCCTGCCACATGCTCCTTGTTGTTAATGACATGAAGAGTACAACTAGGATCAGGCAGTCTTTGCCCTTTAGGAGTTTACATGCTAGTCAGAGCGAGACAGCAAACAAGTAGCATATGTGCATCTGTTGGGAATAAGTACAGGGGTGGGATTGGGTTAAGAGCCAGGGTGAGGATGTGGAGTTAGCTGTTTTTAATAGGTTGGCCAGGGAAGGCAGTAGTAGTCAGATGATACTTGAAGGAGATGAGAGAGACAAGCCATGTGGCTGTAGGAAGAGCCTAGCAGGCAGACCAGAGTTACTGTGTAGAAGTTTGGGTGGATCAAGTCCAGCATCAAGGAGATGCTGAATCTGACTTACTATTTTTTTTTTTTTTTTTGATAGCAAAGATTGAACTCAGGTATGCTTAACCACTGAGCCACATCCCCAGCCCTATTTTGTGTTTTATGTAGAGACAGGGTCTCACTGAGTTTCTTAGCACCTCACCATTGCTGAGGCTGGCTTTGAACTCGTGATTCTCCTGTTTCAGCCTCCCAAAGTGCTGGGATTACAGGCTTGCACCACCGCGCCCGGCTGAATCTGACTTACTTTGGAGAAGGATCCTTGCCTCCTCTGTGGGCAGCTCCATTCAGCTCCCCTTGAGAGGGATTAAGAAACTAACTTCATGAACCATTGTAAGAAAGCTCTGTTAGGACTTGTCTACTAGTTGGTGTGTGTTTCATAGCTGCTTTTTAAACAATTTTTGGAGCAGTTTGACCTTGTCTTATTCATCTCTGACTGAGAAGGAGGTAAGCCTAGGCAAAGAAAAAATGAAATCAGCTTTTGACTAATTGTTTAAGAGGATGATGCATTAGCAAAAGTAATGCCACATGGTGGCCCAATCGGATGACTGGAAAGTACATGTGTCCTAGCTTTATAATTCTTCTCTATTATTTGCCGTCCTGCTAAGTGAATGTTCCAGTTCTTTCTTTCATAGAAATGGCTAGTTACAAGTTTGTGAATACTAGATTGGCAAATGAAAAGCCTGGTAGGGATTAAAATGTGCTGGAACTTCTTACAGACCTCCAAAAGACTCTGAAAGAGTAGTCACTGCTTCTGTCTGGCTTAAGCCAGCCCTCCATACCTGGGAGTTGAGGTGGTGGTTGAGAAGGGATAATTTGGACAAAATTAGGTGTCAAGAAGAGGTTGACCCTGAAGTTGGTAGGGAATCCATACAGTGATAAGCATTGAATGTCCTGGGGCTTTCACAGGTAGTTGGTAGTTACAGTGAGTCTGCAATAATGTGCATTTGGATATGAGGAACTGTCTTTCTTCTCAGGCAGGAGTGGGGATAAGCAGACTGTAAGTGACTGCCTTATCATTATTTGAGACTCACAGTGGTCAATCTGATACATTCAAGCAAAGAAATGAAAGCTGTTTTTCTTACCTCTCCCCCACCACCACTGGAAAATTCCCTCCCCCCATCTCTGGAAGACTCATTTAAAAATTGTTTTTCATTGACAATGATAACATAGCCCCTGTTTAATCCAGTTGACTTTTGAGGGCTCATATATCTAATAATGAAATTCTTTAAAAACTACATTGACTTTGTATATACATAGTGTTTCTTTCATTCTACCACAAACTCCTGCTTCATTCCTTAGACCATTCCTCTGCTTGTGTGCATTATCAGAAATGGATAAGAAAAAAGGAGATGAAATCCAAACTATCTAGCTCCGTTTGGGCATCCAAATTGTCTCAGGTGGGTTTTGTTAGTATCAAGGAGACTGTGGTCTCATGGCTTGCTTTCTTTTCATTTCCAGGAGGGCTGTTGGCCTGCTGCTGTGCTGCTGAACAGTATGCAGTCCTTCCGGGAGCAAAGCAGTTACCACGGAAACCAGCAGAGCTACCCACAGGAGGTACACGGCTCATCCCGGATAGAAGAGTTCACCCCTCGGCAGGCCCAGATGTTCCAGAATTTTGGGGGTGCCGGTGGTGGTAGTGGTGGTAGTGGAGGCAACAGCAGTGGGGGACGACGAGGAACAGCAGCTGCTGCAGCCATGGCTAGTGAAACCTCTGGCCATCAAGGCTACCAGGGCTTCAGGAAAGAGGCTGGAGATTTTTACTACATGGCTGGCAACAAAGACCCTGTGGCGACAGGAACCCCACAGCCTCCTCAGCGAAGGCCTTCTGGGCCAGTGCAGAGCTACGGGCCCCCCCAGGGGAGCAGCTTTGGCAATCAGTATGGGAGTGAAGGTCATGTGGGCCAGTTTCAAGCACAGCACTCTGCCCTTGGTAGTGTGTCTCATTATCAGCAGGATTACACAGGGCCTTTCTCTCCTGGGAGCACTCAGTACCAACAGCAGGCTTCCAGCCAGCAGCAGCAGCAGCAGCAGCAAGTACAGCAGCTGAGACAACAGCTTTACCAATCCCATCAACCTCTGCCACAAGCCACTGGCCAGCCGGCATCCAGTTCATCCCACCTACAGCCAATGCAGCGGCCCTCAACTCTGCCATCCTCTGCTGCTGGGTACCAGTTAAGGGTGGGTCAGTTTGGCCAACACTACCAGTCTTCTGCTTCATCCTCCTCTTCCTCCTCCTTCCCTTCACCACAGCGTTTCAGCCAGTCTGGGCAGAGCTATGATAGCAGCTACAGTGTAAATACTGGATCCCAGTATGAAGGGCACAATGTGGGTTCTAATGCACAGGCTTATGGAACACAATCAAACTATAGCTATCAGCCTCAGTCTATGAAAAATTTTGAACAGGCCAAGATTCCACAAGGGGCCCAGCAGGGGCAGCAGCAGCCACAGCCCCCACCACAGCAACAGCAGCAGCAACAGCAGCAGCAGCAGCAGCAGCAGCAGCAGCAGCAGCCACAGCATCCACCTCAGCATGTGATGCAGTACACCAACACTGCCACCAAACTGCCCCTGCAAAGCCAGGTGGGGCAGTACAACCAGCCTGAGGTTCCCGTGAGGTCCCCCATGCAGTTCCACCAGAACTTCAGCCCAATCTCCAACCCTTCTCCAGCTGCCTCTGTTGTCCAGTCTCCAAGCTGTAGCTCTACCCCATCTCCCCTCATGCAGAGTGGGGAGAACCTCCAGTGTGGTCAAGGCAACGTGCCCATGGGTTCCAGAAACCGAATTTTACAGTTAATGCCTCAACTCAGTCCAACCCCATCTATGATGTCCAGTCCTAATTCTCATGCTTCAGGCTTCAAAGGGTTTGGGATAGAAGGGGTGCCTGAAAAGCGGCTGACGGATCCTGGGTTGAGTAGTTTGACTGCCCTGAGTACTCAGGTGGCCAATCTTCCTAATACTGTCCAGCACATGTTACTTTCTGATGCCCTGACACCTCAGAAGAAGGCCTCCAAGAGGCCCTCCTCATCATCTAAGAAAGCAGATAGTTGCACAAACTCAGAAGGCTCCTCACAGCCTGAGGAACAACTGAAGTCCCCTATGGCAGAGTCATTGGATGGAGGCTGTTCTAGCAGCTCCGAGGATCAAGGTGAGAGAGTGAGGCAGCTGAGTGGCCAGAGTACCAGCTCTGACACCACCTATAAGGGTGGAGCCTCAGAGAAAGCTGGCTCCTCACCAGCACAAAGCACTCAGAATGATCCCCCCAGACTCAGTGCCAGTCCTGCAGCTAGAGAAGAGGCCACCTCACCAGGAGCCAAGGATGCATCACTGTCATCTGAGGGGAACCCAAAAGTCAATGAAAAGACAGTTGGAGTAATTGTCTCCAGGGAAGCAATGACAGGTCGGGTAGAAAAGCCTGGTGGACAAGAGAAAGGCTCCCAAGAGGATGAACCTGCAGCCACTCAGAGGCCACCTAGCAACAGTGGGGCAAAGGAAGCCAGTCACACATCACTTCCACAGCCAGAGCCTCCAGGAGGAGGGAACAAAGGAAACAAGAATGGCGATAATAGCTCCAACCACAATGGAGAGGGAAATGGCCAGAGCAGCCACTCCACAGTGGGTCCCAGTTTCACAAGCAGGACTGAACCTAGCAAGTCTCCTGGAAGCCTACGCTATAGTTACAAAGAGAGCTTTGGGTCAGCGGTACCACGAAATGTCAGTGGCTTTCCTCAGTATCCTACAGGGCAAGAAAAGGGGGATTTCACTAGCCATGGGGAACGAAAGGGTAGAAATGAGAAGTTCCCCAGCCTCCTGCAGGAAGTGCTTCAGGGTTACCACCACCACCCGGACAGGAGGTATTCTAGGAGTGCTCAGGAGCATCAGGGGATGGCTGGTGGCCTAGAAGGAACCACGAGGCCCAACATCTTAGTCAGTCAGACCAATGAATTAGCCAGCAGGGGCCTTCTGAACAAAAGCATTGGATCCCTGTTAGAAAACCCCCACTGGGGCCCTTGGGAAAGGAAATCAGGCAGCACTGCTCCTGAAATGAAGCAGATCAATTTGGCTGACTATCCAATTCCCAGAAAGTTTGAAATAGAGCCTTCATCATCAGCCCATGAGACCGGGGGCTCCCTCTCTGAAAGGAGATCAGTGATCTGTGATATTTCTCCACTAAGACAGATCGTCAGAGACCCAGGTGCTCACTCACTGGGACACATGGGTGCTGACACCAGAATTGGGAGGAATGAACGTCTCAACCCAAGTTTAAGTCAGTCAGTGATTCTTCCAGGTGGGTTGGTATCCATGGAAACAAAGCTAAAATCCCAGAGTGGGCAGATAAAAGAGGAAGACTTTGAACAATCCAAATCCCAAGCTAGTTTCAACAACAAGAAATCTGGAGACCACTGCCATCCCACTAGCATCAAGCATGAGTCTTATCGCGGCAATGCCAGCCCTGGAGCAGCGGCCCATGATTCCCTTTCAGACTATGGCCCACAAGACAGCAGACCCACACCAATGCGGCGGGTCCCTGGCAGAGTTGGTAGTCGGGAGGCCATGAGGGGTCGGTCCCCTTCTCAGTATCATGATTTTGCAGAAAAATTGAAAATGTCTCCCGGAAGAAGCAGAGGCCCAGGGGGAGACCCTCATCACATCAACCCACACATGACCTTTTCAGAGAGGGCCAACAGGAGTTTGCATGCTCCCTTTTCTCCCAACTCAGAAAGCCTGGCCTCTGCTTATCACACAAACACTCGGGCTCATGCTTACGGGGACCCTAACGCAGGTTTGAATTCCCAGCTCCATTATAAGAGACAGATGTACCAACAGCAGCAAGAGGAATACAAAGACTGGAGCAGCAGTTCTGCTCAGGGAGTGATTGCTGCGGCACAGCACAGGCAGGAGGGGCCACGAAAGAGCCCACGGCAACAGCAGTTTCTTGACCGAGTACGGAGCCCTATGAAAAACGACAAAGATGGTATGATGTACGGCCCACCCGTAGGGACTTACCATGACCCCAGTGCTCAGGAAGCTGGACGCTGCCTCATGTCTACTGATGGCCTGCCCAACAAAGGCATGGAATTGAAGCACGGCTCCCAGAAATTGCAACAAGAATCTTGTTGGGATCTTTCTCGGCAGACTTCTCCCGCCAAGAGCAGTGGTCCTCCAGGAATGTCTAATCAAAAAAGGTACGGGCCACCCCATGAGACTGATGGACACGGACTAGCTGAATCTACACAGTCATCCAAACCCAGTAATGTAATGCTGAGGCTCCCAGGTCAAGAGGATCATTCGTCTCAAAACCCCTTAATCATGCGGAGGCGTGTCCGTTCTTTTATCTCTCCCATCCCCAGTAAGAGACAGTCACAAGATGTAAAGAACAGTAGCACTGATGATAAAGGGCGCCTCCTTCACCCATCAAAAGAAGGCACCGACAAAGCCTTCAATTCCTACGCCCACCTTTCTCACAGTCAGGACATCAAGTCTATCCCTAAGAGAGATTCCTCCAAGGACCTTCCAAGCCCAGATAATAGAAACTGTCCTGCTGTTACCCTTACAAGCCCCACTAAGACCAAAATACTGCCCCCACGGAAAGGACGGGGACTGAAATTGGAAGCTATAGTTCAGAAGATCACATCCCCAAATATTAGGCGGAGTGCATCTGCAAACAGTGCAGAGGCTGGAGGAGACACGGTTACGCTGGATGACATATTGTCTCTGAAGAGTGGTCCTCCAGAAGGCGGGACTGTGGCTGCTCAAGAAGCCGAGATGGAGAAGAGAAAAGGCGAGGTGGTGTCTGACCTGGTCAGTCCAACCAGCCAAGAGTTGAACATTGAAAAGCCTCTCCCGAGGTCTTCAGAAGAGTGGCATGGTAGTGGGGACGACAAAGTAAAGGCAGAAACACATCCAGAAACAGTTCCTGCTGGAAAGGAACCCCCTGGTGCCATGACAGCGGCAACCTCACAGAAGCCTGGAAGTAACCAAGGGAGACCGGATGGTTCCCTGGGCGGGGCAGCACCTTTACTCTTTCCTGACTCCAAGAATGTAGCTGCAGTGGGCATATTGGCCCCGGAGGCAAACCCCAAGGCTGAAGAGAAAGAGAACGACACAGTGACGATTTCACCCAAACAAGAGAGTTTCCCCCCAAAGGGATATTTCCCATCAGGAAAGAAGAAGGGGAGACCCATAGGTAGTGTGAATAAGCAAAAGAAACAGCAGCAGCCGCCGCCTCCACCACCCCAAACCCCTCAGATACCAGAAGGTTCTGCAGATGGAGAGCCAAAGCCAAAAAAGCAGAGGCAAAGGAGGGAGAGAAGGAAACCTGGAGCCCAGCCAAGGAAGCGGAAAGCCAAACAAGCAGTTCCCATCGTAGAGCCCCAAGAACCTGAGATCAAGCTCAAATATGCCACCCAGCCACTGGATAAAACAGATGCCAAGAATAAGTCTTTTTTTCCTTATATTCATGTAGTAAATAAGTGTGAACTTGGAGCCGTTTGTACAATCATCAATGCTGAAGAAGAGGAACAGACCAAATTGGTGAGGGGTCGGAAAGGTCAGAGGTCCCTGACCCCTCCCCCCAGCAGCACTGAAAGCAAGGTGCTCCCAGCTTCATCCTTTATGCTGCAGGGGCCTGTAGTGACAGAGTCTTCTGTTATGGGGCACCTGGTTTGCTGTCTGTGTGGCAAGTGGGCCAGTTACCGGAACATGGGTGACCTCTTTGGACCCTTTTATCCCCAAGATTATGCAGCCACTCTCCCGAAGAATCCACCTCCCAAGAGGGCCACGGAAATGCAGAGCAAAGTCAAGGTACGGCACAAAAGCACTTCCAATGGCTCCAAGACGGACACTGAGGAGGAGGAGGAGCAGCAGCAGCAGAAGGAGCAGAGGAGCCTGGCCACACACCCCAGGTTCAAGCGGCGCCACCGCTCAGAAGACTGTGGCGGAGGCCCTCGGTCCCTGTCCAGGGGGCTCCCTTGTAAAAAAGCAGCCACTGAGGGCAGCAGTGAAAAGACTGTTTCGGACACAAAGCCCTCCGTGCCCACCACTTCAGAAGGTGGCCCTGAGCTGGAGTTACAAATCCCTGAACTACCTCTTGACAGCAACGAATTTTGGGTCCATGAGGGTTGTATTCTCTGGGCCAATGGAATCTACCTGGTCTGTGGCAGGCTCTACGGCCTGCAGGAAGCGCTGGAAATAGCCAGAGAGATGGTGAGTAGGAGAACTCAACCCAGTGTGGGGTTTTGTTACTTCACTCTGATTCCATTTATTTAACCTTAGACTTTATTCTTACATATCACAAGCTCCTAAGCCCCAAATGATGGACAGACAATGGAGTGAGTAGTCTGGAAGATTTGTTTTAACTTTTCTTTTCAGTAACACATGTCCAAAAGCCGTGCCATTGGCTATAAAGTGTCTTAGAAGCAAGGCACCCTGCTCCACCTTCAGCCCTGACTCCTGCTTCCAGGAGACATCCACTCTCAACAGTGTAGGTTTCAGAAGGTTCTGCCTCTGATAGTTTCTTGTTTTTGAATAATAACTTTTACTGCTATTTATATTCTTGATTGATTTTTTAATTTAAATTTTCTTTTTCTTTTTTTGGTATTTGTATTACAAAGTATACTGTGATTATATTTTTTCTAAAATGTTTTATTGCTCTAGGTTTAATTCCCATTTTCATTTGCTTTGTATTTGCTTGAGCCACATCTTTCTAATCCACATTTTCCAGTTAGGGTATTTATTTCCTTTCTTTTCTTTTTTTTTTTTTTTTGGTACCAGGGATTGAACTCAGGGATACTTGACCATTGAGCCACATCCCCAGCCCTATTTTGTGTTTTATGTAGAGACAGAGTCTCACTGAGTTGCTTAGCGCCTTGCCATTGCTGAGGCTGGCTTTGAACTCTCGATTCTCCTGTCTCAGCCTCCCAAAATGCTGGGATTACAGGTGTGCACCACCGTGCCTGGCTAGGGTATTTATTCTTTAGTTCTGTTTCCTAACTGTTACCCTGGGGTGGCTTATCACCTTCGCTTAATTCTGCTTTTGATTCCTGTCTCTTATGGCATGTCTGCCTCTTTCTTAAAAATGAGCCGTCCCTTTAGCGGGTACATCATCCTTTAGCAGTTTCCTGAGAAAGATTCTGGGGTGTATGTTGCCATCTTGTCTTTCTGGACATTCCTTTATTCCCCCTCATGCTTAATTGAGAATTGGCTGATTATGAAAGTCTGGATTTGAAGTGATTTTCCTCTTGAATTCATTGCTCCTGACTTCCAGTGTTGCAGTTGAGAGGGTGGGACCCGTCGCATTGTTCTCTTCTGGAATGCTGGAAGATCTCCTTTTCTTCCTTCAGATTCTCAGATCTTGAAGCCAGGGGCCTTGAGTAGGTCTCCTTTCATCCATCATGCTGGATCTGTGAGATCGTTCCACCTGTACAGTCACATCTTTGAGTTTAGGAAAATGTGTCCTTTGTTATCTCTTCTTTCATAATTTCCTTCCTCTGCTTTCTCTGTTCTCTTTCCATAATTCCTGTTGATAAGGAATTGTCTGTCCTTCCTGGATTGCTCCTCTGGCTGCTTCTCTGTGCTGTATTCCATCTGTTGTCTTGTTTTAATTTCTTCATGCGTTCTTCAACTCTGTCATCTAATCTTTCATGTATTTATTTTTTCTTTCTGATACTTTGAAGAGCCTTTTCTTCTCTGAATGTACTGATTTTTTAAAAAATATTTATTGTTTTAGTTGTAGGTGGACAGAATATCTTTATTTTATTTTTATGTGGTGCTGAGGATCGAACCCAGTGCCTTATGCGTGCTAGGCGAGCACACTACCACTGCGCCATAACCCCAGCCCCCTGTACTGATTTTTAAAACATACTCAGCTTGATTTATGGTTATACTAACTTTTTGAGCACATAAGTTGTTTGTTAAAAACTTTTCTTTAAATCTTTTTGTTTTCTATTTCCTCTTTCTTGTTAGAGATTCTTCAAATGCCTATTACCCTTGGCTATGTATTTGTAGTTTTGGGAGAGAAAGAGATGCTAAAAAGTAATTGTTTGGGATCAGTGCTCAGCACCACATAAAATAAATGAATGAATAAGTAAATAAATAAAGATATATTTTAAAAGTCTACTTTTTTAAAAAAAGTGATTTTTTTGAAGTTTTGGGTTTCAGTATGTGCAAGGCTGGCTGGCCTGTGGTCCTCCCTGTAGAAGCTGAGATCAGTTTTCGCAGAGAGGAACCTTGAGATCTCCCATGCTGATCTCCTACGCAGAGGCATCAGCCTGGCTACCCTAAGAGCCAAGTGGAAGGGGTGGTGGGTGCAGTGTGGGGGATCTCATCCTTCACTCTGCAGCCAGTGGCACCCCCTCTTGTCTTCAGCGTGCCCCATTCCCCTCTGTTAAGTCAGATCGAGGTAGGAAGCTAGTGTCTCTTAAAAACTGAATAAATGCTCCTTTTTCCAGCCCCACCTTATCCTTTTACTGAGGACCTGAGCTTCCCAGGCTCTGTGCCGTACAGAGGCCAGCCTTCCAGTGACAACTTGCGTATTACTGTTTGCTCCTTTTCAGGTCACCATATCACTTTCTCTCATCTACTCTGTTTTCAACTTCCAGAACTCAACTACCTCTTCTCCCATTCTTCAAAAGTCTTACAAGTTTGCCCTCCCCTATTTTCAGACTACTGTATTTTTGTTAGTTGACATATATAAATGAATTTCAATCATAGTTAAGAAGGATTTTATCAGGCAGGATCATAGTCTTCTTGGGCACCTCATAGTAGCCTCTCCCTCCCCCACAAACTGGATTTTACTGGGTATCATTGTATTGTCTCTAGAATTTGTAACAGTGTCTAATAAAAAGGAAGTACTAGAAAAGTAAAAAATGTATAGTGAGAGAGTGCCAGCCTAGTAGTATGTGTGGAGTCCCGTTTTGATCCCAGCACACACATAAAAATTATTTAATGAGGAATATGTAATATATACATCTGAAATGAGAACCTTCTAATTCAGTCACATGGGATCTTGCTTTTCCCTCTAAAAGTCAAACTTGAGCACTCAGGAATTCATTAATCATCATGCCCAAGTTGATGGCTTACTGGTCAATCTTTTTCTGAAAGTTATGGTATTTGGTAGGTTTATTTTGTTGTTTTTGAGGGGGTATGTGATCATCTGCAAGTGTTTTATTTCAACATTTAATATTGTTAACATCTTGGTGCAATTTTTGTGTAAACTTTTGAGCATTCTCTAGCAATGATTGGTGACAAGTAATCAGGCTAAATACTGTCCAACAAATCCCTAGATCATGTATCTTCAGCCACATCTAGTTTATAGGAAGTAAAAGGTACCTCATAATGACACAGCCACCCTAAGCCACAGTTTCTTCCTTGAAAGCATGTTGAAAAGCCAGCCCGCCTCTTAAGATGCCCAATGAGGAATCCATTTCTTCAAAAAATGATTGTTTAGTCTACTGCTTGTCAGAGTTGATCCCCAAATAAAATCTGGAATGTTATAATTGGAACAAATGTACCAAACATGATCAGTTGGTGTCTTTCTTACCCTCACCCCCAGCTTCCAGTGACCAAATAGTTCATATTACAGAGTACTCTAGGTAACAAATGCTAAAAGTATATTTTGCCTTTTAAAACATCAGTTACATTCTCAACTGTTTCAGAGTGCTTCAAATTAAGTATGCTTTCCAAGGGACAAAATGTTGGGAGGCTTCATTTAAAGCAAACCATATAAATACAAGTCATTTTAGCTGGGTGTTGCGATGCATACTTGCAATTCCAGCTGTTTGTGAAGCTGAGGCAGGAGGATCACGTGTTCAAGGCCAGTCTGGGCAACTTAGTGAGACTGTCTTACAGTAAAAAATAAAAAGGGCTGGGGGTATAGCTCAGTGGTAGAACACTTGTGCTGGAGGCCCCAGTACCCTCCCCTAACCCCCTGTCCCCAAGGAAAAAAAAGTAATTTTAACCACATGCTTCTATAGAATAGAGGCCCTGGACATAGTTTCCGGGCTCTTCTGTAATACCACTAACACTTGGCCAGTTTTAAGTCTCTTGCAGCTTTAAGCCTATTTCCTTTCTCTTCCATCGATCCCCTTCTGTTTATTTTAACTCTCTTTTTAAGAATAGAATACTAGGGCTGGGATTGTAGCTCAGAGGTAGAGCACTTGCCTCGCATGCGTGAGGCCCTGGGTTCGATCCTCAGCACCACATACAAAGCAATAAAATAAAGACATTGTGTCCATCTACAACTAAAAAGAAAAATATTTAAAAAAAAAAGAATAGAATACTAATTTTATATATGGAACTTAACTTTTCAAAATACTTGTACATCTGCTTTATTCTTGCAAGTACTGAGATAGGAAGGGAGAGAATAGTGTTCCATTACCCCAGAGTAAAAGACAACTGAGAGGCTTAGTGTATGTGTGCAGTTAGTATAGCTCTGAGATACATCAATTTTAAGAAGTGGTTTATAAAGTTATGCTTTTTGGCTCTTGGACCTGATGTTTCACTATGACTACAAGATCCTTTAATTTATCTAGCTTTTATTCTCCTTTTCTTGATACAAAGTTGCACTAACTTGCCTTTTCTTTAATAAATGATGTTTTAATTTTTCAGGGTCACTTTGAGTCTAGTTTTATCATAGGCTTTAGCAGATGCATTCAATACTGATCTTGCTTAATGAGCATGTTCTCAATCCCTTCATAAAATATAAGGCCACACACATTTCTTTAGAGATCCACTTTGGCCTGTGTATTTATCTGGTGTTTTGACAAGCATATGATATTGTAACCAACTGATACAAAATCCTCAGAGTAATTCCTCTCCCTATGTTACACTAGTCTGAAAATTGCCGAAAACCAGAGCATTCCCGTCTCAAACAAAACGGCCTTCACTCCCCGTTTCTTCCTAGCTGCAAGAATTGAGTCTACTCATTTTTGCACTATTCCCTTTGCTTCTGCCCACCTTTGACTTTTGTCTGTCCTGGTAAAAATGTATGTGTGACTTCACAATGATCTCTGATCTGAATGGTGTTATGGAAGCATTTGCCCCTAACAGGGGTATGTATAACTTTTTTTTTTTTTTTTTTTTTTTTTTTTTAAATATCTTTATTTTATTTTTATGTGGTGCTGAGGATTGAACCCAGTGCCTCACGCGTGCTAGGCGGGCACGCTACCACTGCGCCATAACCCCAACTTGATAAATACAAATCATGTTTGAGATGGTGAGGAGTGTGAGGGCTTTGCAGGGTTTTGGGTGGATCCCTTGAGGCAGCACATCCCAGCCTTGCCCTACAGGTGGGAGAGCTACCTGCTCTTCTTCCCTCCCTCTCCCAAATATGTTTTTACAAGCTCCCTTGAGGTATTTTTAATTTCTTTAACCCTACAGGTATGTAAAGAACTTTACGTAAAGGGCTTTACGTTCATTTTTTAAAAATTTCTTCAATCAGAGCCGGGCGTGGTGGTGCATGCCTGTAATCCCAGCACTTTGGGAGGCTGAGGCAGGAGAATCACGAGTTCAAAGCCAGGCTCAGCAACGGCGAGGCGCTAGGCAATTCAGTGAGACCCTGTCTCTACATAAAACACAAAATAGGGCTGGGGATGTGGCTCAGTGGTCGAGTGCCCCTGAGTTCAATCCCTGGTACCAAAAAAAAAAAATTTCCTCAATTAGTATATTAAAGATTATATCTTTGGGGGGGTTATTGGGGATTGAACCTGGGGGTGCTCAACCACTGTGCCACATCCCCAGCCCCCCTTTTTTAAAAGGAATATAAAACTATTTATTGACCATTGTTCAACAGTATTTACAATAAAGTAAACAATATATAGTTGGGTAACATTCTGATTACTACAGGCATTTTCCTGGCTTGTGTTGAACCAGTAATCCAAATACTAAAAGATTGAGCCTACATGTAAGTAATGAATTGGGATAAAGAAAAAATATGCAGGTCAATAATTCAGACTATGAAAATTTCCTCATCCATTTATGTGAGCAGGTTATAAACTGCCAACATCTCTAGCCATCTGATCAGGTTTCCATGAGCCGAATCTTAAGACATTCCATGAATTATGACCTTTTAGTACACAGATTAAACCTTTTTGAAAAGGAATGGCTAACTAGAAGAACCCTGAATATGCCCACTTAAGTGTTGCTAATTGAGACAAACTAGGATTTGCCTAGTTTACTTGTCTGGGTGCAAAAATTGTTGATAGTGATAGTATTTTTCAATAGAATTTTGCAAATAAAACTGTTGCATTTATGTAACAATAGATATAAATTTAATGTGCTTTAAAATCCAATTTAAACTGTCCAATTAACTACAGAATTATTTATTTAATCTGAAGGATCATGGTTGCAGGAAAAATTTCAATTTAACTTGAAGTGACATTTCTTAGGTTCCAGAGAATGATGGCATCTCAGGAACATGGCTTTACAACCCAGTGTTTTTGTTTTGGTGAGTGTTTAAAAAACAAAAGCCATTATGTAAATATTTTATGTACACATGCATACACACATGCACAGACAAACAAAATCCCTAGAATGATCCTTAGGCATATGAGTTAAAAACAAGTTCTGAGTAATGACTATAGAAAATTTCCCCAACTTCTAGGAAAGCAGAGGAATTATACCATCATATCAAATGCTCTTTCCTGATAAAGGAAGCAACTACAAAAAGGTTTTATTTGTTCGGAGTTACCAGAGCTATTGATGCAAAACAAAAAAATAAAACCCAACAACTCTCCAATACCACTTTCAAAACCAACATATCAAACTTGATTTTCATTAGAATGTAGTTATTTTTTTCACACTAGTAAATCAAAAACCAAGATCCAGATTTTATATATATATAAAAAACAATGCAAAGTTATTGAGTTTCATCTTCTGGACAAGAATGCCAAGTTAGTCTCCCTTCATAAAAAGCAATTACAATTTGAGGACACTTCATATTTGCTTCTTTTGCTAGCACCAAGTTTGCCCCGTCTGGATCTTTGCATTTCATGAGAAACAGCCATTCTCCACTGCTGTCTGTGGCACCAGTTATTCGTTCAGGATCAAGACCTCTGGCAAAGGCTCTTGGTTTGTCAGCGGCGTCTCTTTTCTTCTTTGACTTGCTATCATCAGATTCACTGTCAGATAAAGATTTTCTTTTGGTACCATATTTTTCTTTACCAGCTTTTTGAGAATTAAGAAATGCTTCAGTTAACTCTGGACAATCTAAATTTTCTTCAGGTTCCCAAGTATTGTCAGCATCTGTAAATCCCTTCCACTTCAGGAAATATTCCACCTTTCCATTTACTACACGTCGGTATAGTAATTTTTCTACCACAGATTCTTCAGGCTCTGCCTCTTCCGCTTTTTTACTCTTTCCATTCTGTGTCTTTCCCATTTTTTGCAATGTAGTTTTATTGGATGCCATTTTTTTTTAATTGCAGACTTGAAGAGCTATTTATATATTCACTGCCTCCTCTGATGTTCCAGGTCGCAGATCTGCAGCGTCTCCCCCTTTTTGTTTTTAATTTTGAGACAGGGTCTCACTAAGTTGCTTAGGGCCTTGCTAGGTTACTAAGGCTGGGTTTTAACTTGGTAATCCTCCTGCCTCAGCCTCCTGAGTCTCTGGGATTACAGCTTGTGCTCTATGTCCAGCTTTAAGGTTTATTTTTTACTGTTAGTTTAAATAATGGATGTGGGGGCCTGGGATTGTAGCTCAGCAGTAGAGCGCTTGCCTCGCATGCGTGAGGTCTTGGGTTCGATCCTCAGCACCACATACAAAGCAATAAAATAAAGACACTGTGTCCATCAACAACTAAAAAAATATATTAAAAAAAATAAAAATAATAATAAAAAATAAATAAATAATGGATGTGCTATCCCCCATATAACATGCCAACATTCTTTCTTAATTTGCTTTCAATTTGTAAGTTTTAAAATATAATTTAAAAATTATAAAAACAAAAAAAAAATTTTTTTTTTGGTACTGGAGATTGAACTCAGGGGTACTCGACCACTGAGCCACATCCCCAGCCCTATTTTGTGTTTCATGTAGAGACAGAATCTCACTGAGTTGCTTAGCACCTCGCCGTTGCTGAGGCTGGCTTTGAACTCGCAATTCTCCTATCTCAGCCTCCCTAAGTGCTGGGATTACAGGCTTGCGCCACCGCACCCAGCTAAAAAAACAAAAAAAAATTTGACAAACATAAAAATATTAATAGGCTGATCACATTATGAAATGAAACTATATGTTGAAACATCACAAGCAGCCAAGTAAGTCATAAAGTTAGTTTCCTAATTCACTGTAAGGTAAAGCCATTAATCCTACATGTTCTCTGAATTCCTATTTATGTGCTTCTTAAGGTTGGTATTTCTCAAAGCCTGGCAAGGTAGCTGCCACCAGCCCAGTCCTGCTGAAGCCACCCCCTTTCATTCAGCTCCTGATATCTGCCCCGAACTCCAGTACCTCCCCCTGCACACTCAGCTTCAGTGATGGCTCCTGCTCTGCCCCCCCCCCACCCCCCCGCAGCTGTTTGCCCTGTGCTATCTCAGCCCATGCTTCTGCCCGGCTGGTCGGCGTAGCACATTCTCTAAGGGCGGGCACAGCCTGTTCTCTGTTTTCTCTGCGACTTTCAGAGCACAGCAGCAAGTTGTGTAATTTTCTCATTACTTTTTTCCCTTAACACCATGTGGTATCTCTTTATATCACTACATGATAGCATTGATACTGGACTTAGGGGAAAGGGTTACTTTTCTTTCACAATTTCACGCATGCAAGGCAAGCGCTTTACCACCGAGCCACAACCCCAGCCCCTGAATGTCACTCTTAAAGTGTGTGTCTAGCATATGCAAAACCTTGGATTTGGTCCCCCAGTACCTCAAAAAAAAAAAAAAAAAAGAAAAAGAAAACCTTTTTGGAAACTGCCTGGAGAAGTGCGTTTAGTACATTTCAACAGTTGAGATGATTTAAAGGAGGTGCTGACTGTGGGTTGGTGTCTGTGCTCATGTGGTCTTTGTAAAGATGTGTTCTGGATGGTGCACTCCTTCAGTAGGCTGTAGCTCAGTTAGCCTTCCTCTTAGCACACATGGCAGATCTTCCCAGGAGTGCCCAGAACTCACTCTGTCATAGGGAAGTTGTCTTGCATATGAAATAAACGTTTTTCTCCTCACTTTTATTCATGTCAGAAACTCAGGTTTTTTGTGGGAGCAAGGTTATGGTATTTCGGGTGCAATATTAATCTGTATTATGAAATCACATCAGCCAAGATTGATACTCTCAGTGATTATATTCTTCAAAAGAAAGGAGGCAAAAGGAAGGGGATAGTCTTTTGTCTTACACATTAAATAAAAGCATTAAGGAGCCGGGTGCAGTGGCTCACACCTGTAATCCTAGCACTTTGGGAGGTGCTAAGCAACTCAGTGAGACCTTGTCTCTAAATAAAGCACAAAATAGGGCTGGGGATGTGGCTCAGTGGTTGAGTACCCCTGAGTTCAATCCCCGGTACCAAAAAAAAAAAAAGCATTAAGGACTGAGGGGATAGCTCAGTAGTAGAGCACTTGCCTAGCATGTACCAGGCCCTGGGTTTTATTCCTTGCATCACAAAAAGAAAAAAAAAAAAAAAAGCATTAATATCTGTGAATTGATACATTTTTTTTAATAGTGACTACCTAAGGTCAAAGCAGAGTCTGCACAGCAATAGTTGTTTTAAAAATAAACTTTTTTTGGTATTGAGGGACTGGGGATTTAATGCAGGGGTACTTTACCACTGAGGTACATACCCAGTCCTTATTTTATTTTATTTTGTTTTGGTACTGCCAAGGTATGCTCATCCACACGATGCGTGACCCTACATTCTAAAACAACCTGATGGCCTTAGACCTCTTTAAATTCTTAGTTTCTTCTTTATAATTTCATTTATTTTATTAGTGATATTGGTATCATTCCCTATTTTGTGTTTTTTGTTCATTGATAATTTGGAATATTACTGTTTCTCAGTTTATTTTTGAATACACATTTTTATCAGTCTGAGTAACTTTACTTATCTGGGAGGTTCATGTGAGCTGCGTCCTTTTCAGGAGCGGCCCTACAGGGCATCAGTGGAGCTCTTAATGTTTCTCATCTGTAGATGATGACAGGCTGTAAGATGAAACTTACTTTGCTGGAGGTCAAGTAGTCCCCTTGGTGGGCACCGAGCTACAGAAGGCTTTTCATTGAGGTGGCTTTAAAGGAAATAAATAATTATGGGCTGGCATCAGCCTTGGATTGATGGGCTCCCATGTTATTTTAGTAAAGATGTGTTCCTGCCATTAACTTTATTGGGTAAAAATCAAAATGAAGAGGTAATCCAGGCTTGTGTGACCTTGTCCCAGTGAGCTAGGTTCAGTAGAGTGATGTCGGCTGTATGTGCTTAAGAACCAACACTTAATTTGAGAATGTTGGCAGCATACTGTTGTCAAGAAGTATGCCTCATGAAAATAGAGCTGAAGAAGTGCCATGTGGGCAGAGGCACAAGACCAAGTACAACAAAAAGGCAAATTCAGGTGGTTTTACCAAGCAGCTAGTGGAAGGAAAGTGCTGTTCATTTAACAAGTCTCAGGCATGTTCATTATGACTGGCTCCAGGGAGGTACCAGATAGTTCCAGACTTTGAAAACTATACATGAGGTATAAATCTTAGTTCAGACAGATGTCAGGTGAAGACCTCTGGTTTGTGAGTTACTTTGTTTCTGTATACAAAATTACTTAAAATCTTTTCAATAGGATAATAGTTAATTTGAATAAACAACAGATGATTCTCTTTGCAGATTTCTAAGTCAAATTCCCTATTGAAGTAGAGATTTGTTGAGTTTGAAAGGGCAGCCTCTCAAACTGACATGTGTCTGCAGGCTCAGGACTTCACACCTCTCTACTCAGAGAGCTTCCTAGGGCATTTGAATCCAGTGTTTTTTGGTGGGAGGGCAGTACTGGGGTGGAACCAAGGGATGTTTTACCACTGAGCTACATCCCCAGATCTTTTTTTTTTTTTTTTATTTTGAAGCAGAGTTTTGCTAAGTTGCTGAGGCTGGCATCAAACTTGCCATCGTCCTGCCCAGCCTTCCAAGTCACTGGGAGTACAGGTGTGTGCCACCACACTGGCTCTGAATCCACTTTTCATGGAAAATACATTGATTTCAAAACCAGCTCCCTTGTCGCCTGGTTCTCCTCAGGCAGCAAGTGCTTCCATAGCACTCCCATTTCTCCTGTCAGACCACTTACCACTCATTCTCGATCTGCCAAAAGTCACTCTGATAGTAAAAGGTCCCAGTGTATCAAGACTCTGGGCAGGTTGTGCCTTTGAAGCTGGCTCCACTCACCCTTCCTTCCTTCAGGTCAGGTGCAGCTTCTTGGTACTCACACACATCCCACAGCATCCAGGGACCTCAGCCTCACAGCATCTAGGTAGTTGTTGATCTAAGTTAGACTAGGACATTTATATAGCTACATTAAGATGTTTTGTTAATGAGACCATGACTTTACATATAATTATATAAATATATGTAAATAAATTGCATATGTATATATGCACACAACTTAATGCACAAGCGATAGACAACCAGTGGTGATCTGAATTCCTTATCCTTATGGTTCTTCTTGAGGCACAGTATGTCAGGGACCACTGTCACAAATTCTGCCTTTGTTACAGAGGGCATCTGTACAAGGCTTTGTTGTTTATGAGTTTCAGTCTGCCTCTTGGGTCCTCTGAGTCTTAATGCTGGTGGTGGTGGTCACAGATGGCCCATCTAGAAAACAGCCTCCCCTTGGACTTGGGAAGAGGGGAGGAAGGGGTCCTGTTGGGGAGCTATTCCGGAATATGCAGCCTTGAATGTCCCATGCCTGTCCCTTCTATCCCAACCAGAAAGCTTGGGGCCATCTCATTCTTCTCCCTTTCCCCCGAGTTTAGTTCCTAAATAACACAGATCTCTCTCTCCTCCACTGTCATCCTCTTGGTTCAATCCATCATCTTTCTTATCAGAGTAATATCTTTTTTTTTTAAATATTTTTTTTTAGTTGCAGATGGACACAATATCTTTATTTATTTTTATGTGGTGCTGAGGATCAAGTCCAGTGCCTCATGCATGTGAGGCAAGCGCTCTACCACTGAGCCACAATCCCAGCCCCCAGAGTAATATCTTAATTGGCCTCCCCAGCCTTTAATTTGTCCTCTTTAGTTCATCCTCTATGCCAAAAGGATCTTCCTAAAACTCAAGAATGGTCAGCCGGTCCCATCTTTCAACCCTGCTTCACCTTCAATTCATTTACTCAGCATCTGGTTGGCATCTCCTGTGTACCAGGAACAAATCAGTATAATAAGTGAAATAAGGCAATGCGACCAAGTGATCAGGTGGCTGCCTTAGATGGGGGACCAAGGAAAAGTGTTGAGAAGCTGAGGTGGGAGTAGTAGAGAGCCAGCCTGCGCGTCAGAGAGCACTTGAAGCAGAGGGAACAGTTGGTGCACAGGCTGTGGGGAGGGACTGAGCTAGGTGGATCTGAGGAGCAAAGAAAGGTGTAGGTGTAGGTAGTGAAGTTGGAGAGGTAGGCAGGAGCCTCTTCTGGCCTCTGTGGGCCAGGAGTGGAAATGGTCATCTTTTTGCCACTGGGTAATGTAATGCCATTTCTTGGGACAGGAAATCTTGGAGGAAGAATAGTTCAGTGGGAAATGGGGACTTGAATTTTGTCCACAGTAAGTCTAGGATTGCCTTGTAGACGTCTAAGTAAAGTGTTGGAAATATGCCATTTCAGAAGGAAGGGTTTCCCGTGGTGGTTCCTAGTTTCCTGATGCCAGGTGGAGCTCTAGCCACACTTGGATCAGCACTCCCATGGGTGCCGCGAGGCCCTGGGGTCAGGGGAGAATCTGCACCTGACTGGGGAAGGTAGCGTGAGTGGGGATGAATTCAGAGGCATGACCTGCTTCTGTTGTAGTGACTTGGAAGATTTGAGCAAGCACGGGGAGAAGTCGGCACACATCAAGAGCCACACCTTTCTGCTTTCCCAGGTACTTCTGTGTCCTCAGAAACCCTGAATCCACCAAGAGCACACCCTGTGCTCTGAAGAGCCCTTTCACCTGGTGCTCTCAGTGCCACTCTCTCCCTCTCCCATGTCCCTCACAGGCAGAAGCAGAGTCTTTAGTGTTAGCCTGTGGGCCATGCTGAGAGACAGTGTGCTCCTTCCCTGTGACACCTTAGGCCAGGTTTTTATGTTGAGCATCTGCAGTAGGAGCTAAGGAGTGTGGTTTGCCATGGCTGGATGGGTGTAGTCACCAACTCCTGTTGCTTGGATTTCAGCTCCAGGCAGGGCTGGGCTGCACAGTGTTACACACACCCTTCCTTGTTGAAGCAGATTGTCTTCCAGCCCTGGGATCTCAGCGAGGGCTGATAGCATTTTCCTCCCAGACCCACTTCATCCCATCCTTCCTTTGGAAAAAATAGAATTCCATTTAAACTGAATATGACAAAATCTTAATTGCTCAGCTCTAGAAGACTCTTGAAGCCCTTCCAAATTAGCTCTAGAGAACCTCAGGAAATGGTCCAGCCACAAACACATATAAACATATCATGGGCCTTCAAGGAGGTCTGAGGCCACCAGTAAGCACCAAGCATTGCCTTTAGTGCCTTAATTTGAAACCCCTTAATCATTGATTTCTGTTTTTCTTTCTTTTTGTATTAGCAATTAAACCCAGAGGCATTCTACCACTAAACTACATCCCCAACCCTGTTTTTTTTAAAATTCTGAGACAGGGTCTAAGTTGCCCAGGCTGGCCTCAAACTTGTGATCTCCTGATTCAGCCTCACTGAAGATTACAGGCATGTACTACCACACCCAGCCTCATCAGTGTATTTTCAGGTAATTCAGAAATTTGGCTAATCCTGTCTGCTGCCTGTTGTCTCTTTCCAGTCTCATTCATGAAAGAAAACCATTGTGACTAAACTACCTCTCACTAGTGACTACTGTGCTGACCATGCTGCCCAGAGAAGGGACCAGAGGAGAGCACACAAGGCTTTTTTTAGATTTACTCAACAGATGGTCTTTAAAGACACAGAGAGGGTTGTTGGCAAGGAGCAAAGACTACAGGATCTTAGAGATCTTGTGTTGGCTTTTGTTCACATAGTCCTAGGAATTGGCTTCTTGGAAAACTGTAATGTCCTTCTCAGCTCACTCTCTTAGCCTGAAAAGTGGGACAGTAGCTGAACTGTCTTGTCAGGTTGTTGAATAAAGGAGATCTGTCCTGACAGTACACAAAAACTGAAGATGGGAGCGCTGCAGTGGCACACGACTAATCCCAGCAGCTCCAGAGGCTGAGGCAGGAGGATTCAAAGATTAAGGCCAGCTTTAGCAACTTAGCAAGGTCCTAAGCAACTTCGTGAGTCCCTGTCTCAAAAAATAAAAAGGGCTGGAGATGTTCAGTGAAATGCCCCTGGGTTCAGTCCCCAGTACCAAAAAAAGAATTGGAGAGGAGGTAGTAGAAGCATTGAAATCATGGAATGTTTCTAATCTCAGTCATGTTATTTCCACGTCTTGGTTTTCTTCACCTGTTAAGTGAGAATCGCCTCTTGCTGAGTATCTTCCTCATCTGGGAAGAAGAAAATGTCCGTGTCCCTGAGGGTGAACTTAGCTGATAGTTGTTAGACTTTGAGCTCACGTGCAGTCTTCCCAGGGTGGAATTCTCAGTCTGCATTTGTAACATGTTTCATTTTGAGTGGGGCTGGTGCAGGTGGCAAAGTTACACTTTGAGAAATACATAAGTCAACTCAGAATTCAGTGTTAGCCAACTAGTCACAGGTATGGGTACCACAGTGCTGTCTCCAAGTCAAGCCTTTTCTTCCAAGACAGGTGACCTGAAATACACTGTTTCACCTTATTACTTCATTAAATGGTCCTCAGTAACACCTGACTGGGAATCTAGCAGGGCTAGCCTTAGGGTGTTGGCAGTAGCTTAAATATGCTATGGTTTGGGTATGGATGCTTGTCCCCAAACGCTTCAAGTGTTGAATTTAATCTCCATTGGTAGATGTTGAGAGGATGGAAACTTCTTTTGAACAAGTTTAGAGGTGCTTAAAAGGGTGGTTTTCAGGAAATAATTAGGATTGACCCCTATTATTGAATCCTCACCCCCTATTTTTTAGTCTTGATGGCTTTATTAGAGGAAGAGAGACCATAAGACACATACCTATACACATGTGCTCCCTCTGTCTTTCCATGTGACACTTTTTGCCACCTCGGGACTGCCAGCAAGAAGGCTGTCACTATATGAGGCCCCTAGACCTTATACCTCCAGAACTATAAGCCAAGTAACTTCTTTCTGCTGGAACTCTGCCCTGTGTAAAAGTGCCGCCTCTCTGTCCCCGCCCAGGCTTCCCATGGAAACTTCCCACTGCAGGAATAGGGTGGCCTTGCTGAGAGGACTCACAGAGGAGGGGAGGGGTCTGTGAGGTAGAAGTAGACCTGAGCAAGGAAAGGGAATTCAAATGCAAGTAGGAAAAGAGGTAGTAAAGGTAAGGAAAGGAAATTGGAGTTTGAGTATGTCCTTCCCAGATTTGAGATCTTGTTAGCAGAGTCTCATGGGGGCATTGTCATCTCTGCCACTGAAATCATAAACATGTCAGTCTGGGTGCCTCTTGAATAAGCAGCTTCCAGTAATTGGCTTGCAAGGACACACAGACTCAACTCCTGGGTGGGCTGAGCCACTGAGAGGAGCAGGGTTATACCAAGAATCACTTCCCTGATGGGGAATTTCTGTTAAAAAGATGCCTTTTTAGATTCGAAAGCACAAAATGTAATCATTTCTCTTCATCAGCCAATCCACTCTTTGACCAAAGGGTAAAATAAAGCTAGTATGTGATCTTGTGCAACTTAAATTTCAGTGTTTTAAACTGTCTATAAGCATTCATCTCTCCACACTTAGAGAAAGGCTGTTCCCTTTCTTCATCACAGGGCTGCCGCAGGCCTCCTGCCCCTGCTGGGTTCAGCCTTTTCTCAGGTTCTCAGCTTCTATTCAGAGGGAAAGTGCTAATTACTGCCTTAAACCCAGTCCAGGCTACAGCACCAGTCTCTTCTAACTCTTTAAAGGGTGCAAGTCTCTTTTGTCTTTAACATGGAATAGCTCCCTTAGACAAAATATATAATGTTTTCAACAAAGTTACACGTGTTTTTTTGAGGGGAGGGTGTGGGGGGAAGCTATAAAAGAAGCCCTCTGATTAGAATTATTTTAATGAGTGTATATATACTTATGGGTAGAATAAAATGCAAACTGTGTTTCAGAAAAAACAAATCTGGTTAACCCAAAGAAACATCATTAGAGAAACTCGTGTTGGCATTTTGATAAGTGGAATTCTGAGACTGTGTATTAATACTATGATGTGTGCAGTTTGTGCAGGAGAAAAATGGTTAAACTAAGACTTTTTGAGAAATGCTTTAATATCTAGAAGAGGATAAAGACTGGCTTCAACTTAAATTGTAGTGAATGAATGCATTTTATTTAGGAAATTGCTTTGTTTTACCTTCTTAAGTTTATTATTGCTGAACCTGAAGGCTGTAAACCCAGGAGAGTTAGAATTAGAGAATCATGGAGCATTTAAAACCTACAGCAAACGGCCAGTATCTGTGCATGCCATATCCATAGGTGCAGTTCATCTCATCTGTGATAATTACGAACTTTTTCCTTTGTGGGCACCTTGGTAAAAATCATCATTTGTACCTGCCGTAGTCCACATGTCGTAGAACATCATTATCAGTAAAGTGTTGATAGCCAGCCAGGCCCAGTGGTGCATGCCTGTAATACCAGCAATTTAGGAGGCTGAGACAAGAGGACAAGTTAAAGGCCAGCCTTAATAACTTGTCTCAAAAAAATTAAAAGAAGGCAGACTGGGGATAAAGCTTAGTGGTACAGTGGCCCGGGATTTAATCTCCAGTACTGCAGAAATAATAATATAACTTGTTCACACTAAAACAGGTAAGGGGGTGGGGAATAAGTTGCTACACACTGTGCCGGACATGTAAAAAAGCTCTAGCTTTGACAAAGGGAAAGGCTTGGAAGGCATGTGATGAGCCTGGATTTAGCCTCATCACCAATAGTAGATTGTGGTACAAGCCAGGTCTCCAGCTTCCCATAGCCTTGCAGGTAAGCCCAGAGGGCCCTGGAGTTTCTGGGGACCAGCCATCCTACATGGGAGAGGACAGTAACAGAAAATGACTAGGAATGCTACCAGGTTTGTTTTATACAGAATGCCTTAGAAATGCCCTAAATGTCCCTTTAAAAATCCTCTTGTCCTTTATTATTAAGCATGTTCAGGTTTTTTGCCTTCATTAATATCCTAAAATTAAAAAATCTTTAATCCCCCTTTATCTTTCTCCCAGCTGAGTATTACCCCCATTTTTCTGTTGAGAAAACCAAGACTTAAAGAAATTAGCCTGTAGGGTGTTGGGGTGTGCGCCTGTAATTCCAGTGGCTCAGGAGGCTGAGTCAGGAGGATCACAAGTTTCAGGCTAGCCTGGGCAACTTAGTGAAGCCCTGTCTCAGAAAAGAAAGGACTGGGGATATAGCTCAATGGCAGAGAATCCCGGTTCAACCCCTGGTAGCAGCCTCCCACACCAAAGAAAAAGAAACTAACCTGTCCAAGCTTGAGCTGCCAGAGAGAAGCAGGGCCTGGTGTCTGCTGCTTTCTCTCCAGGAGCAGCTCTGCTGCTGTCTCGCCTCCACCGCAGCTTCCACGGGCAGCTCAGCAGCCCCCACCCCTGCCAACTTGCTGCTGGTCTTCCTCATTTCATGTCTTTGTCTGTTTTTAGACTGCCTGTGTTTGAGGTAGAAACCAAGAGAGGTATCCTACTGAATACAAGGACGACACATAGAGGAAATGTCAGCTAAAGTAACTGGAGCACTTAACTCGAATTTTTTTTTCTACCCTTTACTTCAGTAGAAGCAAATGATAGGGAGAGATATTGCTAACAGAGATTTGTTTTAAAAAACAAAACTGGGTTTAGGTTATATCCTGGGGTTACTTTGATAAAGCCTATTCTCTTACAAGATTTCTTTCTTTTTATTTATTTTGTACTGGAAATTGAACCCAGGGCTGCTCTACCACTGCGCTATATCTCTAGCTAAGTTGCCGAGGCTGGCCTCAAACTTATGATCCTCTTGCCTCAGCCTCCCAAGTTGCTGGATTTACAGGTGTGCACCACTGCTCAGCACAAGAATATTCTTTTTTTAAAAAAACATTTATTTTTTAGTTGTAGGTGGACAGAATATCTTTATTTTTATGTGGTGCTGAGGATCGAACCCAGTGCTTCACGCATGCCAGGTGAGCACGCTACCACTGTGCCATAACCCCAGCCCAAGAGTATTCTTTTTTTTTTTTTTTT
>CM053403.1:5990884-6015545 GCA_028644305.1 Xerus rutilus
TCTTGACCCTGCCCCTGCACAGTGGCTCTTCACCCTTCAGAATCCTGCTTCTCCTTGTCACTCCCTTGCATCCTACGTGTGTGTCCCTTCACGTGACAGTGTGTTCCCTCTGCTCTGGACGTCAGTCCCCTTCCTTTCCCTTCCCCAGGGAGCCCTCACTAATTTATCACAACTCAAGCAGCACTCCCTCAATAATGCTTTCCTGACCACCCTAGCAAGGGCAGGCATGCTACCTGTAAGCCCTGTTTTTCCATAACTCAGGTTTTACTCCCCACCCCACGCACACTATTCTGTTAAGTCCCTGAGGGCAAGCACTAGGTGGCCTCTGGCTCCTCCTCTCAGCCTTGCACACGGACATGCCATGAAATGTGTTGAATGAATAAAAAGAAAAGATTATTACACTTCTGAAGTTGATATCATTAACTCACGAAGAAACTTCAAAATCAAATGAAAGACCACTGAGAATAAAAGACATCTTTATCATATAGTCTCACCTTTAGATAAACCAGCATGTTAGAGGGAAAGGAGGAGTGGAGAGAGCTGGACTAAGGAGGACCAGATGATCAAATTCTTACTAATTTTCTTCCGGCCCATGTTTCCACTACCTGGAAGTTGCAGTTGTATGCTCTGCAGTCAGAATTACATGTTCAACTGGGCACGGTAGCATAAGCCTATAATTCCAGCGACTCAGGAGGCTGAGGAAGGAGGATGGCTTAGTGAGGCCCTAAGCGACTTGGTGAGACCCTGTCTCAAAACAGGCTGGAGATGTAGCTTAGTGGTAAAGTGCCTCTGGGTTCAGTCTCCAGTACCAAACAAAAAGAGAGTTGAGGTGTTAACAAGGCAAATAGAACAGCCCATTAGGAGGTTAAATGCTTTCTTCATATTCCGTAGAACAACTAGCATTTCCTGATTCTGCCGAGAGGCACCAGCTTGGCTTTTTTACCTTTGTTAGCCAGCGGTTACCTTCACCTCTGATGGAGGTACAGGAGGTGTGCCTTACTTTCAGCACACCCGATGTATAAAAATATGGATTTGTAAAACAACAAAAGAGGGGGGTGCGATATAATCTTCTAGATTAAAGACATTCTTCCTCAGCTGCATCTTAGATCTAGTAATTTCATTATTTGTTTTCTGAACAATAAAATGAAAAAAAAAACTATTGTGTAAAGCTATGTGTGTTCTAAATATAGTCTTATCTCCTCGAGGTTGTAGAAGTTCTGATGTCCTCTATTTGGCAGATGAAGTACAGAAAGATAAGGAAGGACATTGTTAATAAGGGGGGAAAGCCCTTTAATTTCAAGCCTTCTAACCTCATTCAAAGCAACATAACTTCACTATAAACAGCAGACAGGCTGGTCTCACCTGTGGGTGCCAAGACAATAGGAGGCCATTAAGGGAACAGGTTGTCCTGTTGGATTGAAACAGAAGCCAGGGCTGTAGCTGGGAGATGCTGTACTCAGATTCTGACCTTGGTCCTGCTTTCTATGCATTTTGTACCACCTTTGGAGCCAGGTACCAGCCAGCTCCTATTTCCTCAGCTCAGAGACACTATAGTTAGGTTCATAATGTGGCCTGAAGGGCCTTTCCAAAGAAGCACATCTCAGTCTCCATCACAAAACCATTTTGTAAATTTTTTTTGTTTGTTTGGTACCGGGGATTGAACTCAGGGGTACCCAACCACTGAGCCACATCCCCAGCCCTATTTTGTGTTTTATGTAGAGACAGAGTCTCACTGAGTTGCTTAGCACCTCGCCGTTGCTGAGGCTGGCTTTGAACTCGCAATTCTCCTGTCTCAGCCTCCCTAAGTGGTGGGATTATAGGTGTGCACCACCACATCCGGCTACAAAACCACTTTTTAATTGGAGGTGTTATGAGGGGGCAGATAGGAGTCCAGATGGACAATTTTATTGAAGATGATTTTATATTTGGAAAATGATGATTAAATTAAAAGTTAGTGCAAGTGTGCTCCCCCTGGTCATGGTGATGGGAGCAGACAGCTCCCAGAGATAGAGAAGGTGAGCTGCTGGGTTCTTACGAATGTTGTGACAGCAGCACATCTGCTGGGCCTCAGGCCCCTGTGACATCAGGACATCCAGAAGCCTTGGGTCATTCTAGATTAGTCCCCGGTTGCACAGTTGGGAGTGGGAACAGGCTAGGAGAGCTGTGGCCAGGAGCTGGAGAAGGAAACAGGTTGGCAGCATGTGACACAGGCAATACCTGCAGAGCTCAGCTATGAGCCACCGGGGCACTCTGCCCATTCTGGTTGTGCCCAGTGTGCCTTTCTTGGGTAGTTTTCCGTGTTTAGGACTCCTGCTAATGTTTCAGTTGTACGTGATTGTGTGTAGTTTTAGTTCCTATTTAACACTTTTCCTTCCAATGCAGATGCTTCAGAAATTTTAAAAAATGGCTCTGTTCATCTGCAGTGGCCAAGGACAGAAGGATTGAGTGAAAGTAATAGGAAACTAGCTGGGAGGGGCAGCGCTTAGAGAGTTGCAGCAGCTGACCGTCCGCTGGTGGAGGTGGGGTACTGCTGAAGCACCGCATAGCAGCTGCACTCACAAAAGGCTGACAGCATGTGCCTGCAGGAGCTGCTTGCTGTAGGCAGTATTCTAGGAGGAAACAATGAGTTCTAAGTAATAATAATAAAATAATGACCGAGTTTGTCTTGATTTAATAGACGATTGGAAGTGTATTGTATCTGGTTGTGGTGTTAGTGATTGTCAAGAATGTGACACATATATAGGAAGACACATTTTATAAAAATAAGTCCTAGTGATTATATAACATTCTAGTTTGTGGATTTGGGGTGGGGGGTACTGGGAATTGAATTCAGGGATGCTTTACCATTCAGTTACAACCCCAGCCCTTTTTCTTTTTTATTTTGACATAGGGTCTCACTAAATTGCTTAGGGCCTCACTAAGTTGCTTAGGCTGGCCTTAAACTTGCAATCCTCTTACCTCAGCCTCCCCAGCCTCCTGAGTTGCTGAGATTACAGGTGTGCACCACTGTACCCAGCTAATTTATGGAATGTTTTACAGTTATTTCACACAATTTTATGAGGAATGCTAAGCAAACATTCCCATTTTACAGAAGATAAAATGATGTGGTATCTTTCGGCTCTCACACTGTGCAGACATCCTCAACTGCTTTGTCCACTAGCCTTGTGCTGCTTTGGACCTGGACTGTAGTCATGTTAGACAACCACAGTTATTATTTTGTTAATCTAAAAAGACAGTCTAACCTGAAACTTTGTATTAAATACACAGCCTTTCACCAGTGACTGCTGCTAACATGACTCACTGGGTGACATCTTAACACTTGTAGCATCATAATTTATTAAGATGTGTATTTAATAGTTTCAGGTTCTGAGCCGGGCGCGGTGGCGCAAGCCTGTAATCTCAGCAGACAGGAGAATCGTGAGTTCAAACCCAGACTCAGCAATGGTGAGGCGCTAAGCAACTCAGTGAGACCCTGTCTCTACATAAAACACAAAATAGGGCTGGGGATGTGGCTCAGTGGTCGAGTGCCCCTGAGCTCAATCCTCTGTACCAAAAAAAAAAAAAGTTTCAGGTTCTGGAATCAACACTTGCGTGAACAGCTGTGGGACATAAGTACAACTTTTAAATCTGTACACTACACCTTCAGTAGCATTGAGCAGATGGACCTAGGAAGAGCTGGACATCTCTCTGTCCCTCAGGTTGACTGTGAAACCTTGGTGGTTGTGGGCTGGAGTGTGTGTCCTGGGACAGGAACGCATGCCCTTCTCCCAGGACTTGGTGAGGATGCAGGCAGCAAAGTACTGCAGGCTGCTCCAAGTGTTTTCGTGAAGAAACCTTAGGGGAGTATCTAGCTTCAAGGAAGCAAGGCCCAAACATGCGTTGCTTGGGTTGACACTCTGAAGAGCTCCTGGGAGAAGGCTGACAGGATGCAGAAGTGCATCAAAGAAGGGTACTTCCAGGACCTTAGACACCTACTTGAACCTAGACCCTGTGGATGCCATGTAGCGGGAGAGAACACAGGGCAGCAGGGCTCCTGTCCTAGGTAGAGAAGGCATAATTAAAAGGGAAAAGCCTTTTGCTTGTCCCCACAAATGAGTACCTTGTTCCACATTCTCCAAGCTCTCTCAGCATCTGCTTACTGACTCTTATTGAGGAGTTGCCTCACTAGTGCTCTCCAGGCCTTGTATCCTTCCGTCAGCCCACGTTCTCAGTGCCTGTAGCTCGCTGGGCCCTGGGTGTGCACAGTGGATCTCACGGTTTAGAGGGTGGACAAACCTGAATAAGTGAATGCTGTAGGCGTGAAGGAGTGAGTGCAGTGCTGGACAGAAGCCATGGTACAGTAGTGCAGTGAGTGTGGTCTGCCAGGCTCTTGCAGACTTGATTGCCATCCAGACACCGAATGTTCTGACCCAGAGCTGCAGCGCTGGAGGCTGCTCCAAGATGCCTGCTAAGCAGTGTGGTTATTCAGGTGGCTGTTCCCTCAGAGTGAAGAGGCATGCGCAGTTCTTTCTGGAGCTTCCCTTTGAGAAGGATCAGACAGCTCCTAGTTGCTTCTGCCCCTGCAGTTTGCCACCTTAAGTCAGCGAGCCCTCCCTCTGAGACAGTAACAAGTGCTGGTGAAAGAGTTGGGCTGGAGGTGTGCTTAAACCTACCCAGAAACTAATAAGCTTCATCATTTTTCCCAAGTTCACAGCATCAAGAAATGCAGGGTTCTTGTCAGACTTGCTTGAAAATAGCCTTTATTCCCTTCCATAATAAACGAGAAATGTCCTATAAAAAGATCATTTGTTCCTTCATCAGAAGTTAGGGGGTGTTTTCTGTTTAAAAAACGTGACTCTTTCAGAAACCATACCTGAAGCACCCCCATTTCAGTGTGTGGGGAACTCAGCTCACTAGGAGTGAATATAATTCAATTCGGAATATAGAGTATTCACAAACCAAGGACATCTATGCAGTGGTTTTATTTTATTATTTGCAGTAGGGAGGAGGAGAATGCCAATTGTTTCTTCAGGTAAAAGGTAAAGAATAAAACTCAAATTGAGTTAACATTGATTGGCCTGGGCATTGATTTGCAGAGGGAAGGGTTTAGTAGATAGGGGAGGTTTTATAGAGTTAGATTTTTATATTCTGTCTTTGGCTCCTGGCACATAGGAGGTGCTTTCACAGGTTAGATAGTTGAGTGAGTGGAGGGGACCAGAGAGCAGCAGAGTATGAAATGAAAAAAAGACTGCACCTCTAAGTTCTGTGCCCTCCTCGCTGTACGGTCTTCAGCAGGTCCTTTTGCCTCTTTATTCAACTAGAAGAAAGGTACAAATCCAGCGTCCCTTCTTCAGGGATCTCATAATACCAAAATTGGCCTCATGAAAAGTGAGTGAAATTGTACGCATTTCCATGAGGGAGAAGCTGGTTGCACTGGAGATTTAAAAAAAGAGTGAGCGATCCTGAATCTCATCCTGTTTGTTTTCTGCTGTTGCCATTACTGCACCACACACTGCTATCTTCCAGCTGTGCAGATTAGAGGCCAGCACAGGTCTCCCTTGGCTCAGCTGGGCGCCTGCCTTTCCCAGCTTCTGCAGCCGCCCACATTCCTTGGCTCATGCCCCTTTCTTCTGCCTTCAGAAGATGGCCAGCAGCCTTGCATCTCCGTGACCCTGCTCCCATTTCCACGTTGTTATCGTAAAGCCTGCAAATGTGACTCTCTCTGGGGGAGGGTCTTTGCTTTTATGAGCCGTGAGGTTAGATTGGGCCTGCCTGAATAATTTAGCCTACTGTCCCCATCTAGAGATCTTGACTTAATCACATCTGCAAAGTTCCTTTTGCCACATAAGGTCTTGGGTTCCAGGAAGTCAGATGGACATCGATGGGGCAGGTATAACTCGGTCTCCCATACCCATAATCTATAGGGTGCCCTACAGGGAACAGAAGTAAAGTGCAGAAAGCACTTAAATGGCTCTCATGGAATCAGGCCAGTCATTTTATCCCTCTGGGTCTCTGTTTTATGCATCTGAAAAGTTAGGGAGTTGAATTTAACAGTGGTTCTGAAACTGTGTTGTGTCTCGGAATAGCTTGGAGCACATGTTGTAACACTATTGAGGTGGGGCCTGAGAATTTGCATTTCCATCAAGTTCCAAGGTGTTGCTGGTCTAGGGACCACACTTGGAGCACCACTGAACTAAATAGTCTTTAAGGTGCTTTGCCTAAGGCCCTAATGTATCCTGCAGTTTCCCCTTTAGATCAGCATAGGTAATTAATTGTGCTTTCTAGCTGAAAGAATAGTGCATCATTTTATTGATGTAACTTCCTGGTGAGTGATGAGTTACCTTTCTTCATGAAAATGATGGGCTGTGTGGTCTGTGGGCTGGTCAGAGTAGGGAGCTTCAGGAAGCCCTGCAGGGACAGAGGCAGGTGTTGAGGTAGGAAGGAAAGGGATGTTCTTAAGATCCCAGTTCCACGTCATCTTTGTCCTCACCTGTAAATGGGGTGTTCTGCAGTTGCTTTTCACGCAGTGGTCCGTGTAGCTCCTCTAGTGCGTGCCTGGCACGTGGTCAGCTTGGGTCACACTACTGAGCACGACGAATCCAGCCACTGTTTTGAGTCTGAGTTAACACATTCTACCCTCTCCACCCTCGCAGCATCGCTCTGAGGTGGGTGCTGTCATTCCCACTTTTGCAGATTAAGGGAACAAAGGTTAGGAATTTGGCCAGAAAGGCGAGGGAGACAGTGTAGAGTCTGTTACCAGGCAGTTGTGTAGGTTCCACGTCGCACACGTAACTCCTGTACCGTATTGCCCCACAGTTGATCCCTTTCCATATCAGTGAGAGTATTCTGACTGCAAGTTATAAAACTTAAGTGAAGTTTTGTAGGGGCTGGGATTGTGGCTGAGCGGTAGAGCACTTGCCTCGCATGCGTGAGGCCCTGGGTTCGATCCTCAGCACCACATAAAAACAAATAAATAAAATAAAGATATTGTGTCCATCTACAACTAAAAAATATTTTTTAAAAAGTGAGGTTTTGTGCGTTTAAGTATCTCGTCGTGTAACAAGTTTGGAGGCAAGTGGTCCTGGAGTCGATTAGTTTAGTGCTCAACAGTATCACAGTGGGTCTGGGTCCGTATCTTGTCATGCTACTCTTCCCAACAGATGGGTTTTGTCTTCAGGACTGTTCCCTTGTGATTATAAGATGGCTGCCACAGATCCTGCTGTCCTGTACCAGAGACTGAGCAAGAAGATGGCCTGTTCCCTCGTCTCATCCCTCTGTAAGGGAGTAAAGCTTTCACAGAAGGCCGTTCCCTGCAGACTTTTCTACTAGAAATGCTTGGCCTACTGCTTCCAAATGGCCACTACTAACTGAGAATTGCCACCAGGGTGGTAGCTGAATGTTCAGGTTCCCTTAATAAGAAAGAGGCATCAGGCATGGCTGCCTGTTGCTCACTGACAGACCAGCCATACTCCATTCCTTTGGGTTGATGACAAGTCCTTTTTTCCTGAAGGTGCCCTGTGGCACAGACAAAGTAGCCTGTCCAGTGCTGCTGGCAGTCCTATGGACTGCCCTTGGCTGACTACACTCCTGATGAGCTTTGTTTGCTTTCTCAGCAAGGGGATGAGGGCACATGATCACATTTATTGATTTGGGGCACCAGAAGGATCCTGGTCTTCTGAGTGGAAGACGAAGCTCCTGAAGGACTTGTCTTGCAGCCCTGTTCTCCCCGTTTGTTTCTGGAGGATGTTCTCCACTCTGACCTGGAACAAGGTCCCTCGCCTCTGTGCCTCAGCCATCTCCCGCATGAACATCACCACAGCCATCCTGACACATGGTGACACGGGCTCCAGTGTTGCCAGCCTCAGTTAACATCAGCATTGGCACTGGGGGGCTTGAGCCAGCTTCAGTGCTTAGGAAACACTTTTGGTTTTTGTTCTTTTTGTTATTGCTGTTGTTTGGTTGTTTTGTTTTGGGTAGAAGCAGGAACAAAGGTCTCTTCTGGTTAGCCTTCCAGAGTGTGCTAGGCCACCTAGAAGAGTCCACACCCTTCCTCAGTAGGGCTACATGTGGTTGAATTTCATGAATTTGATTGTTGTCGACACCTATTTTCTATGCTGACAGGAAGAGCACTCATAGCCCACATCACAGGAACCACAGAGATGTGTCCCACTTTAAGAAAACCTGACCATATAAGGAGGAGCATCACAATTACAGAATAATGTCTCACTTAGCCAGAAATTCATGGCAGTTCTCCTAGTGCATTTAAAATAGGACTCATGTATAAAAATACCATTTCCATATAGGAGCCCATATTATCTGAAAAGGGAAATATACTTGTATTGGGCATTTGGGGTAAGTAGATCAAAAATAAAAATAAAACTAAGTTCCACTTTTAATTCTAAAAGGTTTATATTTATCTCTACTACCTTAACCCTCTCCTCCTACCCTAGATTTTCACAGCAGAAATACACAGGCAGGATCTGCAGGCAGCTGACAATGGCAGTGAGAAAATTAATGGCAGGCCTGTGAGTGAGTGGACGCCAGGGACACCAGCAGCAGAGCTGGGCGCCCCACTGTCTGAACGTGTCCACCATGTGCTGTAGGGTCACTTGTCTTGCCCCAATGTGTTGTTCCACTTGACCTGAGATCATTTGTGAGGCCTGGCCTTAAAACACGTTGCAAATCCTTTCCTGCGGTTGATTGGTGAGTAGCAGTGAGAGATGGACCAGCTCGTCTTGCCATCAGAGACTCTCCAACCACAGAGACACAGGCCAAGGTCTAGCCAGTGGGGTCTGGGGAAGCCACTGGGAGAGGGGTGAATCTGGGATGCTCACGTGCCTGGCTGCTGCTTTCCTTTCAGAAATGCTCCCACTGCCAGGAGGCCGGTGCCACCCTGGGCTGCTACAACAAAGGCTGCTCCTTCCGATACCATTACCCATGTGCCATCGACGCAGGTAAGCTGGGAATGCACACCCTTGTCCAGAGGGCCAGGATGCACAATTTGCTTATCTCTCTTTTTTATAGTTCTTGCTGTCTCTCCTGACTCTCTTCTGTTTGTAAATTCTAAAGGAACGCAGAGAATAAATATGAAGGAGTAAAATGGGGTAATTTTTTAATAACAGTTTTCTTTGTCTGATTCACATGTGCTTCACCTATTTAAGTGCACAGTTCAGTGGCTTCTAGTGTACTCACATAGTTGTGTAGCCATCACCGCAATAGATATTGTAACATTTTCATCACCTTGTAAAAAAGCTCCTACTGATCAGCAGTCACTCAGCTTCCTTTTCCTCCCTCCAGCCCCTGCACCGCTCATCTGCCTTCTAGTAGATGAGAAGTCATGTAATATGTGACCTTCTGTGACCAGTTCTTTCACATATCTTAGTTACTTTCAAGGTTTATCCATGTTACAGCATGTATTAGTACTTTAGTTTTATTCCCAAACAGTACTTTATTTATCCATTCATTAGTTGATGGACATTTGGGTTATTTCCGTTTTTTTACTGTTATGGTGTTGCTGTAAAACATTCACATGCAAATCTTTATGAGGATGTGTATTTTCAGTACTTTTAGGTTAACCAAGAGAAGGGTGGTATGGTATTGCTGGGTGGTATGGTAACTCCATGTTTAAGTTTTTGAGGAACTGCCAGGCTTTTCCAAAATAGCTGCACCATTTTACATTACCACCAGCAGTGTATTAAGTTCCTAATTTCTCAACAACCTTGCTGACACTTGGTATTATCTCTATTTTATTGTTGGTACTGTTACTGTAGCCATCCCAATGGGTATGAAATGTATTTCATTGTGATTTTTATTTGGGTTCCCTAATGGTTCATGATGATGTGTGTCTTTTGCTTTGCCCATTGTTAAAACTGGATTGTCTTTTTGTTGTTGAGTTTTAAGAATTCTTTGCATTTCTGGATACAAGCAACCTATGGAGCTTAGTTTGCAAAACTATTTTCTCCTATTCTGTGAGTTTTTGTTTTCAGTGGTGTTCTCCAAAGCACAGCAATTTTGATGAAGTCTAATTTAACAATTTTTTCTTTTGTGTCGTATCAAACCACTGCCTAATCAAAAACTATAAAGATTTACACCTATTTTTTTTCTGAAGAGTTTTTTAGTTTTATCTCCTGAATTTAGTTTTTGATCTATTTTAAATTAATTTTTGTACATTGTATAAAGTAGGAGTCCAGATTTATTCTTTTCCAGGTGGATGTCCAGTTGTCCTTGCTTGATTTATAGAAATGACTGTTCTTTCCTCAGTGAATGATCTTGGCGCCTTTGTTGAAAATCGATCGACCATGGAGGGATGTATGAACTTATTTCCGGGCTGTCTCCAGTACCCCACTATTTTGATAAAACATAGCTTTGTGGTAGCTTTTGGAAACTGAGTTTTCCAATTTTTTTTTTCCTTCTGAAGATTGTTTTGACTGTCCTGGGTCCTTTGACATTCCATGTGAATTTTAGGATCCCCTTATCCATTTCTGAAAAAACAAACGAAAACACAATTGAAATTTTGATAGGGTTTTGCATTGAGTCTATAGATAAATTATCAAGTAATGTCATCTCTAGTATTATGACTTTCAGTCCATGGTCATGGAATGACTTTCAGTTTCCGTCTGTCACTGCCTTTTGGTTTTTAGAGTATAAGTTTTACACTTAATTTTTGCATTGTTTATTGGGGGTATATTGAAATACAGTGGATTGAATACAGGAGACTGAAGCAGGAGGATTGCCAGTTCGAAGCCAGCCTCAGCAACT
Organism: Xerus rutilus; assembly: GCA_028644305.1. Taxonomy (NCBI): domain Eukaryota; kingdom Metazoa; phylum Chordata; class Mammalia; order Rodentia; family Sciuridae; genus Xerus; species Xerus rutilus. The sequence goes on from CM053403.1 coordinate 6,001,622, forward strand.
TAGAATGTCTCAAAATAAAAAGTAAAAAAAAAAAAATTAATGATGTGATAACTCAGTGGTAAAGTGTCCCATGGTTCAATCCCCAGTACCAAAAAAAAGAAAAAAAAGTTCAGTAGATTTTTTTTTAAATATTGATTTTGTATCCTGCAACTTTGCTCAACTTGTTTTGTTCTAGTGATTTATAGTGAATTTTTGTGTGCAAAATTATGACATCTACCAATAGGAATGGTTTTATTTCCTCCTGCCTAATCTAATGCTCTTTATTTCTTTTTCTTGCTTTATTGCCCTGGCTAGAACCTCCAGTAGAACTTAGGAAAGAAGCGTTGAGAGCTGATATTCTGATCTTGTTAGATAAAAAATATGGTGTTAGGGGCTAAGATTGTGGCTCAGTGGCAGAGTGCTTGCCTTGCATGTGTGAGGCACTGGGTTCGATCCTCAGCACCACATAAAAATAAATAAACAAAATAAAGACATTGTGTCCATGTATAACTAAAAAATATTCTAAAAAAAATATGGTGTTAGCTGTTCATAGGTATTCTTGGACTTTTTGATTACCCCACTGTGGTACTATGGATGGAAACCAGGGGTGCTCTATCACTGAGCTACATCCCCTGCCTTTTAAATTTTATTTTGAGATACAGTCTCCCTAAGTTGTCCAGGCCAGCCTCAAATTTACGATCCTCCTGCCTGAGCCTCATGAGTAGCTGGGATTACAGGTGTGCACCACCATGCTGGGTTTATCCTTAGGTATTCTTGATAGAGCTGAGAGAGTTCCAGTCTAGTCCCAGTTTGTGGAGTATTTTTATCATGAAGGGTGTTGTGTGAGATAGGAAAGACCAGCCTCATGCTGCTTACCATATACTCCAAACTCTGGTTCTCTACACACCAAACAGTCCTCCATGTAGGACATACCCACTGGGTGTCCTACAGTTTAACTTGGTTTTACACTAACCAGAGTCATGGAGACTCCACAGGTTAAGGGCTCAGTCCCACAGACTGCTTACTGTAGATGCCTATCTCAAGCCCCAGGTTGTGACCTGTGTTTTGAATGGCCAGGTGTAAGTCAGGGTTCACAGGACCTCCTCCTAAGGTTTGATCAATGTGCTAGAACCAACTCCAGGCAACACTTTGCTGTTTTTTGGGTACTGGGGATTGAACCACCAGTGCTTAATCACTGATCGTATCTCCAGCCCCTTTTAATGTCTTATATAGAGACAAGGTCTTGCTGATTTGTGGAGGCTGCCTTTTAACTTGCGATCCTTCTGCCTCAGCCTTCTGAACCACTGGGATTATAGTAGTGTGTCACCACACCCAGCTCACTTTACTTTTTTTTTTTTGGTACCAGGGATTGAACTCAGGGGCGCTCCTGTCTCAGCCTCCCAAAGTGCTGGGATTACAAGCGTGAGCCACCGCGCCCAGCTTTTGGGTACAATATTTTTAAGTGAATTATAAACTTTGCCTATATTTCATCAGCCTTTCCCTCCCCCAAGTTACTTTTTGAGCATCAGATGCACCCGAGACCTTCACCCAGCCAGGCCTCATAATACCTGCTGTCAGGTGAAGGGAGTGAAAATGGAGAGAGGTGCAGAGCAGGTGGAATGGGCACCAGCAGGCATGCAGGATCTCAGGGTTCCTTTCATCCTGTCTCCAGCGCAGGGATCTCATCAGCTCTGTCACTAGTGCTTAAACACATCCCCTCCCTTTCTCGTCCTTCTCTTTGTCCTTTCTTTCCTTCTTCTGTCTTCTCCAAGTTTCTGAAGGAGGAGCGGCTACAAAGAGCAAGAACAGCCAGGCGTGGTAGCACATGCCAGTAATCCCAGCTGCTCAGGAGGCTGAGACAGGAGGATCGCAAGTTCAAAGCCAGTCTCAGCAAAAGTGAGGCACTAAGCAACTCAGACCCTGTCTCTACATAAAATACAAAATAGGGCTGGGGACGTGGCTCAGTGGTCGAGTGCCCCTGAGTTCAATCCCCGGTACCAAAAAAAAGAAAAAAAAAGAGACCCTGTCCCTAAATAAAATACAAAATAGGGCTGGGGACGTGGCTCAGTGGTCAAATGCCCCTGAGTTCAATCCCCAGTACCTCGCTCCTCCCCCCAAAAAGAATAAGAACAGAGGGTAATGCTTACTCCAAAGTTACATTCTCATGAAATGTAGTGCTTGTGCCCAAGTGCTCATGCTAAAGGGCAGCTTGGTGGCCAGGGTGCCATTTGACTAGATCAATAGATGGGGAGAAGTAGAGTCTTCAGGTGTCAGGGAGCTTGATTTTTAGAATGTCCCTTTCTCTTTCTTGCCCTAAACGTTCCTATCTTGCATCTGCACTGTTCGCCCTGTGTTGTGGTCCAGCATATTCTGTAGTGTAGCTGTGAAATCTTCTTTCAGGAGCCAGCCAATTGCCTACTTGCCTTTTCTTGTTTTCATTGTGTTGCCCTTATTACATCAGAATGTTCTGGTGTTTGTTTTTTGCTTGTTTGCTTTTTTCCCCACTTGAAGCTTCCTAGTTTTTAAATGAGAATTCTAAGTGTTATGTTTAGGATGATTGATTATTTTATATGGGGAATCCCGCAAAAATTGTTTTTTCCAGCCAGTGGTTGGGAAGCAGTGGTCTCCCACAGTAAGGCTCTGTTCAGAAATATTAGTCTAAGCATCCAGGCAGGCAGGCAGGTAACCACATCCTTCCCATCATATTTCCTGTGTGCAGTGGGGCACCAGCCATGTCAGTAGCCAGGCTCCCACCGTGGCTCCTGCTGCTCCCCCTTCCAGGCTGCTTCCTGGTATGGTTTCTCATGGGATGAAGCTCACTGCTCAGGGGATCTTTCCACAGTGATGGAAGTGCTCTAGATCTACACGCTCCAGTACTATGGCCACCACCAGATGTGACCATTGAGCACTTAAAATGTGGCTAGTGGGCCTGGCGCAGTGCCACACACCTATAATCCCAGCAGCTCGGGAGGCTGAGGCAGGAGGCAAGTTCAAAGCCAGCCTCAGCCTCAAAGCAAGGCACTAGGCAACTCAGTGAGACCCTTTCTCTAAATAAAATACAAAATAGGGCTGATGTTTTGGCTCAGTGGTTGAGTAACCCTGTGTTCAATCCCTGGTACCCACCCCTCCAAAAAAGGAAATGTGGCTAGTGGGAATGAAGAAATGAATTTTGTTAACTTAAGTGGCCATGTGTGGCTCATGACTGGACAACAGACTTGGAGCCACCTTGATCAAGTCCAGGCAGAAAGTTGGGAAGAGGGCCAGAGCGCCCTCTAGTAGAAGCTTACCCAGGCCACCTCCCACCCTCAGCCAGAAGCAGGGCCTCCTTGATTAGCTAAGGATTAATAAGCAAACGATACCTGTCACTTTCTCTGATCCAACCTATCATGTGTGCCTGCCCAGTTAAGCTGCTAACATCTCTATTTAACAGAAATTGGTGGCCAAGCATCCAGTGAGAGGGAAGCTCTGGGTCAGGGGATGAGGTGGTCTTTTGGCCTTCCAGCTTCAGTGCCCCAGCTGCTGTACTGTGTCCCTCTGGGTGCAGAGCTGGAACCAAAGAAGCAGGCTCACAAGAGGATCCCATCATGGACATTTGTCTTTTTGATGACCTGTCACAGAGACTTGGAGGCTTGCACTATTCTGTGGGGATGGGTGCTTGTATTTACTCCACAGCCTTCTCAGTCACAAGTTTTGTGCTCTGTAGTAGATCTGTGTCCAGGAAAGTATTCATTGATTGACTTTCTTTCTAATCATAACCAAGAGGAGTCCCTGGATTTAAGAGGCCCTAATCTCTGTGTGGAATAAGGAACAGTGTAACATTTTCATCTCTGCCTTGCTGTCAACTACCCAAACCTTTAAAGAGCTGTTGATGTCTCAGGGAAAACTTTTATTGCTAGGATGTCTCCATGGAAACAGAATCTTTGTCTTAGGATGATCTCTGGTGCCGACAGCTTCCCCCACCTGACACTGGTCCTGCATTTCTGACATCCTCGTTAGTAGTTCTGGGCTGCTTATTATGTCACAGGCACAGGATTTGGCTCCAGGTAGAGGATGCAGTAAAAAGAACATGAGATCTGGTTTAAAAAAAATTTTTAATGTATTTAATGCAGTGAGCCACAACAATTAAGACAGAAGGAGAAGAGGGCTGTGGTAACTCATTAATAATTCTACCGTGCATAAAGAATCTTGCCTGGAGGGGATTTTTCTTTTAGAAGAAACACAGCTGGGAATTTCACTCTGCAGCCACCTTGGCAGCAGCATTTCAGAGCTGCTCTTCCTGCTGCAGACTTTGGTCTTGCAGTAGTGGGCAAAACCCTGGATGGGCCATTCTGGAATCCTGGGGGTCTTGCCTCCATCATGGAGGGGAAGCCATCTGCATCACAGAAACCAGTCCCAGTGCCCCATTATTCCCCTCCCTGTGCTTCAGGAGCCTAACCCTGCCCCTGAACAAGGCTATGTGGGAGACGACAGTAGTACTAGGTAGACTGTAGCTGAATTGGAGACAGTGTGCAGTGCCCAGCAGATCCAGAGGACAGTAGACCCCTCTTTTCTTGTTCTTCTCACCACCTCCTTGAGATTGCTCTCCTCAGCCTGGGGTCTATGTAGATGTGATGAGCATCAGAAGTTTTATGGTACTTATTATGATAAGGAGCTCAGCAAAGTCACTTGGCCTTTAAGCATAGAGAGAAAGGAAAGTGGCATTCTCTCCTGGGAGTTGGTGTTTGTTTCTGGAAGCCATCTTGTTGACTTGGCCACCTTGTCAGTCTTTCTCAGCTAATGTCATGATTTAGCAAGTTGTTTGCTTTTACTTTACCCTGTGGAAATACTGACCAGCCCTCTGGATAATGTAGGGTCAGGGCCAGGGCTTCAAAGAAAACATGTCAGAAGACTGCTACTGGCTGGCCACAAAGGGTACAGGTGCCTGTTCCAGTCAGAAGAGCACTTACTAGACTTCCTCCTGTTTTTTGCTCTTGCCCGCAGCAGGGCCTGATTGGAGACAGTGGAGAAGAGGCTCCCCCATGTCCTTCCAGGTTTCTGAGCTCTGTCACTGGTTCTGACCCTGCCAGGAACAGGAGCTGCAGTTCCTGATGGCCTATGGATGTGTATGAGAACTAAAAGAAGGATTTGTATGGTGTTCCTTTGCAGCAGAGGTGGGCACTGTGTCTGGCAGTTTCTCTAGGAGACTTCTGTTTTAACAATACCTGGCACTAGGTCCAAGTTGCCCTTAGTGTGTACTTTATTTCTTTTCTGAATTTAACTCAGGAAGACATTTCCTAACTTCAGACATGTTCTACCAGTGGTCAGTCAGAGATGGTCACTGTTGTGTGGCTCTGAGGGGAACTGAGCCACCTGTGCCTTTCTGCTACAACACGACCCCGTTTTTGGTTCTGTAAGCCTCTGTGGCATCAGAGTGGCTGAGCTCCGTGATGCTGTACTGTCTCTTGGCCCAGGCTAGAGACTGCCACGCAGCACTGCCAGAGCTCAGGTGAGGAGGACGTGCTTTCCCAAGCTCCAGTTGTCTGTCTCCTGCTGTTTATAAACTCTCTGGCAGATTGGAACAGCAGGAGCCTTGGTCACGCTATGTACTTGTGGGTTTTAAATTAACACATTTCATTTACTGCCATGCGAGTTGCCTACTGGGAGAGGGGCCTGGAGGTTAGTGACAATGACTTGCTGAGTTCTTGGGCCCTGGGAGCAGAGAAGGCTTCTGGCCTACCCTCTAGAAGTCAGAAACTCCCTAGGCCACATAGTGATGTTACCAGTTTGGCCAAGTTCTGAAAGTGCCTTTTTTGATTTGTTCAGGATATTGAGGACCTAAAAAGTTTTCATTTGAGTGCCTTTGTTATAACTATTTCACTTGAACCTCTGTGGGTACACAGTCTGTGCAGCTGGATCTGGATTTAAACCAGTTAAATCATAGACTCAAGCAGGCTGCCTCCTGCCATGGTGCTTGGGAACTTTCTGAGAATGTGGGATCAGTATTTATTACCATTTTATCACTACATCTTGCACCAGTGACTTGGCCTCCGGCCTGTAGAAGCCATGGTGTGCAGAGTGGACTCACTCCCTGGGTCTCCTCACCAGCTCCATGCCCTGCCTTGCACATGGGGCTCAACTCCCCTGGAGGGAGAGGCATCCTTTACTATCATTGAGAATGCTGCCACATGTGGAGAGTTGGAATAAATCCCTTTTCCTCCAAGAATTAAAAATACCCTCATGGGATTTTACTTGCCTATGAAGCATTCAGTGCAGATCATGTGATTTGAATTAGGGGGTGTCTGTTGTGTCCCCAGATATTATGGGATACAGATGACAGCAGGGCCCTCAGGCCTGATCACCTTTCTATCCTGAACACCTGGGCTCTCGGTAGAGGACAAGTACCTCTAGATTTCAGGTGTCTTTTTGAGGAGGTTTTGCCTTGAGCCTGTGGAGTGGGGTTAGCCTAGAATTGAGGATTGTTAAAAGAGCATTGTTTGGTCAGATGTGGTAGTGCATGCCTGTAATCCCAGTGGCTCAGGAGGCTGAGACAGGAGGATCGCAAGTTCAAAGCCAGTCTCAGGAAAAGTGAGACGCTAAGCAACTCAGTGACTGAGACCCTGTCTCTAAGTAAAATACAAAATAGGGCTGGGGATGTGGCTCAGTGCTCGAGTACCCCTGAGTTCAATTCTCAGTACTCTCTCCTTCTCCAAAAATAGCATTATTTGGAAATTGTCTCTGGTTATTAAATATGAGCCATCATGGAAATACAGAACAAAATAATAAAATTAAAATTACCTGTAATACTACCCAAAAAGAACCCCTGTAATATTTTGGCAGATTTCCTTTCAGTTTTTTTTAATGCATGTAAAACATTTTAATGAAATTAAGAGTATACGTATGTATTTCTGTATCTTGGTTGTTCAGGCAGTTATATATCATAAGTGTTTACCCATACCATTAACTACTTTAAAATTTTAACTTTTTAAGTGACTAGTGTGCCACTGATCTTTTCCTCTTAGAAATTACAGTGCAAGCCCAGCACCATGGCTCACTCCTGTAATCTCAATGGCTCTAGAGGCTCAGGCAGAAGGATCACAAGTTCAAAGCCAGCCTCAGCAACTCAGCAAGGCCCTATGCAACTCAGCAAGACCCTGTCTCAAAACAAAATACAAAACAAAAAGGTTAGGGATGTGGCTCAGTGGTTAAATGCCCTCGGTTTAATTCCCAGTACCCAAAAAAAGAAAGAAATCACAGTGCAGGGACCTCTTGCCGCCACGTATGACACTGTTGACCCTGACAAGTGTGGCTACGTGTGGGTCTGGCTGTTTCAGTGCACATAGGCTCCATCTGTCCCCTTCTTTCTTGCAGATTGTTTGCTACATGAGGAGAACTTCTCGGTGAGGTGCCCCAAGCACAAGGTGAGTCAGAGGCTCCCAGAGCCTGTGTTCCCTGTGGGGCTTAGGGTAAGGGGTGGCTTCCTATAAAAGACTTAAAGTCCAGGCATCACAGGAATTCACCCATACCTGTCCCCACCTGCACCTTGGGCTGCTGGCCTGCTCCTGGCTCTGAGAGGGTCGAGAGGCATGATGCTGAAGGGAGACCCCGGGCACGGGGGCCAGCACCCGGTGTGGTGTGAGGGGATAGCCCGTGGGGAGGGAGCTCTCCATTCATTAAGAGAAATTAAAAGATCAAACTGAATGACACTGACTTGGACCTTGGTTTACTAGAACCCCAGTTCACAGGTTGATGTGGTAAGATGGAGGGGAGACCTGGTATGGAAGCAGGGCTTTGGGGAAACGCGCAGTCTCTTCCAGGTTGTATTGCTTCAGAAGCGACCCGATGATACAAGTCAGTGGGTACTACTGCCTCACTTCCCAGGCTAGCTAAGAGAGGGTCTCTCGGCCACCTCTTTGGGAAGGGTGGAAGATGAGGTGAATGGGCTGTTTCTGACGTGTCACAGATAGGGATGGAAAAGGAGCCCCAGGAAAGGATTGGGATGGAACTCACTGCCACCTGATGTTTCCTGCAGTGGCTGCCCTATCTGGCTGAGGTCACACTGACACCTGGTGGCCACTGGCTGCTCACAATCTTCAGTCTCCAAGTATAGCCAGAAAGTACTAGAAAGAGGACATCTGGAGAGGTCTGTCCTCAAAACACTTTTAAAGAATGCTTATGATTTTTCTTTAAAAGAATACTTCTAGAGGTGAAGCGTAGGGTCTGACAGTTTTCTCTTTTATTTTTACTTACAGTCACGTTTTGCCTCAGAAAGCCCTATCTGAGTGTCTCCTGTTTGTCATTCAGTACTGACTCTGCTTTTTCTTCCTTTTCCATGTGCTGTCCCTGCCCTCGCCTCTGCCTCCCTGACTCCCACACTCTCTCCTCTGTCCCTGTTGTGTCTCCTCATGGCTCTGCTGGCATCAGCCTCCCCTTCCGTGCCCTCTCCCCCCCTTGCAGAACAAGACCGCGAAAGGCAGCCTCAGCACAGAGCAGTCGGAGCGGGGGTGAGGGGGGCAGTGTGCGCGTGGGAATGGAGAGGACAGCAAGCACAGGTGAGTCGGGGCCAGCCAGGCTCCACTACCCCTGCCTGGCTCCCAGTAGTGGGGGCCTCTGCCCTCCTGCTGGCCCCAGGCTGCACCACCAGCAGTTAGTGGCGTGGATCCTAGCACCAGGAGGATAAAATGGCTCTCCAATTGTTTCTTAGCTCCCCAGAACATGGTGGGGGCTTCAGACCTGTCCACTGCCAACTGGTCAGGGTGACTCTTTCTCTCTCTTTTTTTTTTCCTTTTAAAAAATATTTTTAGTTGCAGATGGACACAATTATTTTATTTATTTATTATTATTATTTTTAATGTGGTGCTGAGGATTGAACCCAGTGCCTCACACATGCTAGGCAAGCGCTGTACCACTGAGCCACAGCCACAGCCCCGGGGTGACTTTCTGAAGTCAGCCTTTGGGATAGCTGGTGAGCAGGCCTCATGATTGGTGGTCCTGAGAGCATTGTGACCATCTTCTAGGATGACTCTCTGGTCAGGGGACTTCTGCCAGCTGCCTGCTATTTCCTCCTCCTCAAGGGTCTAACCAAAGGTCTCTTCTTTTTAATTGACTGTGTTTCTATAAAGCTTATATGTTTTCCTTTGAAAAACAGAACATTCTCCAAGTTTTCCTACTTGAAATCTTTTTTCCCACAGTACAAGAAAGATTTCTTTTCACAGAAGTACACAGAGAAGGAAAATCTTCTCAGAGACTTCGTAGACTTTAACATCTGATTTAATTTTACTCTTAAAAATCTCCAGAGATCTGGCTGCACTGTTAAGTATGTGGGGCATGGCCAGCCTGCTCCCGTGAAAAACGGGATTTAGGATTGAGGAATCTGGCAGCAGGGCATCTCCACCATGCTTGCTTCCTCACCCTCCCTGCCCCACACAGCCTCTGAGGGCTGTGGAACAATAGTGTGTAAATAGGACAAAAGAGAAGTGAATGTAGCTGGCACTCATGGATGCAGCTGTCCTGGGGGTGTTCTCCGAGGGCTCCTTTCTCTCTGAATGGGGGCTTCTGTGTGGCCTCCAGGAGTCTCACCCCTATAGCCACAAAGACTATTCTTCTGGGCAGTACCATGCCCCTGACTGTTCTCTATAGAATCCTCGGGTTATAACTGTAAAGATTTCTGCCTTTCTCTAAAATACCCAGTATTAATTTGAGGGAAAAGTCGAGTTCACCCCAGAATATGGTGGTTTTCCTCCTCAGAGAAGGTGTTTGTTTAATAGGCAGCTCCCAGTGCTGACCTCAGAGAGGGCCCCTGCAGCCCCGTCATGGGGTAGGTCTGGGCCCAGGTCGGGGCTTCCTGGTACTTCCTGTTGGGGCGCTGAGTGCTTTGCTGTAATGCTTTCCTCTTTGCCTCTTGCAGGGAGCAGGGCTGGCAATGCAGGGAGCAGAGCAGGGCAGGAGAGGTAGTTGGAAGCCATTTTATATGTTCTTGGGTCACAGGAACCAAATGAGCAAACAGAGCCTTGTGGACTACAGTAAGTCGTCCTCATCGGCTACTGCATTTCTAGAAGTCACGGGCTGCTTTCCCTGCCTGCACTCCTGACCCTCTGATTAACCCTCAGAGCAGTGCAGCAGTGTGGGTGGCTTTACAACTGTTTGCATTGGCCCTTTGCTCCTGGGCTGAGATACCACTGTGCATAGACAGGCTCTGCCATTTGTGTGTCGATGCCTCTGCACCTGTCCTAGACAGAGTCAAGTTCTGTGGAAGACCATGAGAAGGATTCCTGAAATGTGCCCTGGAAAGAACCATTTGTCATTTGGCACTTTTGGGGTTTATCTTGAATTCCAGCCTGTGTTAGAGAAAAAAAAGAAAGTCTGGGTCCTGGTAGGTGGATCTTGGGAATGTGGGCCACTGTCTCTACTCATTCTTGGGCCTCCTAGCTGATAAGGCCTCAGCGCTCAAGCTGAATGGTCAGCTTCGCCCTCCATCCTCCCGGGCTGCAGCACTGCATGATTGTAGGACCTGGCCCATCCCATGGGGACCTCGAAGCTGTTGGGCTTGGAGCAGTCACCTCTTGAGGAAGAATGTACACTGCAACCAGCCTTGTCCATCTGGAACGCTCTCTCCACAGGCCATGCCACAAGGCAGGTTCCTTTTACTGGTTTCTCTGTTCAGCAGTTATACTGAGGGCAGTCGCCATCTCTCAGGCCCCAGGTGCACCACTGAATTGTGTGGAAACCCCATTGATCAGGGACAGAAAAACCACTCTTGTTCTCAAGGAGTACTTATCTTGGGGTCCATGCTGAGAACAAAGAACCACCATTATTAGTGACCCATACAGAGAGGGAAGGGACAGTGGGTATGCATCTGTGTCCTGCTTCCTAACATCCCACTTTCTCACACAAAGTATATGGAAAGCTCTATGCGACTGGGGTCAGGCCACTTAATGTCTCTGTGCTTCAGTTTCTTCTATAAAAAGAGAACAAGCCAGGGGCTGAGGTTGTGGCTCAGTGGCAGAACACTTGGCTCGCATGTATGAGGCACTGGGTTTGATCCTCAGCACCACATAAAAATAAGTAAACAAAATAAAGACACTGTGTTCATGTATAACTAAAAAAAATTTAAAACTTTTTAAAAAAGAGAACAAGCCAGGCATGGTGGTGCATGCCTGTAATCCCAGCACTCAGGGAGGCTGAGACAGGAGAATCACAAGTTCAAAGCCAGCCTCAGCAACAGCGAGGTGCTAAGCAACTCAGTGAGACCCTGTCTCTACGTAAAACACAAAATAGGGCTGGGGATGTGGCTCAGTGGTCAAGTGCCCCTGAGTTCAATCCCCAATATCCATCCACCCCCTGCTGCTGCGCCCCCGACCCTGAAAAAAAAAACATGTCAATCATATGAGAATTTGGTTATGCCTCAGTAAGTGCTGGGCACATAGGCTGCTGTACGAGGCTACAAGTTTCTTACAGTTAGAACTGGAGGGTTCAAAGCAGCAGGGGGACCACGCAACTGCTTTCTTTCTTTTTTTTTTTTTTTTTTTTTTTAAAATATTTATTTATTTATTTTTTAGTTTTAGGTGGACAGAATATCTTTGTTTTTATGTGGTGCTGAGGATCGAACCCAGTGCCTCACGCGTGCTAGGCGAGCACGCTACCACTGCGCCACAATCCCAGCCCCCACGCAACTGCTTTCTATCAGATAATATAAGGGCTGGTGCTAGGAGATTCTGTCTCCCACACCCTACCCCGGCATGTGGGGCTGGCTTCCCATGGTTGCCTCTCACTGGGCCAGGAATGCCAAAGAGGAAAGGTCTTTGGACAGCCACCCAGCGGCCGCCTCCTAGCATTTCTGAGGACAAGGAAGCAGTGTAGTGGGCCTGTTTGCCCGCTGTCCTTGTGCTGAGATTCTTGTCTCTGGCCTCATCGCAGCTAGTGAATAGGGGGCCTGTACAGCAGAACTCTCCGCTTTCCTTGTCATATAGTAAACAAGGAGGCCCTGGCTTTCTGCCAGGCCCTGTGATCTAGTGGAGGAGTAGCAGTAACCTTCATCCCAACTGATGCTCTGTCCTGAATGCAAGAGGATGCCACCTACCCACACACCTTGTGCAGACCCTCTGCCCTGGGAGCTGGGCCTTGTACAGCCTGTCCACAGATGAGTGAGTGGCTTGCTCTGGGGCTCCCTCCCCATCTAGAGCTTGTCTAGGGCAGTTCTGGGGTTCTCCTCCAAAGGAGAAACAATCTGTTCACATCTCCCCACTGGCACCGTCTCAGCTTCATGCCTGCAGTGGCCACCTGCTCTGCCCAGAGCCCTGCTTCGCAGCAGCAAGCAGTCTCAGCAGACATGGCCTCCGGTCCCATGTCATCAGAGATCCAGTCTCTCCTCTTCAGAGGTTCTTGTCACATTTGCTTCCTAGCCCTGTCTCCAAAGACTGGTGGGAGTCACTGAGGAGGCTCGCCAGGCTGCCAGCCATTCTCATCTGCTCAGGGCCAGGCCACCCCCTCTAGGCTTTTGCGTGTGCACATCTTGCCTGCCTGTCTTCATGGGTCAGGCTTCCTCTCATCTTCTGGATCTCAGATTACAGGTTCCTCAGAAGCCTTCCCTTTATGAATCTCAGTCTGAAACACCCTCTTTCCCCACTCTGCACCCTTACTAGCTTCACCATGTTGTCACATTATGTACTTGTGACTGGAAACTTTGTGAGGGCCATGGCCACCTTTGCAGCCTTATGGCCCAACCAACAGTGGGACAAGCAGTGCTGCTGTGTGTGCCTGTTAAAGAGGAGTGCTCCCAGAGAGGAACGGACTCTCGGACCCCGTCAACAATCAGCAACTAGGTTTCTCTCTACCCAGTCCCTCTCCTGTAGGACCCGAGTGTCTGTTTTAGAGATGAGATGACCCACTCTGGGGGAATCCTGACAGGGTTGGACGGGGTCAGTAGGATCAAGCTGAGAGATGCCTGCTGTGGTTGGGAAAGACAGGCTCAGTGTCAGGTACGGAAGGATGCAAAGGTGATGTCATCCAGCCACAGAGTGGAAGAGCCTGGGGAGCAGGACAGGGGACCCGGGGCAGCTTTGGCCCAGGGTGAAACCCTGTGCCCTGGCAACTGAGCATCATCATGCCTTTGACCATTCTCAGCACAGAATGTCAGACAGCTCACTTGGCCCAGGCAGCTGTGATGGGCTCACGGCCTGGGGCCCAGCCCTCTCCTCTCAGCCACATTCCATACAGTGGGGCACAGAGTCCTTGGGGCTTACATGGGAGAGCTGGCTATCGGCCAGTCCCACCTGCAACCAGCCTGTAGCTGTGGGCTGTTACCTCCCCGAGCTTCAGCTTTCTCATCTTGAAGATGTTCAGACGTCTTGGTGTTACCATGAGATAGAACATATGTAAAGCTTCTAGCTCAATTCCTGACACATAGTAAGTGCTTAAGGAATTTTCTTTCCTTCCACTTCTCCTTACTGAAGGAAGAGTTTGTGGGGTTTTTTGCAATACCTAAGATTGAACCAAAGGCCTCAAACATACTAGGCAAGTATTCTTATCTCTGAGCTGTAGCACCAGCCCCTTTTAAAATTTTATTTTGAGACAGGATCTTGTTAATTTGCCTGGGCTAGACTCCAACTTGTACTCCTCCTGCCTCAGCCTCTCAATCCGCTAGGATTATAGGAGTGCATCCAGCCTGAAAGAACAGTTTTGGGGGTTTTTTGTTGTTGTTTATTTTTAATTTTTTTTAGTTGTTGATTGACCTTTATTTATTCATTTATTTATATGTGGTGCTGAGAATCGAACCCAGTGCCTCCCACATGTGAGGCAAGCGCTCCACCACTGAGCCACAACCCCAGCCCCAGTTTTTGTTTTTTTCAGTGATTCTGGAAAAGTTTAGAGTCCTGTTCCATTCAGGAGATCATGTGTTTGGGCCAGTCGAATCAGAAAACTCCTTTTTGGGAAGGCTGGAACATGGAGCCTGAGGCAGGACGTGCTGAAG
>CM053403.1:6016045-6044276 GCA_028644305.1 Xerus rutilus
GATTCTCAGCACCACATATAAATAAATGAATAAATAAAGGTCAATCAACTAAAAAAAATTTTTTAAAAATTACTAAAAAATCCTTAATCATTGAATTCATAATGGTAATTTGACATTTGAGGGTATTTCTCATTGTCTTCTAGCTCTGGCATCTTGGGCTCTTGCTGAGGACACTGTGCTAAGCACGAGAGACTCCATCAGCCTCTGGTGTGGATGTCAAGGCTGAGGACAGTGCACTCACAGGCGGGTGTCAGGGAGAGCAGGGCTCGCAGCTCAGCAGGAGCAGGTCAGCTTGAGAGAGCTAGGGAGGCTGTCATGGGGGGCAGGGCAAGGCCTCGTTCATGTGGGCAGGGGCTTGGCAGTGACTCCAGTGGGGCCGACAGGAGAGCACCCAGGCTTTATTTGCCACTTATCCATATGTGGAGGACAAGGGTAGAAAAAACGTCCTGCTGAAGGCTGTGAGCCATCAAGCATGAAATAATGGAGTCACATCCCTCTACGTGGTGAAGACACCCAGGTAGCCAGACGCCTTGACCTTCCTGGATGTGCCTTCCCTCCCTCCTGCCTCCTGCCTAGGTCGCAGGAACTCCGGGCCACTCCCCTAGCTGGCTGCACACCTACCCTCTCACCACAGCTGGCTGGTCCCCAAGGCATGAGGATATCAAATCCTGAGGGATGGTTTATCCCAGCAAGGAACCCGCAAACCATTCCTGCTTATGCTTTTTAGACATCTCTCAGATGACAAGCAACGAGGAAGGCCTGGGGGCTACTCGCTCTGGAGCAGCTCTAGCCTGGCTGATGTCCAGCCTCCAAAACCCCCAAGACTTGGAACCATGCATGAAAAGGATCCAATAAATCCTTGAGGAGCTGCCTGTACAGCCCCAGTGGCCTCCGTTGAGAGGCCCCAAGGCTGCACAGACAAACCCAGTCTGGCCCCGTCCCCATTCTCTCTCTTGACAGCAGAGGGGACACCAATTCCTGCTACCCATCCCTGTCACCTCAGTGGTTACTCTGGAATGGCCTATGGGGGCCAGCAAACTCAATGCCTCATTCCAGACCAAGGTCCCTGCAGAGCTGGGAGCTGGGGCTCCCCATCCTGAGGGTATGTGCAGCGCTGGCAGCATCCCTGTGGGTATTAACCCTGGCACATCTCTTCTTCCCTCCCTGATTTCTCCACCTCCTGTAGTGTCATGTATGAAGTTTGGTCAGAGACGTGATGGTGCTGGCTGAGCAGCTGGCCTCCAATGTGGGGCAGGCTGAGTTAGGCCTGATTTGTGGGCATCCAGGCCAAGTGATCCTCTGTGCAGTTGAGAGCCCCTGATCAGCTCTGGTGTGTTTAAAATATGGATCTTCAGCAGCGTTGGGGGTGTCCTGTCTGCACAGGGAGCATTGTGCCCCTTGTAACTGTCTTTGTCTTTGAGCCTTAGTTCATGCCAGTTTATGCTAACAGTGGGACACATGGTGGGGACCGTGCGTCTGGCTAGATGGCTCTGACCTCTAGCAGGGCTGGAGGCTGGGCAACTGATGTCACCACACTGGTGCTCCATGCCTGTAAGACCAAACTCCAATAAAATCCCTCGACATTAGGAGTCAGTTGAGCTTCCCTGACTGGCAATACTCTGTACCTGTGTCACCAATTGTGCTGGGGGATTGGCACGATCTGTTTGACTCCATGTACGGTAGGGCTAGGTTTCAGTGAGGAAGGTGCTCACTTCTATTCTAAGTGAACTGGGAGGCTTTGGGAGGACTTGGGAAGACAGACCCAAGAACACATTGTTGCGTGTGACTTTTTATGCTGATACCATGCTATGTTGATTGCTGTAGATTTGCAGTGTATTGTATATCTACACCACAAGGAATCTCCATCTTTGTTCTTTTTTGCTTTTTCTGGGTTTTTTTTGTACCAGGAATTGAACTTAGAGGCACTGTAAGGAGCATATGTCTTGTGTAGGAGCAGTCCCCATACCTTCGACCCCTCCCTTCACTCTTTTCCCATTCCATGGTGATGAAACGCATGCCCAGCAGACCGTGCCTCATTGGTTGTAACCTCGAGGCCGTGATTGGCCCGAGGATCCTATATAAGCCTCTGTACTTCCTGGATTAAACGGTTTCTGCGTCTCGCTCCGGCAGAGCAGTCTTATCTACCTCCGCAGTCTGGGTGGAATGACTCTGCAGACCATCACCCCTAACTTTGTCCTGTGAGACCCTGCTTCATCTTCCCTGAAGACCCCTTTTCATCTCTCAGGAGCCCTACTCGTCGAGGAGACCCACGAGGCATGACTTCACACAATATCTGGTGCTCAACATGCTCTGGGGCTTTCTCGACCCTGTCGGTGAGTGATTTCATGAGTGATTTCATGGCGGTACCCCTGTCTGTCTTGCTGGTTAAGGTAACATCAGCCTTTTTGTGATTGTCTCTGTAAATATCACATGACCAGGAGAAGATGAATTAAGCCACTCGGCAAGGCTTTATTGGAATGCACGCCCTCGGACCAAATCCCCTGTCCATCAGAGCGTGTTGGGAGAAATGGCGTTGGAGATTCTGTGCATAGAGAATTTTAAGAAAACCCGGTCAGGAAGGGGAGGGCTTGGGAACAGGAAGAGAAGGCCAGAGTCCTTCCTGGATAGGTCAGGAAAACTTGCTGATTGACAGGAGGTGTGTCCACTAGTGACATCACATCTGGCTTGCAGCTCTGCTGACCAGTTTCCTTAATTGGGCATCTTAGACCCTGACCAGACCTAACAGTCTCATGTGTCTGTTTGTCTTTGTGTGATATAATTAGGTCAGGGAACCCTAATTCTAAACATTTTCATGTTTTTACCCAAATTCCCAATCTCCTTCCTCTTTTTAAAATCCTCTTAGTTTTTCTTTTTTCTGTCCCTTTTGCTTTCGGCTTCTCTTCGCTAGCATTTCCTCCTACATTCGGGAGGTTTCCCCCATACGTTGGCTGCCCCCCCACCCATGCAGGCTGGTCCTGCGTCTCCCCGCTCCTCCCCCTTTCCCTGGAGGCCCCCAGCTACCGCTGTGCTGGCCTCGGTCACAAGCAGTGGCAGTCCCGCGTGGCGGCTTTGCCTGCCGGCCTTGGCAGCCCCGACAGCACCCGCTCAGGTCACAAGCGGCAGAAGCGCCCGGGGCGCTCCACGTGCTGGTGGCGCGCCCCCGCTGGCCTGGGTCACAAGCGCCTCTGGTGATCCTACATGTACCCGCCCTGTGAGGGCAGGCCTCACCTTGGGATTAGGCGTCCTCTTGGACTTAAGCCGGTGAAAACTGTCCACACTGCCTTACCGTGCTGCCTTAAACTGCCCCGTGGTGATTTTCCTTTTGAGTCTAGCAGAGAAAGGGGAGATTGCCAAGCTCTCTGCGCCAGCACCTCCTCTGGCCAAGGCCACACCCTCTTGCCTCCCGTAAACTGCCTAACACTGCAGGCAGCCCATCCCCAGCACTCGCTCTGCAAACTTAGAGTGCAACCGGATAGGCTTCGGCAGAGAGCCCACACGCCAATACCGTTTACCTTCGCTTTAACGTCTCCATCCCCACTCCTTCAGCATGGGAAACCTCCTCTCCTGGGTCCTTTCCTTCTTCATGGAGGAGGAAGACAACCTCAATGAGGCTGTTCCCACAGCACCCCCCCAAAACCAATCACATAGTCCTGATAGTTCATCCTCAACTTCCCGTGAACACCCCCTTCCTGGAGATTCCCCTCCCTCCAACCCACATCCTATTTGCCCCGCTCTGCCTTCAGTGCCCCCTGCAGTCACTCCTCCTCCTCCCCACTTTGCTTCCTCTGCCTGCGACCCGCTCACTTGTCTCAGTCCTTCCGACCCTTTTCACTCAACTCCACCCACTGCACATGCTTACATGGTTAATCTCCAGGCCAATCCCAACATCCGCCCCTGGATCCCCACGCTGGTTTCTGAGCTTACTCAGCTACGTAAGTCCTGTCAAGATGCTGGCCCTTCCTCTCCCTTTTTCCTACAACTTCTGGAGTCCTGGTCCTCCTCTCTCCAAACTCCCTTTGACTGGTTTTCCCTCCTCAAGGCAGTCCTCTCCACTTCCCAATACCTTCAGTGGAAGTCTTCTTACCTAGAACTTGTAGAAGAACGGGCTCGTCACAGTATAACACAAGGCCTTAATTTTTCCATGGATGTGCTATCTGGCAGGGGTGACTTTATGCCTCCCAGTCTCAGGCACTTGTCGATAATCTTATTTACTTTGAGCAAGTCAGGGACAGTGCCCTCAGAGCCCTTCATAATTTGAGCCCTCCCACTCCTCAGGAACTTGTCAAAAACCTTATTCAACATCCTGATGAATGGTTTCATGATTTCTTGGCTCGTGTCATCCAGGCTGTTGAAAAGAAAGTAAATTCTGGCCCAGGCCAGGACGCCCTCATTCGGCAACTTGCCTGGGAAGGTGCTAATTCCATTTCTGGAGCGGCAATAGCCCCAGTGAGACATGAGGAACTCAATAAATGGGTTTCTGCCACTAAGGACGTTTCTACCCCTGACTCAGTTTCAGCCCTCTCGGTTGCCCTCAACTCCTGCTTGACTCCCAACACTCCCTCAGCCTTCATGGGCCACTCTCAAGCCCCTATCTGTTAGGGATGCAACAAACCTGGGCACCTGGCCTGCAACTGTCCCTCTAATCAGTCATGTGAGTTACGAAGGAGGCCCTGCACCCCATGCCCTCGATGTAAAAAGGGTACCATTGGGCCCGAGACTGCCACTCCAATCCTTTAAACTCCAACCCTCAGCCCCGTTAAACAAGAGGGCCCCTATCCCTAGGGTCAACTGGACAGTACCTCTGCTCCCCACAAGACCTAGCATGACCATTTATCTCGATGGGAAACCCATTAAAGGTCTCATTGACACTGGAGCTGACATTACTATTATTGATACTGGAACTGCCTCCTTGTTCCCTTTCTGGAAATTCACCAGAGGGCCTAACATCCTTGGTGTTGGCGGATTCACACCCTCTTGTAGGGTAACTTCATAGGTAACATGGAAGGACCCTGATGGCAACTCTGGATGTATACACCCTCTCATAGCTGACATTCCCAACGTGCTTTGGGGATGAGATTTACTTTCTTTTTTTTTTTTTAATTTTTTTTTTTGTAGATGGACACTATGTCTTTATTTTATTGCTCTGTATGTGGTGCTGAGGATGGAACCCAGGGCCTCACGCATGCGAGGCAAGCGCTCTACCGCTGAGCTACAATCCCAGCCCCAGAGATTTACTTTCAAAAATGGATGTAGTCCTTACCACAGATGACAAGGCTCCTCATGATGAGTTCTAAGTGCATGACAAGGAGGAAGCCCCAATTCTAATGGCCACTGCCCCACTGTCGGATCTCATCCGCCTTAGCTGGGTGGACACCTCACCCTGCTGGGTGGAGCCATGGCCTATTCTTGAGCCTAAGCTTTTAGCATTAAAGAACCTTGTCCATGAGCAATTATCCTTAGGTCATATTGAGCTTTCAGCTAGCCCTCATAATTCTCCCATTTTTGTCATTCAAAGCCCTTTCCGTGATTTCCTAAACCAAAGTTAATATTGTCTTTTGACTTTCTGTTCTTCAAAAGGTGTGCAACAAATCTTCCAGATCCATCCAATTGGGTTATCATTGGGCTCAGGGTTCTAAGCCTTCTCGTTCTTTTCTTTGTCAAACTGAACAAGCTCTCAGTTCATATCGTTAAGGAATCACAGGAACACAAGAAAATTCCTGCCACATGGATTGCAGCCCTCAAGAACATGTCAGAAGCTTGCCTACCTAATCTTTGCTGGAAACACAAGGCTTCGTAGCTTTGGCTGATCCTAACCCCTGCCCTTCCAGCCCCTCCCAACTCCATCACCCCTTCTGTTGGGAGAGAGCTCATTTTGGGGCACGTGCATACAGGCTGGCCAGCCAATGACAGGTAAGATGCCCAGAGTGGCACAACCTAAGACAGATTACAGCTTCGTTAGCGCCCCCCCATCATATGCAGCAGGTAGGAGTCTGGAAAATCCAGCGGAATGATTCTCTCCTACAAGGAGATTATCACAGATCCCTCCAACATGCTTGCTTATGGGCCATGCAGGCCCCACTGACATTTCAAATAAAAGTAAAAAGGGGGATATGTAGGAGCACTCCCCATATCTTCGACCCCTCCCTTCACTCTTTTCCCATTCTATGGTGATGAAACGCATGCCCAGCAGACCATGCCTCATTGGTTGTAACCTCGAGGTTGTGATTGGTCCGAGGATCCTATATAAGCCTCTGTACTTCCTGGATTAAATGGGTTCTGCGTATCGCTCTGGCAGAGCAGTTTTATCTACCCCCGGACTCTGGGTGGAATGACTCTGTGGACCATCACCCTTAACTTTGTCCCGTGAGACCCTGCTTCATCTTCCCTGAAGACCCCTTTTTGTCTCTCAGGAGCCCTACTTGTCAAGGAGACCCACGAGGCATGACTTCAAACAATAGTCATGGCCATGCCTGGACATGCCAGGGACTCACTGGGTTTCTGGCCATAAGGAACAGCAGCCATTAACTTGCTTAGTCATGCCTGCTTGCTGGGGGCTGTAAAAGGCACCTAACTGTAGGCCTTCAATTGACAGAGAGCTCAGCCCATAGACCACTGCCTTGTTCTGTTCCAGTCCTCATGTGAGCCACCCAGAAAGTTCCAGGGACTCCTTAACCCCCGCCAGGCCCTCCATCCCTCAGATGAGTGCGATCAGAATTGGGGACTCCTGGGCCTGGGGTTATGGTGCAGTGGTAGCGTACTCACCTAGCACACGTGAGGCACTGGGTTTGATCCTCAGCACCACATAAAAAATAAAATAAAGATATTCTGTCCACCTACAACTAAAAAATAAATATTTAAAAAAAAAAGAATTGGGGACACCTTTTTCTGTTCTCACCCACCCCCCACGGGTGCCAGAAGGTCATGGGAAATACCAAGTCCTCCCCAGACCCCAAAACTCCTTTGGGCTGTCTATATTCCAATTTTGCCAAATCAGGATTCACTCAAGACCTGCACCATAAGCTCCTGGTCTTTTACTTCACTGTGGCCTGGCCCCAGTGTGGCCTCGACAATGGGTCCAAGTGGTCTCCAGAAGGAACTTTCGATTTTCAAATCCTCACTGATTTGGCAGTCTCTGTCGCCGGCCGGGAAAGTGGACAGATTTAATGCTATTCCTATTAAAATTCCAATGACATTCTTCATAGAAATAGAAAATTTCAGTCATGAAATTCGTTTGGAAAAATAAGAGGCCTAGAATAGCCAAAGCAATATTTTGCAAGAAAAATGAAACAGGAGGTATCACAATACTAGAGCTTAAATTATACTACAGAGCTGTAGTAACAAAAATGGCACATATTCACACCAAAACAGAAATGAAGACCAATGGTACAGAATAGAAGACACAGACAAACCCACATAAACACAGCTGTCTCATACTAGACAAAGGCTCCATAAACATACATTGTAGAAAAGATAGCCTCTTCAACAAATGGTGCTGGGAAAACTAGAAATCCATATATAGCAAATGAAATTAGACCCTGCACAAAACTTGACTCAAAGTGGGTCCAGCACATAATCATAGACCAGAGACCCTGTGCCAACCAGAAGAAAAAGTAGGCCCAAATCTCCATTATGTCAGTTTAGGAACCGACTTCCTCAACAAGACTCCTAAAGCACAAGAAGTAAAATCAAGTATCAATAAATGGGATGGCATAAAACTAAAAAGCTCTTCACAGCAAAGAAAACAATTAAGAATGTGAAGAGAGGGGCTGGGGCTGTAGCTCAGTGGTAGAGCACTTGCCTTGCAAATGTGAGGCACCGGGTTTGATCCTCAGCACCACCTAAAAATAAATAAAGCTATTGTATCCATCTACAACTAAAAAATATTTTTAAAAAATGTGAAGAGAGAGCCTACAGAACGGGAGAAAATCTTTGCCACCTACACCTCAGAGCATTAATCTCCAGTATATACAAAGAACTCAAAAAACTTAACACCAAAAAAAAAAATAAACCAATCAATAAATGGGCAAAGGAACTGAACAGACACTTCACAGATGAAGAAATATGCATGGTCAACAAATGTATGAAAAAATGTTCAACATCTCTAGCAATTAGAGAAATGCAAATTAAAACAACACTGAGATTCCATCTCCAGTCAGAATGGCAAGTATCAAGAATATAAGTAATAAACTAGGTGGGGTGGTGCAGGCCTGTAATCCCAGCACTTTGGGAAGCTGAAATAGGAGAATCATGAGTTCAAAGCCAGCCTCAGCAACAGTGAGTTGCTAAGCAACTCAGTGAGACCCTCTCTCTACATAAAATACAAAAATAGGGTTGAGGATATGGCTCAGTGGTTGAGTACCTCTGAGTTCAATCCCTGATACCAAAAGAAAAGAAAAGAATACAAGTAATGCCCGGCACAGTGGGGCATGCCTATGATCCCACTGGCTTAGGAGGCTGAGGCAGGAGGATCGCGAGTTCAAAGCCAGCCTCAGCTGGGCGTGGTGGTGCATGCCTGTAATCCCAGCACTTTGGGAGGCTGAGACAGGAGAATCGCAAGTTCAAACCAGCAACAGCAACAGCGAGGTGCTAAGCAACTCAGTGAATCCCTGTCTCTACATAAAAGACAAAATAGGGCTGGGGACCTGGTTCAGAGTCCTCTTCAAGGACCCCTGAATTCAATCCCTAGTACCAAAAAAAAAAAAAAAAAAAAAAGCCAGCCTTAACAAAAGTGAGGTGCTAAACAACTCAGTGGGACCCTGTCTCTAAATAAAATATAAGATAGGGCTGGGAAAGTGGCTCAGTGGTCAAGTTCAATCCCTGGCAACCCCTTCCCCAAATGGTAACATAAAATAAGAAAAATATTAATGAGAAAAAAAGAATAGTAATAAAAGGTCAAAGAGATGGAGAAAAAAATATCAGTCAAAAATTCCTCCTTAGAGCTGGGCGCGGTGGTGCAAGCCTGTAATCCCAGCACTTTGGGAGGCTGAGACAGGAGAATCACAAGTTCAAAGCCACCCTCACCAATGGCGAGGTGCTAAGCAACTCAGTGAGACCCTGTCTCTACATAAAACACAAAATAGGGCTGGGGATGTAGCTCAGTGGTCGAGTGCCCCTGAGTTCAATCTCCAGTACCAAAAAAAAAAAAAAATCTCATTACTTGTCCCTGTGCTCAGATATACTCAATGCATCTAAAAAAGGAAAAAAGTGTCTTTTATTTGGCTAGCCTTAACCAAAATATAAACAGTTACTGACCGCATAATTTTTTCTAAGGTTCTTTCTTTTCTTAAGTTCTATATATTTTTTTGAGGTCATGATTTTAATTCTTCACATCTAGGTTAATGTTTTTCTGATCAGTCCTATTTTTAGTCTACAATGAAGTTTCTAAACATCTAACAATGCAATGGAAATTCACCTGCAGGAAATTACAAGACCTTTGACATTGTGTGTGCACACTTGTGTTATCTGTTGTATGTCTAAATGTGTGTACATCCATGTATCATATGCATAATATCAAAATTGAATTATAATATTAATTAATATATAATATTATATTAATTATATTAAAATATAAAATATGGATCCAAATACCTTTAATTCACATGATTTAAAAGGTTCAATTTAAATTGTGTAAACAGATAAAAGTAAAGATGTCAGGGCTGGGGTTGTAGCTCAGTGGTAGAGCCCTTGCCTCGCATGCGTGAGGCCCTGGGTTCAATCCTCAGCACCACATACAAAGCAATAAAATAAAGACATTGTGTCCATCTACAACTAAAAAAATTAAAAAAAAAAAAAGTAAAGATGTCTTTAAAATTACTTAACTCACAAGTCTTTCTAGGTGGTCAAAGGACTTTTCTTTAACAAGGGAGAAATGGCTCATACTGTTAAATGCACTTGTCTAATATCTTGGTTTTTATAATGAAAATAAATAAATCAGATTTGACATTGGATTACTCAAATGTGTTTGTTAGATATACAATTAATTCACAGTGAAAAATGCTAACTGTTAAATCTAATATTAAGTACTTTAACTACTTTGAATTTCATAGGGTAACATTTTTGATGTTTTCATAAATGTTAAATTTTAAAAGGGGTTTAAAATTGCTTTGTCATCACTAGAAACAAAATTACTAAATTTAAATCCCAATAGATATAATTCTTTTTATATATGAAGGCCTGAAGTTTTCTACTGTTTCAATTAGAGTAATAGATGGGAAAATAGAAATTAAAGATTCTAGAAAATTTAATGTACTGGTACAAAATGAAATCTGAAACATTGTTCTGCTCTTATCAAGATAATTTTGTTATATTTGTCAGGTTTATCACTTGGGGAAACTAAGTCTCAAAGAAATTAAGGCTTATACAACTGTGATTAAACAACAACTGTTATTTTGGAGTACTGTATTATGTTACAGAGTCTAGATTTTTCTTTGAGAACTAAACTTGGTTAATATAATCACATCAATGTAATTATGGTGCTATTAGTCCTATTTTTATATTAACTGTGTTCATATATTCTAGGTATACAAGTCTTCAAAGTATAAAGTTAAAGAGCATTATATCAAGCTGGTGTTCTCCAAACTAAAGTTGTATGGTGTTTATTTATATCATTTAATGTTCTATAACTGAACCTGTTATTATCACTAAAAATAAAATTACTAAATTTATTACTAATGTTATCAATAAGATAATGTTTTATGTTACTTTTTACATTGGAGTAAAATTTAAATGTATCTTTTTTTTTTTTTGGTACTGGAGATTGAACTCAGGGGCACTCGACCACTGAGCTACATCCCCAGCCCTATTTTGTGTTTTATGTAGAGACAGGGTCTCACTGAGTTGCTTAGCACCTCGCCATTGGTGAGGGTGGCTTTGAACTTGCGATTCTCCTGTCTCAGCCTCTCAAATTGCTGGGATTACAGGCTTGCGCCACCACGCCCAGCTTAAATGTATCTTTTAAGTAAATGAGGGCCTAATTGAAGTTTTTTTTTTTAATTTTTTTTTTTTAGTTATAGATAGACACAATGTCTTTATTTT
Source organism: Xerus rutilus (assembly GCA_028644305.1). Classification (NCBI taxonomy): domain Eukaryota; kingdom Metazoa; phylum Chordata; class Mammalia; order Rodentia; family Sciuridae; genus Xerus; species Xerus rutilus. Next base: position 6,027,080 of record CM053403.1, read on the forward strand.
ATTACTTTGTATGTGGTGCTGAGGATCGAACCCAGGGCTTCACGCATGGGAGGCAAGCACTCTACCGCTGAGCCACAATCCCAGCCCCCTAATTGAAGTTTAATATTGTAAGACATAAAAACATTTTGCTACTTTTCCACATAAAAGTAAAGTTAAAAGCCCTCTCAGCCTTTCTTTAATTCCTGTTTTAAATGTGATATCATATTATGTTAACTAACATTCATATGAACTCAGGAAACAATGTATTTAAACTTTGTAAAAAGATATTTAAGAAACAAAGATCAGGGCTGGGATTGTGGCTCAGCGGTAGAGCACTTGCCCCACATGCATGAGGCACTGGGTTCGATCCTCAGTACCACATAAAAATAAATAAAATGAAGATATTGTGTCCATCTACAACTAAAAAAATTAAAAAAAAAAAGCAAAGATCAACTTCAGAACTAAAACACTTTAATATTTTGTAAGAAGCCCTGCCTTACCTGAGATAAAGTTCCGTCTCCCAGCTTACTACATGTTACAATGACTTCAAAGTAGGCCAGACTCCAGTTCATTTAAAGTTATGTTCAAAGGATTGATTTTGTTGTAATAGAATCTCAAATGGGAATATAATGTATAATTCAGCCGAAATTCAAGATAGCTATTACATAAACTAAATATGTTTTTACTGTTGTTAATTTTATTTTGTATTTTCCTTAAACTTTATGACTATTGCCTGTTAATATTTTACAGAGGTACTGCTTCAGGAACAAACAACCCAAATTAATTTAAGATAAATAAGCCATCACCTACAGGACAGATAGACATTAAAGCCAAATACCTTTACTTTAATACTGATAAAATTGACTTGCTGAGTGTTTAAGATCAAGACTTAAAACTAAAGTTTAATTAAAAGAGCCAGGAAAACCAGTATTTGGCTTTTGTCCTCTGAGTCAGCCTGAATCCAAGAAACAAGGGAACTTCTCTAAAGAGCTTTACAACTCTGGGTCACATAACTTCCCGATCAGGGAGATTAATGAGACCACTGGAGAACTGAAAGCCAATCAGTGCCAAATTATGAAGAGGAGGGTCATTAGAAAGGGAGACATCCCTCATGCTTCCAAGGAAAGCCACATGGTCAGCAAGACCTTGACCAATCCTAGCGCAAATGGCATTAGCAGAGCTAAGAAGCTGCTCTCAAGTTCCTCAAGAGTGACTCCCATGGGAACTCAGGGGACTCATAACAATAGATAGGAACAAAAGTCAGTTTGACCTGCTTCATCTTAAACACTTAGTGAAACCAAAACATAGCTGTTCTTGGGCATTTAAAAAATAGTTTAATGTGGGATGGGATTGTAGCTCAGTGGTAGAGCGCTTGCCTCACATGCATGAGGCCCTGGGTTCGATCCTCAGCACCACATACAAAGCAATAAAATAAAGACACTGTGTCCATCTACAACTAAAAAAAATTTAAAAAAATAAATTAAATAAAATAAAAAATAGTTTAATGTAACATACATACATTAGCCCTCCAAAATAAATAAGACTGGAGGCTACAAAGGAAAGATTCTTAGGCAGAAATGTGTGATAACTATCAAGAGAAACTTCCAGTTCAGTTTATGGCCTACTAATCTTCCTAACCTATACAGGTAGGCTTAATGTTGGCTAATATAATTAGCCCTAAATAATAAAATAAAAAGATCTCTACTAAACAGGTCATGCCAATAAAAAAGATATTTTACAAAATCAGATGATATTAAGTAGCTTAACTACATATTAAAAGATAGACATCTGTGACATTAAAAATTAAATACTATGTTTACATGCCTTCTCCTCTCCAGCCTTAGTATGGGGACAAATTCTCAGCCCTTATACTTCCTACATTTCACACTGTTTCCTCTGTGCAGGTTTGGATTGCACTCCTTTAACTGTGATTCCCATTGATGTTCCTCTCAATACCTCAAACTGACCCCAAGGGTCCCTCACTCTGGCCTTTGAGGAAGTACTTCTTTTTTATAACTCATCAGGGCATTTCTCCTGCTGCTCCACTTCCTCTGGTTTGGCTCCCTGTGACCAGATCATTTGAATCTCTTCCCCCAACCTTTTCTTTTTCTGGTACAATGGTGTTCTAACAAAAATCTAAGCCTTGGCATGCCCTTTGCCTTTTGTGTTCCCTCCATCTTGGTTCCTCAATTAACTCTGTACAGCAAGGTTGAATTAACATGGCTTGTTACCCCCTCCCTTTCCAGGATAAGATGGGCCGTCTTTCTACCAGTAGTGGTTAGGCTCATCCTTGGCTCCTCACTTGCCACCTCCGGGCTGGGGGCAGGAGGACTTGATTATGCCGTAACTGCTACTCAGAAGCTTGAACAACAACTTCAGGAAGTGGTAGAGGCATTGGCCACCTCTCTCATTTCCCTACAACAGTAAATAACATCTATTGCCCAAGTTTCATTACAGAACCGTTGAGTCCTACATCTGTTAACAGCAGACAAAGGAGGAACATACCTATTCCTGAAAGAAGAATGCTGCTACTATATCAACGAAACTGGAGTGGTCGAGAAGACTGTCAACACCCTTCGTCATGTAAGTGAAAGATTTAAACAGCAACAATCAGATGAACCCTGGCCAGCTTGGCTAAACTGTACCCTCATTATCTGGCTGAGTCCCATTCTTACTCCTATATTAGTAAAAGGACTTCTATTAATGATTGCTCCTTGTCTCCTCAGACTCGCCCGATAGTGCATAGATGAAATCAACAGAGTGACTTACAACCAGATGCTCCTACGCCCCTATAGTCACCTCCCTACCGAACCAACACCTGAGCCATCTCCTCCCACCACCCCGGTGCCCACTAGCCTGCAGAAAGTAGCCAGATAGAATTCATCATCCTATATCATCAAAAGGTCCAGGATGTTAGGTTGGTTCAAGACGGCCAAAGGGAACAAAGCATCAAGCAGCTCACACGCGCAAAAGAACCACCAATCAGATGCTGACACACAAGCAGTAATGGTGTCTCCTAACAATCAGTGGATCTCTGCAGACCCATCTTGGAAGGACACAGATCTCAGTAGGATCCCCTGACCAACCCCAGGGGGACATAGAACCCCAAAAACCTCCTTTTCCTGGCTCAAGCCCTCCCCTTCCTGCCCTAAGCCCATAAAATTTCTATCACAGCCAGGCGCGGTGGCTCAAGCCTGTAATCCCAGCACTTAGGAAGGCTGAGACAGGAGAATTGCAAGTTCAAAGCCAGCCTCAGCAATGGCGAGGCGCTAAGCAACTCAGTGAGACCCTGTCTCTACATAAAACACAAAATAGGGCTGGGGATGTGGCTCAGGGGTGGAGTAGCCCTGAGTTCGATCCCCTGTACCAAAAAAAAAATTTCTAGCCCACCAAACGTGTGCGATTCTCCCAGACTTGCTCTGTTGGACTCACCCAGGAGCACACATCAATAAAGCCTTACTCAGAGGTTTTAATTTGCCTCCTTTTGGCCAATGATCTCTGGCCTTACAACTATATGAGGATAAAGGTGTCATTTTATCAAGAGGAAATTACAATTGTAAATACATATATGCATCCAGTAATGGAGTACCCAATTGTACAAAACAAACATTATAAGAACTAAAGGAAGAGTTAGACTCTAGAACAACAAAAATTGTGATTTCAACACCCCACTTTCATCAATGGAAAGCTCATCAGACAAAAAATGAACAGAGGGCTGGGGGTGAGCTTGCAGTATAGCACTTGCCTCATGTGGTTGACACCCTGTGTTTTATTCCTAGCACCACCAGCAAAGAAAATAACAGAAACAAGAGTTAAACTATACTGTAGACCAAGAGGCTCTAACAGACAGTTACAGAACATTTCATCCAGCAGCTGCCAAATACACATTCTTCTCATCATCATGTGGAACATTCCCCTGGATAGACCATAGGATAGACCACAATGCAATTCTCAACCCAATTTTTAAAAAGGCAAAATCATACAAGAAATCTTCTCTGACTACAATGGAATAAACCCAGAAATCAACAAGAACAACTTTAGACATTGTACGGTTACATGAAAATTAAACATTTTCCTGAGTGACTAATGGATAAAGGAAGAAATCAAGGAAATTTGAAAATGTCTTGAAACAAATAAAAATGAAAATTTAACACACCAAAGTCTACAGGCTACAGCAAAAACAGCATTAAGAGAGAAATTTAGAGGCTGGGATTGTAGCTCAGTGGTAGAGCGCTTGCCTCGCATGCATGAGGCCCTGGGTTCGATCCTCAGCACCATATACAAAGCAATAAAATAAAGACATGTGTCTATCTACAACTAAAAAAAAAAAATTTAAAAGAGAAATTTATAGCAGTAAATGCCTACATTGAAAATACTGAAAGTTTTCAAATAAACAACCTAATGACGTAACTCAAAGAAATAGAAAAGAACAAACCAAAACCCAAAAGAAGATAAGAAATAAAAAATTGCAGACAAATAAGACTAAAAAATACAAAAAATAAATGAAAAAAAGATGATCTAAAAAATAAAGATACACAAAATTGATAAGCCTTCAGGTAGACCATGTAACAAAAAAAGAAGAAGAAAAAAACCCCAAAATAAAAACAAGGTAATGGTCAATTTGAATTGTCAACTTGATTGGATTAAGGAATGCAGAGGATTAAAAGGATTATCGGTGTGTCAATGAGGGTGTATCTAGGAATGATTGGTATGTGGGATAGCCAACTGAAATGGAGACCCTCTCTAAGTATGAGCAGCACTGACCAATAGGATGATGGCTTGGATGGAATAAAAGTTGGAAGAACAAGGAAGCAGCAGCAATGCAGGCTCCATTCTTCTTGAGTGGGTTCTGGATTGCTGCTATGATTGAGGATATCAGACTCTTGCTTCTTCACTGGTCCAAAGCAGATTCTCCAGAAGCCTTTGGTCTCTGACTAAGGTAGCACTGTTGATCCCCCTTGTTCTGGGGCATCAGACTCTTGCACGGCTCCTGGTTCTTCCAGCTCTCCAGCCTGCAGACGGCCATTGTGGACGATCCAGCTTCTGGTTGCATAAGCCAACCTAGTAAGTCCCTCTTTTATAATTATACTTCCTGTTGATTCTGTTCCTCTAGAGAAACCTAATACAACATGTAACAATATTGAATCAGTAATAAAATCTCCCAAGAACAGATAGCCCAGAACCACATGGATAACTGTTTAATATTACCAAAACTTTAAAGAAGAGTGAATATCAGTTCTTTTCAAACTATTCCAGGAATTGAAAGGAAGGGAGCTGTCCCAAACCCATTTCATAATACCAGCATTATTAAGATACCAAAACCAGACAGGGACACACACACAAAGGAAAACTGCAGGCCAACATCCCTGACAAACAAAACTGCTCAACAAAGTAGGAGCAGATCAAATGCAGCAACACATTTAAAAAGTTGTACACTATGACCAAGCGAAATTTATTCTAAGGATGCAAGAATAAATGTAGTAGATCACACCAGTATGATGAAGGGCAAAACCCAGAGAGTCATCTCAGTAGATGATTCAACGTTGTATGATTCAATGTTCCTTCATCATGAAAACCCTTAAAATTAGGTATAGAAATAACACTATCTATATCTATATATTAAACCTATGGCCAACATTATACTGAAATTGTTTCCTCTAAGATGAGTAGCAAGACAAGGATGTTCATTTTACCACCCTTATTCAATATGGCATTGGAAGTTTTTTTTTTTTTTGATACTGGGGATTGAACTCAGGGGCACTCAACAACTGAGCCACATCCCCAGCCCTATTTTGTGTTTTTTTTATGTAGAGACAGGGTCTCGCTGAGTTGCTTAGCACCTCGCCATTGTTGAGATTGGTTTTGAACTTGCAATTCTCCTGTCTCAGCCTCCCTAAGGGCTGGGATTACAGGCTTGAGCCACTGCACCCAGCTGGCATTGGAAGTTTTAACCAAGGAGTTATGCAAGAGCAGGAAGTGAAGGGTTTCCAAATAGGGAAGGAGGAGGTCAAACTATCTGTTTGCAGATGACATGGTTTCATATATAGGAAACCTAAAGATTCCATCAAGAAACTTAGAACTGATAACAGTTTTTCTTTTCCTCCATTTTTTCCTTCCTTCCTTCCTTCCTTCCTTCCTTCCTTCCTTCCTTCCTTCCTTCCTTCCTTTCCTTCTTCCTCCCCTCTCCTCCCCCACCTCCTGATTAAATTCTGGGGTACTTTACCACAGACCCACATCCTCAGCCCTTTTTAATTTTTTTATTTTGAGACAGGGCCTCACTAAGTTTTTGAGGCTAGTCTTGAACTTGGAATCATACTGCCTCAGCCTCCCATGTCACTGGGATTACAGGTGTGTGCCATCACACATGGCTCCAACTGATTTTTAAATAAGCAAATGACACGAATGGACATTTCTCAGGAGAGAATATATAGCTGGGCTTGGTGGTGCACACCTAGATCCCTGTAACTTGGCAGGCTGAGGCAGGAGGAATATTAAGTTCAAGACCCTCCTTGATCACTTAGTGAAACACTGCCTCAGATTTTTAAAAAGGGCTGGGGATGTAGCTCACTTATATAGTATAGCTGATTTCAATCCCCAGACCACACACAAAAAAAAAAAAAAAGAAAAAGAAAAAATAGAATATATAAATGACCAACAAGTATATGAAAAAATATCATTAAGAGCTAGGGTTGGGGGCTGGGATTATGGCGCAGTGGTAGCGTGCTCGCCTAGCACGCGAGAGGCACTGTGTTCGATCCTCAGCACCACATAAAAATAAAATAAAGATATTCTGTCCACCTACAACTAAAAAAAATAAATATTTAAAAAAAAAAAAAGAGCTAGGGTTGTGGCCCAGTGGTAGAGCACTTGCCTAGCATGTGTGAGGCACTGAGTTCAATTGTCAGCACTGCATATAAATAAATGAATAGTCCATCACCTTTAAAGTTTCATTACCTTTATTTTATTTAATAAATAAAAATTTTTTAAAAAATATGTCACTACATATTATGTATGTATCAGGGAAATACAAATCAAAACCACAATTACACAATCAGTAACAAGATATCTTGTTACTGTCTAGGGATGCTGGGTTCGTTGTCTCTGTTCAGCAAAAAATTGAAGCAGCAGGTTTATTGCAAAAGCAATAGAGACAGACTTCTCCAAAGAGACAGGGCCCAGAGCTGGGAATCCTGTGGGGGAGTTTTAGCCTGTTCTCTTTATGGTCTCTGGAATCTCCTCCCTTTCCTCATCTCCCTGTCCACGCTCTTCTATTATTGATTTGTGCCCATGTCCATACATCTGTTTTTCTATGGATCCTCTACTTAGAGCACAAATTCGGAAGTGTCTGAGTCCCCTGTTGTGTCCACGGGCACTTTTGTCCACCAGGAAACTGACCTCATCAGAGCTGGCCGGGCCTGTGATAGGAGGGAACAGCGTTCGGGTGGCAGTGCGGCAGCTAGTCTGTGGTCCTTTGTTCGGGCCCGTTAGGGACCTCCTCCCCGCCATCTTGCCCTGGCTGCCTTGGCCCCTCTTATCGCCTTCATTCTCATCTCAGTTGGAATGTGTTATGGTTGGAACTGGAATGTCCCCCAAAAGCTGATGTGTTGACTGGGTCCCCAGTGCAGCAGTGTCTAGGGGTGGGGCCTGGAAAGGGGATCATAAAGCTCTGACGTCATCCATTGAGAGCTGGATTAATCAATGGATGGGCATGGTTGGCAGAAGTAGGTCACTGGGGGTGTGCTCCTGCAGACTCTTGTCCCTGCCCCCACTCTGCTTCCTGACGAACATGAGTTGAGCAGCTTTCTCCCACCTTGCCCTTCCGCCAAATCTGTTTTATTCTGAGACAGGAGACAGGTTCTCTCGGTCTTGCTGTGTTGCCCAGGCTGATGGAACTCACGACCCTCACCTCCTCCTCCCAGGTATCTTGGATCACGGCCTGCACCTCCAGGCCTGGCAGGGCATAAATCATGTAACACCACACTGCCCCCGCATCCCTTCTGATTCCATCAGAGGGAAAGGGCTTGGGGATGGAGGTAGGGCCAGGCTCCTGAGCAGCATGTCCTTCATGAACTTGAGGTTGAGAGGGGCATAGTGACTGCTTCCGGTCTTCTGCTGTGGTGGAGTTTGCACCTCTCTGCTCACCTCTGTGAACCTGTCTCCTCTGTAAAGTGGAGCACTAATGGTCCCCATTGACAGTTTCCTGACTCCAGCAAGACCACAGCTGGGTGGTTGGATCCAGGATGAGTTACTCCACCAAAATCGAGACCAGATCTGGAAGCCATGTGGGAACCCTGACTTGACAAGTGCCCTGACCCTCCGCCTGTTGTGGTGCCACTCTAGGAATTGTCCAGACTGCAGCTGCCCTGGAATCTGATGGTGGTGCTCAGTGGGCTTGTGGCTGTGCATAGGGTGTTGGTGAACTGGGGTTGGGACACCCCTGACAGACCACTGGTACCCATCTATGAGCACCTTAACTTTGGGCCATGATCTCAAGGCAAAGTGGAGATGGGGACAGGATCTGGAGACCACCTGGACTCACACAGCACATGGTTGGGACCAAAGGCAGAGAGTAAGTCCTGGGAATGGGTGGGGGAGGAGGAGGAGGAGGGCTGGGCTTCAGTAGAAGGGGCAAGACCCAGGGCAGGGCTGGTGCCATTTGGACCTGGAAGGAGGGGTCAGATTGGCCATACTATCTCAACATAGCCCTCGTAGAGGGTAGAAGGAGTTTCCTTGAGTGGGAAGGTGGTCAAGGTAGGCAGAGCCAGGGTGGGCCAGGGGCTGCAGGAAAACCATGTCTTTGGAGATGGACCTGTACACAGGTGCAGGAGGGTTCCAGTGTGCAGGGGTTCTGGGGGATTCCAGGGGTGTGGAGGAGACAGGGAGCTGGCCGGGCCTGTGATAGGAGGGAACAGTGTTCGGGTGGCAGTGCGGCAGCTAGGGCTGCAGCACACTCGGCCATGCCCCTGTGCCAACTCCTCTCCCAAGATGATCCTGGTGCCATGGGCGCCCACCTGGCCAGGGCAGCAGTGCTTGTGCATGTCCACCGTGTGCAGCTCAGGCCTGGGCGAGCATGCCCTGGGGCAATGGGTGACAAGTGAGGCTTGGTGCCCCTGCCACCTTGGCAGGGCAGGCCAATGGGCAGTGGCCAACAGGCCAACACTGGGGTGGGGTGGGCATGGGGGAAAAGGCCACCCTCAGAACCACATTTCTTCTGCCAGGACAGGCCTTGATCGCCAGCACGCTCCTGAACACACAGCCCGGTCAGCACGACCCTCTCCCTCACCCACACGAGCTGCTCTGAGCTCGCATCTCCTGCAGGCTGATGTGCAGGAGGAAGCCTCACCTTGGGGCTCCAGACAAGGTGCGCTCGGTGCAGCTGGGCCTGTGGTATGCAGGGGTGATGGGAGAGGGTGCTCATTCCAGGAGAGGCCGCTGCAGAAGGAAAGGCCTGGGGGTGGGCAGAGCTCACGCCACAGTAATGGGACAGGTGAGGGCTCCACGAGTGGAGGTGAGTCTCTGCCTCCTGCCCCCGCCGGAACCACATCAGCACGTGAGATTCCCACAGGACAATACTCCTTCTGGAAGCCCAGGGCCAGAAGACAAGTGTGGAGTCTGGCATTTGGGAAGGAGCAGGTCAGGGGCAGGAATGGGTAGGTTCTGGGTCCACCCTGGAGGACTCTGGGACTTGCATCTGGTCCTGCTGAATGCAGTCCTGTGCTCTTGCTCATCCTGGGGCTGCCTGGCAGGGTCTTCCCCACATAGGAGGCCTTCATGGCCCTGTTGGATGAGCTGTTGACAAAGCACAGGATGACCTGGGACCCAGCTCAGCCACCTGAGACCGGACTGATGACTTCCTGGCCAAGAGGGAAAAGGTGAGGGTGGCTGCCAGACATGGGGCTAGGTGACATGGGCTGAGGGTCCTGGGAGGCCTGAGGCCAGGCAGGGTGGGGCCTGTGCATCACCCAGTGATCCAGCACCTGGGCTGGTGGGTGCAGAATGGGAGGCTCCTTCCTTTGCGCCCAGAGCCCACTCTACTTGACACAGGCCAAGGGGAACCCTGAGAGAAGCTTCAAAGCGAAATGGTGGCAGGTGCTGCTGATGTATCACTGTGGGGATGGTGGCCATCTTGACCATTCTGGCTGTAACATCCTGCACCCAGGATGCCACGTGACCCATACAGGAGAGAGCAGTTAGTGGTGGAGAGAAGGTGCTATCTGGCTCCCATGAGCTAGGTGGGACACTGTGGCTCCAAGCATAGGCTTCCCCTGGCTCCTGAGTGACGGCCTCCTCATGTGGCCACAGCCCTTAATGCAGGGGTAGGAGGGGATCAGGGTGCAGCTCCCTGGGTTCTCAAACTGTGAAGATGCTTGTGGGTCCAGGCTGTGTCCAGCAGAATATCAGTGAAATGACAGGGCAAGAGGGTGGAAAGAGACGAGGGACCAGGTCCACAAGCCCTTCACCACCACGTGATTTATGAACACAGGGGTTTAGGAGTATCACCCCAGTGAGTTTTCCCCATGTGACATCCTGTGATGTTGTAGTGTAGGGCTTCCTCATCCCTGAAGCAGTCCTGGGCCCTCCACCTGATGGAGTGGCCCCAGCATGGACACTGCCAGGTGAGGAAGGACTGGAATTTAGGCCACCCTGTTCTCAACTCCACAGGCACTGACTGTCCCAGATTGATTTTGTGTGAGATGAAGAACAGTGGAGAGTTGAACCCTATCCACACTGAGCCCTTCGATAACAGGCAACAGAGTAGACGTTGGCGCAGGGTATTGAAGGGGAGGTGGCAGTGTGGGCAGAGCCCACCAGAGTCTTCTCACCTGGCCCTTCCATAGCATCAGCAAGAATCTTCTGGAACTGAGGGTTACTTCCAGGGGTCCAGGTGTGGGCCGGCTAGAGTCTGCCTAAGGCTAGTTCAGTGGAAGGGTCCTGATGTCCCATCCCAGTCCCTGCTCATGCCACGCACTCCTGCCAGGGGACGATGCTCATCACCAATCTGTCATTTGTGCTGAGGGATAAGACCGTCTGGTCTTCCACTTCCACCCCGGACACTTTATGGAAGCCTAGGGCCACTCTGTAGAGCAGGAGGCCTTCATGTCTTTCTCAGCAGGTGCTTGCCGGGGGCCCTCCCTCCTTCCCCAGGGCGCCTCGGAGGAGTGGAGGACACGAACAGGTTGACTGAGCTCTACCCACCGCAGGCTACCATGCATGCCTTGGGGAGCCCCTAGCCTACTTGGAGCTCTACCTCTCATTCACCTGCCCCCTGAAGTGCTTTAGCTTCTCAGTGCCCACTGGACATCCCTGGCCCCGTGACCATGGCTGTCTTCACTTCCTTGCGGATCCCATCTCCCTACCAACTCTGTGCCATGTCCTGCTAGAAAGGGCACCCTCCCCCACTTACTCCCTAGCTGGGGCTAGGAGGCTCTGAACTGGGCCTGGGGCCATCACTCAAAGATACCTAAGGACCATCTACTACCTTGAGTGTTTGGTACACTTAGGGAACAACCTAGGATAGAGAACTCCAGACACTCAAGCAGAAGCCACTTTTCTAGAGGACCCCACAGCATCTCTCTGGGGCTCGACCAGCATTTTCCTGAGCATCCTCAGGACAGGGAGCTCCTAGCTTGCAGCACTACAGGGACTGTGATCTGGCCCCTGGCATTGAGTTGGAAGGCCAGCCAGGGCCACCTTAGGCCACTGGAGAGTATCCGCCATGGTGACAGCTTGGTGGCAAGGAGTAGTGTCCTTGCAGCTCTCAGGACAAAATGTGTGGATGGAGCCTGAGTGGGTTTCTTTAGGCAGCCTCGGGGCCCCTGAAATGAGGCAGCTGGGCCTTATCCAAGCAGTAACTTGAGGATTTATTGGGTCCTTTCTCATTCGTGGTTCTGCATCCTGGGGGCGTCCGTGGCTGGGAGCCAGCCAGGCCAGAGCTCTCTCAGAAGCTGGGCCCAGCTCCCTGGCCTTCCCTCCTTGCTCTCCACCTCTAAAAGGCACAAACAGGTGGGCTCTGTGGGTCCCTTGCTGGGAGAAACCTTCCCCAGGGTCAGGTACCCTATCTTGCCTGGGGGACCAGTCAGCTGTGATAAAGGTGTGATAAAGCTCTGGTGAGTGGCCTGGTGTTTCTGCCCTCTCCTCCAGTAGGGCGGAGGAGGCTCATTCAGGAAGGTCAAGTTATCTGGCCTCTTGGGTTTTTTTTTCCCTCTCCTTCTCGGGTCAGGAAGGTTTGAGAGGGGACAGCCTGTGTCCCTCACTGGTCTCTGCAGCAGGGCTTGGCCATCAGTCTTACCAGATGGACGTACAGCAGCTCTCTGTCGGTACCTTTTCTTTTCCTAGGATGGAAGAAGGGGGACATGGCAGTGGGCTGAGGCTCCATGTTGTACAGGTGGAGACACTGAAGCCAGGGGAGCCAGGGAAGCCAGGGTTCAGACCCGCTGCCTGCTCACACCAGCTCTGCCCGCTCTCAGCTCACACAGAGCTCCATGTCCCACCAGTATGGCAACCTGGCGCAGGAGTGTTGAAGCCAGCCACTGCCTTCCTGTCCTGCAGTGGTCCACAGCTTCTCAGGACCATATGCTGGGGAAGTTCCAGTTGAGGCCCAGGCCATCATTACCTCGCACTTGGGGTTCCTGCCACTTCCTCCTCCTAAGAATGGGCTGAGTGCTTCCTCCCCTGGGGACCTCACCTGCCCTTCCTCCTGAGGCAAGATGTCACTTTCCTCCTTGGAAGCAGCATCATTCTGTCCTGCCACTGACCTAGGGGTCATGGTCTGCAGGGAGGGTCAAGAGGGCAGGATATGGGCCACAGGGATCTCAGAACACCTCACTCCTTCTCCTGTTCTCAGCTGGGGTGGTAAAGCCTTAGTTTTTCCTGAGACATCCTTCCCTTTTCAGCTGAGCTTTGGTAAGTTGGTAAGTTTTCGGGGGGTGGGTGGGGGGTGGGAGGGCTTGCCTTTACCCCTGGGACTCCCTGCCATGAACTAGGGTGTCCCTGAGTCTAACGGGCTCACAGGAAGAGAGCCACATCCCATCCCTTCCAAGGGAAGCTCATTTACCCCAGAGGCTTGCTTCTTCCCAGTGTTGACTTTATGCCTCTGCCGAAGGAGACAGAAGAGGTGACACACAGCTACCAGCAAATGGGAATCCTCCCCGGCCCATCCCCTCCAGGTGCAGTGCCCCTTGCTGTGCCTGCAGAGTGCACCAGGACAGCTACCCCACCCCAGGGGAAGAGGTGTCCTCAGCCTATACCCACCTGAGTGGTCGCTGGGTAGCACTTGTCCATCAGCCCCCACACTGGCCTCAGGGTCTGCCCTACGGGCTGCATGACAAGGAGAGAGGGAAGACTGAGTGGGGTCTCAGTGCTTTCGCAAGCAGACACCTGAAGACTAGCAGGTTTCCAATGACGAATCAGCTGAAAAAGAAATTAGGAAAACTATCCCATTCACAGTAGCCTCAAAAAAATGAAATAAAGTACTTGGGAATCAATCTAACAAAAGAGGTGAAAGACCTCCACAGTGAAAACTACAGAACACTAAAGAAAGAAATTGAAGAAGATCTTAGAAGATGGAGAGATCTCCCATGTTCTTGGATAGGCAGAATTAATATTGTCAAAATGGCCACACTACCAAAGCAGTGTACAGACTTAATGTAATTCCTATTAAATTCCAAGGACGTTCTTCATGGAAATAGAAAATGGAGTCATGAAATTCTTTTGGCAAAATAAGAGGCCTACAATAGCCAAAGCAATATTTTGCAAGAAAAATGAAGCAGGAGGTATCATAATACTAGAGCTTAAATTATAATACAGAGCTATAGTTTTAAAAAAATGGCATGGTGGTGGTATTAAAGCAGACATGGAGACCAATAGTACAGAATGAAAGACACAGATAAGCCCATATAAACACAGCTGTTTCATACTAGACAAAGGCTCCATAAACATACACTGGAGAAATGATAGCCTCTTCAACAAATGGTGCTGGGAAAATTGGAAATCCATATGTAGCAGAACTGAACTGAAATCTTATCTTTCACCCTGCAAAAAACTCAAAGTGGATCAAGGACCTAAGCATTAGACCAGAGACCCTGTGCCTACTAGAAGAGAATGTAGGCCCAAATCTCCATCATATCAGCTTAGGAACCGACTTCCTCAACAAGACTCCTAAAGCACAAGATGTAAAATCAAGTATCAGTAAATGGGATGGCATCAAACAAAAAGCTCTTCACAGCAAAGGAAACAATTAAGAATGTGAAGAGAGAGCCTACAGAATGGGAGAAAATCTTTGCCACCTACACCTCAAATACAGCATATCTCCAGGATACACAAATAACTCAAAAAACTTACCAAAACAACAACAACAACAAAAACCCAATCAATAAATGGGCAAAGGAACTTAACAGACACTTCATAAAAAAAGAAATATGAGGGCTGGGGCTGCAGCTCAGTAGCAGAGTGCTTGCCTCACACATGGCAGCACCACATAAAAATAAAAGAAATATGAATGGTCAATAAGTATATGAAAAAATGTTCAACATCTCTAACAATTAGAGAAGTGCAAATTAAAACTACACTGAGATTCCATCTCACTCCAGTCAGAATGGCAATTATCAAGAACATAAGTAACAATAAACGTTGGTGAAGATATGAGGAAAAAGGTTCACTCATACATTGCTGGTGGGACTACAAACTAGTGCAGCCACTCTGGAAAGCAGTACAGATTCCTCAGAAAACTTGGAATGGAACGACCCTTTGCCTAGTTATCCCAATCCTTGGTTTATACCCAAAGGACTTAAAACCAGCACAACAGTAATGCAGCCACATCAATGTTTATAGCAGCTCAATTCACAATAGCTAAGCTATTAAACCAACCTAAGTGCCCTTCAGCGGATAAATGGATAAAGAAATTGTGTATATACACAATAGAATGTTACTCATTCATAAAAGGAAATGAAATTTCGGCATTAGCCGGTAAATAGATGGAACTGGAGACTGGGATGCTAAGTGAAATAAGCCAATCCCCAAAAAACAAAAGCCAAGTATTCTCTCTGAAATGTGGATACTAATGCACAGTAAAGGAGAGAGAGAAGAATAGAAGTTCATTGGATTAGACAAAGGGGAATGAAGGGATGGGAGAAAAGATGGAGACAGGAAAGACAGTATGAATTGGACCCAAATTTCCTGTGTTCATATATGAATACATGACCAGTGAAACTCCACATCATATACAACCACAAGAATGGGATCCTAATTAGAATAAGTTGTACATCATGCATGTATAATATGTCAAAATTCTACTATTATGTATGTCTAAAAAGAATTTTAAAAAATAAAATCTGACATACAGAAAAATCTTTTAAAAGAAGACTACCAGGTGTTTAACCTCTAAAAAAACCCCAATAATTGAGGTTTTTAGAAAGACACTTATATTGATAAAACAGAATAGAAGGCTCTAAAAATGTTAGACACCTCACCATTTGAAACCACCACTTTTTTTTCTTAAGAAATAAAAATAAGATAACGGGAATGAAAAAAAATCCATCCAGTAGAAAGAACAGTTGAAATAATATTTCCCAGAAAGGAGAGGTCAGGAACTCCAAATGCTAAATCATAGATGCTTCTGAAAGAGGGAATGGAGACAACAAGCCGTGTAGGCAGGGAGAGATGTCAAGTAAGTAAGCTCCTTTTTATCAAGACAATTTCCCAGAGATGAGGGACATAGTTTCCAGAAGGGAAGAATCACCAAGTATCTAGGACAATGGACGAAAGAGGGGCCAACATCAGATGCTGTCATCAATAAATATCAGAACACTAAGGACAAAGAAAAACCTACAACCTCAGCATTAGGAATGCAACTTGAGTCAGATTTTTTAACACCAATATTTAAAATTAGAAGACAATGAAGAACTTCAAAATCTAAAGAAAATATTTCCAATCTAGAATTCTGTACCTAGCTCACTGCTTAAGTATGAAATACCTTTTTTAGATAAGTAATGTATAAGAGTACTCAGGAAACAACTGGAGGTTGTACTCTACCAAATCAAGAGTTATCTAGAAAGAGGATAACATGGGATCCAACATAATAGAGAAGGCATGAGCTCCCCAAGATAATGGTGTTGGGGGTCTCAGAACAGCTGTGTAGCAGGCCTCTAGAGTACTCTGTCCACAGGGAAGCAGGGAGGTGCAGGATTCCAGGAAATGTCTGCATGAAAATTATCATATTGATAAATCATCTGACTCATCTAAATGCACTGCATGAAGATTTGTATTTTTGGCAGAAAGCTTAGATGAATTAACTATAGGGACAGAAAACTATAGAAATGAAAGAGAACAGGCTGGGGTTGTGGCTCAGTGGTAGAGCACTTGCCTAGCATGTGTGAGGCTCTGGGTTCAATTCTCAGCACCACATATAAATAAATAAAATAAAGATCCATTGACAACTAAAAAAATATTTAAAAAAAAGAAATTAAAGAGAAAATAAAAATTATACACAAGGAAGAGTAATCTTATACTACAAGATGGCTGGGATTATTGTTTACATACTTTTAATTATGTAAACCCACAATATTGATCTTATAAAAACTGATAAACACCCATTAGAATAGCTTTTTTTAATCTTTTTTTTTAGTTGTTGACTTTTATTTATTCATTTATTTATATGTGGTGCTGAGGATTGAACCCAGTGCCTCACATGCAAGGCAAGAGCTCTACCACTGAGCTACAGCCCAAGCCCTCCAATTTTTGTGTGTGTGTGTGGTGCTGGGAATTGAACCCATGGCCTTGTGCGTGCGAGGCAAGCATTCTACCAACAGAGCTATATCCCCACCCCTTAAATTTCTTAAACTCATACTCATATAACCCAACAGTCCCACTGCTATTTATCCAAGTTAAAGGAAGACTTACATTCCCATACAATTTGTATGTAAATATTTATAGTTATTTTATTTGTAATCAGCAAAAACTAGACACTATCCCTGACTCTTAACTGGTGAATGGATAAACAAACTGTGACCTTTATGCATGGATCCCCACAGCTGACACACACAGTGGATGAATCTCAGGTGCAGGGTGCTGAGTGGCAGAAACCAGGCTCCAAGGGTGACATACGACACATTTCCATTCACAGCACTGCACAGACAGAACTGCAGGCTGCCTGTGCGAGTGGGCGGGGGTGGGGGGTGGGGGTGGTGTTTGACTACAAATCAGTAAAGGGATTTTTTTTTTT
>CM053403.1:6044776-6059934 GCA_028644305.1 Xerus rutilus
AAAAATCATAAAAACAAAAATCATATTTAAAATTTTTTAACAATTGAAGTCATTACTCAAAGATTTACAATGCCAAAAATTATAATTATATTGGAAAGTCAGAGAGAGGTGAGATGCTTGCTGGAGGTAGCAGTAAGTGTGCAGCTGTTATGAGCGCTAGATCCCCACCTTGCATTGTACTAATTTATTCAGCATGAAAACATCAAGAGGAAGCAGGATGGGGGGCTGGGCTGGGGCTCGGGGTGGAGCACTGGCCTAGTACATGTGAGGCACTGGGTTTGATCCTCAGCACCACATTAAAAAAATAAATAAAATAAAGGTATTGTGTCCGTCTACAACTAAAAATATTTTTTAAAAAGATAAAGCAAGATAGGAAATTTATCCTATCCCAAATATGGAGGCAGCATCAACAACTACAGCTGGAAAGACAAGAAGCTGAAAGATCCCCCCTGAGTCATGGATATCACTGGGTGAGGAAGGACAGGGCCAAAGGCAACTCATTTTTTTTTTTTTGTCTTACAACTTTTGACTCTTTAAACTATGAAAATGCATATACTTAATGACAATAAATATGAAGATTTTTGGTTAAAAATGGAGATTTGGTTATTTATTTTTTAAAAAGCAAAGCTGAAGTGATCTCCAAGGCACTTGTCATTAGGGGCATTTATGGAGGCTCCCCCAGTCTCTAGTTACTCCCCAAAGACACGACCCTTAGTGTTGCTACAAATGCTTAGTGTTGCTAGATCACCAGTAACCTTGTTCTCCTGAGAACCCTGTTTTCTTTCTTTCTTTTTTGGTGCTAGGGCTTGAACCCAGGAGCAGTTTACCACTGAGCCACATCCCCAGTCCTTAATTTTGAGTCAGGGTCTTACTGGGTTGCTGAGGGTTTCTCTAAGTTACGGAGGCTGCCCCTGAACTTAGAATCCTCCTGCTTCCACCTCCCAAGTTACTGGAATTATGGGCATGAACCACCATTTTCTTTTTTTTTTGGTACCAGAGATTGAACTCAGGGACACTCGACCACTGAGCCACATCCCCAGCCCTATTTTGTGTTTTATGTAGAGACAGGGTCTCACTGAGTTGCTGAGCACCTCACTGTTGCTGAGGCTGGCTTTGAACTCACAATTCTCCTGTCTCAGCCTCCCTAAGTGCTGGGATTACAGGCTTGTGCCACCGCGCCCGGCTATGAACCACCATTTTCTTGAAAGCACTGGACAGCTATTAGGAGGTTTCCAGAGACCAGTATGTGGTCTTTCCCATCACTTTGGTTGGCCCTGGTCTAGTTACTCTCCCTTTCAGAGCTTGTGTCCTCATCTATAAAGTGGAAGCTGCTGGGCTGTGGAGGTTTAAATGGTCTGACAGATGGGCAGCACCGGACCCATGAGTGGACATACAGCATCCATTTGTATTCTCATGCAGGGCTGGAAGTAGGAGCTTCTGCCACAGGTTCTTGGACCTGGGACATCAAGGAGGCTCTGCAACCCCAGGCAAATGTCCTGGTCACCCATTCACATGAGGGCCACTCATGCAAACTAGTGGGGAGGTCATATGTTCTGTTAGGTTTGTCTGGGCCACCACCATAGAGAACTAAGGTGACCATCTAACCAGCGCATGACTAGAGGAGGGAATAAGGCTCTTCTATCTTTTTTTTTTTTTTTGGTACTGGGGACTGAACTCAGGGGCACTCGACCACTGAGCCACATCCCCAGCCCTATTTTGTGTTTTATGTAGAGACAGGGTCTCACTGAGTTGCTTAGTGCCTCGCTGTCGCTGAGGCTGGCTTTGAACTTGCAATTCTCCTGTCTCAGCCTCCCAAAGTGCTAGGATTACAGGTGCGCACCACCGCACCTGGCTTTGCATGTTATCTTGTATACATAGGTGGTTGACTGTTTATGGTTAAGGAGTCTGACTTCAATTCAGGCGCAAGTGAGACTGTCTCAGCCTCCAGTCTACAACAACCAGAGGTTCATACCTGTGATGACTCCTCAGCAATCTCATAGTCAGGGGCTGTTTTCCCCACAGACTTCTGGAAATAGTAGTACATCACTCCTGCAGGTTGGTGAGAAAAGACCAGTTAAAGCATTTAAAAGTGATGTGATTGCTTTATTTTCAATGTCCTTATGCCAGAAATCATATCCTTTTAAGCCATTTAAGCTTGTGAAAGATATTAGGTATTGACTTATAATGTATGCATGGACACATAGTTTTTCCAAATGTATGCAGGCAAAGATTTGAAGACCACTGCTGTGGTACTGTTAGGCTGTTGGGAAGGGGGAGGCAGCATGGATTCGAGTCAATGTGGCTAGTCTCTTATGGGAGCCAGGAATGTAGCAGCCTCAGGGGAGGGTCTGTGGAGCTTTGTGGGCAGCTGTAGACAGGTACCCTGGGGTGGGAATCAGTCTCCCAGATTCTGCCATCATCCCTACCCTATTGACAGCACCCAGGTCCTTACCTAAAAGAATGAAGATGTGTACTATGTACAGGGACTTGTAGAGTCTGGAAGAGAGCATTGCTGGGTGAGAGGTTGAGGTCTCTGGCCTCACTAATGGGTACTAGTTCCCCACTCCCCCCCCCCCATCCCATTTTAGGCCCTAGAACCTACTCCAACAGGGCACGTCCAGTTAACATTTGTGGATGAACAGATCTCAACTGAACAGAGCTCAGCTAGGAGCACACAAGGAACCCCTTGCACCCTTCTTCTCTTCCCTCCATTATTGTTTATGAGGGTCCATGTGGCTGAGCGAGTAAGCCCATCCAGGCAACAGGTCACAGACCTCTGGCTTCGCTAAGTGGTCATGTTGCTCATTTGGTGCTGGATTAGCTCTTCTCCCCACAGCCCTCCCTACTCTGGACTGACATATTCACAACACTCTGGAATAATATTCCATGGCCCAGCTTCTGCCTCTGAGACCTCTCCCTGGTGACAAGCAGAGCATCTTGGCACTGCCAGGATGGTGGCTCCCTGGCTGCACATGCATAGACATATACACACACAGGCAGGCCTGTTCTTCCCACCAGGCCCAGGCCCTCCACCCTGAGCTCCTGCTCCTTCCCCAGTTCTGAATCCTACAGACACTACAATATGGGGAAAGGGAACAGAGAACTCTATTCTCCCTTTCTCTCAGGCCCAAGTAGGGGGCCCCCTCTTTGGTCACTTGGAGCAAGGTAACAGGGCCCATATAAACTTTACCCGTCTCTCTGGCAGCATAAACCAAATGCCATTTTCAATCTAGGAAGAAAAAATGGGCAACAGTCAATGCACCACACAGGCCCAGGATCCCAGTGCTTCCCCACCCTACTGCTGGCAGGGATGGCAAACCCAGGCAGCTGGGGCAAGAGCAGGAACTCCACCTACAGGGCTTAGCCAGGGGATGGCCAGCCAGTCATAGAGGGAGATCATAACTCACTAGGCACTTGAAACATGCTCAGGAATGTCCCCCAAGACTTTAGAATCCCCAAATAAAGCTAGTTTCAATGCCCTCAGAACTGGAGACATAGACCCTAGTGGATCAGCATGGGGAAAAGGGACTGGGATGTGTTCCTTTAGGAAGAAAGGCACAGCTTTCTTGAACAGTGGTATAAAATGATCTCTGGGCACATTGGCACACACCTGTAATTCCAGCAACTGGGGAGGCTGAGGCAGGAGGATTGCAAATTTGAGACCAGCCTTGGCAACTTAGCAAGCCTCTAAGAAACTTATGAGACTCTGTCTCAAAATAAAAACCAACCCGGGCGTGGTGGCGCGCACCTGTAATCCTAGCACTTTGGGAGGCTAAGACCAGAGGATGGCGAGTTCAAAGCCAGCCTCAGCAACAGCGAGGCGCTAAGCAACTCAGTGAAACCCTGTCTCTACATAAAATACGAAATAGGGCTGGGGATGTGGCTCAGTGGTCAAGTGCCCCTGAGTTTAATCTCCAGTACCAAAAAATAAATAAATAAAAATAATAAAAACCAAAAAGGGACGGGGATGTGTTCAGTGGTTAAGCACACCCTGGGTTCAATCCCCAGTACCAAAAAACAAAAACAAACAAACAACAACAACACAAAAAAACAAACCCAGGTATGGGCAGCTAATTATAATAATAAATAAAATGGAAAACTACCAACACTATAAAGGGTTTTCTGTTTTATGCAGCATTTAAAAATAATTTAGGAAGTGGTGAGGGAGAGTCCGTAACTTTCTCAAGATAGCCTTTTGTTTGGAATCCCACACTCACGTCAGGAGTCCACCCAGATGGACACCAGTGCAAAGTCTAGGTCTCCAGTGTGGAGGCCCCGGGAATGGCCTGGCCAGCCTGCTTCCCAGATCAGCCCCGTTCTCCACAGCGCCCATTTCAAGTTCTCTTTAAATCCTCAACCCCTCTTCTACCTCGCTCCGCTCCGTTTCCGCTTAGCAGAGAGCACAAGCAAGCACCACCCCACGCCCCCTCTGCCTCCCACAGGCCATGTCCCCTCCAAGGCTGCCCTGCTCCCGTCCTCTGGCCCATCTCATCTTCTCGCAGCCTGGGCGTTCAGGGACCCCCTTCCTCTCACCTGTGTCTGCTGCTGCCCCCATCTTTCCTTGGTCCTTCCCATCAGCATTTAGACACATCACTCATCTCTTCCATGAAAAAGCCTTTCTTCCTTGAGCCTGTGTTCCTCCCCAGTTAGAGTCCTAACTGCCCCCAGCCCTTACTCCAGTCTCTGCAGAGCTGCCTCGGTGGATGTCTTCAACACTGTGCACCCTGCCCTTGCTCCACAACCCTCTTCAGTCTGTGTTTTGGGCCCCATATGCCTCTAAAACCCCTCCCACAAGGTCACCAATATGCTCCAAGTCATCAAATCCAATGTGCCCTTTCCAGGCTTGGGCTCTCTTCTCTGCTGGGCACTGCTGTGCCTCCCTTTCATTGAGTCACCTCTCTGGTCTTTCTCTCACCTCCTGTGCTCCTCTCCCTCTGCCTGGCCTAAGTGTCAGCGCTGCTCCTGGTCCTCCTGGGCACTCCTCTCTTCTGGGGTAAGCCTCTCCCAGGCACTCATTCACACCCACTGCCTCAGAGGCTGGTAATGGCAAAGACTGAACTTCCACCTCAGACACTCCCGGTTCTGGGCCTTTGCACATGCTGTTCTCCATCTAGAATATGATTCTCTGCTACTTCAGGAAGGCTTCCCTGACTACCTGAGTCAGGTGGGGCGGCTAGCCTTAGTGTTCTTCAGGCATTGTACATCCCCCAACAAGGGGGCTCTCTGAGGGACCACCTTAGGCTTGCCATTGTCAACTCTTAGTAAATGGCCTCATGCCCAAGACACAGCAAGAGTTCAATGACTACAAGAGGAAATGATCACATGATTCTGGGACACACTGCTATTTCTCAGAGCCCTGGTAGGATTTGGAAAGCAAATCTGCTGTGTCTTTGTGAGAATACTGCTGGCGATGCACTCAGCAGTGGGCTCTGCTGGTCATTTATAACTTGGCTGTGAATGAAGTTATCAGGCTCTTTCTGAGGTTTGTAGAAGAAAGGAGAGAGAATGAGTCCTAAGGAGGAGGGGGCAGGCAGAAGGGGCATGCCAAGCAGAAAGGACACACAAAAGGGCAGGCTGGGCATCACAAAGACAGTTTCCACCCGCTTGGGTGTGCTCAATATAGTGAGGGCTGTCTTTCAGGCTCACTTACCAAACACACCAACCTTGATGATGTTTAGTGATGTGCAGAGAATCCTTTGACCATATCAGTGTCTAGACAGCCTGCCCACCTCCTCTCAGGCTCCAGGACCACGCCTGAGAAGAGCACTGTGGCCCAGCTACGTCTGAAGTCCTATGCACAGGCCCCTCCTTTTGCAGGGAGAGTGGTGTCTGTGTGTGACATCATGTCTTAGGGGGGCTTTATGACAGGACAACCTCTCTATCCTTGGCCAGAGCAGTCTGTCTGTTGCCTCAGGGTGGCTTTAAATTCCCACAAATCAGAGGCAGCACCTTTGTAGGCATCTCTTTGGTTCAATTCAACATCATCACTGCTGACTGATTACAATGTAGCAAGCTGGGTGAAGTCCTGGAGAGAAACAAAGACATAAAGTTGTTTAAGACTCATAACCCGTAACACAAGAAGCATATTTTTTGAATCAAAAACAAGAACACAGCTGGGTGTGGTGGCACACACCTGTAATCCCAGCACTTTGGGAGGCTGAGACAGGAGAATTGCAAGTTCAAAGCCAGCTTCAGCAACAGCAAGGCACTAAGCAACTCAGTGAGACCCTGTCTCTACATAAAACACAAAATAGGGCTGGGGACGTGGCTCAGTGGTCAAGCGCCCCTGAGTTCAATCCCCAGTACCAAGCAAAACAAAACAAAAAAACAAGAACACAACCTAACAATTTCTAAGTGTCAATTAGTCACCATTCATTCAACCAGTGTCTGGGGTCGGGCAAAATACCAAGGGGATAGAAAGGTCAACAGGACACAGCCTGCCCTTGAGTAGCCCAGACATCAAATGGACACAATTCAAGACAGTAACTTCTACTTCCTCCAAATTACTGTAAATGTAACTAAATACTAATTACATATCTATGGATGGTTAAAACTGAGGAATGTCTTAGTTTCACATGCATGAGATATTTATCAATATAGACCACATCTTGTATTTTAAAATAAGTCTTTTTTTTTTTTTTTTTTTTTATCTTTATTTATTTTATGTGGTGCTGAGGATCGAACCCAGTGCCTCACGTATGCGAGGCAAGCGCTCAACCGCTGAGCCATTACCTCAGCCCCTTAAAATAAGTCTTAACAGGCACGGTGGAGCATGCCTGTAATCCCAGTGGCTCAGGAGGCTGAGATAGGAAGATCGTGAGTTCAAAGCCAGTCTCAGGAATGGTGAGGTGCTAAGCAACTCAGTGAGACCCTGTCTCTACATAAAATACAAAATAGGGCTGGGGAATGTGGCTCAATGGTCAAGTGCCCCTGAGTTCAATCCTCAGTACCAAAAAAAAAAAAAAAAAGTCTCAATAAATTCTAGAAGATCAAATTCATTTCAAGTATGTTCCTGATCATAGTGAAATTAAAAATTAAAAATCATATATGGGAAAAAGTACTTTGAAAATCCCCACCTAATTAGAATGTTATACTCCATATGTGTGTATATAATGTGTTGAAATACACTCTACTATCATGTATATCTGCAAAGAACAATAAAAAATTTACAAAAAAGAAAAAAATCTCCAAATATTTTGAAAATAAACAACACAGAGAAGTGAAATAGAAAATCAAAAGGAAAGTTAGAAAATATTTTGAACTGAATGAAATTTTAAAAATAAAAATGTATATAGGCTGAAGCCAACACAGTACATAGAAAATTACAGTACTAACTACTTATATTGGGAAATAAGAATGGCCTCAAATCAATGACCTCATTTTGTCCTTTAAGAAACTAGAAATAAAATTACAAGTAAAACCTAAAGCAAAACAAAAAGGGAAATGAAAAAGCCCATAGTGGAAAAAATGAAATACAAAACAAAAAACAACAGAGAAAAATACCTACAACCAAGATAGAGTTTTATGAGATCAACAAAATGTATAATTTTCTAGGTAGAATGGATCAGGAGGAAAGAAATAAGACACAAAAAATGATCGGCATCAAGAGTGATAAAAGCAGCCGGGCGCGGTGGCTCAAGCCTGTAATCTCAGCACTTAGGGAGGCTGAGACAGGAGAATCGCGAGTTCAAAGCCAGCCTCAGCAACGGCGAGGCGCTAAGCAACTCAGTGAGACCCTGTCTCTACATAAAACACAAAATAGGGCTGGGGATGTGGCTCAGGGGTCGAGTGCCCCTGACTTCAATCCCCAGTACCAAAAAAAAAAAAAGAGTGATAAAAGTAACACTGATGCACATTCTATAGATACTAAAATGATAATAAGGAAATACTATGAACAACATTGAAGTAGACAAAATCCCTAAGACTCAAAGTCCTAAAGTTCATGCAGAAAGAAATATATAACCTAAATAGTTGTATATGTACTAAAGACATCAAATTTGTTTAAGTTTCCCACAAAGAAAAGTTGAGGCACCCATGGCTTCATTAGGGAGTTCTACCAAACTTTTTATTTTTGGTACTGGGGATTGAACTCAGGGGCACTCGACCACTGAGCCACATCCCCAGCCCTATTTTGTGTTTTATTTAGAGACAGGGTCCCACTGAGTTGCTTAGTGCCTCATCATTGCTAAGGCTGGCTTTGAATTCACCATCCTCCTGTCTCAGGCTCCCAAAGTGCTGGGATTGCAGGCGTGTGCCACTGCCCCCACCCCTTCTACCAAACCTTTAAAGAAGAAATAATACCAATTCTATACCAACTCTTCTAGAAAGAGGAGGGAATACCTCACAACTCATTCTAGGAGAGCAGCAATGTTCTGAGACCAAAACCAGACAAAGTTCTACATTTCACCTCATAATTGTTGCCTCCACATAATAGTCACACCCTTTTTATTCAGTCCAAAAATGGGCTTATAACTTTTCATCACTGGTCATTGCATGGTATAACTTTGTTTTCATGCTATGTAAAAGGTAAACAGAGCAGCAACATATTCACCAGTGGCATGTAGATGTACAGTTGTCTTGTGGAGCCGCCAGCCTCAAATTCTCATGAAAGCCCAGTTGTACAGTTCTGGAAGCTACCTTGGGTGGTTTAGAGTGCTGCGGTTCTAATGGTGAACGTATCTTGAGTGGCACTGAGGACAGCACGTTAGGTAACGATGCCTGCATAGAATCTTCAGGAACATAAAATTAAACTTTACAACACTGCAGTAAATTTTCTCAAGTGTAATATTTTGACTAAAATCCACAAATCAGTAACAACTAATGCATTAACTTATTTTTTCAGTCCATAAAAATATTTGCTCAACTGTCAAGACATGATATGCATCAGTTTGGACTATGCAATTTTAATATACATTAATGAGTATTCTGCGCACCCTAATCTTGCCTCAAAGACAGTTTAGTAATAAATGATTTTTAAGTAATACAGGCAGATTTTTAATAAAAAGTTTTACTTAATGGTTGCACCCTACTTTTTTGTAAAGAAAAAATGGCATAAAATCTATGATGATTATGCTGTGAAATACAATAAATAAAAGAAAACTACAACATCCCTCATAAACATAGGTGCAAATATTAACACAACCTTATCAAATTGAAAACAACAACATATGAAAGGGATAATGCACATTATCCATGGAGTTTACCTCTAGGAATGCAATGTTTCAACATTCAAAAATCAATCATTGAGGGACTGAGGTTGTGGCTCAGTGGCAGAGTGCCTACCTTGCACATGTGAGGAACTGGGTTCGATCCTCAGCACCACCTAAAAATAATAAACCAAATAAAGACACATGTGTCCATGTATAACTAAAAAATGTTTTAAAAAAATCAATCATTGAAATTCACCATATTAATGGACCGAAAAAAAATCAAATGATCACCTCAACAGATGCACAAATATATTTGACAAAAATCAGTATCTATTCTTGGAAAAACAAAACAAAAAAAACAAAACCTCCCAACAACCTAGGATAGGAATATCCTCAACCTGATGAGGCGTATCTATGAAAAACCTATGGCTCACAACACTCTCAAAGGTAAAGTACTGACTGTGTCCCACCTAAGTTCAGGAATAAGGAGAGGAGCCTACCCTCATCCCTTCTGTAGAGCATCATACTGGAGCTCTAGCCAACAGCCTAAATCAAGAAAGAGAAGAAAACGGCAACCAAAATGGAAAGGAGGAAATAAAACTATTTTAGGCAACATGATAATGCATAAAATCCTATGGTATCATCCAAAAAGTTACTAGTATTTAGCAAGTTTGAAGGATCACTATATAAAAACCAGTTATAAATGAGGTGTATGGTGGCATATGCCTGTAAATCCAGCAGTTTGGGAGGCTGAGGCATTAAAAAAAGGGCTGGGGATGAGGCTCAGTGGTTAAGCACCCCTAGGGGTTCAATCCCTGGCATCAAAAAAAACGAAGAAGGAGGAGGAGGAGGAGGAGGAGGAGGAGAAGGAGAAGAAGAAGAAAACATGTGGCCATGAATTAGGCAAAGATATTTCAGATATATCACCTGAATCATGGGCCCTAACAGGAAAGCACTGATAAACTGGACATAATAAAAATAAAAATATTCTGCTCTTTAAAGACACTGAGAATGAAAAGACAAGCGTCAGGCTAGAAGAAAATTCAGGCTGCATGTAACTGTTGTCCAGAAAATTAAAGAACTCAATAAGAAAGCAAACACCCTAATTTTTAAAATGGACACTTTATTTGAATATATCCTCAGTGAAGAAAATACACAGATGGCAAATAAACACATGAAAATATGCTTGACATCAGTGGTCACTAGTGAGATGCAAATTAAAACTATAATAAGATCTCAGTATTAGACTGTCTCAAAATAAAAGGCCTGACATGGTGGTACATGCCTATTAATCCCAGCAACAAGCTGAGGAGGATCTTAACTCTAAGGGCAGCCTTGGCAACCTAGGGAGACTCTGCCTTAAAATAAAAGATAAAAAGGGCTGGGAATGTACCTCAGTAGTAAAGATCCTTGAGTTCAATCCCCAGTACTCCGAAAACAAAAACCTGACCACACCAGGCACTAATGAGAAGTGGAGAAATTAAAACTCAGCCTCTGATGGAGGGAGTAGAAAATGATAAAACAACCACTTGTTAGAGTGTGGAAGTTTACTTGAAAATAATATAAAGCTACCATATTACCTGGCCATTCCACTCTAGGCCATTCCACTCCTGAGAAATGAAAGTATATTTCATACAAAGACTTGTACACAAATACACATAACAATTTCAGTTGTAATAGCCAGAAACTGGAAACAACATAAATGTCCATCAACAAGTGAGTTAATAAACAAATTGTGGTATATACAGTGGAATATACTCAATAAAAGGAATGAATTACTGTTTTGCACAACAATATGGACATATTTCAAAATAATTTTGCTGATGGCAAAAAGCCAAATGAAGAATATCTACTGTATGATTCCATTTATATAAAATATTATAAAATGAAAATACCTTTGATAACTGATAGCTGATCAATGCTTGCCTGGGGCTGAGGGTGCAGATAGGGAGAGATGAGAGAGATGATAAAGGGGCCTGAGGAAACTTTGGGGGGTGATATGTTCATTCTCTTAATTGTGACAAGGATCACAAGTTCAAGATCAGCCTGGGCAACTTGGCAAGGCCCCATCTCAAAACAAAAAATAAAAAGAGTTGGGGATGTAGCTCAGTGGTAAAAGGCCCCTGGGTTCAATCCTTGCTGCTGGGAGAAAAAAGAAAAAAGAAGGAAAATGATAAAAAATATACAGGATAGGGCTGGGGTTGTGGCTCAGTGGTAGAGCACTTGCCTAGCACGTGTGAGGCACTGGGTTCGATCTTCAGCACCATGTAAAAACAAACAAACAAACAAAGTGAAAAATTAAAATATACATATATATACACACACACAGGATAAACCTAGGAGACTGAATAATCATATAATATGAATATCCAGAGGAAGAGAGTCAAGAAGCAATAACAAAAAGAAATAATCCTTGACTCCTTGAAGGAAGTTGTGACTCTTTAGATCACATTTTTGTTGTTTTGTGAACCTGGGTCCTCGCACATGCTAAGCAAGCCCTCTCTACCTCTAAGTGCACCCAGCCCCTAGATCACGCTTTTAAATTAACATAATGAAACAAAAAATAGCACAAACTGTCTTGTATGTGTGTGTGTGTGTCCTGGAAAGATTTTTGAATTTTAAGAAGAAAGCATTAAGGCAGAAAAAAAGATAGATTACTAAATGTCCTCTGACATTAAGTATTCTTGATTCATTATTATTTCGTAACCCAGTAGTACAGTGAAGTAATGTTCTACAGAGTTTTGAGAGAAAGTCATTGTGACTCAAGAATTCTAAGCTGAGCCAAGCCAGCAGTGTCAGGACAG
The DNA here is from genome assembly GCA_028644305.1 of Xerus rutilus. NCBI lineage: Eukaryota > Metazoa > Chordata > Mammalia > Rodentia > Sciuridae > Xerus > Xerus rutilus. The sequence goes on from CM053403.1 coordinate 6,056,730, forward strand.
CAGAAAGGTTCTCAAGAGTCACTGACTCCAGACATCAGTGTATACGGTCTTCCTCTCCTTCCCCAAACCGGAGATACAAGAAAGCAGGTCTTAAATATAAATCCATAGTAGTGGAATAAACAAGAAGTGGTGCCCTTGTTGAACCAGAAGCTCAAGGAATCTCAAAAATGAAAGGCAAACAGGATAAGGTTGACAGAGGAAACCCAAATACAAAACCCAGGTACAGGCAGGTCTCGCTGAGAAGGGCAAGAGTCTCTGATTATTCCTCAGAGTGACAGGTCTGGGAAGAGAACCCTATCAAGATGCCTGGGTGGGGATTCATGTGAAATCAGAGGTAACTGGCTTCTCCTCCTCCTTCTGTGGCAAACAGACAAAAAGAACCCCCAGATGGGAGCAATGAATGTGCGAATACCTGGCAAAAAAAGGTGCTAGATGGCTGCTGACGCCCAGCATGGGACCACTAGCACTCTGCCTAGCAGTGTTTAATCATGGCCCTACATAGACCAATGGCACTTCACAGTAAACAAAAGCATTAAAGGAGGGTCTGCTAGAGAACTTCCTATACAGACCCGGGCATTTGTCAAACACTAGAAGAAAATCAACACCAACTCTGTTTTAGTCAGCTTTGCATCACTGTGACCAGAAGACCCGGCAAGAACAACGGTTTTGTTTGAGGTTATTTTGGCTCACAGTTTGTCGGCTCAGTCCGTAGATGGCCATCTCCATTGTTCTGGGCCTGAGGTGAGGCAGGACCACATGGCAGAAGGGCAGCTCAGGACATGGGAACCAGGAAGCAGAGAGCACAGCTCACCAGGGACAAAATATAAACCCCAAAACCTGCCCCGTGACCTACTTCCTTTAGCCACACCCTACGGACCTACAGGTACAGCCTAGGTAATCTGTATCAGTGGTTTAATCCACTGATTAGGCTACACCTCTCAGGATCTCATCATTTCACCTCTGAACATTCTTACACTGTCTCACACACAAGCTTTTGGGGAGGTTACCTCATATCTAAACCATAACACTGTACAAACAAAAGAGCTAATGACTAAGGAAAAGAATTAACAGAGCAAATAATAGGAGGCCTTAAATAAATATCACCGATATTCCCCAAAAGATGAGAGGACATGGCACCTGTGAAGTATGAATGGGCCATTAGGGTGGAAATAAAAATATAGCAGATGAAATCTGAGCTCCATGTAGGTAGGCTCTTTGAGGACGTTTCAGTCATGAGGGAGTACCTTGACTCTCAGAGTTACCCTCTCATAACACACAAACATAATAGCAGGACAAAATATATAAAATTATAACTATAAAAATAACTATAAATGAAGAGCAACCAATGTAGGTTCTTTTCTTTTTTTCTTTTTTTGGTACCAGGGGTTGAACTCAGGGGCACTCAACCACTGAACCACATTCCCAGCCCTTTTTTTTTTTTTTTGGTACTGGAGATTGAACTCAGGGGCACTCAACCACTGAGCCACATCCCCAGCCCTATTTTGTGTTTTATGTAGAGACAGGGTCTCACTGAGTTGCTTAGCACCTCGCCATTGCTGAGGCTGATTTTGAACTCGCGATTCTCCTGTCTCAGCGTCCCTAAATGCTGGGATTACAGGCTTGCACCACCGTGCTCAGCCCAGCCCTTTTTTTTTTTTTACATTTTATTTAGAGACAGTGTCTCACTTCACTGCTTAGGGCCTCACTAAGTTGCTGAGGCTGGCTTTGAACTCATGATCCTCCTGCCTCAGCCTCCCAAACTGCTGGGATTACAGGTGTGTACCACTGCACCCAGCCCAGTGCAAGTTCTTCAGAGATGGTCCCACATTTACCTAGGTGTTTTTCTGAGAGTATTTTCAAAAATATGGCTTGGAAAAGTAAAGCTAAGGCAGGGACCAGCAATTTTTTTTTAAATATATATTTTTTAATTTTTTGGTTATAGATGGACACAACATCTTTATTTTTATGTGGTGCTGAGGATCGAACCCAGTGCCTCACATGTGTGAGGCAAGCACTCTGCCACTGAGCCACAACCCCAGCCCCAGGGACCAGCAATCTAATGGTCATGGGAGACTGAAGGTCACAGAAGTTAGTGTGAATGGAATTTGAGGAGCAAGGAACCAAAATGGAGAAAGCCATAGACCAGGAGCCTGAAAGTCTGCATAAAGATGCTCCTGAAGTGTTTAGCCAACTGCTAGGCTGTACATGAGCAGCAAATAAGATGTTCTAGCAGACAGCAGCTTCTAGAAGCTGAGAGCTGTCAGATAAATTCAGTTGCAAATTCTGGGGAGACAAGACATTGGGCCTGGCCAGAGTGGAGAAGTCTTGACGCATTCTCTAGTTATTCAGTGTAGACGCCAGAAAAACATCATGTTAGGAAAAAGGATGATACCCAAGAAGTAAAAACAAACAAACAAAAAACTAAAATAGTTCAAGTGACTGAAGCCTAACTGCAAGCCTCAAAGTCTACTAAAAGTTGATAATCCTTTAGAGAAAATAAAAACCTGTAACATATTATCCATGTTGTCTAGCTTATAATTAAAAGCTCATAAATGTGAAAAGAAGCAGGAAAAAGCAAATGACAAGAAATAAAATAGTCAACAGAAGACCTAGGGATAATCCATAGCAGATAAGGACTTTAAAATAATTATGAATTATATGTTAAAACATTTAAGGGCTGGGGTTGTGGCTCAGTGGTAGAATGCTTGTCTAGCATGTGTGAGGCACTGGGTTCGATTCTCAGCACCACATATAAACAATTAAAGTCTATTGACAAGTAAAAAAATATTTAAAAAAACAATGAGAGGCAAAAATAAAGTGACTCAACAGAATTATAATCTTTAAAAAATTAAATAGACACTCTGATAGTCAGCCTCTGCTATGGCCCCTAATAATCTCCACTTCCTGCTTGAAGCTCTTGTGGAATCCCCACCTTTTGAGTGTGGTCTGCATTGACTGATCTACTTCAGCATAAAATGTGGTAGAAGTGGTAGAAGTGAGACGTCACTTCCAAAATAAGATCAAGACTGTGTTTCCATCTTGGGTGTTCACATTTATTTTCTGAATGCTTGCCATTGAGTAAAAGAGTTGCCATGTCATGAGGAGGAGACCCATGTGGTAAGAAGCAAGACCTGCAAACAAGGATGTGGCTAAGCTCAGAAGTGGATACCCTTACCACTGCTGCATACATTCTCCTCCACCACCA
>CM053403.1:6060434-6079999 GCA_028644305.1 Xerus rutilus
TCAATTTCCTTCTACTCTACTGATCTTTCCTATATCTTTATGATATCTAATCCCCACCTCTTTTGATCTAGCTTATTTTTCTCTAGCTTCCACATGTGAGAAAACATGTGACGCTTGTTTCTGAGTCTGGCTTATTTCACTTAGCAGGATGTTCTCCATTTCTATCCATCCATAATTTCATTCTTTTTTTCCCATTCTTTTTTATAGCTGAGTAAATTCCATATCACATTTTATGTATGTATATATCTATGTATATATATGTACATATATATCACATTTTCTTAGTTTGTTCATCTTTTGACCGATTGATGGGCATCTGGATTGGTTCCATTATTTGGCTATTGTGTTGCTATAAACACTGGATTGGTTCCATTATTTGGCTATTGTGTTGCTATAAACACTGTGTTCCTCTATTACTATAGTATGTGATACTATAGTTCTTTTTTTTTAAATATTTTTTTAGTTGTAGATGGACACAATATATTTATTTTTTTAATGTGGTGCTGAGGATCGAACCCAGTGCCTCACGCATGCAAGGCAAGCACCCTACCATTGAGCTACAATCCTAGCCCCGATACTATAGTTCTTTTGGATAAATACCAAGGAGTGGAATAGCTGGGTTCTATAGTAATTCCAATTTTTCTGAGGAATTTCCATACTGCTTTCCACCAATTTGCAGTTCCACCAGCAATGTATGTGTAATTTTCCCCACATACTCACTAGTGTACCAGCATTTATTATTTGTTTTTTTTTTTTTTGGCACTGGGGATTGAACTCAGGGGCACTCGACCACTGAGCCACATCCCCAGCCCTATTTTGTGTTTTATGTAGAGACAGGGTCTCACTGAGTTGCTTAGCACCTCGCCATTGTTGAGGCTGGCTTTGAACTCGCGATTCTCCTGTCTCAGCCTCCCTAAGTGCTGGGATTACAGGCTTGAGCCACCGCGCCCGGCTTTATTTGTATTTTTTATAATTGCCATTCTGACTGGAGTGACATGAAATTTTGGTTTTGGTTTGCATTTCCCTGATTGCTAGAGGTGTTGAACATTTTTCATATATTTGTTGGCCATTTGTGTTTCTTCTTTTGAGAAGTCTATTTAGTTGTTTTTCCCATTTTTTGATTGGGTTATTTGGTATTTTGGTGTTAAGGTTTTGAGTTCTTTATATGTTCTAGATATTAACCCCCTGTCAGAGGAGTAGTTGGCAAAGATTTTCTCCATTCTGTAGACTCTCTTAAAGATGTCATTTCTTTTTATTTTTTGTGGTGCTGGGCATTAGAACCCAGGGCCTTGTGCATGCAAGGCAAGCATTCTACCAGTTGAGCTATATTTCCAGTCCCAAGATGTCATTTCTTTATTCAATGTAATCTCAATCAAAATCTTTATGAAATTATTTTTTAAAGTGACAAAAGTGAATGGAGTGGCTGGGGATAAACTCAATAATAGGGTGCTTGCCTGGTATGAGCAAGGACCTTGATTAGATCAGTACTGCATTAATAAATAATTTTATTTATTGGGGATATAAATCAGTGTATAAATCAGGGCTGAGGAGATAGATCAGTGTAGAGCATGTGCTTAGCCTGCACAAGGCCCTGGGCTTGATACCTAGCACCAAAAAAAAGAGAAAAAAAGTTGCCAAAAATATTTGAAAAATAAGACTTGTTTTAGGAATATCAAAACATATCTAAACCTTGAGCAATTAAAATTGTTGGTATTAATTAAAGGAGACAACTCAATGTAACAAATTGATCCTTATACTTATAGCTCCTTGAATATGATAAAGGCATATCATTTTGTGTGATAAAAAAAACTCAGTGATTAATGTAAAATGATAATTTTTTAAAAACCTTAAGTATTAGTACAAAAGAACATATTTGTAATCTTGAGGTAGGAAAGACCTTAAATAAGATGTAAAATACTCAGTATATTTTTTTTTGAGGAGGGTACTGGGGATTAAACTCAGGGGCACTCAACCACTGAGCCACATCCCCAGCCCTATTTTGTATTTTATTTAGAGATAGGGTCTCCCTGAGTTGCTTAGCACCTCGCTGTCGCTGAGGCTGGCTTTTGAACTTGCAATCTTCCTGACTCAGCCTCCTGAGCCATGTGCCACGCTTATTATTTTTATTATCATTTTTGCAGGGCTGGGGATCAAACCCAGGTCCTAGCATTCACTAGGCAAGCACTCTATCACTGAACTACATTCCCTGCCCTATATATTAATATATAAATTTCTATATATTGCCAAGTGCAGTGGTTCACTCCTGTATCCCAGCTACTGAGAAAACTGAAACAGAAGAATCAGAAGTTCCAATCCAGTCTGGGCAACTTAGCTTGATTCTGTCTCTTAAACAAACAAATTTTTAGCCGGGTACGGTGGCGCACACCTGCAATTCCAGCACTCTGGGAGGCTCAGACAGGAGGATTGAGAGTTCAAAGCCAGCCTCAGCAACGAGGTGCTAAGCAACTCAGTGAGACCCTGTCTCTAAATAAAACACAAAATAGGGCTGGGGATGTGGCTCAGTGGTCGAGTGCCCCTGAGTTCAATCCTCGGTACCAATAAACAAACAAACTGAAGACAAACAAGAAATAGGATATTTGCAAGCTGGGACAGTGGCTTATGCCTGCAATTCCAGCAACTTGGGAGCCTGACACAGTAAGATCCCAAGTTCAAGGCCAGACTCAGCAACTTAGCAAGACCCTCGGCAACTTGGCAAATTCTCAGAATAAAAAAAGGGCTGGGGATATAGCTGTGGGGTAAAGCGCCCCTCAATTCTCAGTACAAAAACAATGATGAAAAAAAATAAGAAGGATTGGGCGATGCAGGGCCGCACCCCAGCCAGCTGGAGTCCCACAGCTAAATTCAGCCCGTCCTTTCTCCTTTCCCCAGTACTTCCAAGGTACCTGTTAAGGGGATTTTCAGAAAGACAGCGCGTCGCCTCCCAGGAGTCAGGCTGGGAGGCGACTTAATGTGGCACGTGGAATGTGCTCCATCTGTTTCCTCACCTGTAAAATGGGGACACTAACAGTACCTACCTGGCCTATGAGGTTAAACTACCTAAAAAATCCAGCGCACCCACCGCCTGTCATGTTGTTAGCTGTTACTTTTTCCGTTACAATTCTAGGTTCTCCTTGATGTTCTGCAATAAGGTCAGCGAGAAAATGCCAGCAGAGAGCTTCCCAAAACGTATGATCTGAGGTTCTTTCCAGATTGTTTTGCCTAGGTCCAAACTCCTGGGTTGCTTTGGAGTGAGCTCCACGGCTTGGGATGTCAAGTCCTTGTCTAAAATGGGGTGATGCTGTCACCTACCTCCCGGGGCTCAGAAATGCCCAGACGCTAATGCCAGGAGGCGCTCTAACATCTATACCGCGCGCCGGAAAAACCGACTTTTAGGAAAATAAACCAGCAAACAACCTGCTGCTGCAGAAAGCCGCCATGGGCCAGGCCAGTGCCACTGAAGCCCGGGCGCCATTATCTACCTCAGCCGTCACCTCACGGTCCTGCGACCCGCGCCCAGGCAGCTGACGGGAAAACTTAGAGCCCGCGCACCCAGAGGCGCGGCAACCGGGCTGCGTGCTGTCGGAGACCCCGAAGCACAGTCCACCCACACCTGCAGGGTCCTCAGAGCTACAGTTCCGCGGTCCCACTGCCGAGCCGCGTTTCTGCAGGTGAGCTTGCGCAGTCCCACCAGCTAGTCCCAGCCAATCGGAGCCCCAGAACCGTCCTCCCGCCCACCCGCGGAGTGGTGGGGGGCACGGCGTCCAATTGTAACCAAGGAGAACGGCACCCTTCCGGGCGCATGCGCACATGAGAGGCGGTGCCTCAGCAAGATGGCGGCGAGCAGCCTACGCAGTGCTGCTTCTGTGACCAGCACCTCTGTGAAGCCCATTTTCAGTCGGGACATGAACGAAGCCAAGCGGAGAGTGCGCGAGCTCTACCGCGCCTGGTATCGGGAGGTGCCAAACACTGGTGAGAGGCAGCGGCGCAGGCGGGGCCCCGGAAGCAGCTGCCCTAGGTCTCACGACCGAGCCGAGGTCACTAGCTTGGGCAGAGGCGACTTGGGGGGCTCCGGGAAGAGGGTCACTCGACCTAAGGTGGACCCCATCTGACGGCAGCGCCGAGGTCAGACCAGTTATGCCCAGTTTCCTACAGAGGTTCCAGGAGGGCTCGGCGCTCTGGTGTCCTTAGTCTCCTAGTTCTTCCAGAGGCCTGGGAGGGGAGAGCAGGGACTGTAGGTGACAGATTCATTATGCAGGTGAGGCACCAGATGGCCTGGAACCCAGAGTCGGCTCTAGAGTTCCAGAAGGCATTTTCAGACACCCATTGGGTTTTATAACCAAAGTGGCCGTAGGATTCGGGCAGTCATCCAGTTCCTACCACCACCAGAAAGTGAACCAGAGAAGGGAAGTGACTTTCCCAAGGTCGTCCAGCAAGTCAGCGACTCCTTTTCCAGTCTCTCCAGCGAGATGGCTTCCCTGCCCTCCAGTCGCCCAAGCCTTGCTGGTCTGCCCGCACCTGCCGCAGAACCCCTTCCTTCACCCAGATGACAGAGATTCAGTCCGTTTAGCTGAAGGATCAGTATGGAAATTCCCTGTGTGCAGAGCTTGTTTTCTTATCTTGATGTTTCCCAGGTCTACCTTCTGTACTGGATAGAATAAAGACTAGGGAAAATCCCACCTAAACTGTCAGGGGTAGTACAGATGTGAGACTGTCCATGTTTTGTATCTTGTTGATCTGCCTTGGTGTGTTTTAACTTGAACTCTCTCTGCTAATTTGAGGGGGAAGGCATGTTTGAGTGAGTGGGACCGTTGCAGCACCCCTCAGAGCTGCCACTTCCCTCTCTGTGAGAAGCAGCAGAATGTGGTGATTAGAATAAGCCTGCACTCATCTCCAGGATCTGCCCTTTAGTAGCTATGTGACCTTGGGCAGATTATTTCACCTGTGCCTCAGTTTTATCATCTGTAAAATGGGGATACTGATCGTATCTTTAGAGAGTTATTGTGTTAAATAGGTCAGTGTAGCCAAAGTGCTTAGAACAGGGGCTGGGGTCATAGCACAGTCGTAAAGTGCTTGTCTAGCATATGTGAGTCACTGGGTTTGACTCTCAGCACCACATATAAATAAAAATAAAGATTCATTAACTAAATAAAAAATATTTTTTAAAAAAGTGCTTAGAACAGGGCCTGACACTTGGTTAACACGAATTAAATATTGGCTACTCTGTTCTTTTTGTTATTATTGCTGCTTATAGGGCTTATTCAAGGAGGAGCTTCCATGCAGAGCCCAGTGCTCTGATGTGCAAACTGTTCTCAACAGTCCTCGTCCTCAAACTGACTTTTTAAAAAATAGTTGCATCTATATATTTTTTAAAATATTTTTTAGATGTTGGTAGACCTTTATTTATTTATTCATACGTGGTGCTGAGAATCGAACCCAGTGCTTTACACATGCTAGACAAGCACTCTACCACTGAGCCACAACCCCAGCCCCTGCATCTATATTTTAAAAATATTTTTAGTTACAGATGGACACAGTACCTTTATTTGTTTATATGTGGTGCTGAGGATCGAACCCAGAACCTCACATATGTCAGGCAAGTGCGCTACCACTGAGCTACAACCCCAGACCCAAACTGACTTTTTGAGAGATTGCTAGTGACCTTAATTTAAACCCACCCAAGAGGGAGGAACTAAGGAGGAAATGACATGGCTGAGTTGAAGCTGGAACCCAGGTATTGCAAGTCTCAGGAACCAGCTCTTTCTAAATCATCCCTTCCCTGGACCTTCCTTCAAATACTATCTGGAGAGAGAATCGCAGAATCAGAAGGGGCCTGAGAGGGGAAAAGAAGGTAGTGGGTTACAGGAGCCTAGAAAGCAGGGTAAGAATGGGGGACAGGGAGTGGTCAAGGGAGCAAAGGTCAGACAGGGAAAGTCAGTGATCTGTAGCTGGTCAGTTACTTAGATGCTGCACTGTGTCATGCATCGCTGGAACTCCAGCTAAAGAATCAAATCAAGGATTGGGAATAAGTAATAGAATTGATGATTAACATTTATTGAAAAATGTTTACATATGGCCCAGAACTATGCCCAAGGCTTTACATTGCCTCATTTTAAATTGGTCTTTGTTTCCTGCCTTACAGATGAGAAAACTGAGGCACACAGACTTGTCTCAGGTCACACTATCAATGAGTAGACGAGCCAGGTTTCAGACCCCGATTATTCAACTCTAATACCTGGCTCTTGAAGTTTGGGGTGTAGTTCAGTGATAGAGTGTGTGCTTAGTATATATGAGGCCCTGTATTCAATCTGTAGCACCAAAAAACCAACCAAACAAAAACTGGCTCTTAATGCCTACTGTAGTTTCTCTGAAGCTTCTGGGATCCACTTTGACATAGGAGCACAAGGACAGAACTGCCTTTGACTCCTTCCTTTGAAAAAAATCTTCATGTTGCTTGCTGGCCAAAAGATAACAGGAGACTTTCTACAGAAAGTTCATTCATTTAGTCTACATTTCGCTAGGCACTCTTGTATAGTAAGTTCAGTACTAGATGCCTAGAAGGACACAAAAGTGAATAAAACACTTTTTATTCACCCATAAGGCCTTCAGGGGTCTTGTGGTCAAATGAAGAAGGCAGGCACACAACGAGATAATTACCTGGTGGTCATGGAAGTGGCAAGGGGAATGCTGAAAATTTAACAGTCAACATTAATTTCATGCTTTACTGTTTACAAGGTTTACTTGATTTTCTACCATATTCCTATACAGCAATTAGGTTAGAAGTTATTTTTTTCTTAAAGAGAACATAGGTGAGAAGCCTATACCCCAGATCAGGTGAATGTTCATACTGATCTTGAGGCTTTACCCAGCTTGTTTGACCCCTGCTTTTGTGTTCTTTTCCTTTACACCATGCTGCCTCCCATCAAAGGATCACCTGGTGTGAACGATGCCAGAATGAACTGGAGCCAAGGCTGACAACTGTATCAGTGTCATCCTTCCGAATCTGTCAAGAGCCTCCCCAACTCAGGAAAGCCTTACCAAGTTTGGGAAAGCAGACTGGCAAAGTCACCTTTCATCTAAAAGGGACACTTCCTTATCTTTTGAGCCTCTGAAATTTAAATGTTCACAATTCAAAGAATACGCCAGGAATCTGAGCTGAGAAAGAACAGTTGGAATTGATTTATACCAGGGCTTCACAACAGTGACATTTACACTAGAAAATGTATTGTACAGGGCTGTCTTGGGCATTATAGGATGTTTAACATCCCTGGCATCTACTTAGTAGATCCCAGTAGCACTCTCCTCTTCATTTTGACAATCAAAAATGCCTCCAGGAGCTGGGGTTGTGGCGCAGTGGTAGAACACTCGCCTCACACATATGAAGCCCTGGGTTCAATTCTTAGCACCACGTAAAAATAAATAAATAAAATACAACTATTGTGTCCATCTACAACTAAAAAATATATTTAAAAAAAATGCCTCCAGACCTTACCAAATGTTCTGGGGACAAGATCATCACTGGTTTGAGAACCACTGATTTAGACCAAAGAACAGTTCAGCAGGCTAGAGCTAGGCTGTTTTCATTTGATTTCCTACAGCCTTTCTCACTGGTGGAAGGGTGTGTTCAGTTGGTTGAGATGCGAGGATGGCACCTGGGACAAAACTGGAATATGTCTCTTTACAGAAGGGTTCCCAACTTGGGAGGATGGGCACTGAAGAAGGGGAGCTGGTAGGTACCAGCTCCCATACGTATCTCTAGAAGCACTGCCTTTCAAGGTTGGCAGGAATTTGATATAAAAATGTAGGAAAGGCAAGCACTGATAGCAGAGGAAGACTCTTCGTATTTCTCCTTGTAAATGAAAAACAAACCAAAACAAAAAAAATATACCACCTGTATTCTAGGCCCGTATTTGCCAAGAACAGTTGTATTTGATTCCAACATGCTTGTGCATGATTTTTCCCAAGAGGGAAGATTCCAAATCCCAAGTCCCGTATTAGTTTTCATTTGTTTTTGCATCTCTTTGCCATCGTATTGTCCCTTTGTGTGCTTTTTTGTGAAATCTCTAATGTGATAAAGGGGTGAACAGCTTTCTGGTATGGCAGGGGAGCTAAATTTATACACACTACAATTTGCCATTTCCTGTAGTGTAAATATTCTCACCATCATTGACTATAAGCTACCAAGCTGAAGGCAGTTTTGGGAAGTGATTACATAATTGGCTGCCATTGAGGACCTGCTCCAGGACAACACTGGACACTTCTAGTGAGTAGTCATCTCTGTCCTCACCATTTATTTGTCAAGCTGTAATGCCAATTCTGTTAGATACCTGCCGTTGCTTGTAAAAGAAAATCTGGTTTTCTTTGCAACATGGCATGCTATTTCCTCAGCAGAAGCTGTATTGTTCCATGGCTGTCACTAGGTTATGAGTATGATGAGATTCAAGTAGCCCTCCCAGTTTTAAGAGCTAGTTGTGCGAGTTCTGAAGATCAGAGTGGCCAAGTCCCAGCATTGGCCTAACACAAGGTGTCCTCACCTAGTGAGTACACTGGTCTCCTTAACCACAGACTAGTGAGTACACTAGTCTCCTTATAGGCTACTAATCCTAGCCTAAAAGCCTTGCTGTGCTATCCCCAGCCTACTGGGCCTCTCACCTTGTCTGTATTCCACCTAGCTCACAGGGCCCATTCATACCTGTTATCAGCATATCCACTGAGGGCTGAGTGCCAGGGGATGAGAATACAAGTGACTGAAACCTAATTTTCTTTTTTCTTTCTTTCTTTTTTGGTACCAGGGATTGAACTCAGGGGAAATCAACCACTGAGTCACAACCTCAGCCCCATTTTTGTGTTTTATTTAAAGACAGGGTCTATCTGAGTTGCTTAGTGCCTCGCCGTTGCTGAGGCTGGCTTTGAACTCGCGATTCTCCTGTCTCAGTCTCCCAAAGTGCTGGGATTACATGAAACCTAATTTTCAGAGGCATCCACATGCCTGTATGCCATACAAACTTCAAGGTCATGTCTGTCACTATTTTAGGTGCTAACTTAAGGGATTGGCAAATATTGTGATTTTGTGTTTGCAGTCATGGATAACTGTTTCTCGAATCAGAATTTAATACCTAGAGAATGGGAACTATATCTTCTGTCCTTCTCCCGAGAAACCTGCTTGTTGGATTAAAGTCTTTCCTACCTGCATAAACCCTTAAGCAGTCTCTCTCCACTCCCAAGTTCATGTGGAACAGCCTATGCCACATTATTTTACATAAATTTCAACACGATATTGTGCAGATTGTTCCATATAAAAAATAATGGAGGGGCTGGGATTGTAGCTCAGCGGTAGAGCGCTTGCCTCACATGCATGAGGCCCTGGGTTCGATCCTCAGCACCACATACAAAGCAATAAAATAAAGACATTGTGTCCATCAACAACTAAAAAAATATTAAAAAAAAAATAATGGAAATTCTTGGGGCATGGCTCATTAGTAGAGCACTTGCCTAGCATGAACAAGGCTCTGAGTTCAATCCCCAGCACCACAGAAAAGGGAAAGCTGGGTATGGTGACATGTGCCTGTAGTCCCAAGCACTCAGAAAGCTGAGGCAGGAGGATCACAGGTTTGAGGCCAGCCTGGGCAATTTGGTGAGACCCTGTATTAATAATTATGCTAACATTTATCAAGAGTTCACTCCATGCTAGGCACTGCCATAAGCATTTTTTATCTCACAGCATCATCAACTCTATAATAGAGTTAGGCATCTTATTGTCTCACTTCACTGATGAACAGACTTGGACAGAAAGCTGTTAGCTTACACACAATCACACAGCTGACACCAACAGCTGGGATTTGAATCCAGGTTGATCACACTCAACTATGCTATATCCTATTCCTTCAAATGCTGTAGTCTTGTCTCCTGAAACAAAATGTAAGCTCATTGAGCCATGTCTCACACATCCTCAAATCCTCAAGAACTAGCTTAGGGTCAGGCTGACATTTGGTGCATGGAGTGAATGCATAGCCTGTACATGTTCAGTGAACATCCACTGACTTAAGTTTTTTTTAAAAACATGTTTTAGCTATGTAATTTCTACCCCAAATCTTGTTTTTTCTTTAGTGCATGTATTCCAGCTAGACATCACTGTGAAACAGGGACGAGATAAAGTCCGAGAAATGTTTATGAAGAATGCCCACGTCACAGACCCCAGGGTGGTTGATCTTCTGGTCATTAAGGTAACTGGCCTTCCCAGACCAGCTTAAAAGACTGGCCAACTTGTCCCAGGCTTTCAAGTTTCCCCAGACGAACACTTTGTCTCCAAGTTGCTATGTTTCAGAGGAGTACTTGAACCTGGAGGTTATTCCTGAGTAAACAGACTGACTGTAAGCTTGTTGAAGGGAATATTTACTGGGGCTTGAATTTTATAACTAAGAAACACCAACTTGGGAGGCTGAAGCAGAGGATCACAAGTTTAAGGCCAGCCTGGGTAACTTAGTGAGACTCTGTCTCAAAAATTTTAAAAAGTGTTTGAGATGCAGCTTAGTGGTCAAGCACCCTTGGGTTCAATCTCCAGTACTGCAAAAACCAACCAAACAAAAAAATATATAAGGAGGAAGGTTTGAGCTCTTGTTAACCACCACCCGTAGAAGTTACTGCTTTACCTGGATGCCAGGTAACATCTGGCTGGACAAAGTAGACAGGCTGGGTGTGAGTCCTGTATAAATGGAGTCAAATTCTGGGCCTGATTGTCTTCTTGGTCAATTACATTAGCATCAATGGGAGCTGCAGTGTGGACCAATAGGTAACACAGAAGAGATGTTAAACAGAAACATAAGGTTATGCAGGTTATGCGTCAGGTTATGCAGTTGTAGAGTTGACTATCTGAAAGTCCTCCAAGATGATTTAGTATCACTTAATTTTCTACATGCAAAAACTTCCTTCATAGGGTATGTCCTTAGCCAAGGTCATTCAGCAGGTCAATGCCAAGCACAGAATAGAATCCTGGAATTCAGTATTGTATTCCTTCACCTTGACCCCTCTCCCCTCACTTGTGCAGGGAAAGATGGAATTGGAAGAAACAATAAAAGTGTGGAAGCAGCGGACACATGTTATGCGGTTCTTCCATGAAACAGAAGCACCCAGGCCAAAGGATTTCCTGTCCAAGTTCTATGTCGGCCACGACCCATAAGCTACTCAATGGAAAGGTGCATGTTGATATATTTAATTATTATATTGCAAATAAACATATACAGCTAAACTTGTGATGGTTGCTTCATGATAGAATTCTCTTGGTGAAACAATTTCCAGCAGTCTCTCTCATCAAGCCTGAATAAGTGGACTGTTGGTACACATACCACCTGTCATTCACTTTGCTTGAAGTGTGTAGTATGCTATAAATTAGATTGGATTCTTCCTCAGAGCCTAACATGTCAGTAAACAGCAAGAGACAAAGCTATCTTTTCAGAAACTCACACTGGATACAAGGCTGGGTGACTGTTAATTTAGTCATGTTTCCACAGCCTATACAATTAGATGCCTTGGGGCTGGGATTATGGCACAGTGGTAGCGTGCTCGCCTAGTGCGCCTAAGGCACTGGGTTCGATCCTCAGCACCACATAAAAGTAAAATAAAGATATTCTGTCACCTACAACTAAAAAATAAACACTTAAAAAAAAAAAAAACAATTAGATGCCTTGGTGTTGGGGCACAGATAATCCAAAATTAGCCATCTCTGGCTGTCAGAGAGGGATCAGAGCAGCACTAACAGGCATGGGAAAAGAGCTGACAAGACAGGCCATCTTCCTGCCTGGTTCTGAAAAAAATTGATGGTCAGAGGCTTAGCCCCTCTTTGAACAAGCACTGGTCCTAACAGTGAGATTCAGTTCCTACTCTTCAGGCATGTGGGACCCCACCTATTGGATGCATACACACAGAACAGAGATTCCTATTGATTTTGCAAATTGGTGTCACTCTAAGGTGAGTAAACATCAGTGGAGGTTAAAGAACTGATCCCTATTTTCTGTGGATGGTAGTCTTCTCTGTTCATTCCTTGGAGAGTCCAAATGCTGGAGAAAGGGGTTCAGTATCTACAGGTATAATCACTCAGGATTCCTACACTTTTCAGCACAAAGAATTCCTTTATTTTTGCCTAAGGAACCCAAGTTTTAAAAGACCATTCTTATGACACTGAAGTAGCTGTAAAATAGTAGAGCTTCCTAATAAGGTACATAGCTAGCCAGTATTACTAACCACAGAGGAAAAAAACACTTGAGGCTTTAGTTAGCCTGTGCAGCTTTGAGGGAAAACTGTTTCTACTGAGCTTTTGTAAATTTAAAAAATAGGTCTCAGGCCCCCTTAATTACCTTTGTGGATCCATAGAGGCCTGGCTATCCTGAGCTGTATATCAGAGGCCTGTATACTTCTCTGATAGAGAAAGAACAGCAAAGACCAAAACTGCAACAACTAGAGCCTGCCTGCAGTCATACACAGCTGATGTTTATTAATGTCATTCATAATTTGATTGCTCGCTTTTTCCAGTGTTCAGTGGACAGCACAACTCGGGGAACCTCCCAGAATGTGGGGAATCTGGGCTGTGGTCACAGACCATGCAGGAAGCAGGACTGGGGGCTTCCCCTGAGTCCTTCTGCTGGTAGGGGAGGAGGGCTGAGCGCATCACCATTCCTTCAGCTACGGTTTTGTCCTTTCCATACCTCCTCGTACCCTGGAAGAAAGGAGAGCAATAGTGAGGTGGGCATCAGTCTTCCATGCACATACTTAAAGAGGATTCCACAGAATGCTTCTGCCAGGAAAAAGACAGTTCTCAGTGAATTGATTATTTATTCACATATTTATTGGGCATTCACCACAGGCCATGCACTGGGGGCCCAAAGGTATAAAACACATGTTCCGAGGCTGAGACAGGAGAATCGCGAGTTCAAAGCCAGCCTCAGCAATGGCGAGGCGCTAAGCAACTCAGTGAGACTATGTCTCTATATAAAACACAAAATAGAGCTAAGGATGTGGCTCAGTGGTTGAGTACCCCCGAATTCAATCCCTAGTACCAAAAACAAAAAAACATGTTCCCTCCAGTAAGAAACTTAGGCTCTGGTAGAATCTTGGTATAGATGTGAGTGTTTAAGCACATAATACTGAGAAATTTCAAATTTGTTTTTATTTTTTTTTTATACTGGGGATTGAACTAAAAGGTGCTTTTCCACTGAGCTACATCCCCAGTTCTCATCCCGGGGTCTCACTAAGTTGGCGAGGCTGGCCTCAAACTTGTGATCTTCCAGGGGCTGGGGATATAGCTCAGTTGGTAGAATGCTTGTCCAGCATGCACAAGGCTCTGGGTTCAATCCCCACCACCACCAAAAAAAAAAAAAAAAAAAAAAAACCCACAAAAAACAAACTTGTGGTCTTCCAGCCTCAGCCTCCCGAGTTTTCTGACATTACAGAAAATGTGTCACCACACTCAGCAATACTGAATGTTATAAGAGAGGTGAGGGTCACTCAGACAGCAGAAGTCACTTTCAGATGAAGGGATTAAGGGAGACCATCAAAGACTGAAGAATGGGTGGAACTAAGACAAAGCAGTCTGAGTGACAAGCAGTGTGAGAGTGACAGATTCCTCTTGTAGTTGGGAATATGGAAGATAAGAGTGGGATAAGAGGTGTGACTAGATAGATCATGGCAAGTCCTGAATGTCGGGCTGAGTCAGGGGTGTCCTTATCTATGACAGCAGTGCTGTCAGAAAGCACCTATCAGAACACAGGGAATCGACACAGAATGCTGAAGAAGAGGGCTGGCACACCTTGGGGAGGGTCTGTGAACAGTATGAACCAGGCAGCCATGCCCATGTACAGACTGGACTGGTGCAGAGCTGACAGCGGTGAGGACTTGCCAGTTTCCAAACTTTAGTATGGAGCTGCTGAAATTAAGCTGTTGGTGGTGGGTGTGTAAGGCGCATTAAGTTGTCAGGAGGGGCTGGGGTTATGGCGCAGTGGTAGTGTGCTCGCCTAGCACGCGTGAGGCACTGGGTTTGAACCTCAGCACCACATAAAAATAAAGATATTCTGTCCACCTACAACTAAAAAATAAATATTTTTAAAAAAAAAAGTTGTCAGGAAATGTATGAGCGAATGAATTAGTACATCAAGGGCAACTGAATAGATGGCTAAGATCTGGACCTAGCTGGAAGAGACACCAGTGAATTTGTAAGTCAGTTATTACCCTTGTCCACTATAGGAAAAAGGCAAAATCAAAACACTAATCACCAAGTGGATGAATTTATAGAAGCTTCTGCCCCGAGTTTCCAAATGTTGCTACCAGGCCAGACTGCATCACAGATCAGATCAGATGCTCCACCCACTTCTTGCTACTGTCCATTTAGGGGAAAGGCAAGTCTTACCTGTTAGTCGTCATCATCGTCGTCTTCTGGGACAAAAATGTCATGCTCTTCAAGCAGAGCGGCAAAGTTCTTGCTAATAAGCGTCCCGACATACAGAAATGGGATCACAATGGAGAACACACGGAGAAGGCCAAAGGACATCTGCAGAGGGTCAGAATGGTGGCTGTGAGCTCCAGAGCCCACTTTGGCAAGAGCATTTGCTCCTGTGGACCCCAAACCCATCCTAAGCAACTTGATTTTAAGTCCTTGGAAAAACTCAAGAGCAAGAAAAATAATTAGGAGAGGTGATTAAAAAAAAGTGACTGTTGTGGCCATGAAAAAAGATACTAGAAAGAAAAGTACAAGGCAGTGTAGACATCTAAAAACTAGGCACAACCCGCTAATTATCTGTAGATACCCTACAATCGGGTGAGAAAGTACTAAGAGGGCTGGACTATGGTCAACTCCTCTTGAAGAAGACACTACACACGTGAAAATGAATTATAGAAAGATGTATGGCTATGGGATGTTCTATACAGTAAAGTAACAGGCTCCCTGATGCCTGACAAAGTTGATTTCACCACATAAAAGTTTAGAAAACAGCTGTGTTTGAAAAGTGGGCACATCTTTACAATGAAATAGATGGATCAGGGGCTGGGGTTGTGGCTCAGTGGCAGAGCGCTTGTCTAGCATGTGTGAGGCACTGGGTTCCATTCTCAGCACCACGTATAAATAAAATAAAGGTCTATCAACAACTATAAAAAATATTTAAAAAAAAAAGAAATAAATGGATCAGATAAGTGTCAGTAAAACCTCACCAACATTTCCTCTCCTATTTTCCTCAAGTTAAAAACACTTTGAGAAGCTGGGAGCTGTGGCATGCACAGGTAATTCCCAGATACTCAAGGAAGCGAAGGCAGGAGGATAGCAAAGTCAAGGCCAGCCTGGGCAACTTAGACCCTGTCTCAAAATAAAAATATAGATCAGTAGTAACGTGCCCCTGGATCAATCCCCTATATTGGGAATGGGGTGGGGTGATGGGGGTGGAGATGTGCTGGGGATGTAGCTCAGTGGTAGAGTGCTTGCCCTGCATGCCAGAGGCCCTGGGTTTGATCCTCAACCGGGGTGGGGTGGGGGTGTGGTGGGGGAAGGTATTCAGTTGTCAATTATGCCACTTGGTAAGACAGCAGCACCTTTCTTCCTGGTCTTGCTGTGAAACCAGCCTATGGTTAATTGTGTGAATTAGCATAGGCCAGATCGGCTTTCAAGAATTGTTTTTTAATTCACAGCCCTGCAGTCAAAGAGCAAACTTTTGTTTGGTGTAAGGAGCTGTTTCTAATATGCTTAAAAGACTCAAGGTTACTACCGATAATATTCAGTGATGGAAAAAGAAAAAAGAAGAAGAACCGGACCTGGCCTGGTCGGGGTTGTACTATGCAAAAAAGCAAAAAACCTGAATGCGGGGACCTAACTCGGCTGTCAGCCTCGGATACTGGCCACCACCCTAGTTCTTCATACACTAGGTCACGACTAACATGATGAGGTCCTGCCCCATGTTCCCCTGATACACAAACTCCTTACACGACTCGTTCTTTCACCCCTCAACTGCGCGCCGAGACTGCATGACCAGCCTGACTCGATGCACAAAGCTCGGGTTTGGCCCCAGAGAAATGGGCACCGTACTCCTCACGATAAACTAGTGCAAAATTCAACCTCAGGTTTTAAACATCTCCCCTGCCCCAAACAAGACAGCGCATAAATTTGTCCTCGGTCCGCCTTCCAGTCGATAGCGATCCCATGATTGGTCTCTGCTCCTGCCGATCAGCGTCGGCCCGCACACACTCCCCATAACGATTGGCTTCGGCCCCTTCGCCCCGCCTCCAAGCACTCACTTTCACAGGTTTGGGCAAAATGGCGCCGCTGCGGGTAACGATGACTGACCTCGACGGTACCAGGCTCCGACCTGAGCTGCCCCGTGTGGCGGAAACATCGCCACCTTTCCTCAAGCTCAGTCCACTCCGGAGAGCCCCGCATCGGACGGGCGCTAACGCCAGCCAGCGAGCTGCTCCGGACGCCATCTCCCAGCTCCGCCCCTCGCCCGGGCACCTGCACCCCACCGCCGGGCCTCGGAGCCGCCCTCACGAAGAACGCCACCCCAAACCTCGCGAGACTTGAGGGAGAACGCGAGAAGCTCAGCCCTGACAGTTGCGCTGTGCCCCCAGTTCCTGTTGCGGTGGAAAGAGGCGTTTGTCTTTCGTCTTACATGCTGACGTCACGAGAACGATACAGACGGCCCACTTGCCCCTCTGGCGGGGCCCTGGTTGGTCACAGTTAGTTACCTCCCTCTCTTTCTTTGTTCTCTGCGGGTGACTGTTGAAATAAGCTTAAGGAACCAAATGAGTAATAATGAAAAAACTTTACTGATCGAATCTTATAAAAAACACTAACAACTGGTTAGTGGGCTGAGGGTCTGGGACACCGGGCTGGGAAACAGGCGGGGCAGAAATGGACCTGGTGGGAGTTATGCCAGCAAGAAATCCGAGGTCCTGAACTTAACTCAGCTTCTGCCATCAGATACTGGCTTCGCAACTTGAGGCCCTGATTCTTCATTTCTGAAAGCACTGTAATAACCGAAATGAGTAATAACATTAAAGACAAAACATGAAAAACTTAGTGTTTTAATTGTATAAAAAAAAAAGCTGAAACAGTAACAAAGATAACAAAGGCCTGTAGTATCTGTGTATAAAATAAAGTGCAGGCAGACTGTAGAGCTCCCATGCAGGGCTGGGAACAAAGCAAGGCAGGAGTGGGTCCTGGGCCTAGGCAGCATCTCAGCCTCCTGGAGTCTCAGTCTTCAGTTCACTTGGGTCTTAGTCCAGCTGCCTAAAGCCCCATAAGGAAGAGGGAAGCAAGGAAGGGGGTGTTTCTGACCAGGCCCTATCTTGCCACCAGCCGCTGTCTGTTACATCTTTCCGGTGATAGGCTGGTCTGGCCTTTGGCTCTGTAGGCCCAGCTGTTTTGCCTCCCAGACAAATAGATAAACATTTTTGCATCACTGCTGGGGAGAGCAGCAATGAAAGTTCCTGAAGGTAAACTCCGGGGGAATGTGACAGAGTTCCCAGGTGGTTTTAGGAGGAGGAATACCTTCATGGGAGCCCAGCCCAGACAGTGGGATTTATCCAGGGTACCAGGAATCCTAAGCTTCTAGAATGCCCAGAACTGAGGACCAAAGAAACAAACTGGCGTTCCCCAGGGGGCCTCGCTGCCTCTTCTTCACTTCCTGCTTGGCAGTACCAAGAGCTGGCTGCTGAGGACAGAGCGCAGGCAGGGTTTTTGCTGACATAAAAGCTCCTCCCACAGCAAAGTTCAGCACCATCTGTTGATGGGTAGCCAAGGAATAAGAAATCCCTCTATTAACTGAAGGCTGTCTCCTCCAAAGGACTCTACCCAAACTACGGGGAAAGGAAGAAGAGGAGAAGTCCCATGCCCAATCTTCTTACCCCTCTCAAAAAAAGCTGGGCCCAGAAATCTCTATAACACAATAAATTCATTTTCACTGACAGTGTTAGCCCCTTAGCCAATAGTGCAGCCAGCCCCTAGTATTTAAATGCACATAAGACTCCCTGTGTTGGGAATTATGGCGAGAGTCTGGTGTGTAGGTCAAAGGTAGGGCAGCCCTACTTCCTGTATTTCATTAGTGTCTCCTGAGAGAGGGGAAGTCGTGTGCAGAGTCAGGAGAAGAGTTTGCTCTGGGGTGCTGTGCAAACCACCTTTCCTCTCTGGGTCTCATAAAATCAGGAGGTTGGAAGTCATGATTCCTTAGTCCCCTTTAGGCACAAGGGAGGACATGGGACCTGGAGAAGGCCTAAAAAATCAGGAGGGAAGGACCCTTCCCACCCCAAAGCAATGTTGGAAATGAGTAAACATTTAACTCCTTGAAAAGCACTGGCTCCAGTGTCCTGACCAGCAGGACAGGACCAGACCTTAAAGGGCCCAGGCTAAGGGCCTATCCTATGGCTCACATTCTGGGCCCTCTGCTGCCACCCCCGCCTCAGCTCCACAATCTCCTGACCGTACCAATCGTGGAGGGTAGAGAAGCAGGAGGTTTCAGGGGACACGGGGCTCTGCCCCTTGCCTAGGAGGAAGCTGGCAGGGCCCTGCAACTCCCACTCAGCCAAATCCTGCCCAGCTGGCCTGCTGCCTCCTTCTTCAATGGAGCCCATGGGGCTACAGTCGCTGGGGAGAAAGTGGCCATTCTCTGGACTTGGAGGGAAGTGTTTGGGAGCCTGTGGCTTACAGCGGCTGGCAACAGCCTTCCAGGACGCACAGCGATGCGAGGCCAGGCTCTGGCGGGCTTCCTGCAACTGGCCTTCCAGCTCACGGACCACCAGGCGCATGTAGCCAAAGCTGGCCCGGGACAGTGCCTTCACCCAGGCCTCCTGGGCTGCCTGCCCATCTGCCGCCAACAGGTGTGGGCGCACTCCTGGCGCATCAAAACGGATGGCGAAGGCAAACTCCTCGGGCACGGGAGCCTCAGCCAGTTCCACAGTGCAGCCCTCCAGCACAACCAGGCTCAGTGGGGTCCGGCCCTCGCGACTCTCAAAGGAGAACAGCAGATTGCCCTTAAGAACAAACCAGCATCTTCTGCCGGTGCCACTGGGGGTGGGTGGGGTCCCTGGACCCCCCCAAGTGCGCAAGAAGCCCGTGTGGTCTGCGGGGGAGTCGCTCAGTGCGTAGTGGGCCACGCTCCTCTTGTTAAGCTTCATGGCTCCCACAGAAACTGAGGAGAGAGAGGCTGCAGGTGAGAGAGGGAGGCAGCCGCTGGGGCAAGGTGCCGGCTCTGGAAGAGACCTGGGCCCTGCCCCATGTCCACGACTCACTGACTGCATTCCCGAGCTCTTAGTCTTCATGTATGAAATGGGCCAGTCTTCCCTGCCTTTCTCAAAGGGATGTTGTGAGGGTCATGCCAAAAACTGCACATCAGATGACTCAGAAGAAAGGACTAGAAGGTGTGGCAGGACATGGACATGGTTTTCTAAAACCCAAAGAAATAGGCCCCAGCTGGGCTGAAAGGGACCCCAAACCCAAAGAAACCCTTCTGCTTCAACCATCCCCTAACCTGCAGGCCCCTCAACTCCAGTTCCGTGGACAGTCCTCCAGGGTTCCCATGACCCTCCTGGGCTCTAGTGGCCTC
>CM053403.1:6080499-6098939 GCA_028644305.1 Xerus rutilus
GGGGCGGAGCATACGGAGATCGCGGGGGTGGGGCCCATAGAGGGCGGGGTACGGCGTTGCTAGGGGGGTTCTGATAGGCTGCGTCGGAAGGGTAGCCGCGCAGGGCCCCGCCCCACTGGAACGCGGTGAGCGAATCAGGCGAGGGGAGCTGCCAGAGGCTCAGGAGGCCGAGGCCGAGGCCCGCTGCGGGTCTGAGCGCGCCCAAGGGGTGAGTGAGGCAGCCAGGACCTTTGGGACTGAAGGCAGAAACTGAGGATGGGAGTCGGGAGCCCGGACTGGGCTCAGCGCCTCCTTTCTGGGCGTCCGGAGCTCGTCGCTGCCATTTTCTGGCCCCAGCCTGACCTAGGGCTGCTCTTAGGCGCCAGGATTCCCAGCACCGCGGGGTGGGTGAGGTCTCAGGTCCGGGGCAGCTTGTCTAATGCTTCTTAGGGAAGCGCCCAGGCTCCGGGAAGTAAAGGCTGGGGATAGGCGTGGGGCGCGAGAGTGGGGTCCGTGCCGAAGATGAAGGGTGGCCAGGGGAAGGAGCCGTGAACCCAGTGCTTCTCCACCGTCTCTCGTCTTTCAGAGCCCCAAATAGAAAGCTGATAAGAGCAGAGATTTGGTCAGGTTCTGAGACGCCGAGTCCAAAGCCATGTTACTGAAGACAGGTACCTACACGGACCCCGGTAGCGATGGCAAAGGGGGGCTGCTTGGAGGCAGTTCCAGCCCTCTGGCTTCTGCCCTTTTCCGCGATGTGGGTGTGGGGGGAGATGTGTTCCTCTTATTCTTGGAGCTGAGCTAGGAAAGGTGAAGATGCCCCCCACCCAAGAATCGATTCCCCTCCAAAGAAGCCTTTTCCTTTCTCATCCTCTTTCCCCAAGTGCAGAGGTCCTATCTTATGTGATGTGCCATTGCTGAGAACAGTCCTGTGAAGTGGGTACAGTAATTCCCTCTTACACCTGAAGAAACTGAAGCCTGAGCTCACGCTGGGGAGCAGGCTGGCTGCAGGTCCTTCCTAGCCAAGCTCTTAAACCTTTCAGAAACCTCTTGAATGTCTGTGGTTAAGAGCAGAGTTCTGGACTGGGACTTAAGAGACCTGGCCTCTGGCCACATTGTACTGTTAAGTTCTATGTATGAGGTGGGGAGAGCTGGTCAGGGGGTGTAGGAAAGTCATGATTTAAAAGTGTTAGTTTCACTAAGTCCTGCCCTATTGTGGCAATAGCAATTGGGGAGCCAGACTTCAAACCTATTATCTTGCCCAAAGGACCTCCCCTAGCCAACCTCTGCAGGAAGAGCCACTTCGACCCTAAACCCAGGGGTTGGGTTCCTCTAATGTGCAGGCAGTCTGAGCAGCATGTGGATGGGGTGAGATGAGAGCCCAGACTGTGGGAGCCATTCAGTCACCATCCCTCATCCCCACCCCCAGTGCTCTTGCTGGTCCTGGTGGCCCAGGTGCTGGTGTTAGAGAATGGGCTCCTTCGGACACCACCCATGGGCTGGCTGGCCTGGGAACGCTTCCGCTGCAACACTGACTGTGATGAGGACCCAAAGAACTGCATCAGGTGAATGAGGTCCATACACCAGATAAGCTTGCCCAGGGCCTGCAGAGCGGTGGCGGGGAGAGGAGGGCCAGCTAGCAAATAGGGCAAAGTCAGAACCCTTGATCTCAGAACAACTGCAGGCAGAAGTGGCTTAGAGGATATCTGATATTTAGCCTCGTGACCTGCTTGGGGCCTCTATGGGGCAGGGACATTGCAGTGGACCTGGCCCCTGAGATAATTCAAAGGAGATAATGTAGAAGGCCAGGCAGGCCTCTACAAACTTCTTGGCCCAGTGCTGCCCCTGGGCCTGGGGCCAGGCCACTCATTTCAGTCCACCTAGTTTGTTGCTCCTGACATAGTAGCTTAGCCTCAGCTGAAAGTGGAGTCATGATTTTTACAGGCCAGATTCACACTCAGAGCTGAGGAAGGGGGAGGATGAGGGTCAGGCTGGGTGATCGAGCAGCCCCATGCCCCTTGCTAGTGAGCAGCTCTTCATGGAGATGGCTGACCTGATGGCACAGGATGGGTGGCGGGACCTGGGCTACGTCTACCTTAACATCGATGACTGCTGGATTGGTGAGCGAGATGACACAGGCCACTTGATGCCTGATGCCAAGCGCTTCCCCCATGGCATCGCTTTCTTGGCGGACTATGTGAGTTGCACCCCAACCCTCCCCAGGGCCTGAGGGCTGTTCCACTCCTATCACCCCACCTGCTTGAGAACTCAGTCTCGTGGGGGAACTGATGAATGATCATCACTGTGGTGAGAGGCAGAAAGGGCATCTTACTCAGCCTGGGACTCTAGGGAGACCCCTTGGAGGAGACAAGGTAGTTGTTGAGCAACCCCGGAGAGATGGCCTTTAAGGAACACACAAAGGCAAGAAATTTAGCCCAAAGCAGTGTGTGCTGGAGGGAGGAAAGGCCGGAACTGGCAGAGGCCAGCCAGCAAGCTGGGACCTCTCCTCTGGTCAGTGGGAGCCCGTGAAGGTTTGAATGGGCCCTAGTCAGATGTGCCAATGAGGAGGCTCCCAGAGGGTCCCACCTGAGCCCTCCATGTCTCAACCCCCTACAGGCTCACTCCCTCGGCCTCAAGTTGGGCATCTATGCGGACATGGGCAACTTAACCTGTATGGGCTTCCCTGGCACCACGCTCGACAAGGTGGAGCTGGATGCGCAAACTTTTGCTGAGTGGAAGGTGGACATGCTGAAGCTGGATGGCTGCTTCTCCACCCGCGAGGAGCGGGAAGAGGGTGAGTTCCACAGCTGCCCATCAGGCAGAGAGGAAGAGACGGCCACAGGAGCTTGGTCTGTGTGCACTCCCTAGAGGTGGCTTTCCCAGTTCCTCTTACCTGGGGCTGAAGAAATGTTCAGGTTCCCTAAAGATGGGGTGGACCATAACCACCTCCTTGAGGCTCAGTACTAGGAAATACTCGAGGTTCTCGGTGTGGGGGAGGTACTTCCTGTTTGGAGCCTTGGTTTCCTCCTATTTGGCTGGAAAAAGTTTGGGCGGAGGCCCCAGACTGCCTCTGTACCTGCTCAGTCCTCCAGTGGGGGTTGGGCTTTTCTTTAGGGTATCCCAAGATGGCTGCTGCCCTGAATGCCACAGGCCGTCCCATCGCCTTCTCCTGCAGCTGGCCAGCCTACGAAGGGGGCCTACCTCCTGAGGTAAGGCATTCTGGGTACCCACCTGCCAAGGCTCCCACGCCCAGGCCTCCCTTGTCCTCTGTGTGCCAGGCCACAGGGAGGTGGCTACCAGAGCCAGGGCTGCTCCCACCACAGCTGCCCATGTGCTTACTTGTAGGTGTGTAGAGAGGGCCATAGCATCTTAAAGGGGCGGGGGCCACAGCCAGCCCAGGGTGTTAGAGGAGGCCCTCATCAGCTGCGCTGACCACGTTGGTATCCAAGACCTGTGCCAGCACTGACCACCCAGCAAGTGGTATGCTGGGTGGTACTGAGTGGGCTAGGAGATCCAGAAGGCTGGTGAGCTGAGACTCAGAAGGGCCCATGGGCACCTTGCTAGCCCCCGCCCTCAGCACATCTGACAGTAGAAAGGATGGGCTCAGACCTCCAGACCTGAGGGAGATGGCTGGCAGATAGTGGAACTCAGACAAGTGTGTGTGTGTAGCACGGGGAATGCGGGCGGCGGAGAGGGTTGTGGGTGCACCAGCCTCGGCCCATCCTGGGCTTGGCTCCAGTGGGCATGAGAGGATAGGGTAGGCTCCATACTGGTGCCAGCCTGTATGGAAGGGAAGCCTGAGTAACCCCATAGCAGGACCACCCTCTCAGGGGGCTTCCGAGTCCTGAATAAGCTTGTGGACCTGTCATTTTACCCCTGTCCACTCTGTTGCCTGCTGAGCCTCCCAGTCCCATGGCTCCAGGCAGCAGGGCACGACGGTGCTGGACTCTGCCGTCCCTGGCATCCAGGTGAACTACACTCTGCTGGCTGACATCTGCAACTTCTGGCGCAACTATGACGACATCCAGGACTCCTGGAGGAGTGTGCTCTCCATCCTGGACTGGTTTATGAAACACCAGGACATTCTGCAGCCAGTGGCTGGCCCTGGACACTGGAATGACCCAGACATGGTACCAGCATGGAAGGGAATGTCCCTAGACCCACAGTCCATGAAGGCCCTGCACCCCACTGCCCTGCGCTCTCTTCCTTCCCTGATGCTCACTCCCAGGTTCTAGGTCAGCTTTTCTAAAATGTGCCCCAGAACTGGGTGTGACATGGTGTGTCAGACTGGCCTCCAAAGCTTGTTCACGGCCCCTCCCCCACCTTTTGCATCAGAATGTCCAAGGGAAGGCTGCAGGAATGTCCATTGTTTCTAGAACTCCAGTCTTTAGCAGCCAACCCTCCAGTGAGGTTATGCCTGTGAGGATGACGCCTGTTCCCTGCCGTCTCCCCATTCCTAGCACCTCCGCCGCCCCCTCCTCCTGTGCAGCTCTTTAACACCCTCTACCCTGCTGTCCTACAAACCCTGTCCAGCACTGCCCCACCCTCCGGGCCACTGTGGGCCCTTAATCCTGCTTCTAGTGCTTCAGTCCTGTCTCCATCATACCATGCTGACTTTAAAACAGTTTCATGGTTATCTATTCATTCAGTCAACAAGCATTTACTACCAGTGACAGTTATAATTGTGACTACTAAGCCACGTGGAGGGGCCGGCCTGCAGGAGTAAAGTTGACCTGCTTTGGAGTTGTACTCCAGCTCTGCCACTTACCTCGAGCAAGTGACTCAGTTTTTTGTGCTTTTGAAAGTCAAATGAAATAACTCTAAAATGCCTGGCCATGCTGGCATATACCAGACACTGTTTAAATTGCAATCACCAAGTACTATGTTGAATTAGCAATAATGGTTTATGTCCTGACTGGATTGGTTGTTTGCCCTGGGGTCAGGAGTCCCCATTGGTTCATTCAGCTCTGGCTAGGCCAAGTGGATATCCAGTGGCAGGTGCAGGGACTTTATCCAGGTCTGGTTTCCTACCACTGCCACCTGCAGTATATTTCTTGACTTGCTATCCCCATTTGCAAACTTTTTGGCAACAAGATCCCATCTGAGCTAGACACCATCTCTGATGCTGAAGGAGGAGGATCAGAAGTTTGAGGCCAATCTGGGCAGCTTAGCTAGACACTGTCTCAAAATAAAAAAAATTAAAAGGACTGGGGAGAGCTCAGTGGGGGAGCACTTACCTAGCATGTGCCAGGGCCCCTGTGATGCAGCAAAGAATGTCCTCCTCCCATGCTCTTGATGAGGGAACAACAACAAAAAAAAAAAACCCAAAACTGATGTGCAGATAGAAGGTGACTTACTTGCCCCACAGCCACGTAGCTGTAGCTGTCCACATGCGTGTCTCTTTCCCCAATCCTAGTCTGTGCCTACCTCCCTGGGGAGTACAAGCTAACTGTTCCTTTCTTCTGTTACCAGCTGCTCGTTGGGAACTTTGGTCTCAGCTTTGAGCAAGCCCGGGCCCAGATGGCCCTGTGGACAGTGCTGGCAGCCCCCCTCTTCATGTCCACAGACCTGCGTACCATTTCCCCCCAGAACGTGAACATTCTGCAGAATCCACTCATGATCAAAATCAACCAGGATCCCTTAGGCATCCAGGGACGCATGATTATCAAGGTACTAGGGTGTGTGGGGAGGTCTGCAGAGGCAGAGAACTGGGCTGTCTTGAGAGCAAGGCTGTCAACCTGGAGGACAACTAGGGATAGGGATGGGGGTGTGAATGGGTGTGGGGCTGAAATCCCCTCTTGGTTGCATGCAGTGGAGAACTGCTGGGAGCTGCTCCACTTGCTCCCTTCTTGCTTGGGTGAGAGCAGGGCAGGGCAGGGGTGCACCACTACACAAGTACGCAGGAACAGTGAGGCCCAGGGCCACTGCACACAGGACATGTTCTCCAGAGAGCTGGGGCTTCCCTCGAGTTTAAGAAGTTGTTTTAGGCAAGACCTACTACTAGTTTCTGTTATTTATTGAGCACCTATTGTGGCTCAATACGTTTTAGATACCTTTTCTTAGCAAGGTGAATACTCTTTTATATATATATACATATACACACACACATGCCAGGCGAGCCCCAGCCCCAGCCCCATGTATACTCTTTCCTTGTTTTACACATGAGAAAACTGATGCTTCCAGAATCTAAGTAACTTTTATCCCAATTGGTACAAATAAGACTTGAGTGATCTTGTGAGCTTCTAAGGTAGGGTCTTATGCAGTATTTGTGTCCTAGCATGGGGCCTGGCACAAAGTAGATGCTAGTGAGCATCTGTTAAGTCAGGGAAGGAAGATAGATAGGGATAGATAAGCTGGGGTGCTAGAGGGCTATGGCATCATCCTCAAGCCTCCATATGACACAGAGCTGTGGTCTGGGGGGGTTAGAGCTCAAAGGAGGGCCAGGAAGGGAATTTCAAAACCTCCCTGAGCAGAGACCTCAGTCAGCTAACTTTTATGCCCAGGAAAAATCCTTCATTCAAGTGTTCAAGCGGCCCCTGTCGGGGGACACCAGTGCTGTGGTCTTCTTCAGCCGCAGGACAGACATGCCTTTCCGCTACCACTCCTCCCTGGCGAAACTTAACTTCTCCAGCTCCAGAATCTATGAGGTAAGTGCCCTGCCACTGCAGGCCCTGGCCTCGCCTTCTGGAGTCTGGTTTCCAGTTTCCCCGGGAGGGTCTACTGGGGCTGATGCTCATTCACACATGGCCTCCCCTGTACCATGGGCTTCAGGGCCTCTGGCAAGCGCTTGTGCAGCTACTGCAGGCACCGAGGGCCGAGGGCTGGGGCTGTTCTCTGCACTGGTTTTCAAGCAATGCAGACAGAACCACTATGTACAAATGGGTCCCCTTAACCTCTCCGGTTCCTTCTTGTTCACTGGGCAGCCCTTGCTGCTACAGCCCTCGTGCTGTTTCATGGGCTGGAATTTCTCTGCTACCCATGTTCAGACATCTGTCAGCTTTGCTAGTGGAAAACTTTGAAGGGAGAGTCAGGGTGCCCACTTCCACAGGGCACACCGGGGGCCTGCACAGACAAGCCAAGCTCCCAGTGCTTCTCCACACTCTGAGGGGCTTTCTGTGCAGCTCTTCTGCTGCCATTGGTGATGTCCCTCCCCACTGCAGGCCCAGGACGTCTTCTCAGGTGAAATCATCAGTGGCCTCCGGGATGACACCAGCTTCACAGTGATCATCAACCCTTCAGGGGTGGTGATGTGGTACCTGTATCCCATCCAGAAGATGGAGATAACTGAGCAGAAGTCCCA
This sequence comes from Xerus rutilus, assembly GCA_028644305.1. NCBI lineage: Eukaryota > Metazoa > Chordata > Mammalia > Rodentia > Sciuridae > Xerus > Xerus rutilus. Next base: position 6,087,776 of record CM053403.1, read on the forward strand.
GGTCCCACTAGTGAGGATCTGGGACGTCTGACAGGCTGTGGTGGCCCCACTGAGCCTTGACCGTGGAGCCTTGGTGTGCCAAGTGCAAGCAGGTGGGGCTCTCTCCTCCAGGACTACTCAGCAACCTGACCCCGTCATACCCAAAGTGCAATCGCAGGGTCAGTGAGGTTCCATGTCCTACCCAAGTGTGGACCCTGTTGGAAACTTCTCTTGGGGAAGTTCCTTGTGGCCTTCCTGGCCTCTATCTCATCTCTACAGCCCCACAGATGTTGCTGAACAATTCAGCCAGCCTCCTGAGCCCACGGGCAGGGGCACTGATGCCCATCAGGACTCTAGCCTCCAGCCTTGTTCTTGACTATGAAATCAGGATTTGGAATTTTTCTAATTAGGAATAGAGATCTGACCTCTTGCTAGGAACTTTCATGAATTGTGTGACTGGCTTTCCTAGCCTGAGAAGGCCTTGCAGGCTAAAACTACCTGGAAGTAGGGTCAGAAAGGAGACCTTGGCTCTCTGAGGTCACCAATAAAGCTTTTCTTTAGTCAAGTACTTGTAATGTGGACTTGGGGTAGGGCATGAACACCTTCACTTGGGGACTCTGGGAGGCAATGGACAGGATGATGGTTTCAAATCTCACCTCATGTGTAAGATGTGTGGCATCTTCTGGCTCCTCATTTTCCAGAGTAACCTACATATTATACTTCTCAGAAATGCCAGACTTGCCTCACTGCAGGGTTCCCTCCCTGCTCTGCATGACACTGTGGTGGCCATGGTGGCAACAAAATGAGGCATAGTAATGTTCCCAGGTCTATAGGCTATGCTTAGCCCAGCAGTGTCCCCTGGCCCAGCACCTCAGCCTGCTCTCCTTTGGTGACCCCACCTCACCCCCACTTCTCTCTCTTCATTTTTTCTCTCCCAATCTGGCTACAGAGGAAGTTCAAATATCTCAGCTATTTCCATTTAAAAAAAAAAAAAAAACCACCACCACCACCAAAACTATTTTCTATAGTCTAAGCAAAAGAATGACAGGTTCTTTCCTGCCTCCCCAAACCCTCCTCCTTCAGCTCAGACCACAGGGAGCATGTCTCCCTTGGTGGCTCTCTTTCCCATTTGGAAAGCTGATGGCAGAGCAGACTGGTCAGGTCCACCTTGGCCCTTAAATCAGGAACTACAGGCCCTGCACTGTCCTGCCTTATTGGGTCCTCTGCTGGGCAGACCTCCCCTACTCCCTGCGTCAGGATCCTGAAGTCCTTGTATCTAGAGTAAGGTATAAAGAATTTACAAGCACACATTTTATATGATTTAATATTACTGGAGTTTTGCAATTAAATCACCAGATCCAACAGTTGAGTCCCAGAGAAACCTCTCTGTCCCCAGCTGATGTCTTGAGGCTGTGTAGTCACTCAGGAGGACAGGGCCTACCCTGTCCTGGGCCTCCATCCTTGGAGGCCCTGCATACAGTTCCATCCTTGGGTCTTGGCCAAAGTGCTGCTCAATACAAATGGAAAGCTCTTCTCTTGCCAGCTCTAGGAAAGAAGCTGGAGATGGGATGTGGTGGAATATAGGGATTGCGACCACAGATGGGGATTGGGACCAGGGTTGAGCTGAACTTGACCAATTAGCACCTGTAGCTTTCAGACTCAGACATGGCCACATGTCTGCACCTGCTTTATAAGGAGTCCTTTCATCCTGGGGTTGCCTGGGTAGTTTTCCTTATTCCACATGTGCTGCCTGTCTTCCAGGACCCTGCTCTACTCTCTTCTACCCAAGGTCAGTTAAGAACTTAATCACTTTTTTCCAGTTCAAGGTAGCCTGACTTGGACCCAAGGGTAACCCTTCTCTTTTAAAAACTGTATTATAGGGGCTGGGATTGTGGCACAGTGGTAGCGTGCTCGCCTAGCATGCATGAGGCACTGGGTTCGATCCTCAGCACCACATAAAAATAAAATATTCTGTCCACCTGCAACTAAAAAAATAAATAAATATTTAAAAAAAACTGTATTATAGAAATTTTCAAACACAAAAAGTAATACAGTAACCCTCCATGTACCCATCACACAGCTCCAAGAGCCTGTGTTAATATTTAATTTCTCTCCACATACAGTTCTCTGTTGTGTGAACTGGAATACTGAAAGCAAATCTCAGAAACCCTAAGTACTACTATATCTCTCTAACAGGGTCTTTGAAATACATGTATGACTTCAAAAAATTTTCCTAACTAAGAAAGCAAATTTTTAAAATAGTAATCAATCTATGTCCAGTTTTTGCCAATTGTATCAAAATATCTTTCTTTAGTTTGTTTGGATCAAAATTCAAAAAAGAGGTCTGCAAAAATGGTCCAGACAGAACCACTGAAAGTTTGCATGCTCCATAAAAGCAATGAAAAACCTGCCACATACTATCAGAATCAGCTTACAGAATTCTGGAAATTATCCAAAGACTTGCAGCAGCCCAATTGATTTTCAGTAAGAACAAAAAGTTTCATGGCATTTTAACTTTCTTCAAACATGTTCCAAGATCCAAAGGAAACTATGTCTGACCAAATAAAGCAAAGAATAAAACAAGTGTTTCAACAAATAGTAAGAAAGAATATATGGAAATTATAAAAAGGAACCAAGTATGAATTCTCAAGTTGAAAAGTACAATATCTGAGATGAAAAATTCACTAGAGAGATTCAATAACAGATTTGAGTACACAGAAAAAGGATCAGCAAATTTGAAAATAGGTATGTTGAAATCAATGCAAGGAACAAAAGTACTAATGAACAAAGCCTCAGAGTCCTTTGGGATACCATCAAGCTTCCTAATATACACATAAAAAGGAGGAGGGCTGGGGCCGCGGCTCAGTGGCAGAGCGCTTGCCTAGCATGTGTGAGGCACTGGGTTGGATCCTCAGCACCACATAAAAATAAATAAAGATATTGTGTCCATCTGCAACTAAAGAAAATGTTTAAAAAAGGCAGTAATGCAGGAAAAAAGGGAAAAAATAAGATGAAATAACAAAATGGCAGAGGTAAACCCTACCTTATTTATAATTACATGTAAATAGCTTAAATAGATTAAAATAATTTATTTAAAGCATTTTCTCTCACACACAATCCAAATATAGTCTACTAAATATGATCAGTCAACAAATATATGAAAAAATGTTCAACACCTCTAGCAATTAGAGAAATGCAAATTAAAACTACATTGAGATTTTATCTCACTCTAGTCAGAATGGCAATTATCAAACATATAAGTAACAATAAGTGTTGGCAAGGATGTGGGGGTAAAGATTCACTCATACATTGCTGGTGGGAGAGTAGTATGGAGGTTCCTAAGAAAATGTGGAATGGAACCACCATTTGACCCAGTTATCCCATTCCTTGGTATATATCCTAAGGACTTAAAATCAGCATACTATAGTGACACTGTCACATCCATGTTTATAGCAGCTCAATTCATAATAGCTAAACTATGGAACAAGCCTAGGTGCCATTCAACAGATGAATGGATAAAGAAAATATGGTATATGTACACAATTGAATATTAGCCATGAAAAGAAATGAAATTATGGCATTTTCCAGTAAATGGATGGAACTGGAGACTAACATGCTAAGTGAAATAAGTCAATCCCAAAAAACCAAAGGGCAAATGTTCTCTCTGATATGGAGATGCTAGCTCACAATAAGGGGTGGAGGGTAGGGGAGAAGAGAAGTACTTTGGATTAGACAAAAGGGAATAAAGGGAAGGAAGGGGGAATGAGAATAGAAAAGATAGTAGAATGAATCAGACATTACTTTATGTTCATGTATGAATACATGACCAATGTAATTCCACATTATGTACAACCAGAAAAACAGGAAGTTGTGCTCTATTTATGTGTAATATGTCAAAGTACCTTCTACTGTCATATATAACTAAAAAGAACAAATAAAAAATATTAAAAAACAGTCTTCTAAAGAAAGAGACATGCTTTAGAGTCAAAGACGTCAAAGAGATTGAAACTTAACAGTATGGAAAAAATTACAATAAATATAGTAATCAAAGGAAACTAGAAAGGACTACACTAATGTCAGAAAAGGACTTTAAGACAAAAATTGTTATTAGAAACAAAAAGAGCCAGGTGTGGTGGTGCATGCCTATAATCCCAGTGGATCAAGAGGCTGAGGCAGGAGGATTTCAAGTTTAAAGCCACCCTCAGCAAAAGCGAGGCACTAAGCAACTCAGTGAGACCCTGTCTCTAAATAAGTAGTTGAGTGCTCCTGAGTTCAATTCCCCAGTACTAAAAGAAAAGAAAAGAAAAAAAAATATTTTGTAATGTTAAAAGGATGAATCCACCAAAAAGATATAATGATTATAAACATGGATGCACCTAACAAAATAACCCAAAGATACATAAACAAAACCTGAGAGAATTGAAGAGAGAAATGGATAATTCAACAATAATAATTATAGAACAGAACAGAGAGCCAAGAAGTAAACCCACATACCTGCCACCAACTGGTTTTTGATAATTGTGCTAAGAACACAAACTTCAATAAATGATACTAGGGAAACTAGATATCCACATGCAGAAGAATGAAATGACCTCTAACTCTCACCAGTTATAAAAATCAAAATGGATTAAGAACTTATATGTAAGCTGGGTATTGTGCCACACACTGTAATCCCAGCAGGTCAGGAGGCTGAGACAGGAGGACCATAAGTTTGAGCCCAGCCTCAGTAATTTATCAAGGCTCAATGCAACTTAGTGACACCCTATCTCAAAATAAAAAATAAAAAGGGCTGAGATGTAGCTCAGTGGTAAAGTGCCCCTGGGTTCAACTCCTGGTACCAAAAAAAACAAACAAAACAAAACAAAAAACCCAGAAACTATGAAACTACAAGAAGAAAACATAGGGCAGGACATTGGAATAGGCAAGGATTTTTTTTTGAGAAGACCCCCAAAAGCAAAGAAATGAAAGCAAGTATGTATATATATATATATATATATATATATATATATATATATATGGACTCACACACATATATACATTTATGTACATGTGCATATTTATATAGATAGATAAATGGGATTACATCAAACTAAAATCTTCTGCACAGCAAAGGAAAGTAAAGAGATAACCTATAGGATGGCAGAAAATATTTCCAAACTGTACATCTGACAAGGGGTTAATGTCCAGAATATATAAGAAACCTAAAACTCAATAGTAAAGAACCAAATAACCCAATTAAAAAGTAGGCAGTAGACATTTCTCAAAAGAAGACATAAATTATCAACATCCCTAATCAGAAAATTGGATATTGAAACCACAATGATATATCACCTTACTCCAGTAAGAATAGCAGTTACCAAAAAGACAAAAGAAAGTGTTGGCAGAAATGTAGAGAAAAGGGAAATTTGTACACTGTTGGTGGTAATATAAATTAGCACAGCTATTATGGAAATTAGTATGGATATTGCTCAAAAAATTAAAAATAGAACTTTCATATGATTCATCAACCCCACTACTGGGTATTTATCCAAAGGAAATGAGATCAATATGTTGAAGAGACATTAGCACTCCCATGTTCATTAAAACACTATTCAAAATAGCTAAGAAGTGGAAACAAGTGTTCATCAACTGACAGATAAAAACAAAAAGGAAATTCTGTCATTTATGACATGCATGGAATTGAGGCAATATATTAAATGAAATAAGCCACAGAAAGACAAGTACCTCATAGTCTCATTCATCTGTGGAATACAAAAATTTTTTTTTAAATATTTCTTTTAGTTGTAGATGGACACAATATCTTTATTTATTTATTTATTTAAATTTTTTTTAAGTAATAGATGGACATGTCTTTTTGTTTTATTTATTTCTATGTGATGCTGAGAATCAAACCCAGTGCCTCACATGTGCGAGGCAAGCGCTCTGCCACTGAGCCACAACCCCAGCCCTCTTTATTTATTTTTATGTGGTGCTGAGGATCGAACCCAGTGCCTCACGCATGCTAGGCAAGCGCTCTTCCACTGAGCCACAATCCCAGCCCAGCCCCCAAAATGTTGATCTTATAGAAGTTGAGAGTAAAATGGTGGTTACCAGGGGCTGGGGAGAGTAGGGGGCTGAAAGGTCAGAAGAGGCTGATCCATGGGTACTAAGTTAGGAAGGAGTAAGAAGGTGTGGTGTGGGCTGGGGTTGTAGATCTGTGGTAGAGCGCTTACTAGCATGCATGAGGTACTGGGCTTGATCCTCAGCCCCACATAAAAATAAAAAATAAAGGCATTGTGTCTACCTACAACTAAAAAAATATTTTAAAAAGTAAAAATAATTTTTAAAAAATTCTGGTGTGCTATTATACAGTGGTATGACTAGAGATAATGATAATGTATTGTGCGCTTCACAGCCAGAAGAAAGAATTTTGAATGTTTTGAAGAGAGATGTTTAATCTGATTTAAGCATTACACAATATATACATGTATACAATGTACACATGTATCATATGGTATCTCATAAATATGTACAATTTTGTGTTTTTATGTATCAATTAAAATAAATTTACTTCCAAAAATCCACAATAATTGTTAGAGGCCACACTGCTTTTACTAATGCCTGTAACTAGATAGAAGTTCAGCAAAAGAAGACTTAACTATGAATCAACTAGCTTTAGCAGACACCTACAGAACATTTCACCCAAAACCAGCAGAATACAGTAACTTCTCAAGTGCAAACACTCTCCATGACAGACCATGTATTAGATCATATAAGAATCAATATATTTCAAAAGACTGAAATCATACAAATGTGTTCTTTTACCACATGGGATGAAATTAGAGATCAATAACAAATTTTAGGAGTTCACAAATATGTGGAAATTGAACAACATTCCCAATAACCAATGAATCAAAGCAAAACTGTAAGGGAAATTAGAAAATGTATAAATTTGAAGACATATACAAATGAGTATACAACATACTAAAACAATGTATCAAAACATGGATGCAAGCCGGGCGTGGTGGCTCACGCTTGTAATCCCAGCACTTAGGGAGGCTGAGACAGGAGAATCGCGAGTTCAAAGCCAGCCTCAGCAATGGCGAGGCACTAAGCAACTCAGTGAGACTCTGTCTCTACATAAAACACAAAAAAAAATAGGGCTGGGGATGTGGCTTAGTGGTCGAGTGCCCCTGAGTTCAATCCTCAGTACCAAAAAAAAAAAAAAAAAACATGGATGTATCTAAAGCAGTGATTAGAGGAAAATTTATAGCTGTAAATGCCTAGAGAGAGAAAGAAGAATGGAAAAACAACCCACAAAATGGAAGAAAAGGTCTACAATTCATATATCTGTTAAGAGACTTTTATCTAAAATACATTAAAAACTCTTACAACTCAATAATAAAAGGCAAATAACCCTATCAAAAATGATCAGGGGCTGGGGTGTGGCTCAGTGGTAAAAGCGCTTGCTGAGCATGGGTTCAATCCCCAGCATTGAAAAAAAAAATGCAAAAGATCTCAATGGATCTTCCTTAAAGGAAGACATGTAAATGGACAATGTTCAACTGAGAAAATGTTCATCACTAGCCATTAGGAAAATGCAAACTGAACCCACAATGAAAACCACAGCACAACACACAAAAAGGTAGCTAGAATTAAAAAGTGTTGGAGAAAATGTAGAGGAATTTGAACTATCATAGACTGCTGCTGCTGGGAATATAAAATGAGGCAGCTGAGCCAGGTGCAATGGTGCACACCTGTAATCCCAGCACTTTGGGAGGCTGAGACAGGAGAATTGTGAGTTCAAAGCCAGCCTCAGCAACGTCAAGGCGCTAAGCAACTCAGTGAGACCCTGTCTCTACATAAAACACAAAATAGGGCTGGGGATGTGGCTCAGTGGTTGAGTGCCCCTGAGTTCAATTCCTGGTACCAAAAATAAAATAAAATAAAATGAGGCAGCTGCTGTGGAAAATGGTCTAACAGCTCCTCAAATGATAAATGATTAAACATTTGGCCCAGTGATTCCACTGCTAAAGAAACAAAAACAGGCCAGGCTTGGTGGTACTTGCCTATAATCCCAGCAACTGGAGAGGCTGCAGCAGGAAGGCTACAAGTTTGAGGTCAGCCTGGGAAACTCAGTGAGACCCTGTATCAAAATTAAAAATTCAAAAGGGCTGGGCATGCTGCTTAGTAGTAGAGTTCTTCAGGTTCAGTAGCAAAAAAAAAAAAAAAGAGAGAGAGAAAAGAAAAGGAAACAAAGGAAAATCTATATCCACACAGAATGTGAATCTTAATATCTTAATAGTAGCATTATTCATAAATAGTCAAAAGGTGGGAAACAAATCAAATGTTCACCAACTGATGAATGGATTTTTTTTTAATGTGAGGATTAGGGGTGTAGCTCAATGGCAGACAGCTTGCCTAGCATGTGTAGGGGCTGGCTTTCTTCCCCTGGATCAAAAAGAAAAATGTGTTGTATCCATACAACGGTTTGTTATTCAGGGACAAAAAGAAGTGAAACAATAATACATGTGACCACATGGATGCATGATGCCACCCAAACATGATGGCGTACACCTACATCCCAGCTACTCTGGAGGCTGAGGGTTCCCTTGAGCCCAGGAGTTTGAGCCAGCCTGGACTACACAGTGAGACATCATCTCCTAAACTAACAAAACAAAGAAAACTCCATTGGGTTAGGTTAAAAAAAAAAAGCCAGTCACAAAAGGTCACATAATACATGGCTTCATTTATAGGAAAGTCTCAGGGAAATTTATAGAGATAGCAGATTAGTGGTTGCTCAGAGCTGGGTGGGGAGGATCAGGGTGAGAAATGGCTGTTAAAGTATGTTTCTTTCTGAGGTGGAGGAAATATTCTAAAATTAGTGGTTGCCCATATCTGTTCATATCCTAAAAACCACTGAATTGTACATATTAAATGGGTGAACTGTACGATGTATGAATTATATCTCAACAAATTGATTTTAAAGAGAGACCCAACCCAAATGCCTACTCATGGATGACTCCACAAAGAAAATGTGGTATATATACACAGTACTCCCCCCTCCCATGGTTTCACTTTTTGCAGTTTCAGTTACAGTCAATGGCGATCCAAAGATATTAAATGGAAAATTCCAGAAATAAACGGCTAATGTTTTAAATAATTATATACAATATATTGTTATAATTGTTCTCTTCTATAATAGGTTATTATTTTAATGCCTAATTTCTAAAGTTCAATTTAGAAATTATAGGTATGTACAGGGAAAACAGTATACATAGGGTGGGTACTATCTGCACTTTCAGACATCCACCAAGAGTCAACAGAACATCATTCAGCCTTTATAAAAAAGGAAATAATGCCTCATGTAATAACACTGATGAGCTTTGAGGACATTTGATAAATGGAATGAACCAGTTACATGACTGTATTTTTATAAGGTATCTAAAATACTCAAACTCATAAAAAAATAAAAGTAGAATGGTGGTTTCCAGGGATTGGAGGGAGAGGGGAATGGAGTCATTGGATGGGCACCAAGTTTCAGTTTTGTGAAATAAAAAAGTTCTAGAGATCTGTTGCACAACAATGTGGACATAGTAAACACATTGAACTGTACACTTAAAATACTTAAGAGGGTATATTTTGGGGCTGGGATTGTAGCTCAGCGGTAGAGCGCTTGCCTTGCATGCGTGAGGCCCTGGGTTCGATCCTCAGCACCACATACAAAGCAATAAAATAAAGACATTGTGTCCATCTACAACTAAAAAATATTAAAAAAAAAGAGGGAATATTTTATATGATTTTTACTACAAATTATATATGTGTGTGTATAGATGTATGTGTGTATTGTTTTTTCCTATTCAATGTTATGCAGACTTTTCTACCATCCTTACCTAAATAATCATTTGGCTGCAGGTGATAAAAAAGAGATCTTGGAGTGAGCCATCCTCACTCTTCCCAGATCATCCATATCCATAAAGAACTGAATACAAAGAGAGGGGAGAAAAATATCTGTCATATGGACATTTAGGGTAAGGAGCAAGAATAATAAAGGTCTTTGTTCATTGCCAAAAAATGTTCAAATCAAATCAGCAACTGAACACTCCACCTTAAGAAACCAGAAAGAGGGCTGAGGCTATGGCTCAGCGGTTGAGCGCTTGCCTCACATACGTGAGGCACTGGGTTCGATCCTCAGCACCACATAAAATAAATAAAGATATTGTATTCAAAAAAAAAAAGCCAATATCAAAAAATTAAAAAGTGCTAGGGGAAAATAATGTTTAAAAAAAAAAAAAAGAAACCAGAAAGAGCCAAGTATGGTGGTGCGTGCCTGTAATCCCAGCAACTTGGGAGGCTGAGACAGGAGGATCACAAGTTTGAGGCCAATTTAGGAAGACCCTGTTTCAAAATAAAAAGGGCTGGGGATCAAGCTCAGTGGTAAAGTGCCCCTGGGTTCTGTCACCAGTACCAAAAACAAAAACAGAGAGAGAAAGAAGTTTCAGATTTCCAAAATGAAAAGTGAAAGAGGTGGCATTACTGCTGATTTTACAGAAATAGAAAAGATTATGAAAGAGCATTATGAACAATTGTATTTCAACAAATCAGATAACCTAGATGGAAAAAAAACTCCTAGAAACAACCAGCTACCAAATCTGATTCTTCTTGAAACAGAAAATCCTAAAACAAGTAAAGAGATTAAGTAATCCAAAAATTACTACAAGCTGAGCACGGTAAAACAGGCCTTCAAGCCCAGCAACTTTGGAGGCTGAGGCAGGAGGATCACAAGTTCCAGAACAGCCTCAGTAACTTAGTGAGAGGGGCTGTGGATGTAGCTCCATGGTTAAGCACCCTGGGTTCAATCACTACTACCAAAAAAAAAAAAAAAAAAAAAAAAAATCACTACAAAAAGAAAAGCCCAGGAATAAATAGCTTCTTCATTGGTGAATTCTACCCAATGTGTTTTGTAAATTTTTTTTGTAGTTGTAGATGGACAGAATGCCATTTTATTTATTTATTTTTATGTGGTGCTAAGGATCGAACCCAGTGCCTCACACATACTAGGCAAGTGCTCTGCCACTGAGCTACAGCCCCAGCCCACCCCATGTGTTTTGTTTGCTTGTGGTACTGGGGGTGAAACCCAGGGCCTTACACATGGTAGGCAAGTGCTCTACCACTGAGCTACATTCTCAGCCCTTTTAAAATTTTA
>CM053403.1:6099439-6117410 GCA_028644305.1 Xerus rutilus
AAAAAGATGAACATAGCTGGAGAACACATGCTACCAATTTCAAACCCTCCCTAAAAGCTATAGTAATAAAAACAGTGTGGTATGAGCATAAGAGAGATATAGATGAATAGAATATATTTGAGAGTCCAGAGATAAACCCATATGTCTATAGTCAACTGTTTTTGTTTGTTTTTGTTTTAAAGCACACTTTGTTCTTGGTTGTTGTTGTAGAAGGACACAATACCTTTATTTACTTATTTTTATGTGGTGCTGAGGATCAAATTCAGTGCCTCATACATGCTAGGTAAGTGCTCTACCACTGAGCCATCACCCCAGCCCCTAGTCAACTGTTTTTTTACATAGGTACTAAGACCAGTCAATGAGGAAACAGTCTTTTGACTAAATGGTGCTGGGACTACTGGATATCCACATGTAAAAGAATGAATTTGGAATCCTACTTCACACCAGATACAAAATCTTTAACTCAAAATGGATCAAAGACCTAAATCTAAGACTAAAAATCATAAAATTCTTAGAAGAGCACACATCAATATAAATCTTAGTAACTGGACTAGACAGTATTTTCTTAAATGAATAGAAAGGAATTTCCTCAACCTAATAAAGGTCAACTATGAAAAACCCACAGCAACAATAAAAATAAGCCACACTTCATCACAATTAAAAACTTGTGTGTCAAAGGACTCTCTCAAGAAGGTTAAAAGACAACCCACAGAATGGGAGACAATATTTACAAATCCTAAATCTGATAAAGGTCTCATATCCATAATATATACAAGGATTATTACAAATCAACAATAAACAGATAAAAGGCCTAACTAAAAATGGGCAAAGGATTTGAACAGGCATATTCCTAAGCAGATATGCAAATGACCAATAAGCTCATGAAAAGATGCTTAATACCATTAGTCACCCATCACTATGAAGACCTGTCTGGCAATCCTCAAAATCTTAAAACGGAGCCAGGCATGGTGGTGCAAGCCTGTAATCCCAGCACTTTTTGGGAGGCTGAGACAGAAGAATTGCGAGTTCAAAACCATCCTCAGCAATGGTGAGGCACTAAGCAACTCAGTGAGACCCTGTCTCTACATAAAACACAAAATAGGGCTGGGGATGTGGCTCAGTGGTCAAGTGCCCCTGAGTTCAATCCCTGATAACAAAAATAAAAATTAAAAAAATGTTAAAACAGAGTTATTGTATGACCCAGCAATTCCCAAGAGAAATTAAAACATGTTCACAGACTTTTATATGAATGTTCACAGCATTATTCATAATATGCAAAAAGTATAAACAACCAAAATGTCCATCAACTGATAAATGGATGAATAAAATGTGGCATATCCATACAATCCATGTAGTATATCACACGCTACAACGTGGACGAACCTTGAAAATATTGTGCTACGTGAAAGAAGCCAGACACAAAAAGGCACATTTCATATTATTTCATTTATATGAAATGTCTAGAGTAGTCAAATCTATAGGCAGAAAGTAGACAAATGGTTGTCAGGGGACAGTGGGCAGAAGGGAATGGGAAATAACTGCCAGCAGATACTGAGGTTTCTTTTTGGATAATGAAAAATATCCTGGAATTAATGTTTAGGGAATCCAAGAGCTGCTCCAGTCAGTTTCATGTTTAGGCCACTAAGGGCTATGCTCTCTCTCTCCTCCCTTCTCTCTCCCCAGTCCTCTCTCCAGAGCCCAAGAAAAAACAGAGAGAAAGACAGTAGGGCATAAGCAGTGACCAACCTGACTAACTGTCTTTTTTGACCACCTCAGTGAAGATAATGCTTTCATTTTTTTCATTAAGAATTTCCTTCCTTCCTTTTTTTTGTTCTTGCTGTGTTTATTAGTTACTGGATGCATGTACATATTTCTGTCTCTTTCTCTCATTTTTAGCATTTTTTTAAAAACATTCTTTAGATGTTGATGGACCTTTATTTTATTCATTTATTTTATATGTGGTGCTGAGAATCGAACCCAGTGCCTCACACGTGCTAGGCAAATGCTCTGCCACTGAGCCACAATCCCAGCCTCTCATTTTTAGCATTTTTTATGATAGTTATTTTTCCTTATCTTTTAAGGGTTAGGGTTTTTGGCTTATTTTGATTTTGTTGCAATATATATATTTTTGTTTCTTTTCTCTCCTTTCTTCTCCTTCATAACCATCACTTGTGACATCTCTTTTGCATTCTCTGTTCACATTTTAAACATTCAAGATTTTCTTCTATCTTCCTGTCACATTTTCTCTTCTCTTAATGAACTATATTTTACCATCTTGTAGAACTAATTGGTTTATATAACTCCTGCCCCCAACCATTCATGTTACTGCAGTTACTACTGCTGGGAATGATATGGTTGACACCTGCTGTTTAATGCCAGATCTAGTTCATGGTTATTTATTGTTTTTGCTGTGGGTAATTGCTGACCCCACCATTCCTGTTTTTGTGGTAATTAGTGTTATAGATGTCATAGTAGGCACCAGGTATTTATTTTAATGCTGTATATTGTTTGCTTTGGTTGTTGCTACTGTTTCTTTCCCCCATTTCTGTGAGTTACTGGGAATCTATAGGGATACAAGTTCACAAGGTAGAGACTGCTGCTGAACTGAACCCAGACAAAAGCACACACGAACTATACACTCAAACTTCAGCTATACTTTAATACACAGAATAGAAGAGGGGGGAAAAACCCCAAACTAATGGCCAGGCCCCAAATAGCAATGGCTGGGGGGATGTGTCTCAGGTCCCACTAACACACATCTACTAGTACAGCAAAAACAGACTGAATTAACATAAAGGCTGTGGATACCATACCTACAAGGGGTCTCAATCCAGATTACACTAGGAATCTTTGGCAAGAGAAGGCTGGGCCCTAAAAAGGCACACACATGAGAGTGGAAAAGAAATCCAATCCAAGAGATGCATAAAACCCAACACAGGCCTGGCTGTCCATGGCATAAAACCAAGAAAGCAGATAGGCAGCTTCTCAGAAAGGTGGGTGAACAACAAAAAAAAATGTGGGGGGACTTTACTGGAATTTAATTCTGGATATTCAAAGCAGATCAGGGACCCAGAAGTTTGGATATAATAAAATAAGGAAGAAATCTCCAGTGATGTAGCCATTGCCATGGCCGGAGGCACCAGCCAGAGTGGTCTATGAGCAAAATGGAGGGATAAGGGAATTAAAGAAACCCACATTTTTTGGAGGCCTGAGGCATGTCTGAGTACAGAGAGTTTAGAGATCAAAGACACTGACCAACCAAACTGTGCTACATAATATCCAAGTGCAGAAAAGAAGCCCCATCTCTCCTGGCTGTGTGCAGAAGACAGAGGAAGGAACCATTTTGTAGCCACGGCACAGGGACCAATGGCTGGGAGAACAATTCCTGCAAACCTGAGTTTGGCCTGAAATACAGGCCTGCATAACCACACTGCACAACATAGAGTGTGCCTAAGAAAAGCAAACCAGGAAAGAGGTCAACACAGGGTATAATTGGTCATGGAAACCCACTCAGCTCTCCACCCGCCCCCTCAATCTAGCTGTGTGCAGGACCCGCTGGGAGAGACATGCCTGGCTGGGAATTTGAAAGGCTGGGGGCAGAGGAGATTAAATTTGGAGACTGAACCTGAGACCAGGAAATGTAGGGTCCACAGGAAATAAAGTGGGCTAAGCACTGTCTCCTCCAACATGTGAGTAGAACCCAGGAGAGATTCTTGGGGTGCAGTCTTCCAGCGTAGACCAACAACTGCTGAGCCCTGGAGGTGCTCTGATTTAAAATCTCTAGACCAAGTGGCATTCAGCAAAGAGCCTAGAGTCTACCTAAGTCTAAACTCTAAACCCTGCCTCCAGGTGTTCTGCCTAAAGCATTGCCTCTCTCACTCTAGCAACTCCACCGTCAGGGTGGAACAAGCATCCCACTCCAGACAAACTCACTTAACTGATGAGAAGCGAAGCTGAGAATCTTTTAACTCTAACAGAAACAATTCTTTAACTTTTCATTAAAATCTTTTTTTAAAATTTTCCTTTTCTCTGTTTAATTGTGACATTAATGGTTCATGGACATTTATACATATTTGTATTTGTTTTCTCATTTCTAGCATCTTTGAAGCTAGTTATTTTTCATGGATAAGGATTTTGAGGAATAGGAGGTTTGATTATTATTTTTCAGTTTTGTTTGTATTCTTTTATTTTTATTTTTAAAAATTTTAACTTTATATATATATTTTTTCTCTCACTTATCTGTTTCCCTTAGTTCTCTTTCTCTCTTTTCTTCTGCTAACAGCCAATTTCTATTTTTCTCTTTCACTCTTCCTTTAATTTTTTACTTCTATCTTCCCTCCTCCTCCTTCAGAATTATCAAATACTACATCACTTCTGTTCTCTCCCTGTCCACCATTTGAAATTGTAAACCCTTTTGCAAACCTACTGTTTTTATTGTAGGCAATAACTGATCATATCATTTCTGTTTATTGGAACAATTAACATTGTAGACATCATAGCAGGAACTATTTTGTTTAATGCTGAATATTGTTTGCATTGGTTGTTTACATCATTTGTCTTCCCTAAATGGTGAGGTACTGGAAACCTTCAGAGACACTATAAGTCCACAGGGTAGAACCTCTACTACCTCCGATCCATACTGTTGGATGGGTGGATACACAAACAACATGAAAAGGCAAGGGATTAAATTGCCCCAAACAAAGACACTTCAATAACAGAATCCATTGACACCACAGTAGAAGAAATGTCAGAGAAGCAGTTTAGAATGTACATAGTTAAATTATCTGTGAGGTAAAGGACAAGGTAAGGAGTAAAACCAGAGATAAAATACAGGAAGTGAAAGATCACTTCAATAAAGACATAGAGATTATGAAAAAAAATCAAGCAGAAATCCTCAAAATGAAGGAATCAATAAACCAAATTAAAAATTCAATGGAGGGGCTGGGATTGCAGCTCAGCGGTAGAGCGCTTGCCTCACATGCGTGAGGCCCTGGGTTCGATCCTCAGCACCACATATAAAGCAATAAAATAAAGACATTGTGTTCATCAACAACTAAAAAAAAAAAATTAAAAAAAAAATTCAATGGAAAACATCACCAACAGATTAGACCAATTGGAACACAGAGTTTCAGGCAATGGAGACAAAATATATAATCTTGAAAATAAAGTTGACCATAAAGAAAAGACATTAAGAGACCATGAACAGAAATTCCAAGAAATACAAGATAACCAGAAAAGACCAACTTTAAGATTTATCAGGATAGATGAAGGCTTGGAGATACAAACCAAAGGAATGTACAATCTTTTCAATGGCATAGTATCAAAAATTTTCCCAAACCTAAAGAATGAATGGAAAATGAAACAAAGGAGGCTTATAGTACCCCAAATATACAAAATTACAACAGACCCACACCAAGGCACATTATTATGAAGAAGACTAACATAGAGAATAAAGATATAATTTTAAAGGCTCCCAGAGAAAAATGACAGGTCACATTTAGAGGGAAATCAATATGGATCTCACCTGATTTCTTAACTCAGACCCTCAAAGGTAGGAGATCTTGGAATAAGATGTACCAAGCTCTGAAAGAAAATGGATGCCAGCCAAGAATACTATACCCAGCAAAATTAAGCTTCAGAAGTGACAATGATATAAAAACTTTCCATGATAAACTAAAGTTAAAAAAATTCCTAACAAGAAAGCCTACACTACAAAACATTCTCAATAAAAATTTCATGAAGAAATGAAAAATAAAAGTGAAAATCAGCAAAGGGAGAAACTACACTAGAATAGTCAACCAAAGGAGAAACTAGGGCTGGGGCTGTGGCTCAGTGGTAGAGCGCTTGCCTAGCGTATGTGAGGCACTGGGTTCGATCCTCAGCACCACATATAAATAATAAATGAATAAAATAAAGATCCATCAACAACTAAAAAAAATTAAAAAAAAAAAAAAAAAGGGAGAAACTAATTCAAGTTAAAAGCCAGATGGGCTGGGGTTATGGCTCTGTGGTAGAGTGCTTGTCTAGCATGTATAAGGCACTGGGTTCAATTCTCAGTACTACATAAAAATAAAATAAATAAAATAAAGGTATTGTGTTCATCTACAACTAAAAAATTTTTTTAAATTAAAAGCCAAAAATAAATCAAAATGAAAGGAAATAAAATCATTTCTCAATAATAACATTGAATGTAAATGGCCTAAACTCATCAACCAAAAGATATAGACTTGCACATTGAATTAAAAAACAAGACCCAACTATATGCTGTCTCTA
This sequence comes from Xerus rutilus, assembly GCA_028644305.1. Lineage (NCBI taxonomy): Eukaryota > Metazoa > Chordata > Mammalia > Rodentia > Sciuridae > Xerus > Xerus rutilus. Next base: position 6,105,713 of record CM053403.1, read on the forward strand.
AGAGACTCACCTCATAGGCAAAACATCCACAGATAATACCTTGCATTCTATTGAATAATAATGGAATAAAATTAGAAATCAACAATAACATAAAAAATAAAAGATACTCTAATACCTGGAGAGTAAATAATACATTATTGAATGACCAACAGATAACAGAAGAAATCGGAGATGAAATAAAAAATTACTTAGAGGTAAGTGAGAATAATGATAAAACAAAAAGTCTCTGGGACACAACAAGGCAGTGCTAAGAGGAATGTTCATTGCAATGAGCTCATTCATTGAAAGAATAGAAAGTCAACAAATAACCTAATTTACATCTCAAAGCCCTAGAAAAAAACAAAACAACACCAAAAGCAGCAGAATATAGGCAATAATTAAAATGAGAGCTGAAATCAATGAATTGAAACAAAAAAATCCAAAATATTGTTAAAACAAAAAGTTTGTTCTTTGAAGAAATAAATAAAATTGATAAACCCTTAGCCAAGTTAATGAAGAGGAAGAGAGAGAAAACTCAGATTACTAAAATTCATTATGCCAAAGGAAATATCACAATGAACACTAGTAAAATACAGATAATCAGAAATTATTTTGAAAATTTATATTCTAATAAAATAGAAAATCTTGAAGACATTGACAAATTTCTAGAGCTATATGACCTATCCAAATTGAGTCAGAAGGACATAAAAATTTAAACAGATCAATTTCAAGCAATAAAACTGGAAATGCCATCCAAAGCCGACCAACAAAGAAAAGCCTAGGACCAGATAGATTCTCAGTTGAGTTCTCTCAGGCCTTCAAAGAAGAACTAACTCCAATCCTCCTCAAATTATTTCATAAAATAGAAAAAGAGAGACACTTTCCAAACTCATTCTATGAAGCTAGTATCACCCTGATACCAAAACCAAAGACACATCAAGGAAAGAAAATCAGGTCAATATCCCTGATGAACATAGATGCAAAAATTCTTAATAAAATACTGGAAAATCACATACAAAAACGTATTAAAAAGATAGTGCACCATGATCAAGTGGTGTTCATCCCAGGGATGTAACATTAGTTCAACATACAGAAATCAAAAACATAACTCATCACATCAGTAGACTTAAAGACAAGAACCACATGATTATCTCAATAGATGCAGAAAAAGGCATTTGACAAAATATTTCATCCATTCATGTTCAAAATACTAGAAAAACTAGGGATAGTAGGAACATACCTCAACATTGTAAAAGCTATATATGTTAAACCCAAGGCCAACATCACTCTAAATGGAGAACAATTGAAAGCATTCCCTTTAAAAACTGAAACAAGACAAGGATGCCCTCTTTCACCAGTTCTATTCAACATAGTCCTTGAAACTCTAGGACAGAGCAATTAGAAGAAAGAAATTAAAGGGATGTGAACAGGAAAAGAAGAAATCAAACTATCCCTATTTGCCAATGACATAATTCTATATTCACAAGACCCAAAAAACTCCACCAGAAAACTTCTAGAACTCATAAATGAATTCAGCAAAGTAGCAGGATATAAAATTAACACCCATAAATCATTTGCATTCCTATATATCAGTGATGGATCAACTGAAGGAGAAATTAGGAAAACTATCCCATTCACAATAGCCTTGAAAAAAATATTTGTGAATCAATCTAACAGAAGAGGTGAAAGACCTCTACAATGAAAAGTACAGAACACTAAAGAAAGAAATTGAAGAAGACCTTAGAAGTTAGAAAGATCTCCCATGTTCTTGGATAGGTAGAATTAATATTACCAAAAAGGCCATACTACCAAAAGTGCTACATTAATTAAAGCAATTTATGTTAAAATTTCAATGATATTCTTCAAAGAAATAGAAAAAGCAGTCATGAAATTCATCTAGAAAAATAAGCGGCTCAGGATAGCCAAAGCAGTACTTAGTGAGAAAAGTGAAGTAGGAGACATCACAATACCAGAACTTAAATTACAACTACCGAGCTGAGCTGCAGTTGTAGTTCAGTGATACAGTGCTTGCCTAGCATGTGTGAGGCACTGGTTTTGATCCTCAGCTCCACATAAAAACAAATAAAATGAATAAATAAATAAATAAAATTTAGTTGTCCATCTACAACTAAAATTTTTTTTAAATATTATATTACAGAGCTATAGTAACAAAAATGGCATGGCATTGGTACCAGACATGAAGACCAATGGTATGGAATAGAAGACACAGAGACAACCCCACATAAATACAGTTATCTCATCCTAGAGAAGGTGTTGTACACATACACTGGAGAAAAAGGCTCTTCAAAAAATGATGCCAGGAAAACTGGAAATCCATATGTAGCAAAATGAAATTAGACCCCTATCTCTCACTCTGCACAAAACTCAAAAACTCAACTCAAAGTGGATGAAGGATCTAGGCATTAGACCAGAGACTCTGTGCCTACTAGAAGAAAAAGTAGGGCCAAATCTCCATCATGTCAGCTAAGAACTGACTTCATCAACAAGACTTCTAAAGCGCAAGAAGTAAAATCAAGAATCAATCAATGGGACGGTATCAAACTAAAATGCTTCTTCATAGCAAAAGAAACAATCGAGAATATGAAGAGAAAGTATAAAAAATGGGAAAATAGGGGCTGGGGTTATGGCATAGTGGTAGCATGCTTGCCTAGTATGCGTGAGGCACTGGGTTTGATCCTCAGCACCACATAAAAATAAAGATATTCTGTCCACCTACAACCAAAAAAAAAAAGAATGGGAAAATATCTTTGCCATCTGCACCTCAAACAGAGCATTAATCTCCAGGATAAAGGACTCAAAAAAACGTAAACATCCAGACAGTATTAAAGAAAGGAAAATAAGTAACTATGAGAATATATAAGAACTATGGGACAACATTAAAGGGCCAACTTAAGAGTCATTGGAATTGAAGAGAGTTATGATTCAGGCTAATGGAATGAATAACCACATCCAGGAAATAATAACAGAAAATTTTCCAAATCTTAAAAATGAGATGGACGTCCAGATACAGGAATCATTCAGAACCCCCAAATAAACAAGATCAAAAAATAACCTTTCTGCTGGGCACAGTGGCACATGCCTGTAATCCTAGCACTTTGGGAGGCTGAGACTGGAGAATTGTGAGTTCAAAGCCAGGCTCAGCAATGGCAAGGTGCTAAGCAACTCAGTGAGACCCTGTCTTTACATAAAACACAAAATAGGGCTGGGGATGTGACTCAGTGGTTGAGCATCCCTGAGTTCAATCCCCAATACCAAAAAAAAAAAAAAAAAAAAAATTTTCTGTGACAGATTATATAATATGCCTAACATACAGAACAAGGATAGAATTTTAAAACCCTCAAGAGAAAAATTTCAGGTCACATTTAAAGGCAAGCCAATCAGAATTACAGCTGATTTCACAGCACAAACTCTAAAATCAAGGAAGGCTTGGAATGATGTGTTCCAGAACCTGAAAGAAAATTAACGTCAACCAAGAGTACTATATCCAGTAAAGCAATCCTGCAGAATTGAAAAAACTAATACCTTCCAAGGTAAGCAAAAACAAAGAATTTGTGATTACTAAGTCAGCACTACAGAAAATATTTAAAGAAATACTTCACACACAAGAACAAACTCTAGAGGCTCACAAATGAATATCATTTGAAGAAGAGCTAAGCAAATGAGAAACAGGACCAAATTAATCGTTAGAAATAAATCAAGGGTCTGGGGTTGTGGCTCAGTGGTAGAGTGCTTGCCTCATGTGCATGAGGCATTGGGTTTGATCCTCAGCGCTACATAAAAATAAATAAATAAAATAAAGATTTTTAAAAAAACACTGGTCTCTTCCTTTACAAAAAAAAGAAAGATGGGGCTGGGATTGTGGCTCAGCGGTACAGTGCTTGCCTCACATGTGTGAGACGCTGGGTTCAATCCTCAGCACCACGTAAAAAATACATAAAAAACAAAGATATTTTTAAAAATTTTAAAAAAAGAAAGAAATCAAAATGGCAGGAATGAATAAAAATCTCTATATAACAACATTGAATGTAAATGTTCTCAACTCTCCAATTAAAAGACATAGGCTGGCAGAATGGATTAAAAAAACATGACCACATGATATACTGTTTGTAAGAGTTTCACTTTACAGGCAAAGAAAGCCAAATATTGAAATTGAAAGTATGAATATTTTTATACCATGCAAATAGAGCCTGTAAATAAGCAATAGTAGTTACTCATTGTTGACAAAGCAAATTTCAAGCCAATATTAATCAGAATAGACAAAGGAGGTTACTTCATGCTGGAAAAGAGAACAAATGCACAAGAAGACATAAGGATAGTAAATATTTATGCCCCAAACACTGGTGTACCTAATTATAATTATATCTAATTCCTTCTCCTTCAATTCTGCAGAATAGCTTTGCTGTATATAGCGATCTTTTTTTTAAATATTTTTTTAGTTGTAGATGGACACTATATCTTTATTGATTTTTTTTATGTGGTGCTGAGGATCAAACCCAGTGCCTCACGCATGCTAGGCAAGCGCTCTACCACTGAGCTACAGCCCCAGCCCCTGTATATAGCAATCTTGATCACTACTTGAATCAAAGGTTTAGACAGACGTTTGTACAATAATATTGGTTGATTTCAACAATCTCTCTCAGCAGTATATATATCATCCAGATATAAACTCAATAAAGACTCTACAGAACTAAAAAATATCATCAACCAAATGGACTAACAGACATCTATAGAATATTTCATCAACAAATAGCTGAATATACTTTTTTCTCAGTTGCTCATGGAACTATATCCAAAACAGACCATATTTTAGGTCACAAAGCAGCAGCTCTTATCAAATAAAAAAATTATATAATTCCTTGCATCTTATTAGATCATAAGGGAATAAAATTATAAGTCAGCACCAAAAAATCCTACCAAAATTATATAAACACATGGAGACTGAAAAATGTATTTTTGAATGATGAATGGGTGAAAGAATAAATTGGGAGAAATTTTAAAATTCTTAGAATCAAACAAGTATAGTGAAACAACATACCAGAACATCTGGGACACTATTAAAATGGTTTTAAGGGGTTGGGGTTATGGCGCAGTGGTAGCGTGCTCACCTAGCACGCGGGAGGCACTGGGTTCGATCCTCAGCACCACATAAAAATAAAATAAAGCTATTGTGTCCACCTACAACTAAAAAATAAAATATTAAAAAAAATGGTTTTAAGAAGAAAATGTATACATATGGGTGCCTATATAAGAGAAATCAGAAAGATCCAAAATAAATAACCTAATGATGCATGTCAAGGTCCTTGAAAATAGAACAAACCAATTCCCAAACCCATAGAAGAAAGGAAATAATTAAGATCAGAGATGAAATAAATGAAATGGAGAATAAAAAAAAACACAAAGGATCAATGAAACTGAGTTGGTTCTTTGAAAAGATAAGACAAAATAAATAAGACTTTAACCAAACTAACCAAAAGAAAAAAGAAACAAACTAAATTAATAAAATTAGGGATGAAAAGGGTAAAATCACCAAAGACATCACAGAAATCCAGAAGATCATTAAGGGCTATTTTGAAAACATATACTCCAATAAATTAGAAAACAGAAAAAATGAATACATTTCTAGAAACATATGACCTGCCAAAATTGAATCAAGAGGACATAGAAGACCTAAACAGACCAATACATAGCAAAGATATAAAAGCAGTAATAAAATGCCTTCCAACAAAGAAAATCCCAGGTCCACATGGATTCTTAGCTGAATTCTAGCAGATCCTTAAATAAGAACTAATGTCAATACTCTTCAAATTATCACATGAAATAGAAAGGGATGGAACACTTCCAAATTTGTTCTATGAAGTCAGTGTCACACTTGTACAAAACTAAAGGACACACCAAGTAACAAAACTGTATCAATATCCCTGATACACTTAGATGAAAAAAAATCCTTAATAAAATATTAGCAAATCATATGCAATAACATATTCAGAAGATTGTGCATCATGACCATGTTGCCATCATGATGTGGAGGTAGTTTCCTTCTATCTCTAGTTTCTTCAGTGTTTTTTATCATGAATGGGTGCTAAATTTTGTAAAAAGCATTTATCGAAATGACTCAGTAATTTTTGTCCTTAATTCTATTTATGTGGTGAATTACATTGATTTATGTGTATGTTAACCATTGGCGCATCTGTGTGATAAAGGCAATGTACAAAAATATCAATAGCAGTCCTATACACCAATAATGAATCTGCTGAGAAAGAATCAGGAAAAGAATCCCATTCACAATTGCCTCAAAAAAACCCCACAAACAAACAAACAAAACAACACCTAGGAATAGATCTAACCAAAGAAGTGAAAGACCTCTACAATTTGAAACAATAAAAATTATAGAACACTGAAGGAAGAAATTGAAGAAGACACAAGATGGAGAGACCTCCCATGTTCATGGACAGGCAGAATATTGTTAAAACTGTCATACTACCAAAAGCAATCTACAGTCAATGCAATCCCCATTAAAATGACCTTCCCAACAGAACTTGAAAAAATAGTCCTAAAGTTCATTTGGAAGAATAAAATACCAAGAATAGTGTCATGGTTTGGATATGAGGTATCCCCTAAAAGCTCATGTGTAAGACAACGCAAGAAAGTTTAGAGGTAAAATGATGATTGGTTATGAGAGTTTTAGCCTAATCAGTGCATTAATCCGCTAATAGAGATTAACAGGGTGGTAACTATAAGCAGGTAGGGTGTGGCTGAAGGAGGGTGGGTCGTTGGGAGGTGTGCCTTTGGGGCATATATTTTGTGAGCCAGATATCTCTCTCTCTATGTATATATCTATAGATAGATAGATAGATATAGATATATACATATATAGATATAGATATAGATATATATGTATATACATATACATATACATACATACAGATATATAGATACAGATAGATAGATAGACAGACAGATAGATCTCCCCTTTGGTGCCATGTCCTGAGCTGCTTTTCCTCCACCCTACTCTTACCATGATGTTCTGCTTCACCTCAGTCCCGGGGCAAAGAAGTGAGCTGTCTATGGATTGAGACCTCTGAAACCAAGAGCACCAGATAAACTTCTTCCTCTAAAATTGTTCTCATCATGTCTTTTCATCACAGCAGCAAAAAAAGCTAACTGAAACAAAAGCTAAAGCAATCTTAAGCCAAAAGAGCAATGCTGGAGGCACTATAATACCTGACTTCAAATAATAATACCTGACTACAGAGCTATAGTAATAAAAGCCACATGGCATTGCCATAAAAACAGACACATAGACCACCATACAGAACAGAAGACAGAAAGACAAACCACACATCTACAGTCATCTGATCTAATCCTTGACAAAGATGCCAAAAAATACTTTGGAGAAAAGACAGCCTTTAAACAAATGGTGCTAGGAAAACTGATTATCCATATGTAGAAGAATGAGACCAGGTACTTATCTCTCACCCTGCACAAAAGTAGATTGAAAATGGATCGAATACCTAAGAATTAGACCAAAAACTATGCAACTCCTAGAAGAAAACATAGGGTCAACACTTCAACATATAGGCATAGCAATGATTTTCTCAATAGGACCCCTAAAGCTCAGGAAATAATGCCAGGAGTTAATACTAGAATAGCATCAAATTAAAAAGCTGCTGCACAGCAAAGGAAACAATTAGGAACGTGAAGAGAGAACCCACAGAATGGGAGGAAATCTTCACCAGCTGCTCTTCCTCCTTTACAGAGGATTAATATCCAGAATGTATAAAGAACTCAAAAAACTTAAGAGAAAAAAACAAATAACCCAATCCCAATGAAAGGGAAAAGTGAATAAACAGACACTTCTTAAAAGAAGAAATACATGGGCTGGGGCTGGGGCTCAGTGGTAGAGCGCTTGCCTCGCATGTGTGAGGCACTGGGTTCGATCCTCAGCACCACATAAAATAAATAAATAAAGATATGTGTCCACCTACAACTAAAAAAATATTTTAAAAAAAGAAGAAATACAAATGGCCAACATATACTTGAAAAAATGTTCAACATCATTAGCAACTAGGGAAATGTAAACCAAAACTGCACTGAGATTTCATCTTCCTCCAGTCAAAATGGCAATCATCAATAAATGCTGGACAGATGGGCTGGGGTTGTAGCTCAGTAACAGAGCACTTGTGTGAGGCATGTGTGGGGCACACAGTTCAATCCCAAGCACCACATAAAAATAAATAAATAAAACAAAGATATCGTGCCCATCTGCAACTCAAAAAATATTTAAAATAAAATAAATGCTGGGCAGAACGTGGAGACAAAGGAACACTTTTACACTGTGGATGGGATTGTAAATTATTACGACCACTATGGAAATCAGTGTGGAGGTTCCTCAAAAACTAGGAATGAAACTGCTATATGACCCAGTTATACCATTCCTTGGCATTTATCCTAAAGAATTAAAGTCAGCACATGATAGTAACATGTTTATACCTATGTTTATAGCAGCACAATTCACAATAGCCAAACTATGGAACCAGCCTAGATGTCTTTCAATGGAAGAATGGACAAAGAAAATGTGATACATACACACAATGGAGTTTTATTTAGCCATAAAGAAAAATGAAAGTATGTCATTTGCAAGAAAGTGAATGGAACTTAAGAACATTGTCAAGCAAAATAAGCCAAACTCAGGATAAGGGCCTTATGTTGTCTCCCATAAGTGAAGGCTTGAGAAGAAAAGGAAAAAGAAAGGTGGGAGTAGGTCTCGTGAAAATCAAAGAGGTTAGTAGAGGAAATACACCATGGGGAGGAAGGGACAGGAAAGAGGAATTACTGGCAAATGATATCAGCCCAATATTATTTATATGTACAGAATATGTAGCAACAAATCTCACCATTATAAATGTACAATTATAATGCACCAATAAAAACATGAACAATAAAAAATAAAAAGCTAACAAAAAATAGTTCTTACCTTATAGGACTTGTCCTCAGGAATTACATGAGCTAATTTATGTAAAGCACTTAGAATGACACCTGAATAAATAATTATCCAAGCCCAGGCTCTTCTATATGGCAGGTTGTTTTGTTTTGTTTTGTTTCTGGGTTTTTTGTTTGTTTGTTTTATTTTTTTGTCTTTTCTTTTCTGAGGCTGGGGATTGAACCCAGGGTTTCATGAATGTATATGGCTGTTTTTGCCCCTAAGCATAGGAGTCCTCTGGCATCTGAAAAGCTGTGAGAAGTAACAGGCTCTCCTTGTAAAAGGACTTCCCATCCCTCATCCCCTATACCAATGCCATTTAAAGAGAAGCTTTAGGTCTTCTGGAAAATTGAGTAGATCATACAAAGTTCCCACCTACTCTCTGTGTTGAGCATTCCATGCATTTTGACAAATGTTTGATTTGTATCCACTGTTACAGTATCATGAAACAGTTTCACTGCCCTAAAGAAAAACCAAAACCAAAATTTGTGTTTCACCTCCCTGCCCAACCATAGTTTGGCCTTTTCCACAGTGTCAGAGGGTTGGAATCACAGAATAGGTAGCTTTTTCAGGTTGGCTTCTTTCACTTAGCAATATGCATTAAGGTTCTGCTGTGTGTTTTCATGGCTTATGGCTCATTTCTTTGCAGGGCTGAATAATATCTCCTTATATGGATATACCACTGTTTATCCACTCAACTATTAAAGGACTTCTTTGTTGATTCCAAGTTTGGGCAATTATGAGTAAAGCTTCTTTAAATATTTGAGTGCATATTTTTATGTGGACATAGATTTCCAACTCATCTGGAAAAATGCCAAGGAGCATGATTGCTGGAACATATGGTAAGAGTATGTATAGTTTTATAAGAAGCTGCCAGAAGACTCAGATCTGTCATTTTTGTTATTTGTTTTCTATTTGTTATAGCTTTTTTGTTCCTTTTTTCCTTCATTACTGTCTTTTATGCTCAACTGGTTTTTTTTTTCTTTTTGTAGTGAAATGTTTGAATTCCTTTCTCATTTTTTTTTGTGTACATTTTACATATATTTTCCTTGTGGTTACTAGGGGATTTACATGAACATCCTAAACTTATAACACTCTGATTTGAATTTATACCACTCAGTTCCAATGACCTACAAAAACTCTGAGGCCCCTTTAGCTCCATCTCTATACCTTTTGGTTGTTGTTCTCACAAAATCACATCTTTATACATTGCCACCAAAATAAAAACTAATCCTTCTTTTAAATGCATTGGTATTTTAAATCTTGTAGAAAACAAAAAGCGGAGCTATAACACCATTGTTACAGTAATGCTAAGTTTTATCATTGCCTGTATATTTGCCTTGAGATCTTTATTTCTTCATATGACATCAAGTTGCTGTTGTCTAGTGTCTTTTCATTTTACCCTGCAGGACTCCTTCAAGCATTTTTTCTCCTCCCTTCCTCCTCTTCTCCCTCTTCTTTATCCCTTGGCCATTTCTTTCTTTCTTTCTTTCTTTCTTTCTTTTTTTTTTTTGGTACTGGAGATTGAACTGAGGGGCACTTGACCACTGAGCCATATCCCCATCCCTATTTTGTGTTTTATGTAGAGACAGAATCTCACTGAGTTGCTTAGTGCCTTGCTGTTGCTGAGGCTGGCTTCAGCCTCCCAAAGTGCTGGGATTACAGGCGTGCCCCACCATGCCCGGCTTTCTTGGCCATTTCTTGAAGGGGAGATTTCTCTCAGCTTTTGTTTATCTGAAAATATCTTACTTTTCTCTTTTTTTTTTTTTTTTTTTTGTGGAATTGAACTCAGGGACTTGTGCATGCGAGGCAAGCACTCTACCAACTGAGCTATATCCCCAGCCCTTAAAGAAAGTTTTGCTGGATATAGGATTCTTGGTTGACAATTTTTTTTTCAGCACATTAAATATGAAGGTCCACTGCCTCTGGCCTCCAAGCTTCTGATCAATAATCTCCTGATAATTTTATTGAAGAGACTTTGTATGAGTCATTTTGTCTTGATATTTTCAAGACTTCTTGTTTTTGACTTTCAAAAGTTTGATAATAATGTGTCCTAGTGTGGTTCTTTTTGAGTTCATCTTACTTGGACTTCTTTAAGCTGCCTGGATGTTTATATTAATGACTTTTATTACATTAGGGACGTTTTAAGTCATTATCTCTGCCCTTTCTCTCCTTTCTCTGTGACCCTTACAATGCATGTTGGTCCATTTTATGGTGTCCCATGAGCCCCTGCATCTTTGTTCCCATTTCTTCAATTTTTTAAAAATTTTTGTTTCTCAGATTCAATACTTTCCATTGTCCTATCTTCAAGTTCACTGACTCTTTCCTTTGTCTGCTCAAATCTGCCTTTGAAACACTCTAGTAAATTTTTCATTTCAGTTATTGTGCTTTCCAGCTCCAAGTTTTTTAAGAAGATTTTTTAAACCTTTATTTTATTTATTTGTGTATTTTGTAAGTGGTGCTGAGGATCAAACCCAGTGCCTCATGCGTGTGAGGCAAGTGCTTTACGACTGAGCCACAACCCCAGCCCTCCAAGTTTCTTTTTTTTTTTTAAATATTTTTTTTAGTTGTAGATGGACACAATGTCTTTATTTTATTGCTTTGTACGTGGTGCTGAGGATCGAACCCAGGGCCTCACGCATGCGAGGCAAGCGCTCTACCGCTGAGCCACAATCCCAGCCCCCCCTCCAAGTTTCTTTATGGTTTGTTTTCTTTATT
>CM053403.1:6117910-6139225 GCA_028644305.1 Xerus rutilus
TACCTGACTTTTTCTTTTTAATTGAACCCAGGGGCACTTTACCACTGAGCCATATCCCAGCCCTCTTATTTATTTTGAGACAGGGTCTCACTAAATTGCTCAGGCTGGCCTTGGAATTGCAATCCTCTTGCCTCAGCCCCCCTAGTTGCTCTGATTACAGGTGTGCACCATTGCACCCAGCCTTACTTTTTAAACTTATTTTATTTTGAAGTTCGTTTCCTATCAGTACGTTGTCACCTGCTGTATTCTCTTCAATGGTCCTCCAGTATTCCAATCAGAGAGATTTAGATTGTTTTGGATTATCATTTCATAAGGTGTCTACTTTGGCTGGAACTCGGAGAACAGAGGGAAGCCAGACTGGAGCCAGGGCACCAATGGCAATGAACCCTGGATTTGAGGAAAGATTATAAGTGAGGAGATGAGGATTGATGGTTACAAGGAGAGGAGAGAGCTCTGGGAGTCAGTAAGAAGCTGAGCGGTCAGATTAATCACTTACTGAATGTTGGAGTGAAAATCAGGACAGAGAATCAGCAGAAGACACAGGCAGGCAATGCACAAAGGAGGACTATAATGACCGAAGAGTATCTACAACCAAGTATGGGCCCCTTAGTAATCAAGGAGGTTCAAATTAACACCATGAGATAGATGTCACACTCAAATGAGATTATGTCTAACTAAAAAGTTTCTTCATAACAAAGGAAATGATAAAAAATGAAAATGTAGCCGGGCACGGTGGCGCAAGCCTGTAATCCCAGCACTTAGGGAGGCTGAGACAGGAGAATCGCGAGTTCAAAGCCAGCCTCAGCAACAGCGAGGTGCTAATAAGCAACTCATGAGACCCTGTCTCTACATAAAACACAAAATAGGGCTGGGGATGTGGCTCAGTGGTCAAGTGCCCCTGAAAAAAAAAATGTAACATAAGAACGGGAAAAATATTTGTAAAACATATATCTGAGAAGAGGTTAATGTCCAAAATACATACGGAGTTTGTACTTATAGAAGACAGACAGACATGAGTAGTGGGAACCTGAGGAAAAGGAAATAGTTCTATATCGGGCCCACTGTACTGACCCCCACGTGCCTTCACTTTTTTTTTTTTTTTTGGTACTGAGGATTGAACTCAGGGGCACTCGACCACTGAGCCACATCCCCAGCCCTATTTTGTGTTTTTATTTAGAGACAGGGCCTCACTGAGTTGCTTAGCGCCTCGCCGTAGCTGAGGCTGGCTTTGAACTCGTGATTCTCCTGTCTCAGCCTCCCAAAGTGCTAGGATAACAGGCGTGAGCCACCGGGCCCGGCTACATGCTTTCACTTTTAAAAGGCAATTTACCTGAAGTCCTGCCTGGCTTAAATCTATAGAATATGTTACATTCCGCAGCAAACTACCTGTTATCTGCATGAGAAATGCAGGTCCCAAAATGTTAATAAGAACAATACAAGTTACTCTGAAGGGGAAGACTTTTGTGACCCCTACACAGACCAGATCCCAGAACTCAGAGAGATAAGGATAATTCCCCTTAGCCATAAAATTTGTAAGAACAGGTTCCAATTATAAAGGGTCAATGTGTGCCAAAGTGACCTAGAGTTGTCATGGCAATGAGGACTTGAAAGTCTAATGTTATCCTGCTGTCAATCAAAAGTCAAGAGATGGACCTGGGAGGGACTCTGGAAACTCTCAGGGATCCCAATAAAACTAAAGGGCAGGAGAGGAGCCCCACCCCTCTCCTCTCTGAGAGGACCTACTCTCTCCCTTTTCCCTTTCCTGTCCCTTCTAATAAACTCATGACTCTTACTCTGAGTGACATGCCTGAAATCTTTCTGGCCTGATCACAAGAATCAGGGTTTGGAGGTAGGGGTCTCCACATTACCTCAGTTTTTCAGAATGCCCCAGCCCTGTAACAATACAACTCAATACAAAAAATACAATAACCCAATTCAAAGTTTTGCAAAAGACCTAAATAGACACTTTCAAAAGAAGAAATTCAGAATGTCAACAACCATGTGAAAAGGTGCTCATCATCTCTAATCATCAGGTAAATGCAAATCAAAACCATATTGAAACAGGATTTCACAACTTATTATCATAGACAATAATAAGCATTGGCAAGGATGTAGAGAAATGGTACCTTGTACAATGTTGGTGGAAACATGAATTAGTAGAGCAATTATGGAAAACAATAGAGGGATTTAAAAAAATAAAAATAGGCTGGGCACAGTGGTGTATCCCTGTAATCACAGCAACTCAGGAGGCTGACGCTGGAGAATCACAAGTTTGAGACCAGCCTCAGCAACTTACAAGGCCCTGTCTCAAAATAAAAAATAAAAAGGACTGGGGATGTAGATCAGTTGGGAAGCACCCCTGGGTTCCATCCCTAGGACCATAAAAAAAAATTGAAAATAGAACTATAGTATGATTCAGCAATCTCACTTCTGGGTTACATATCCCAAAGGAACTGAAAAAAGGATCATAAAAAGATACTTCCGCTCCCATGTTCATGGCAGCATCTTGCATAAAAACCAAGATATGGAAGCAATCTAAATGTCCTTTGATGAATGGATAAACACACACACACGCACGCACACACACAGGAACATTACTCAGTTTTTTAAAATATTTTTTTAGTTGTGGATGGACACAATAATCTTTATTTATTTATTTTTATGTGGTGCTGAGGATCGAACCCCATGCCTCACGCATGCAAGGCAAGCGCTCTACCACTGAGCTACAATCCCAGCCCCATTACTCAGTTTTTTAAAAAAGAAAATCCTGCTATTTGTGACAGCATAGATGGAACTGGAAGACATTATGCTAAATGAAATCAGAAAGACAGAGAGAGAAATACTGCACAATCTCATTTGCATAAGGAATCTTCAGTAGATGCACTCAAGGAGCAGGGAGTAAAATGGTGCTGTCAGGGGCTAGAGGGAAGAAGAAAGGGGTGATACTGATCAAAGAATATAAAAGTGGTAACTAATATAGAGGTGATGAATGTTAATTAGTAGGAATGGGATGGTCATTTCCAAATGTATATCAAAGCATCAAATTATATGCCTTAAAAATGTAATTTTATATGTAAAAAAAGTTAAATTGGCACAAAATAATTTAAAAGACAGCCGGACACACTGGCACACACCTGTAATCCAGTGGCTTGGGAGGCTGAGGCAGGAGGATCGCAAGTTCAAAGCCAACCTCAGCAAAAGCAAGGCACTAAGCAACTCAGTGAGACCGTCTCTAAATAAAATACAAAACAGGACTGGGGATATGGCTCAGTGGCCGAGTGCCCCTGAGTTCAATCCCCGGTACCAAAAAAATAAAATAAAATAAAGCAATTCGCCAACTGTATTCTATATAAATAACTACTTATTACTACTCAATTCAATTAATACTCTGTTTTAATACATATAATAAAGTCTAATTATTAAAAATGACACAAGGTTTTTATATTGGCTACTAAATACACATGTACACTAATTAAACTGCCCACATCTATAGATCCTTTCCCTTAGAAAGAATCCCTTCTTCATGATCCACTTCAGGACTTTTCAAAAGTGACTTTATCCTCCAGCAGTGCATGGTTGAGGCTGAGCCACCATCTCTAGTCTCCAGAAGCTGCTCAAAGGAAAGGCTGGGACAGATTCCACACGTTACTCCCTACCTGGTGACTAGGTAACCTGTGCAGCAGAATATTTTTTTAAATATTAGTTTTGGATTTTGTCTCTGTACTTTACACATAATCATACATACAAGATTTTGCTTTTTCACATTTTTTATTGGTGCATTATAGTGGTACATAATGATGGGATTTGTTGTTACATTATTCATACATGCACACAATATAGCAAAATTATGTGGCCAATATCACTCCCAACACATCTCCCCTCCCTCCCTCCCTCCATCCCCTTGGTCCATTTCCTCTACTGATCTCTCTTTGATTTTCATGAGGTCAGACACCACTTTTCTTATCCATTTTCCTCTCTAGCTTCCGCATATGAGAGGAAACATAACATCCTTGACCACCTGAGTTTGAATTATTTCACTCAAAATGATGGTCTCTAGTTCTATCCATTTCCTGAAAATGACATAATTTCATTTTTCTTTAAGGCTGAAGAAAACTCCGTTGTGTATACATACTACATTTTCTTTATCCATTCATCCATTGACGGACACCTAGGCTGATTCCATAATTGGGCTATTGTGAATTGTGCTGCTATAAACAGGGGTATGCATATATCACTCTAGTAAGATGATTTTGATTCTTCAGGGTAAATACCAGGGAGTTGTATAGCTGGGTCATATAATGGTTCCATGCTTAGTCTTTTGAGGAGCCTCCATACTGATTTTCATAGCAGTTGTACTAATTTACAGTGCTATCAATAGTGTAAAAGTGTTTCTACTTTTTCACATTCTCTACATCATTTATTATTGTTTGTATTCTTGATGACTGCCATTTTAACTGGAGGAAGATGAAATCTCAGGGTAGTTTTGATTCACATTTTCCCTAATTGCTAATGATGTGGAACTTTTATACATACACACACACATATACACACACACGTGTGTGTATGTATATATGTGTGTGTGTGTGTGTGTGTATATATATATATATATATATATATATGTTGGCCATTTGTATTTCTTCATTTGAAAAGTGTCTATTTAATTCACTTGCCCATTTATTGTGTTATTTGGTTCTTTGATGTAAAAAGTTTTTTGAAGCCAGGCGCGGTGGCTCAAGCCTGTAATCCCAGCACTTAGGGAGGCTGAGACAGGAGAATCGCGAGTTCAAAGCCAGCCTCAGCAATGGCGAGGCGCTAAGCAACTCAGTGAGACCCTGTCTCTACATAAAACACAAAATAGGGCTAGGGATGTGGCTCAGTGGTCGAGTGTCCCTGAGTTCAATCTCCAGCACCAAAAAAAAAAAAAGTTTTTTGAGCTCTTTATCTATTCTGGATATTAATCCTCTATCAGAAGAGTAGCTAGCAGGGCTGGGATTGTAGCTCAGTGGTAGAGCACTTGCCTCGCATGTGTGAGGCACTGGGTTTGATCCTCAGCACCACATAAAAACAAATAAAGATATTGTGTGTCCATCTACAACTAAAAAAATTTTTTTTAAATTAAAAGAAAAAAGAAGAGTAGCTAGCAAAGATTTCCTCCCACTCTGTGGGTTCTCTCTTCTCATTTCTAATTGTTTCCTTTGCTGTGAAGCAGCTTTTTAATTTGATACCATCTCATTTATTAACTCTTGGCATTATTTCCTGAGCTTTAGGGGTCCTAATGAGAAAGTCACTGCTTCTGCCTAAAAGCTGGAGTATTGACCCTATGTTTTCTTCTAGGAATTGCATAGTTTCTGGTCTAATTCTGAAGCCTTTGATCCATTTTGTATTGATTTTTGTGCAGGATGAGAGATAAGGGTCTAGTTTCATTCTTCTACATATGGATAACCAGTTGTCCCAGCACTATTTGTTTAAAAGGCTGTCTCTTCTTCAATATAGGTGTCTTTTGGCACCTTTGTCAAGGATCAGATGACTGTATGTTATGGTTTAGACGTGATGTCCCCAAAAGCTCACATGTAAGACAATGCAATAGGGTTCAGAGGAAAAATGACTGGGTTTTAAGAGTTTTAACCCAATCTACGAGTTAATCCCCTGGTAGGGATATTAACTGAGTGGTAATTGAAGTTGTAGGGTGTTGGGGCATGGCTTTGGGTATATATTCGTATCTGGCAAGTGGAGAACTCTTTCTCTGTTCTCTGATCAGGATGTGAGCTGATTCCCTCTGAAATACTCTTCCACCATGATGTTCAGCCTCACCTGGAGTGCTTGGGGAATGGAGCTCGCTTTATATGGACTGAGACCTCTGAAACTGAGAGCCCTCAAATAAACTTTTGCTCCCCTAAAATTGTTCTGTTCAGATCCTTTAGTCACAGAGGCAAAAAAGCTAAAACACTGTATCTGCGTGGATTTGTCTCTGTGTCTTCCAGTCTGTACGACTGATCTATGTGTCTGTTTTTATGCCACTGCCATGCAGTTTTTGTTTCTATAGCTCTACAGTATAATTTGAAGTCAGGTATTGTGATGCTTCCAGCATTGTTTTGTTGTTGTTGTTGTTGTTTTCTTTGTTGTTGTTGTTTTGGCTTAAAAATGGCTTTGGCTATTCTGGGCCTTTTATTCTTCTAAATGAATTATTTTAAGACTGCTTTTTTTCTAGTTCTGTGAGGAATACCATTGGTATTTTGATGAGGATTGCATTGAATCCATAGATTGCTTTTGGTAGCCTGGTCATTTTCATGATATTAATTCCACCCATCCATGAACATGGGCGGTCTTTCCATCTTCTCAGGTCCTCTTCAATTGCTTTCTTTGATGTTCTACAGTTTTCACTGTAGAGGTATTTCACCTCCTTGGTTAGATTTATTCCTAGATTTTTAAATTTTTTTTTTTTTTTGGTTTTGAGGCTATTATGAATGGAATTGTTTTTGATTTCTTTCTCAGAAGATTTACTATTGGTATACAGGAATGCTATTGATTTTTATATGTTGATTCGGTAACATGCTACTTTGCCAAACTTGTTTATTAGTTCTAGTAGTCTTCTGGTGGAGGTTTTTTTTTTTTTTAAATCTTCTAGGTACAGGATCTTATCATCTGCAAGCAGTAGTTGCTCTGGCTAGACTTTCTAGCACTGTATTAAACAGGAGTGGTGAGAGTGGACATCCTTGTCTTGTCTCAGATTTTAAAGGAAATGCTTTCAGTTTTTCCCCCATTTACTATGAGGTTGGCTTTGGGTTTTTATATAGCCTTTACAATGTTGTAGTAAGTTACTTCTATCCCTAGTTTCTTCAGTGTTTTTATCATAAATAGGTGCTGAATTTTGTCAAAGGCCTTCTCTGCATCTACTAAGATGACTGAATGATTTCAGTCCTTAATTCTATTAATATGATAAATTATTTTTTATTTGCATATATTAAATCATGCTTGCATCTCTGAAATAAAACCAACTTGGTCATGGTGTACAATCTTCTTAATATGCCGTCAAACACAATCCGCTAACATTTTATTAAGTATTTTTGCATCTAAGTTCAGAATGGTCTACTCCATTAGACTTTTACCTGAATATTTTGTTTGATTTATTATGTCTTTCATTTGAAAGATTTGTTTAATTCTTTTTCAACATTTCTATTTCCTTATTGAATTTCTCATTCATATTCTGTACTGACTTCCTTAATTCATCCTATTGTTTTTCTGTGTTCTGATCATTTTTACAATGATTCTTTTTGAATTCTTTATCTAATGGGTCATCTACTATCTTTGGGGTCAGTGGCTGGCGAATTAAGAACTTAGGGGTGTTGTGTTACCTTGTATTTTCATAT
Organism: Xerus rutilus; assembly: GCA_028644305.1. Lineage (NCBI taxonomy): Eukaryota > Metazoa > Chordata > Mammalia > Rodentia > Sciuridae > Xerus > Xerus rutilus. Next base: position 6,125,278 of record CM053403.1, read on the forward strand.
TTCTTGTATTCCTATGTTTGGTTTTAAGCATCTGTTGGAAGGGATTTCTCTTCTGCTTTTATGGGTGGGCCTTTTTAGACCACAGTCTTTACTTGCTAGAATGTCCCAGAGTGGTTTAGATTGAGACCCCCTCATAGTTATGGTTAATTCTCTGGGGTTTTTTTTTTTTTTTTTTTTTTGGTACCAGGGATTGAACTCAGGGGCATTTGACCACTGAGCCACATCCCCAGCCCTATTTTGTGTTTTATGTAGAGACAGGGTCTCACTGAGTTGCTTAGCGCCTCGCCGTTGCTGAGGCTGGCTTTGAACTCGCGATTCTCCTGTCTCAGCCTCCCTAAGTGCTGGGATTACAGGCTTGCACCACTGCGCCTGGCTTAATTCTCTGTTTATGCTCTAGCAGTCGATGTTCACATGTGGGAATCGGGGGCCCACCTCTATCCATTTCTTCTTGGAGTCTATCCTTTGTATTAAAATGTGGCTGAAGATTGAGTGTCATTAATTTATGCATGGAGCAAGGTATGCTGTCTTTAGATTGAGTTTAGTTTACAAGCAGATTCTCTACCCTATAAATTTAGTGGCCCTGTACATTCCCAGCATCTCAGAGAAGAGGGTATAATGAACAATAGCAACAACTGATACAAACTATATACAGCATTAAATACCCAGTTCCTACTATGACATCTACAACACTAATTGCCACAAAAAAACCCAGGAATGGTGGGTCAGCAATTGTCAACAGTTAAAACAATAACCATAAGTTAGAGCTGGTTTTAAAGCAAATAGCAGGTGTCAACTATGTCATCCACAGTAGTAGTGATTGCATCAGCATTAATGGTGGGGGCAGGAGCTATATAGACCAATTAGTTCTAAAAAATGGTGAGAATACAGTTAATTAAGAGAAAAGAAAATGTGCTAGGAAGGTAGAAAAGGGTTCACAACTTCAAAAAGTGAACAGACAATGCAGGAGAGATGCAGCAGGTGATGGCTATGAAGAAGGAGCAGAAAACACAGGAGAATCAAAGGAAGAGAGGAGAAAGAACAAGAGGAAGAGAAGCAAGAGAAATAAACAAACAAAAACAAAACCGAACCAAATCAAAAAATCCTAACCCTCAAAAGACAAGGAAAATAACTGCATCAAAATACTAAAAATATGAAAAAAGAAACAAATATATATTATGTCCCTGAACCAATCAGCACAGCAAGAACACACACACACACCGGGGCTGGGATTGTAGCTCAGCGGTAGAGCGCTTGCCTTGCATGCATAAGGCCCTGGGTTCGATCCTCAGCACCACATACAAAGCAATAAAATAAAGACATTGTGTCCATCTACAACTAAAAAATATTAAAAAAAAAAAAAAAAAAAGAACACACACACCCACATACATGGATAAACATACAGAAAAGAAATAAAAAAGAAAAAGGTTCTTAATGAAAAATGAAGGAACTGTATTGGGACAGTCAGAACAGTCAACCAGAATGGCTGGTCATTGTCTATGCCCAACTGTCTCTTTCTGCATCTCTTGAGCAGTGAGTGTACCAAGAAAGAGACAGCAAAGGCTTGGGGTTGTTAGCTTCCTTTCTCTTTTTGTGTTGTTTTCTGAGCTGCTGGTTGGAAGCAGGCTGAAATAACTCTCAACTTCCTTCTCACTAGTATGAGGTAGGATGGGATGGGAAGTACTATCAGCTGCAGTCTGATCCACACAGACCAGATCTGTCTCCCAGGACGGAGCTGCTGCAGAGTTCTATAAGGGGAGTTCTGGCAGGTGGGGCTTAGGTCTGATCAGGCCTCAGGGGCTTTTTTGGTGATATGACTGCTCTGAAAAGGTTAGATCAACACCTCCATACAGCCTGGCAGTTGCCAATCTCTGATGGGAGTCTGGAGTCTCCCAAGAATTCTACTCATGGGGCAGGGGAGCCAATCCTCCACTCCCTCTGCTGCCCACATATACAGCCTTTCCCAGGCTTACCCCCGAGTGTATTCAGCTGTTCACGTGAGCCGCCAGACTCAAAAGGAGAAGTGAGTTGAGCTCCCCTTCGCTTTTCTGACTTGAATTCCCCTGGGCATAATCTTCTCTGTGTGTTTCACTCTGTTCTGCTAGGTACACCCTAGGCCATACAGTAGGTGCCTGCGAGTCAGTATGGCAGTGTTTATGATGATCTTCCAGCTCCCAGAGCAGCTGCAGCATGGCCACCTCACGATGCCTCCCACCTCAGGATGGCTCCACCTCAGCTCCCCATGGCCAGCTGAGAAACACAGAGCACTTTTCAAACACCAGTGCACAGTGCAACTGGACCAGCTAAGTTCAGGTTACTTTTTTGATCTCAGTTTTTTCCATACCAAATTTGCTTCTGTGTGCTCCCTCCCTCTGGGCTGAATCAGCATTGCTACAGCTGCCGCTGCCATAACCAACTTAGCTGTTCTTTGTTCAATGCACCCAAATTTCTGGGTCTCTAAGATACTATGTCCAATATTAGATTTTAGTGAAATCCCTCTTTTACCCACCTTGCGGAGAAGCAGTACTGTTTCTGCTTGAATCCCGAGCCATGAAGCAACTAGGAAAGCATCTTTCCTCTAACACACCATCTTGAATCCTCCCATACAAGATTTTCAAGGCACTAGGCAAGGAAAATCGAGCCAAATGTGAAGAAAAGGGCTATTAACTTTTGTGGAAACTCAAATCCTGAGATTAATATTAGGACCAATGCTTAAGAAGCGGAAGGGATACAGACAGCATAGCTGGGAGAGGAAAATTTGGGAGGCAAGGGAAGGAACTGTGAATTTCTCAAGTAATAGGCATTGGGGTCCTGTTCTGCAGTCCTCAGGGGCAACATGGCGCATATGGGTGAATCTCCAAAGCCTAGGTTGAAGATTCTGTTACCCAAGATTCTGGGGTAATAAGGAAAATACCACACTCTCGGACTTGCTAGGACTGCCAGAACTGGACAGTGGCTATTTCAGAAGCAGTGTAAAGACTGGCAACGTCTTCTCAGCTACTTGGAACCACATAAAATCTGGATACCTTTGCATAATCTTGGAATTTGTGAGGAGCCCACCAACTAGGCAAATGATGGTAGGGGTCCTGGTAACAGAATTAAATTTAAGGAAAACAAAGACATGAAATCTTTCTTTCTTGCATCTATTCTTCTATGGATTGAAAAAAAATCACACCAGCTATATATTTCCCCTGATTCCTCATTGTTGAGCAAGGAAAGCTCTGGTATAGCAGGCTGGTGGACATGTACTTACCCATAGAAAGGGGTACTTGGGGGTTCATTTTTTGGGGGTCCACTACTGGGGCTAAAATGATTTCTTTCCATCTCTGTATTTCTCATACAAAATAAGGAGACAAAGTAGACGACAGAGCAGTTTCTGTATCACAGCTAGGGAAGAGACAGGAAGAAGAGTGGAATCCACAAGCATAAAAAGGTAGTACCTAAAATATCAGTGAGTGTCAGAAGGACCTAATATGAGTACTCTGAGATTACAGCAGGCCCAGCTAAAGTCTCACTTGGTTTATCCTAGACAGAACAAACAATCCCTTTGAATACACAAGACACAAAGTACTTCTCATAGGAAATACCTCTTATAGAAAGAATCTGACTCAGTCTTTTGGAAATAATTGTACCAGGCAATGACAGCTAACAGTAGGTATGCCACACAACATCATATGGAACCAAACTGTGGCTCTGCTTGCTCCCAAACAGCCACAGCTTTTAGTTATATTGGGGCAGCTTGGTGGACCAGGAACAGGCACCTTTAGCAGAGGAGAACACAATAGACTCCTACCCTCAGGAGACACAGGCCTGCTACACTTTCTAGATAATTGGACCTCTCCTCAAATCTACTGGAAGAGAGGAAGAGAAAAGTTGAGTTTTTACCTTTTTAGATTTCAAGTCCCTAAATGTTTGCAAAATATCAGTTATTTAGAGAACCATTATGGTGTAAAAGAAGCCACACCCACTGACCCTGTTCCCAACTCACCATCACATTCCAGCAGACACTGAAAAGCTGAACAAGGGGAACCTTATTTCTGCTCTAGTTCAACAAATCTCTCCTTTCTTCCTCTCTTGTCGCTTTTGCCCACATACAGTGGTTTGGAAGCAAGAAAAGAAACTCTTATAAGAAAAATGTATTATTATTTTCCTGCAAAACTTTGGAGAAAGAGTCAGATCTTGTGGCCTGTGTTCAATATGTAGCATGGTCTGGATTCCCTGTTTGGAGCTTTGAGAAAAGGGTGATAACTAGGTTTTCCCTTTTTACTTCTCTGCAGTCCAGTTGCCTAGGCAAAGTGGCAGTCTCTGTGCTACTGACCTTCCAGCCGCCTAGACCCATGACCGTGATAGTACTTTCAAAGAGGCAATACCAGCTACTTTCCACATTATCATATATCTTCTTTTTTTAAAATTTTTTTAGTTGTAGATGAACACAATGCCTTTATTTATTTTTATGTGGTGCTGAGGGTCGAACCCAGTGCCTCCCACATGAGAGATGAGCGCTCTACCACTGAGCCACAATCCCAGCCCATCATATATCTTTTTCAAGAAGGTCTCTCATTCTCTGTAAAATGGAAATGAAGTTCTTTTTCTCTGGAATGGGAGGAAGGTCTTTTAACTTCTCTCTACTGTTAGAAAGAGCTTTAAGGTTTAGCAGTTTCAGACAGCTGCAGGTCATTCTAACTCTAATGTCTCATCATTCCAGAAAGTGTTTCCTAAAGTTTTTTCACTAATAGTTTCTCTACACTATTTAGTGAATAACATATTCTAAGATCAAATAAGTTTGAAAAAATAAATTTTGAAAATCTGTCCTTCTTAGAGATTTATGGCATCCATTAGCATATTCAAGACTCTGAGAAGTTGTGAAGAAACCAGTTTCCCTCACATTTTCAAATAGATTTGACCCAGTAACCCCCTCTTCACATATCACCCACTAATATTTACCTGACTTCCTTGGAGAAAGTTGTTCTTCACAACATAGAAGAATCTGGTTTCCTAATTCTTACATGGAGAATCAATGACTCTAACCTGTTTTAAGGAAATCATTCAAAAAATTTAAAAGGCTGTATATAAAAAGAAGTTAATCATGAAGTTGTTTGTAATAGCAAAAGCCTGATAAAAACTCAAATATCTTAAATTAGGGGTTGAAAAAATACATTATGATACAACTATTTCAATAAATATTATGTAATCACAAGCAATATTTCTGAGACATTCTTTTTTTCTTTTGAAATTTTTTTTTTCTAGTTGTAGATGGACACAATGTCTTTATTTTATTGCTTTGTATGTGGTGCTGACGATTGAACCCAGGGCCTCATGCATGCGAGGCCAGCGCTCTACAATCCGAGCCCCGAGGCATTCTTAAATCTATGCAAATGTAAAGTAATTTCAGGTGAAAGGCTGTACATATAGCACAGCTTCAACTACACACAAAATATGCACAGAAAAATATTGATTTAAATGTTTTGTGAGGTCGGTAGTATTATGGACTTAGAGTTCTTGAAACACTTCTGCATCTAAAAAAACACTTGGTGTAATATTTTTTTAAATATTTATTTTAAATATTTATTTTTTAGTTGTAAGTAGACAGAATATCTTTATTTTATTTTTACGTGGTGCTGAAGATCGAACCCAGTGCCTTACACGTGCTAGGCAAGCGCTCTACCACTGAGCCACAGCCCCAGACCCTTGGTATATTTTTAAAGCCTCATAGTTGATGAGCCTACAAGATAATTAAGAAAAATTAATGAAATTAGGAACTTGGTCAGAGTGGGAGAATGACAGCTCTAAAGGGGCTGAAAACTTTGGAGGAGTCTAGAATGGTGGTTCTCCACAGGGATGATATTGCCCCCAGGGGCAATTAGAAAAGAAGCGGGAGGCATCTTTGGTTATCACATTTGAAAGTCACTATTGACTTCTTAAAAGGAACAGGGCGGTCCCTCATAACAAAGAATTGTCCTACATCCCTTCATCACTTTCTTTTTTTTTTTTTTTAAATATCTTAATTTTATTTATTTATTTTTATGTGGTGCTGAGGATCGAACCCAGTGCCTCACGCATACGAGGCAAGCGCTCTACCACTGAGCCACAACCCCAGCCCCCCTTCATCACTTTCAAACGGATCTCTGGCCATTGCTATAGGTGAAACACATGTTTATAATCATTCAAGCCTAGACCCTAACCCTATCCCTATTTTACATGACTTTAAAATGTAAAACTTTCCAGGAATACAATCACTGAGTACATCAAGGGGAAACTAAACTTTATCTGGAAAATTTTCAAGGATTGTCCACCATTTTGGAAAACAACACTGCCATGGCATGGTGTTCAAGTCACAAATACAACACACGCATATCGGTCAGTATTTCTGGAGTTTATACCTGTGGAGAATCTATATATAGGGAGGTGAGCACCTGATTACTTCATATGGTAGTGTATTACTCTGAAGGAATTAAAGGAATGTGGGTGAGCGCTGCTTCACCCACATTCATTTTATAAATGGATACCTCGCCTACCTTAAAATGCTTTAAGGAGGCACTGCTACCATTACATAGTTCCTTTTTTTTTTTTTTTTTGGTGCTGGGGATTGAACTCAGGGGCACTCGACCACTGAGCCACATCCCCAGCCCTATTTTGTGTTTTATGTAGAGAAAGGGTCTCACTTAGCTGCTTAGCGCCTCGCCATTACTGAGGCTGGCTTTGAACTCACGATCCTCCTGTCTCAGCCTCCCAAAGTGCTGGGATTACAGGTTTGTGCCACCGCGTCCGGCTTACATAGTTCCTTATTAAATTTGAAAAGTGCCTAAAAGTTTGGGCACCAGAAAGACGCCCCAACAACATATGTTTACACTTCAGGTTAATATGACTAAAGCAGTTACATCGTGAGAAGTGCTGAGGTATGCGATGTCTTTCCGGGCACAGAGATAGCCTTGGTTCCTCACCAGATGCTATAGCCACCATCCGAGCCACCCATGAAGAAGTTTCCTTTCCGCTGAGTTTCGACCCTGGGCTCCCTGTATGACTGCAGGCTGAGCAGCACTACGAGGACATCTGGGAGGCGGAGAAGGAATGTTGTCAGCAGCAGCCCCAGCTCCAAATCTGGCACCCGCATCAGACCCTACTTCCACCAGCACTGTTGACCCAGGTGGAGAGAAGGGACCAACTGGATAAGCCATAGGGACTGTGGAACCTAAAGGCCCATGAGCCACAGATTAGGCCATAGAAGACACAGAGAGGTGCCAGGAAATGCAGCTGACATGGTAGGGACTGTGGTAGCCCCTGGGTGCACAAAGCTCAAATGACAGAGCTCTGAGTAAGCAGGTGGAGCATCAGCACAGGGTGAGCCTGGGGAAGATGCAAGGTGTGAGGGTGTACCTATTCCCAGGAGGCTGCACTGGGTAGTTGGCTGCACTGGATACTGACCTTTGCTGTGGCTGCGGGTCCAGTGTGACTTGGTGTTGCTGATGGTTTTTTTCATCCTCTTCCTGTTCAGAGTCACTCGATATCTATAAATCTTTGGAGATTAAAATGCTTTCTTATTTCAGGTTGCATTTGCTAACACTAGTCAAGTTGAGCATCTTTGGAAATATTTTTCAGTCATGTTATTGCCTTAATTGGAAATTCATATCTTTTGTCCATTTTTTCCCCTTTGGGGTTGATTTGTGGTTCTTCATATATTCTGACTATAAATCATTTGTTTGTTAATATATATGTTGGAAATGATTTTCTCCAAGTCTGCTGCCTATCTTTTAACTTTTATTATACATAAGTTTTAAATTTTGGCATAGTCAAGTTTGACATGCTTTTCCTTTATTTTCTTTTTGGCTTCTCAAAAGCCTCTTTCTCTACCTCCAGACATCATTTTCAATAACTGCATAATACTTCATTGTGTGTATATATTATAATGTATAAAATTCTCTCTCATCATTGGAAATTTAGGTTATTCTATCCTTTCACTAATGTAAAGAATGATGTGGAAAATAACAATGTTCAACATGATATTCTTAGTATGTATCTCAGTACCTAGCAAAGAAAGCATAATAAATGTTTCTTGAATAAGAATGAGGAGAAAAGCAGGAACCTTTTCCAAACTCCCATACCAAACATTAAAAATGCATCCCAGGGGCTAGGATTGTAGCTCAGTGGTAGAGCGCTTGCTTCGCATGCATGAGGCCCTGAGTTTGATCCTAAGCACCACATACAAAGCAATAAAATAAAGACATTGTGTCCATCTACAACTAAAAAAAAAAAAATGCAGCCCAAATCAAACAAATTATTGGCAATATTGGCAAATTAGCCTTGTAATGCTCCTTTAGCCCAGCTAATCAAAAGATGAGTCTGCTTCTAAAATCTAGGTGGGTTGGGGGTGCAGATATGTAGCTCAGTGACAGAGTGTTTGCCTAGAATGTGCAAAATATACAAGGTTCTAGGTTCAATGCCAAGTACTGCAATAACAATGATTAAGTAATTAGTTTAAAAATCTAAAATCTAGGCAGGGAAATAAAGCTTAGCCTTACCTTAAGATTGCCCTTTCAAGGAATACTGGCCTATGATCAGTATACCTGAGTCCTCCCCCTTATTTTGACTTCTGTGTTAGGGTGCTGCTTTGCTTGGTAAATGGTCAAGGTTTACTTTTCAGAAGTGGAAGAATAGGCCTGATAAGCTGAGGTGGAGGGAGAAGAAGCTTCATGTCCAGGAGTCTGTGCTGTTACAGATGTGTGATTCGGGACTCCAGATCCAGCGGGTGGAGCTGGGGATCTAGAAGTGGTGGTTACAGATCTTGCACTTCTTGCAGGCAGGTGTTCATATGCAGGAGGTGGGACTTCATATCCTGGAGGGGGGACTCCATATCCTGGAGGGGGAGCTCCATACCCCATAGGAGGGGCTCCATATCCTACAGGAATGGCTCCATATACCACAGGAGGGGCTCCATATCCTGCAGGGGGGGCTCCATATCCTGCAGGGGGGGCTCCATATCCTGCATGGGGGGCCCCATATCCTGCAGGAGGGGCTCCATAGACCAAAACTGGGAATGACAAAGAGAAGGAAAAACAATTCAGTTACTATGGGGAACAAAGAGTAAATGAGAAGAAAGAACATCAAAACAAAAACAAAAAACACTGAAGCAAACTAACAGAAGAAGAGAAGTTACATAGAATAATGCTAAAACATTTTTCCTTCAGCCATACCAGTTTAAGAGACTCAACACAAAAACAATCCTATAGTTAAGTTGGTACATTATAGTTGTGCACACATACATATTTTATTTAATGACATTTGTTTCGATTACAAATAAGGTACTACATGCTCAATGAGGAAAATTTATTTGGAAAATAGAAGAGTAAAAGGTAAATAAAGCCGGGCATGATGGCACATGCCTGTAATCCCAGTGGCTTGGGAGGCTGAGGCAGGAGGATCGTGAGTTCAAAGCCAGCCTCAGCAAAAAGTGAGGCACTAAGCAACTCAGTTCCTAAATAAAATACAAAATAGGTCTGGGGATGTGCATCAGTGGTCAAATGCCCCTGAGTTCCATCCCTGGTACCCAACCCCGCAAAAAAAGGTGAATAAAGAAGAAAGTCATCTATAATTTCATTATCAAAGACAAATACTATTTTGATATATTTCTTCATAGAATCTTGGTGAATATTTTTATAAAATCATGATCATATTGATATATATTTTTACCTCTTTTCTGTTAATATTATAAAAATTATATTATCAATTTACTTCATATATTAAAAGCAGGATGATAATTTGTTACATGGATTGATGCTACTTAATTTCCCTGTTGTTAAACAAAAGCATGTTGTTTCCAATTTTCCAACTACTATTACAATAAATATGAGCCTCATTTCCTTAGGCCACATCCCCCAAAGTGACTTAAATGGGCCAAGGTGAATAGACAACTATAAAGTTATTTTAATGTAATTCATACATATATTTAAGCTAACTGCTTATATAGTGGATGGTAAATGCAAGTATTATACAGTAGATGGCAAATAAATAGCATTTCATTCATTCTTCATTATGAATTCAGCTCTTCTCAACTAATGCATTTGGTCTTATAAAATCTTTTTAAAACAAATCCTTCGAGTATTGTACTAACGACTCAACAATTTCAATGAAGGACTGAGTGTTAAAGCAGGTAGCTCCAAATAGATTGATGCCTGAATGAAGTGTCTGGTGACAAACGCTTTCACTCCTGCCTCTCAAGTTAACAAGTCACGTGAATATGAGTAAGTTCATCTTCCATTTAAAATGTCCAGCCTGGGAGATGTTACAAGCTTAGATGCTAGCATTTCCATTCTCACTGAAAATCAATGACTTTTCCTGAATCCATGAAAGAACTGAGGTCAAGGCAACTTAGCACCCCAAAACATGGAGAGAAAAGTAAATACAGAGAATCACAGTAGAGATCACCTTACCCAGAGAAGCCAGTCACTGGACTTCTGTTTGATCACAATGGATTACAACTGAGAGAAATGCAACACACTTTAAGGAGTTCTTAGGGAAAAGCAAAGACAGCAGAAGGCATGGAGAGGGGTAGGAGAAGAAACTAGAAGAAACTGAAGCCTTTGACACCTATGACCACAGCAAGCATTAGACACTGTTTAACTCCTAGCCAGATGGATTTTAAAAAATTCACATTAAAAACCTAAATACCAGGGCTGGGGCTGTAGCTCAGTGGTACAGCGCTTGCCTCGCAGGCGTGATTCACTGGGTTCGATCCTCAGCACCACATAAAAATATAAATAAATAAAGATATTGCATCCATCTATAACTAAAAAAAATATTTAAGAAAAAACAAACCTAAATACCTTAGTTACTATAACTCAACTATCATGTCCAACTTTTCAACAAAAACCACAAGCCATAATAAAAGGCAAGAAAAAATAGCCTAATGAGCCAAAGCAAGAATAAAAACTAGTCTCAGATGTGATGCAGAGTCTGGAACTATCATATTGGGAAACTAAATTATGAATAATCTAGCAAGAACTCTAAAGGAAAAAGCAGATAACATATAAGAACAGATTATAGTGCATGCAGGGTGCTATTATTTGGATCTTGAATATCCCTCAGAGGTCCATCTGTTAAAGGTTTGGTTCCCCAGGTAGTACCATTAGGAGGTATTGTGGATCTTAGGAGCCTTGTGGGAAGTCCTTGGGTCACTGGGGGACAGCCAGAGACTATAGGACCCTCATCTCTTCCTCTTTCTCTCTACTTTCTGGTCATGATGATGTGCTGCATTGCCACAGGCCCAGAACAATGGGATAATTGATCATGGACTAGACCTTCTAAACTGTAAGTCCAAAAAAATCCTTTTCTCTTTTTAAGTTAATTATCTCAGGTATCATATTACAATAACATATTAACTTTCTGATTCTGTGACAAAGTACCTGAAAATTTTGGCTTAAAGGAGCAAAGATTTATTTTGGCTCAGTTTCAGAGGTTTCAATACATAGTCCTTTGGCCCATTGCTCCTGGGCCTTTAGCACAACATGAAGCACAGCTGCTCACCTCATGGCAGCCAGGAAGAAGAGGGGCTGGGCAAGGACAAGATATACCCTTCAAGGACATATCCCAGTGACCTACTTCTTCCAGGTAGGCCCCACCTCCTAGAGTTTCCACCACTTCCCAATATTGCCATCAGCTGGGAACTAAGTCTTTAATACATGAGCCTTTGGGTGACATTCCAGATCCAAATTATAACATGAGAAAAAAACTAACACATAGGGAGATGGAAACTCTTAGAATCAAATGAAAATGCTAGAAATTAGAAGTAGTGAAAGTAAATTAAGAATGCCTTTTGGAACCACATAAATCTCATACTAGACAAAGGTGCCAAAAACATACATTGGAGAAAAGATAGCCTCTTCAACAAATGGTGCTGGGAAAACTGGAAATCCATAGGCAGTAAAATGAAACTTAACCCCTATCTCTCACCATGCACAAAACTCAACTCAAAGTGGATCAAAGACCTAGGAATTAGACCAGAGACCCTGCATCTAATTGAGGAGAAAGTAGGTCCAAATCTTCATCACGTGGGATTAGGCCCCGAATTCCTTAACAAGACTCCAAAAGCACAAGAAATAAAAGCAAGAATCAATAAATGGGATGGATTTAAACTGAAAAGCTTCTTCTCAGCAAAAGAAACTATCAATGAGGTGAACAGAGAGCCTACATTCTGGGAGCAAATTTTTGCCACACGCACATCAGATAGAGCACTGATCTCCAAGATATACAAAGAACTCAAAAAACTTAACACCAAAAACACAAACAATCCAATCAATAAATGGGCTAAGGAGCTGAATAGAAACCTTTCAGAAAAAGATATACAATCAATAAACAAATATATGAAGAAGTGTTCAACATCTCTATCCATTAGAGAAATGCAAATCAAAACTACTCTCAGATTTTGTCTCACCCCAGTCAGAATGGCAGCAATCCAAAATACCAGCAACAATAAGTGCTGGCAAGGATGTGGTGAAAAAGGCACACTCAAACATTGCTGGTGGGACAGCAAACTGGTGCAACCAATCTGGAAAGCAGTATGAAAATTCCTTAAAAAACTTGGAATGGAACCACCATTTGATCCAGCTATTCCACTCCTTGGCCAATACCCTAAAGATTTAAAAACAGCATACTACAGTGACACAGCCACTTCAACGTTTATAGCAGCACAATTCACAATTGCAAAACTGTAGAAGCAACCCAGATGCCCTTCAATAGATGAATGAATAAAGAAACTGTGGTACATATACACAATGGAATATTATTCAGCAATAAAAGAGAATAAAATTATGGCACTTACAGGTAAATGGATGGAATTGGAGAACATTATGCTAAGTGAAGTTAACCAATCCCAAAAAACCAAATGTGGAATGTTCTCTCTGATTAGTGGATGCTGATACATAAGGGGGGTGGGAATGGGGAACATAGGAGAAATGGAGGAACTCTGGATGGGGCAGAGGGGAGGTGGGGTGAGGGAAAAAGGAAGGGGTGTAGTAAAGATGGTTGAATGAGATGGTCATCACTACCCTAGGTGCATGAATGAAGACACAAATAGTGTGACTCTATCTGGTTTGCAACCAGAGAAATGGAAACATTGAGCTCTATATATGTACTATGACTTGAAATACATTTAAATAAATTAATTTTTAAAAAAAAGAATTAAAAGAAAAAGAATGCCTTTTGGGGCTGGGTTGTGGCTCAGTGGTACAGCACTTGCCTGGCATGTGTGAGGGACTGGGTTCAATTCTCAGTACTACATAAATAAAATAAAGGCATTATATCCATCTATAACTAATAAAAATAAAGAATGCCTTTTGATTTTTCATTGGATCAAACTAAACAAAAACAAAAATACAGCTTATCAAAATTTGTGAGATACAGTAAAATCAGTGCTTAGACAGGAATTTATAGCACTGAATACACACACAAACACACACACATATGAAAAGCAGAGCTGGGCACAGTAATGCATGACTGTAATCCCAGCAACTTTGACCCCATAAACACATGGAGATTGAACAAGACTCTCTTAAATGGAGAATGGATCAAAAAACAAATGAGAATAGCCAGGCACGGTGGCGCATGCCTGTAATGCCAGCACTTTGGGAGGCTGAGACAGGAGAATCCAAGTTCAAAGCCAGCCTCAGCAATAGCAAGGCACTAAGCAACTCAATGAGACCCTGTCTATAAATAAAATACAAAATAGAGCTGAGGATGTGGCTCAGTGGTCAAGTACTCTGAGTTCAACCCCCAGTACCAAAAAATCAATCAATAAATAAATAAGAATAGAAATCAAGAAATTCTTAAAAACAAATGAGAACAGAAATACAACGTATCAAAATCTCTGGGACAGTATGAAAGCAGTTCTAAGAGAAAAATTAATAGCACTGAGTGCTAACATTTAAAAAATAGATCCCAAATAAATAAGCTAAGCTCTACT
>CM053403.1:6139725-6151570 GCA_028644305.1 Xerus rutilus
CTGCACAACAAGCTTGCTACAGAGAAGAAATTCCCCACATCTCAGCAAACTCCCAGAGTACTACAGCCAGTAGTCATCTTGAGAAGAGCCCTTATGTTAGGGGTAAAACTGCTGTGGGAATCAGAAAACCCAGCATAATCACATCTCAGGCTCCCACCAACACATTGCATTGACTGGTTGGGAGCAGCCACGCAACTCAGTGGTGGCTTCGAGGAGTCTCTCTGACACAAACTTGCTAATAAGTCTGTGCTGTGGAGAGCATGAGCTAGGATGGGGAGGGGCAGGGAGGGCACCTATCCTGCCCCATGTCAGGAAGCAACACCACTCACATGTGGTTTCTGAAGGACTCGATCTGAAGGTGCTAGGACTGAGGGTAGTCAATTGCTCAGCTCTCGCACACCTGCCCCCACCCCACAGATCCCCAGCCCCAGCACAGAACTCGGTGGTTCAGTTGCTCCACTCACCCTCAGAGACATTCCAGGGTCCACTGTGGACTACACATTTGCCACGCCCCTACATGTGCAAACTAAACTCTTCCAGAGAGAATATACACCCAGCACAGTCAACATTATATCAGCCTGTTTAATAAGAAACAGGGGGCAAAGCTTGCACTCCATCCCAACTCATTTGGCTGGAGTAGAGAGGACTTTCAAAGGCTACCCATTACCCACCTGTCACATATTCTGACCTTAGAAGAATCCCAGCATTTCCAAGAACACTAACAAAGAGGATATTTTTTTTTTTTTGGTACTGGGGATTGAACTCAGGGGCACTCGACCACTGAGCCACCTCTCCAGCCCTATTTTGTGTTTTATGTAGAGACAGGGTCTCACTGAGTTGCTTAGCGCCTTGCCGTTTCTGAGGCTGGCTTTGAACTCGCGATTCTCCTGTCTCAGCCTCCCTAAGTGCTGGGATTACAGGCTTGAGCCACTGCGCCCAGCTAGGGAGGAATTTTTTTAGTTGTAGATGGACCTTTATTTATATGTGGTGCTGAGAATCAAACCCAATGCCTCACACATGCCAGGCAAGCGTTCTGCCACTGAGTCACAAGCCCAGCTCCAAGGAGGAATTTTTGACTGATACTTTTTTCTCCATCTCTTTGATCTTTTATTACTATTCTTTTTTTCTCACTAATATTTTTATTTTATTTTACCATGGGGCGGGGGTTGCCAGGGATTGAACTCAACCACTGAGCCACTTTCCCAGCCCTATTTTATATTTTATTTAGAGACAGGGTCCCACTCACTGAGTTGTTTAGCACCTCACTTTTGTTAAGGCTGGCTTTGAACTCGCGATCCTCCTGCCTCAGCCTCCTGAGTCAGTAGGATTATAGGCATGCACCACTGTGCTGGGCATTACTTGTATTCTTTTCTTTTCCTTTTGGTACCAGGGATTGAACTCAGGGGCACTCGACCACTGAGCCACATCCCCAGCCCTATTTTCTGTTTTATGTAGAGACAGGGTCTCATTGAGTTGCTTATTGCCTCGCCATTGCTGAGGCTGGCTTTGAACTCGTGATTCTCCTGTTTCAGCCTCCCAAAGTGCTGGGATTACAGACCTGCACCACTAGCTTATTACTTATATTCTTGATACTTGCCATTCTGACTGGAGATGGAATCTCAGTGTTGTTTTAATTTGCATTTCTCTAATTGCTAGAGATGTTGGACATTTTTTCATATATTTGTTGACCGTGCATATTTCTTCATCTGTGAAGTGTCTGTTCAGTTCCTTTGCCCATTTATTGATTGGTTTATTTGGTTTTTTGGTGTTGTTTTTTGAGTTCTTCGTATATACTAGAGATTAATACTCTGAGGTGTAGGTGGCAAAGATTTTCTCCCATTCTGTAGGCTCTCTCTTCACATTCTTAATTGTTTTCTTTGCTGTCAAGAGCTTTTTGTTTGATGCCATCCCATTTATTGATACTTGATTTTACTTCTTGTGCTTTAGGAGTCTTGTTGAGGAAGTCGGTTCCTAAGCTGACATGATGGAGATTTGGGCCTCCTTTTTCTTCTGATTGGCACAGGGTCCCTGGTCTATGATTATGTGCTGGACCCACTTTGAGTCGAGTTTTGTGCAGGGTCTAATTTCATTTTACTATATATGGATTTCCAGTTTTCCCAGCACCATTTGTTGAAGAGGCTATCTTTTCTACAATATATGTTTATGGAGCCTTTGTCTAGTATGAGACAGCTGTGTTTATGTGGGTTTGTCTGTGTCTTCAATTCTGTACCATTGGTCTTCATGTCTGTTTTGGTGCGAATATGTGCCATTTTTGTTACTACAGGTCTGTAGTATAATTTAAGCGCTGGTATTGTGATACCTCCTGCTTCATTTTTCTTGCAAAATATTGCTTTGGCTATTCTAGGCCTCTTATTTTTCCAAATGAATTTCATGACTGCTTTTTCTATTTCTATAAAGAATGTCATTGGAATTTTAATAGGAATAGCATTAAATCTGTATAGTGCTTTTGGTAGTATGGCCATTTTGATAATATTAATTCTGCCTATCCAAGAACATGGGAGATCTTTCCATCTTCAAAGGTCTTCTTCAATTTGTTTCTTTAGTGTTCTGTAGTTTTCACTGTAGAGCCTTTTACCTCTTCTGTTAGACCGATTCCCAAATATTTTGAGGGTATTGTGAATGGGATAGTTTTCCTAATTTCTCTTTCAATTTCTTTCAATTTATTCATCACTGATATATAGGAACACAACTGATTTATGGGTGTTAATTTTATATCCTGCTACTTTGCTGAATTCATTTATGAGTTCTAGAAGTTTTCTGGTGGAGTTTTTTGGGACTTTTAAATATAGAATCATGTCATTGGCAAATACAGATAGTTTTATTTCTTCTTTTCCTGTTCATGTCCCTTTAATGTCCTTCTTCTAATTGCTTTGTCTAGAGTTTCAAGGACTATGTTGAATAGAACTGGTGAAAGAGGGCATCCTTGTCTTGTTCCAGTTTTTAGAGGGAATGCTTTCAATTGTTCTCCATTTAGAGTGATGTTGGCCTTGGGTTTAACATATATAGCTTTTACAATGTTGAGGTATGTTCTACTATCCCCAGTTTTTCTAGTATTTTGAACATGAATGGATACTGTATTTTGTCAAATGCCCTTTACTGCATCTATTGAGATAATCATGTGATTCTTGTCTTTAAGTCTATTGATGTGATGAATTAACTTTTTTTTTTTTTTGGTGGTTGTAGATGGACAGAATGCCTCTATTTTATTTGTTTTTTTTTTTTATGTGGTGCTGAGGATTGAACCCAGTGCCTCACACATGCTAGGCAAGTGCTCTGCCACTGAGCTACGGCACCAGCCCCATGAATTACGTTTTTTGATTTCCGTATGTTAAACCAACCTTGCATCCCTGGGATGAACCCCACTTGATCATGGTGCACTACTTTTTTAATATATTTTTGTATGTGATTTGCCAGCATTTTATTAAGAATTTTTGCATCTGTATTCATCAGGGATATTGGTCTGAAGTTTTCTTTCCTTGATGTTTCTTTGGTTCTGGTATCTGGGTGACACTAGCTTCATAGAATGAGTTTGTTTTTTTTTTTTTTTTTTTTTTTTTGGTACTGGGGATTGAACTCAGGGGCACTCGACCACTGAGCCACATCCCCAGCCCTATTTTGTGTTTTTTATGTAGAGACAGGGTCTCACTGAGTTGCTTAGTGCCTCGCCATTGCTGAGGCTGGCTTTGAACTTGTGATTCTCCTGTCTCAGCCTCCCTAAGTGCTGGGATTACAAGCGTGAGCCACCGCGCCCGGCTCATAGAATGAGTTTGGAAGGTGTCTCTCCTTTTCTATTTCATGGAATAATTTGAGGAGGATTGGAGTTAGTTCTTCTTTGAAGTTCTAGTAGAACTTAGCTGAGAATCCATCTGGTCCTGGGCTTATTTTTTTTGGTCATCTTTTGATTGTTTCTTCAATTTTATTGCTTGAAATTGATCTGTTTAAATTTTCTGTCCTCTTGATTCAATCTGGGTAGGTTATATGCCTCTAGAAATTTGTCAGTATCTTCAATGTTTTCTTGAATGTCCAATATTAAATTCCAGTAAAGTCCCCCCACTTTTTTTGCTCACCCACCTTACTGAGAAGCTGCCTGCTTTTTTTTTTTTTTTGTTCTACTTAGGTATACATGATAGCATGATAGCATTGATTCATTGTATACAGATGGAGCACAGTTTTTCATTTCTCTGGTTGTACGTGATGTAGAATCACATCCTATATGCAGTCATACATGAAACTAGGGCTATGATGTCCATCTCATTCCACCATCTTTACTGTCCCCATATCTCCCTCCTCTTTGACCAAAGTTCCTCCATTCTTCCCGTGTCCTCTCCTCCATTATGAATCAGCATCCACTTATCAGAGAGAACATTCAGCCTTTGGTTTTTTGGGATTAGCTTATTTCGCTTAGCATGATATTCTCCAACTCCATCCATTTACCTGCAAACATCATAATTTTATTCTTTTTTATTGCTGAACAATATTCCATTGTGTATATATACCACAGTTTCTTTTTCCATTCATCTATTGAAGAGCATCTAGGTTGGTTCCACAGTTTAGCTATTGTGAATTCAGCTGCTATAAACATTGAAGTGGCTGCATCACTGTAGTATGCTGTTTTTAAGTCTTTTGGGTATAGACCAAGGAGTGAGATAGCTGGGTCAAATGGTGGTTCCATTCCAAGTTTTCTAAGGAATCTCCATACTGCTTTCCAGATTGGTTGTACCAATTTGCAGTCCCACCAGCAATGTATGAGCGTGCCTTTTCCCCTACAACCTCGTCAACACATTGTTGTTTGTATTGTTGATACTTGCCATTCTGACTAGTGTGAGATGAAATCTTAGAGTACTAACTGCTTTTCTGGTTTCATTCCACAGAACAGCCAGGAAAGCAACCTTCTCTATACTGCCATCTTTTTTTTTTTTTGGTACCAAGGATTGAACCCAGAGGTGCTTAACCACTGAGCCCACATCCCCAGTCCTTTGTTGCATTTTATTTAGAGACAGGGTATTGCTGAGGTTCTGAGACTGGCTTTGAACTCACAATCCTCCTGCCTCAGCCTCCCAAGCCACTGGGATTACAGACACATGCCACTGCACCAAGTTATACCACCATCTTGAAACCTCCTCTGAATCACTTTCAAGTAACAAAGCTACTATTAATCATGCCTTTGGAAATCCTCAACTCCTGATAGGGACTACCACTTCCATAATAGGAGTAACCACAGAAGGCACATCCCACAAACTCCGCTGCCTACACCACATCCACCTGAAGTATAAGAGTTTCCTCTGCTCTTTCAAAATTTGCAGAGACAGTGGGTTATTCTTACCATGATACAGTACACTCTAAGCCCAAACTCATAAATTAAGACCAAAAAGGTACAGGGATATTACACTATGGAGTCCAGTTGAAAATGAACTCAACATTACACAACAAACCAACACTCCAAGTCACATCAGCAGAAGAAAGCCACATAAGACTACCACATAAAATAGGAGAGATTCATCCCAATAGATGTATAAATCTCAACATAGAAACATAGGAAATATGAAAAAAGATAATATCTCACTTCTTAAAGTGCACCAACTCCTTAGTAACAAATTCCAAAGATAAAGTGTATGAAATGTCACACAAAAAATTCAAAAGAATGATTTTTTAAAACTTAATGAAATCCAAGAAAATGAAAAAAAAAACACAGTTCAATGAATTAAGGAACACAATGCAGTATACGAATGAGCAATTCAATAGAGACAGAGATTTTGAAAAAAACAAACAGAAATCTTGGAAATAAGAAGCTCAAAATCAAATTAAAAAATCAGTTGAAAGCCTCAACAACAGACTAGATCAAGCAGAACAAAGAATATCAGAGCTTGGTGATGACTCTGCAAAAACAGTACATTCAGACAGCAATGAAGAAAAGAAAATGAAAAATGAAAAGAACATGAAAGATATCTAGGACATCATTAAAAGACCAAACACCCAAATAATCATCATACAGAGGGTGAAGAACAACATGCTGAGAATATACAAAACATATTTAGTGAAATAATAGCAGAAAAATTCCCAAATCCTGGAAAAGGAATGGATAACAAGCACAGGAGGTATTCAGAACCAAATAGACATACCCAGAAAATAACCTCTCCATAACATATTATATAGTTAAAGTGCCCAAAGTACAGAACAAGGAAAGAATATTAAAGTCTGAAGGGAGAATCACCAAGTCATTTAAAATCAAACTTATAAACTAATAGCATTTTTTCAGCAAAAACTCTAATGACTAGGAAGACATGGAATAATGTATTTCAAGTCCTGAAAAAAAAAAAAAACCCACCAACCAAGATTACTATAACTAGCAAGATAATTCTTTAAAATTAGAGAAAAGAACAGAGATCTTCCAGATAAGCATAAATTAAGGGAATTCATGACCACTAGACTAGCATTAGAGACAATGCTTAAAGGAGTTCTATACCCAGAGGAAGTAGAAAAACATAATCAGGACAGTGTATGAAAGAAACTCACAAGTTCCTGGGCAAGTAAGTAAGACTCTCTCTCCAAAAAAAGTTTTTTAAGGGTCGGCAATGTAGCTCAGTGGCACAACACTTGCCTAGCATGTGTGAGGCCCTGGGTTCAATCTCTAGTCTTGAAAAAAAAAAACAGAAAAAGAAGAAAGAAGAAAAAATCAGTACAAAGGAAGAAGTAATAAAGATCAGAGCAGAAATAAATGAAACAGAGGCTAAAAGAACAGTACACAAAGGATCAATGACACCAAGAGTTGGTTATTTTTTTTTTAATATTTTTTAGTTGTCAATGGATCTTTATTTTATTTATTTATATGTGGTGCTGAAAATCAAACCCAGTGCCTCACACATGCTAGGCAAGCGCTCTACCACTGAGCCACAGTCCCAGCCTGAGAGTTGGTTCTTTAAGATAAACAAAATTAACAAATCTTTAGTGGAAATGGAGAAAAAAGACCCAAATAAATACAATTAGAGGTGAAAAAAAAGACATTATAATAGATACCACTGAAATTCAAATTAACATTGGGTGATATTCTTAAAAGCTATATGCCAATAAATTAGAAAATCTAGAAGAAAAAGACAAATTTCTGAACTTGTATTACATAACAAAATTGAATAAAGAGGATATAAAAAACTAAGCAGATCAATAACAAGCAAGGATATTGAAACAAGAAGTTTCCCAACAAAGAAAAACCTAGGACCAGATGGATTCACAGCTGAATTTTATCAGACTAAAACCAATGCTTCTAAACCTATTCCATGAAATAGAAAGGGAAGTAATCCTTTCAAACTCATTCTATAAAACAAGTACTGTCCTGCTACCAAAAGTTGACAAGGACACAACAAAATAAAATGACAGACCAATATCCCTGATGAACATAGACACAAAGCTCTTACAAACTGAATTCAAAAGCACATTAAAAAGATCATAGGCCATCAAGTTGATTTCATTCCACGGATGCAAGAATGGTTCAACACAGGCAAATCAATTAATGTAATACAGCACAAAAATAGAATCAAAGATAAAAAGCACATGATCATCTCAGATGCAGGAAAAGTCTTTGATAAAATCAACATCCATTCATGAAAAAAACCTCTGAATAAATTATATATGGAAGGATTATATCTCAATATAATAAAGGCCATACATTACAAGCCCCTAGCCAACATCATACTGAATGGGGGGAAACAAGACAAGAATGTCCAGTGTCACCACTTCTATTCAGTAGAGTAACTAGAAATTCTAGCCAGCACAATTAGGCAAGAAAAAGAAATAAAAGACATATAAATAAGGAGAAAGTAAAATTATTCCTGTTTGCAGATGTTATGATTCTATTCATAGAAAAAATTCTAAAAACTTTTAAAAATAATAGACCAATTCAATAAAGTAGCAGAATATAAAGTCAACATAAAAAATCAGTAGTTTTTAAATATTACCAGTAATGAACTAAGAAAGAAATCAGGAAAGCTATTCCATTCACAGAAGAGGAGGTGGAGGAAGAGGAGGAGTGTTATGGGTTTGGATATGTGGTATTCCCCAAAAGCTCCTATGTGAGACAGTGAAAGAACATTCAGATGTGAAATGATTAGATTGTAAGAGTTATAACCTAACCAATGGATTAATTCACTAATATGGATTAACTGGGTGGTAACTGTAGGCAGGTAGGGTGTGGCTGGAGGAGGTAGGTCCCTGGGAACATTCCTTTTGGGGGTTTTATATTTTGTCCCTGTGAGCAAAGCATGCTTCCCACCCTTCCCTGCCTCTCCTTCCTGATTGCCATGATCTGAGCTACTTTCCTCCTCTATACCCTTCCACCATGTTCTTCATGGCCTCACCTCTGGGCCACAGCAATGAAGTCAGGTACTAATAGACCAAGACCTCTGAAACCGTGAGCCCCAAATAAACTTTCCCGCCTCTGTTTTTCTCATCAGGTCTTTTGGTCACAGCAATGAAAAAGCTGACTAAAACAGACATTAGTACCAAGCATGGGATCTTGCTATGGCTAACTTCAACATGTAGTTCAGAAGCGTTGGGAGATTTTGAAATTTGAGAGAGGTATTTTGAAAAGTTTAGAGATGCAAGCCGGAAAAGCTTTAGAATGCTGTAAGTGGAGCTTAATGAGTGACTCTAGTGGGAACTCAAAAGACCAAAATGGTCATAACATTGTGCACAGTAAAGACTAGGCTCAGCTAGGCACGAAGGCACCTTGGGGAGGCTGAGACAGGAGAATCATGAGTTTAAAGCCAGCTTCAACAACGGTGAGGCACTGAGCAACTCAGTGAGACCTTGTCTCTGAATAAAACACAAAATAGTGCTGGGGATGTGGCTCAGTGGTCAAGTACCCCTGAGTTCAATCCCTAGTACCAAAAAAAAGAAAAAAAAAGACTAGGCTCATGAGGTTTTAGAAGAGGATGACTCCACTGGAAATTGGACTAGAGGCCATTCATGTTGTTCTGTCAAAGAAGTTATCTATATTTTACTCATGTCCTGAGACTTTCTGAGTCTGAATTTAAAGGTGATGGACTAGTTAATCTGTCAGAGATAATTTCAAGACAGCATAGCATTCAGGAAGTGGTATGGACATTGCTGGCAGCTTTTAGTCAAGTTTACTGTGACAATCAGGAGCAGAAAGCAAAGCAGAAAGATTTGAAAAACTTGGAGTCTGGCTAGAAAAGCACAAGTAAAACTGGTGATAAGAAAGTTGTGGTTGTTATAGACATTATAGCCACTAAAGAGATGCTAAATACTTTACGCAGAGACAATAGGAAAGATGACTGGAGGACATCTCAGGAACTGACAACAACACACCCATCTTAGGCTCAAGGATGTAAAAGTAAATAATCCTTTGAGAAGAGACCATGGAGGCAGGGAGGCCTAGAAGGCTTTTCACTGCTCAGCCATCCAAGCATTCAAAGGCTATTGCAGCTGTAGTCTCAGAAGGCTTGGCTACTGCTCAAGATGGTGGCAGACCTTGGCATCAACCACTTGGTGCTAGTTCTGCATAAACCCAGGATGCTGAAGTTAGGAAGTCATGGAGGCTTCCACCAAGATTTCAAAGGCAGGCCTTGGAGGGCAGGCAAAATGTAGTAGGGTTGGAGTCTCTTCAGGGTACTCCTGAGCGGGTGATGGGTGAAGATGTGAGAAGGAAGCTAAAGCTGCAAGATTAAGAGATGCCAGCACCATGGAACATCTGCTGAGAAAAACTGCAGGAGTCAAGCAGATACAAGCCAACAGAGAGGCCATGTGGACTGCAACTAGCAAAGCCCTAGGGGCAGAGCTACACAAGCCCTTTGAGGAGAACATTACAATGCCATGTGCTCCAGATATTGAACATGAAGCTACAGGACTTGTTAGCCCAGCTGGATTTTGGTCTTGCTTTGGTCCCATCCCTGCTTTCTATGACCATATTTCTCCCTGTGTAATGAAAATGTTTACTCTGTGCCATTACATATTGGATATATGTAACCTGCTTTTTTTTTTTAATATTTTTTAGTTGTCAATGGACCTTTATTTTATTCTTTTATTTATATGTGGTGCTGAGAATCGAACCCAGTGCCTCACGCATGCTAGGCAAGCGCTCTACCACTGAGCCACATCCCAGCCCCTGTAACCTGCTTTTGATCTTGGCTCAGAGTCAAGAGTTTGCCTTGAATCTCAGATGAGATTTTGGACTTGGATGTTGGATAATGCTGGAACTGTTAAGATTATGAAGACTCTTTGAAATGTATTAAATGCATTTTGCATTGTGAGATGGGCATGAGCTATTGGGGGACGGGGCAGAATGTTATGGTTTGGATATGTGGTGTCCCCTCAAAGCTCATGTGTGAGACAAAACAAGAATGGCATTCAGAGGTGAAATAATTATGAGTGTGGTAACCTAATTGGTGGATTAATCCATGAATATGAATTAACTGGGTAACTATGAGTTGGCAGGTTGTGGCAGGAGGAGGTAGATCACTGGGGGTGTGTCTTTGGGGTTTATATGTTGTCCCTGTGAGCAAAGCTCTCTCTCTGTTTCTGCTTCCTGCTACCATGCCCTGAACTGCTTCCTTCCACCACACTCTTCAGTCTTATGTTCTGCCTCACCTTAGGCCCAGAACAATGGCATCACCCATCTGTGGACTGAGACCTCTGAAACTGTGAGCCGCAAATAAACTTTTCTTCTTCACGTTTTTCTTTTTTTCTTAGTTGTAGATGGACACAATGTCTTTATTTTATTGCTTTGTATGTGGTGCTGAAGATCGAACCCAGGGCCTCACGCATGCCAGGCAAGCGCTCTACCAGTGAGCCACAATCCCAGCCCCTCACGTTTTTCTTGCCAGGTCTTTTGGGCACAGTGGAGAAAAAGCTGACTAAAACAAGGAGGCACCACCACCACTTCAGAATAAACCTAACGATGTGAAAGACCTCTACCTTTTTACAAAAGACCCCAAATAGCCACAGTAATCCTGAGCAAAAAGCAATGCTGGAGGCATCACAATTCCTGATTCAACAAATATCCATACTACCCAAAGGGATATACACATTCAATGCAATTCCTGTCAAAATCCCAACAGCACTTTTTGCACAAACAGAAAAATTCATCCTAAAATTCATATGGAATCTCAAGGGACCCCAAATAGCCAATATTAAAAAAGAAAAAAGTTGGGGGGCTGGGGCTGTAGCTCAGTAGTAGAGTGCTTGCCTAGCATGCATGAGGCACTGGGTGGCAAGTCTCAGCACCACATATAAATAATAAATGAATAAAATAAAAAATAAAATTAAATAAAAAATAAAATTTAAAAAATCCATCAACAACTTTAAAGAAAGAAGGAAAGAAAAAAGTTGGAAGATTTATACTCCTGATTCCAAAACTTGTTACAGGGTTACAGTAATCAAAACAGTGTGGCAGTGGAACAAAGACAAACAGATCAATGGGAGAGAATAGAGTCCACAAACCAATCTGCACATATATTTTCAAGATATTCTCACCAGGTGTGGTGGCACACACCTGTAATCCCATCATTTTGGGAGGCTGAGACAGGAGAATCATGAGTTCAAAGCCAGCCTCAGCAATGGCGAGGCTCTAAGCAACTCAGTGAGACCCTGTCTCTACATAAAACACAAAATAGGGCTGGGGATGTGGCTCAGTGGTGAGCACCCCTGAGTTCAAACCCCTATACTGGGGAAGGGGGTGGGAGGATTCTCCACAAAGGTGCCAAGACCACTCTATAGGGAAAAGACAATCTCTTCTTTATATATATATAAAGAATATATATATATATATATATATATATATATATATATATATATATATATTTTTTTTTTTTTT
>CM053403.1:6157624-6193371 GCA_028644305.1 Xerus rutilus
GTAGGTAGCAATGTCTAGCTTGGTCTCACCAGAGGCTGGGTCTGGGGTGAGCAGCACAACTGAGCCTGTAGCTGTGCCCAGACGGCTTGTGTCCAAAGTAGGAGAATCTATAGTTGTGCCCAGCTTGGCTCTATTTGCTCTAACCAAAGCCATGGCTGTGTCTGGCCAGGGTGTGCCCAGCTTGACTGGATCTGGTAGCAAAACCATGGCTGGGTCCCCTGTGGTCTTATCTGGCTTGGCTTTGTCTGCTGTAACCATGACTTTGTTCAGCTTCTCTGAATCTGTAGTTATCAAATCCGTGTCCTTGCCTGGCTTGGTTGTACCTGTGGTAGATAAGTCTGTGGCTGTGTCCAACTTGGTATCCAGAGCAGGAAACTCTGTGCCTGTGTCCAGTCTGGATGTGTTTGTTGTAGCCAAAGTGGTAGCCAAGCTAGCTCTGTTGGTGGCCATTGTGGCTATAGGTCTGGCTGTGTCTGGCCTTGTTGTGCCCACAGCAGCCAAATTCATAGCAGGGGTGGCCCTTTGGAGTATCCGGGGTCTGGGAATACCCCTGGACCGGGACTTGCCTCTTCCTGCAGAGGCTCTGATGTGCACTTGACCCACCAGCCCTGACCCCACAAAGCTTGATGAACTCTGGGTTAGCCGGGATTGGAAAGGTAAGGCCAGGTACGAACTCACCAGGGGCTTCTCCACTGTGGGCATCCTGTTGGGTTTGGTCAGACCTGGGTTCCCTGGACCCTCAGAATGGACTCTGCCCTCTGGCACTATAGTCATGGGTGGTGAGTTTTGAGCAGACAGCCTCCCTCCTCCATGGGTGGCAGCCTCCCTGCCCAGGGTGGGCAACTCTTCCCAGTGAGAAAGTGGGGAATTCAGGGGCCTTGCCTGGCTCTTGTGATGGATTGTTAGGGAGATGGAGCTCAGCTTTCTGGGCACAAGGCTGTTGGCAGGCAGGGGGTTCAGGACAGCCCCTGGGGCAATGCCAGTGTCCTGTTGAGGCACACTTAAAGTCCTGGCTCTAAGGCCCAGTCTGCTGGAGGTCTGTGGGATATGGCTTTGAGGAAAGGCATCCAGATGAACAGTCTTTCTGACGACAGGGATGAGGGGGGATACCCCTCCAGGAAGCCTTGAAGGGTGGGGATGGCGCCCCAGCATGTGGCTGCGGGAAAAGGAGGTTCCAGAGCCTGAGGCTCCGTGTGGCTGCATCTCTGGAGGAGCAGGTGCAAAGTTGTGGTCCATCAGCTTCCCCTGGGACAATCCTGGAGAGAAGGGCTGGCGGGGGTGAGATGCTCAGGCCTGGAGGTCTCAGCCCTCTCCCTCCTGACCAGCAGCTGGCACTGCCTTTCTGAAGAGACCTCATTTTGGTGACTGTCTTTAGTGGAGTGAGTACACACGTATCTTCCTACCATCCTACAGCTTCCACCTGCCATGCGTGCCTCACACAACACCCAGCCAGTCACCACACAGGACAGCCAATGGGCATGCTGCCCCCACATGAGAGAATGCAGAGTAGGGGATACCTCTCCCTCTGCCTGGGCCTGGGTGTGGTCCCCTCTCTGTGGACAGCTCCATGGAGGTCACATGCATGCTCAGGGACCCTAGAGGAGGGCAGTGGTTTCTTAGGTCCTATCTGCCTCTTTCTTTTAGAAGGAGCCAAAGGGCTCTGGGTTCCTACCCCCAGCAGTCAAAATAAGAGTTCAGGCATCCAGCCAGAGGTCCCAGGAGGACCAGTTGGCTTGAGAACAGGGTCTGAATCTGGGGCTGGCCTGGTGTGGAGACAGAATCAGAGATGAAGCTAGAGGGGCCCTGGTGAAGGTAGGGCTTGGGAAGTGGAGAGGTAATGAGTGTTCACAGGAGATGTGTACAGTGAGCAAGCCATAGCCCCATGCATGAGGAGCCTGCCATCCACGGGACTGCTGTGCAGGAAGTGGGCAGGGCTTTATGGAAGTAAACATTAGGCATATGCCCAGAGTCTGTGTCAACAGAGGGAGGTGGGGCCTGGCACCAGGCAGTTTCTACAGATACTCAAAGATGAGAAAATGTAGGCTCCTTCTGAAAATCCAACATGGGGCTCTTAGGCTGTACCTCCCAGTGAAGGGGAGACAAGGCTGTAGGTAAATCAGGGTCCAGGCTAGGCTACAAAGATGCTCAGGCCTGGAAGATCAGAACTGCTGGTGGGAATGGTCACTCAGGGGCAAGGGCAGGGTGACAGAGGGATAAGAGGGAACAGAATTAAGACAAGGAACCCATGGGGACACAAAGGAAAGCTTCTGTGGGCTGTGGAGGTGACTGGGAGGGGGCAGGAGAAGGCTCCCTGGAGGGAGAGAGTAGGGAGAGAGGGATGTTAAAGATAATGCTCAGGCCGCTGCCTGGTGGTCTGGGGCACACGGAACTCCCCCTGAGGTGTTCTCTAGGGTCCCCAGATGGATGGCTGGTGCCCACTCTGGAATCCATATAACTCATGCTTTGGGACAAAGTTGTTTCTGTTGCTTTCAATACTACTAACTTGACCTGCTGCATGGGGGGCCAGGCCAGGGCTGGTGGGAAGGTTGGTTTCAAATGTAAGGGGGAGGGGAGCAGTCCTCAAGCCAGCTCTCTCAGGTCTGGCAGGGACAGGGGAGACAGGGCAGCAGAGGGATCTTCATCATGCCTCAAAGCGGTGTCCCTAGCCCCTTATCTCTCCCCAGCCACATATTTATATCCAAGACTGTCCTGCCTCTGCCCCCTCCCCACTGGCATACCTCTGAAGCTCAACCTGCCTGCCCACTTATTTACAACCACATGCATCTGGGCGCACTGCGTTCACTTTGCTCGTCCCTGCGGACATCTACCCTTGGCATGCACAGCCACACGCAGGGAGCTGGTCCAGACTTATGAGATCCGTTTTTTTCTCATGTCTTCAGATCAGATCCCCATCCCCTCACTGAGCCAGTTCCCCTGTGGGCACTTGGTCTTGTTCCTCACCCTTCACCCTCCATCACACAAATACCTACCTACCTTGATGAGAAGATAACACAGGCTGTAGATTCTTGGCTTCAGGAGCTGAGGTAAGTGCAGGCCCTCACCTCCTCTGCACCCAGAAGCTGGCCATGGTGGCCTCCTTTCTCTGGTCTCCTTCTGGGCTGCCACTCAGCCTCCAGGCCACAACCCCAGGCCTAGGGCCCAGCTCTCTTCTGACCTGTCCCTCCAGCTACATCTGGCAGCTGGGCTGGGCTCTGGGGCAGGGAGGGGCTGGCCCCTCAGGAGTGGGTGTCAGTGAATGGCTGCTCTGAGCCTCTGGAATCCTAAAGGGTCATGGAAGGCTCACAACAGCAAGGCTCAGCTGCTGTGAACTCAAGGCCACCTGGGAGGCGGGGGTGTCCTGCTGGCTGCCCTCCTCAAATGTGCTCTATCTCCCACAGACTGGCTCCTGGTGAGATGTCTCCAGTAAGAACAAGGATGTTCCAAAGATAGTGTCACTCTGGTTATCCCCATGCCACCTTCACTCTTACTGAGTTCTGTGACCCTTAGGGCACCTTGCCTACATACTGGGGTCTTTTCTCAAGGAAGCTGGAATTCCTGGAGCTTAGGTCTGTCCCCCTCAATGACTAATCCCTAAGCCCCAGCTCACTCCAGCTGAACCCTCCACTGAGACCCTAAGGAAAGGAGATGACCCGGGCCAAAGGCCTGGTCTGGAGGAGACCCACGAAGCCACCCATCCTGGCTCTGGAAAGGCAGATTTTCAGCAGACCTGGCTGTTGGGCTGGCTGTCTTCTTCTATGTTCCTGGGTTACCTCTGTGAGCAATGCTATAATAATGATGGTGATAAGAGTCGCCATTTATGGCCACATACTCTAGGGGTATGTAAACAGACCCTTACAGCTGTGTGACAGGGACATCAACATCCTCCAAGCACTCACCCTGCAGCAGGAACTAGGCTAAGCACCCTCCTGGCATCTTTTTTAACCTTCACCTTGTCACCTGCTTTTTGCCGCTGAGGACACCGCAGCCCACACAACACCAGTCTACTTTCCTGCGCGCCACTCTCTTGAGCGAGTGAGCTTCTGGGTCGCGCTGGCCAATAGAACTTTCTGTGATAATGGAAATGTTCTATATCTATACTGTCCAATGCAATGGCCATTAGTTACAGGTGGCTCCTGAGCACTTAAAATGTGGCTACGGTGACCAAGGAACTGGATCTTTTCTTTTATTTCATTTTAATCTGTGGCTGTATTGGACAGCACAGTTCTGGATTTTATTCTTCTCTGGGTCCCGGGGCTGGTCAGAGTTGGCCTCAGTAAGTTTCTGTAGAATGACTAAATGAATGAACCCGTTGAATGGTAAACAAGTGGGCTGGGGACCCTCCCCTCTCCTTAACCATTGTCTCCCCTTCAAGCTTTAGGGTTTTCAGACTTGTCTGTACTCTGGTTACCAGGGCAACCAGCTAGAAGTCCCAGGGGAGGGGGAGGGGAGCTGTCTGGAGTTCCTCCCTCTGCCGCCTTTCTTTAAGGCTGGGAGGAGGAATGGAGGTGGCTGGTGGGAGGAGAGAGCACAGCTCTGGACGGATTGGGGGTGAGGGCTCTACGGGGCCCACCCGCACTGGATCACATTACTTCTGGGAGATAAAGCAGCCCTGGGCTGAAGTCAGCAGCCCTGGGTTCTCTTTCCACTTTGGCCAATGTGTGACTTCTGTCAGACCCCTCGCCCTCCTGGACTTGAGCTGCCTTTTCAAATAAAGACCAGGTGCCCTCATGCGATCTGTTCTAGTTTGAAGATCCAGAATTCCTCCTCCTTGTCCCTTGAGAGCAAAGTCTGAGTCTCTTCCACCTCTGTCTTCCTCCTGCGGGTCTGCCCCTGCACTCTCCCACTTTGAGCATCTTGGAGGACACTGCCTACCAGGTAATTACAGGCTGGGGTCCAGCTGCCCTCTAGTGGCCCAAAGTGACAATGACTTCCTTGCATTTGTACACATCCTTTCCCACTGAAGAGGCTATCTCAAGGCCAGGAAGTGGCCTCAGAGGACAGAGATCTCCACTTAAGCAAAAAATCATTATGTTGGCCTTCCAGACGAGGGCAAAGGCCCTGAAGTCTCACAGATGAGTTTGTTACAGGTATGTGATTTTGCACAAGTCCTTTTATCTCTCTGAGCTCCAGTTTCTTCTTTGTGAAATGGGGGTTGGATCAGGCAGGATTGGGTAAGCTATGCTGCAGTAACAAACCATTCCAAAATCCCAGTAGATTTTAACACCAAAAGCTGATTTCTCATTCATGCCTCCTGTCTACCATGGAACTGATGTGCTAAGCATGTGTTTAATATGTGAGGCCCTGGGTTCAATCCCTCCCAAAAATGGTTGCTGTGGAATTCCAGTTTCCTTGTTTATTTTCCCCCCATGATGTCCTTTGACTTCTACATCAGTTCCAGCTGTTCAGAGCCACAGAAAGAGAGTGGGACACGAACTTGCCACCGTTTACAGACTGCATTGGTAGCTGGACATCTAAGTTTCCAAGCTCCAAATTCCAAGACCCCCACCATCACTTTATGGGCAGAGAGAAAAGCTCTGTCTAACCAGAATCCTATGGAAGGACTGTTGACAGAGCTTGTCACCATCTTGTAAGGAAGCCGGCAGCCTCTGCCCTTCTAAAGCTGGTCTCTTGGCCTTCCCAAGCCCTTCCCACTCGGCCCTAGTGGAGAACTGCGGAGGCAAAACAATGAGAAGCCTGTGCCTCCCTCCCAGCCGGAGTCCGAACATTGCAACCATTCCCACGCAGGGACCCTGAACATTCCTGCCTCCTGTCCTCCTGAGCTGAGTGAAGCCCGGACATACCCGCCCTTCCTTACCCTGACAGCTCCCAGAATTCTGCAAAACCTCCCAAAGCATTTTAAAAACCCGCACACAGCCTGACCCCCTGAAAGCCTCTAAGCCACTCTAAAATCTTGGCCCCTAAGCAGATGGGCAACCCCTGGCAAGACTTGCAAAGAAACTGCCCCATTCATCCAACAAGCAAGCCTTCAAGGGGACCCTGCCAAGTGCCAGGCAGGCTACACACAGGATAACAAGATGCAGTGGCTGCTTCCCACTGACATGGGAA
Organism: Xerus rutilus; assembly: GCA_028644305.1. Classification (NCBI taxonomy): domain Eukaryota; kingdom Metazoa; phylum Chordata; class Mammalia; order Rodentia; family Sciuridae; genus Xerus; species Xerus rutilus. The sequence continues at coordinate 6,163,691 of CM053403.1, forward strand.
CAAAATCCCACACAAGACTGGAGCTGGAATGGGGAAAGCTGCTAGCGGGGTCAAGGAAGGCTTTCTGGAAGAGGCGACAACTGCAGGTTCCTCAGGCTGTCCACCTGATTCTAAGCCTTGCTTGAAAAGTCACTTTCTGATCTCTCCGTCCCACTACTTACTCACTGGCATTCTGAGCTTTAATCACACGACACCACTCACAGTTCCCCAAAAGGTTGGATTCTCCCTAGTACCCATGACTTTGCGGGCTCCTCTTCCTCTTACAAGGAAAACTTATGCAGCCTGCAGCTGTAACCACCTCCTCCAGGACGCTTTCCTGACAACCTCTTCGCTGGGGGTCAGGCACTTCCTCAGCTCTGTTTTGGTTTCTCGCACACATTTCAATGACAGTTTGTGCATGTTTGCCCCTCTGGTTTGTGAGCTCTTTGGATTCAGGGACCACATCTTTACCTTTGCATTCTTGGAGGGTGGGGTAGAGCAGGTGCCTCTGGAGAGTTTAAGAGGAGAGCTGTGTGATAGACAGCATTCACAGGGTGTCTTCCATCCCAAAATCTCCTTTGACATTTACCATCATCCAGCGAGGCAGGGCAGGAGAGATAGGAAAGTAAACAGGTTTCTACGCAGAACCTGACCTAACCTGAGCACAGTGTTGGCACTGGTAGGGAACCTAGACCTGGACTGGAATCAGCTGTGATTTCAGTGCCTACCATACAGAAATGTGTGGCGAGTTCAAGAAACGTGACCAAGGATGCACAATTTAACTGTCTTATAGGATTTTCTTTTGTTGGGCTCTGGCTTCAAGTTGTTCCCAATCCAGTCTCTAGCATGCCCTAGAAAATGGAAAAGTCCTGCCTCCATGGGCACTGGTCTGTTTCTGTAGCCTCTACCATCTGGGTCAAACTGCCCTTCTCCTTGCCAAAACAATGCTAAAGACAGTCGGCTGTGATTTTGTTTGTTTATTTTGGTCCTAGGTATTGAACCTGGAGTACTTCACCACTAAGTTATATCCCCAGTTGTTTTTATTTTGAGACTGGGTGTTGCTAAGTTGCTGAAGTTCTCACTAAATTGCTAAGGCTGGCCCTGAACCTGAGATCCTCATACCTTAGACTCCAGAGTCGCTGAGATTACAGGCATGGGCCACTGGGCCAGGCAGTTGTGTTGTTCTTAATATCCCACCCAAGACATTTCTTTTTAGTACTCAGCAGCAGAAAAATTGTACCTCATGAAGAGTCAGTCTCTCCCTTCTATCACATAACAAGAATAAAATGAGCCAGGCGCGGTGGCTCAAGCCTGTAATCCCAGCACTTAGGGAGGCTGAGACAGGAGAATCGCGAGTTCAAAGCCAGCCTCAGCAATGGCGAGGTGCTAAGCAACTCAGTGAGACCCTATCTCTATATAAAACACAAAATAGGGCTGGGAATATGGCTCAGTGGTCGAGTGCCCTTGAGTTCAATCCCCAGTATCAAAAAAAAGAATAAAATGACCTTTTAGTGTTTCCCCTTTCCCTCTGGCTATCAGGAAGCTCAGAGACAATAATAACAGCATTATAGTAGAAGAGTTATAGAAAACAGCTGCTCCTCAACTTATGGGGTTACATCCCAATAAACCTGTAGTGAATTGAAAAATCCTAAGTTGAAAATGAATTTAACACCCCTAACCTACCAAACATCATAACACAGTACACTGTAGATCATCAGACATTCCTGTGATTACAGGGCTGACTGGGAGCAGCATGCCATATATTGCTAGTCTGGAAAATATCAAAATTCAAAACTTAAAGAATGGAATCTATTCAATATGTATTGTTTTCACATCACTGTAAAGTTGGTAATTGTAAATCAAACCACAGTAAGTAGAGAACCGTTATATTTCCTTCTCATGTACCATAGGAGTGAGCCCCTCAGCTGGAATCTTCTTGGGTCTGTTATGAGTACAGCAGGTATAAGAAAACATTGATGTAATAAAGTCTGGGGAGAAGACTGGAAGGGATCCAGATTTGTGAGCAGAAGGCTGGGTGAATCCCTTACCCTCTTTGCTGGCAGCCTGGGGTAGAAGGCCAGCTGCACCCCTTGGTAGCACCCAGGAGTAACTCTCCTGTGGGGACTGGCCACATCAAGGCCTCTGGCAGGATCACCATCAACACCCTTCTTGCCACAGTGTGAAGTTTATAACCATGAACATTCACACTTCAGACTCAGCGTGGCTAGAATTTCTATTTTTAAAGAGGAGTCAGGAAAGGAGGTTTCAATGCCAAGTCTCCTGACTTGCATATGTTGACAATCAGTTTGCATTTTTTTTAAACATCCCAGGACAAACCAAACCTGGCTTTAGGCCAGATGGAGCCTGAGGCCCTCCCTAGCTCATCCAGTCCAGCCCAATCTGCTCCCACAGGGCCTATTTGGTGTGGCTGAGCTGGGAGAGGGGAGAGGTTTGCATCATTCTTCTGGAACCTGCCTTTTCCCCCAAAGTATCTCAAGACATCTGTGTTGTTCTGAGATGACTCAAGCCCAGGTCATGTTAACAGGTCCAGGTAGGCCGTGGCCCAAGCTGGATCACACTCAGGATCACTCTGCCCCACCCTGTGTGTTTGGTTTAAAGTGGGCATTTGACCTAGGATGAACCAATGAACCCCTCTCCTGAGATGGTTGCACTTGAGGCAGAGCCAGGGACAGGAAACTCTCTCCAGTGGCTGGAGCCATTAAAGAGAAAGCTTGGCAGCAGTTGGCTGCTGTTTTCTGTGATGGTAGCATGAGGGCGGGGACAATGAGAGATACACAGAAGCAGGAATAAAAAGTGGTGAGAGAAAGAATCCTGCTGGGTGCAGTGAAGCACACCTGTAATCCCAGCAATTGCTGTTCGGGAAGCTGAGGCAGAAGGATCTCAAGTTCAAGGCCAGCCTTAGCAATTTAGCAAGGCACTAAGCAACTCAGTGAGACCTCATCTCAAGATAAGGTAAGGAGCCTCAGCAACCATGAGGCGCTAAGCAGCTCAGTGAGACCCTGTCTCTACATAAAACACAAAATAGGGCTGGGGATGTGACTCGGTGGTCGAGTGCTCGTGAGTTCAATCCCCAGTACCAAAACAAAAAAAAAGATAAGGTAAGGAGTGTGTCCAGTGAACAAGCTGCTGGACAGAGAATGTTGAGCAAGAATGGGGGTCAAGGTGGGCACGGTGGCACACGCCTGTAATCCCAGAGGCTCCAGAGTCTGAGACAGCAGATCACAAGTTCAAAGCCAGCCTCAGCAAGGGCGAGGCGCTAAGCAACTCAATGAGACCCTGTCTCTACATAAAACACAAAATAGGGCTGGGGATGTGACTCAGTAGTAAAATGCCTCTGGGTTCAATCCCTAGTACAAAAGAAAAAAATAAAAAAGAAAAGAGAAAGAAAGAAAGAATCCTATAGCATCTATGGGGCTGGTTCTAGCCAACCTGGGTCCCTGCAACTTTTTTTTTTTGTGGTACCAGAGATTGAACTCAGGGCCACTCGACCACTGAGCCTCATCCTCAGCCATATCTTGTGTTTTTTGTAGAGACAGGTTCTCACTGAGTTGCTTAGCTCCTCACTGTTGCTAAGGCTGGCTTTGAACTCCCGATCCTCTTGCCTCAGCCTCCCGAGCTGCTGGGAGTACAGGCCTGCGCCACCACGCTTGGCCCATGCTTCCTTTTGTAAAGAAATTTACCTGCAGTCCTGCCTGGCTTGGATCAATAGGATATACTATGTTGTTCGGCAAATAACCTGTTATCTGCAGGAGAAATACAGGTCTGAACGGCTCCCTCCTGCTGATAAAAGAACACAAGTTACCCAAGATGGCGTTTTGTGACCATTACACAGATCATATTCCAGAACTCAAAGAGAGATAATAATTAGAAGCAAGCCCCCTAACCATAAACTCTGTAAGAACAAGTTCCAATTAGAACCACACAGCTTGGGCCAAAGTGACCCAGAGTTGCCTTGGACCTTTAACATGTCTCCCCTTCATGGAGAAGGCCAGTGATGAGGACTTGGCAGTCTGAGGCAATCCTGTTGTCAGTCAAAAGCTAAGAGATGGATGTGGGTTGGACTCCTTGGATACTTCCCTGAGACTCCCAATAAAACTAGAGGGCAGGAGCGTCCTCTAAGAGGACCCATTCTCTCCCTTGAGAGTGTCCCCTTTTTCCTTTCTCCTATCCTTTGTAATAAACTATGCCTGCTACTCTGAGCAACATGTCTGAAGTCTTTCCAGTGTGATCTCAAGAACTGGTATCCAATAACTGCTGCAGCTGCCTGGGCTCCATGGAAGGCCCTTGCTCTGTAACATTGTGATATTTTTCTTTTCTGTTTTTTCTTTCTTCTTTCTTTCCTTCCTTCCTCCTTCCTCCACCCTCTTTTCTCTCTTTCTTGTTTTTTGCAGTGCTGGGACTCAACCCAGGAACTTGAGTATGCTGGACAAGCATTCTGCCACTGAGCTACACTGTGACATTTTCCTTTTGATGCTAATCCAAATGACCAAGGGTATAAAGTACAGTGCTGACCCTATTTATCAGAAAACTGTTCCCCAGCTGTGGTCAGAGGCATGACTAGAAGGTGCATAAGCAGAAATCACATGCTTTAGTTAGGAATGATAATTGCAAGGGACAGAAACTTGGCTCACCTCGATTGGCCAAGAAGGGAACGTTACACTGAGGATAAGGACACTGGGGTGTACTGATTCTTTAGCTCAAGAAAGTTGCAGGAGCTGGGCGTGGTGGTGCATGCTGTAATCCCAGCACTTTGGGAGGCTGAGACAGGAGGATCACAAGTTCAAAGCCAGCCTCAGCAACGCTAAGCAACTCAGCGAGACCCTATCTCTACATAAAACACAAAATAGGGCTGAGGATGTGGCTCAGTGGTCGAGTGCCCCTGAGTTCAATCCCCAGTACCCGCTCCTCAAAAAAAAAGGCATGAGGGGTGTCATATAGTAGGCCCAGTTTATAGAATTACCCTCTTAACTTCATGCTCCCACCACTCACATCTGTGTGTTACTTATCACTTAGAAAAAAGACTTGTGAAACCAGAACTTCAAATGGCTCACCAAATTCTAGGGATTCCTGTCCACACACTTAACACCCTCAGACACTCAGTCTCAAACCCAGGTGGCAGTAACCCCGGGGGTGATCCTAGATGGTTTGCGTCTCCTCTCCAAGCTTGTCCCCTCCTCTGCAAAACAATGACCTCAGTTCCTCATTCAGCGTCCCCTGTCCTTCTTTCCTTAAGAGTCACTACCCTATATTCTGCCGCAGTCCACTGAGGCAGATCCTACTCCACCCCTAGCTCCAGGGATGGGAAATAGCAGGCCTGACCAATCACAGAACCTCATTCCCTGAGTGCATGCGCGCTGGGGGCCAATGGGAGTCCATCCCCTGAGCTTTCCCACCACTAAGAGATTAACTGTCCTAAAATCAAGGCACTGGAGGGCTGTGGAAACCGGAGACTGTCGGGCACAGGACTGTCTAGTTTTAACTGAAAGCTCGATCCCTGTCCCCAATCCCAATCAATGCCAATTTAATAATGAGGACACGGGTTTTGAGAAAAAGGAAAAAGAAGGTTTATTGCTTTGCTAGCAAAGGAGAGACACAGGAGACTCTTGTCCCAAAGGCTGTGACTCCCGATGCAGAGGAACAGGGGCGTTTTAAAGGGTTACATTCCAGGTGTGCTCTGGTAGGGGGTCCCAGGGTTCCCTGATGGTGTGTTAGGATTCACTTGTTAATTTGGAAGGTATTCACTTCCCAGATCCTCAGCAGGCATCTCCTTCCTGTAGTGGTGGTGTTCAAGGGCAGTTAACCAGGGGAAGAAAAGATAATACTGTCTCCCTAATCTTGTTAGGAAGAGGAAGAGAGGAGAAGAAAGAAAAAAAATTTAAAAAAAAATAAAGAAATAAACCTTAGCCGGGCATGGTGGCGCACTCCTGTAACCCCAGCACTTTGGGAGGCTGAGACAGGAGAATCGCGAGTTCAAAGCCAGCCTCAGCAACGACGAGGCGCTAAGCAACTCAGTGAGACCCTGTCTCTACATAGAACACAAAATAGGGCTGGGGATGTGGCTCAATGGTCGAGTGTCCCTGAGTTCAATCTCCAGTACCTAAATAAATAAATAGACCTTAGAACAATGAGAGCTATATTCAAAAGGCGAAGGGACTGCTGTTACAGAGTAGAGAAATGAAACCCATGCAAGGAAGGCAGGATTGAGAGAGCCAGAGACAGAGATGGAGAGATGGAACACACTGGTGACATCCTCCAGCCAGTAGCTGTCTCCATTATTGTCCCACTTTAAAGGAGGTGAACTTTTTAATTGAATACAGAGTCACCAAGCTAAAGGCTATATTTCCGAGGCTTCTTTGCAGCTAGGGTAACCATGCAACTAAGTATTAACCAGCGGGTAGTAATGAGTGCAAAGTGTCCATCAAGGGCAGGGGCACCCCTCCCACCTTTCCTCCATCCTGCTGCTCAGGATGCTCAGATCATACCAACCAGGGCACATCCCAGGCATGGCAAAGAACAAGGGGAGCTGCTGTTCAGTCCCCGAACACTGGATAAAAATGGTCACCAAACAGTTCTGAACAAACTCCTTGTAAATCGTACTGTCCATAGGAATGAAATTTTCTTTGGTTTTAAGGCCTGTTGTTTGACATTTCGGTGCCTGAATTTCTAACTGGTACACTACCCCCAGGGATTCCAGTTGACTTTTTTTTTTTATTGCTCCCACAGGAGAAGGGGCAAGTGCTACAAGTTTCTAGTGGAAAGAGACCCTGGATGTTCAACATCCTGCAATGCACACGACAGCCCCTCACATTCAAGAATGACCTTGTCCAAAATATTGATAATGCTTCTCTTGGGAAACCCTGTTCAACCTTTACTGGGGTTTGGTGTTCCCAACCCTAAAATGGAAACTACTGAGCTATGGTATTTTTTCACAAGGACCCAGTGAGTTGATAGATGCGATCCTTACTTTCAAGAAAGGATAGTTCTGCAAAGGTAGTCATGACGTCTTTATTACTGGGAATAAATGAAGGTGGAAGTCCCAGCAAAGGAGAGCGAGGCAGGTTGTCATTCTACCTCCTAATGGAGGTAATGGAGGCTCCGCACAGGAGGAGGGCTCCAGGGTGGGCTGTGTTCTGGACATCCTGGCTCAAGGGGGGCTGGGCTCAGTCCTGGAAGCACAGCATGGGATAGGGACGGTGGGTGGGCAGGGGCTCCTGCCAGCTGCCTTAGAAAGCAGGAGGGAGTTGGAACCTACTGAGGACAGTACTCACACCCAGAGCCCCCAGACTCACACACAAAACACACACACACACACACACACACTCTTGCCTTTCCATGGTCCTACCCTCTGCACACATCCCCAGGACACACCCTCAACCATTCCAAGCCTAAGCCCAGAAGGGTGGGGCTGGGCTGGACTGGGCAGGCAGCCTTTAAAAGAGGCCCTTTCCCTGAGTCAGCTTTTGAAGCCTTCCCCCCAGTAGCTGCAGGGCTGGTGCCTTTGGGCAGAGAGGGGAGCTGAGGGAAACTGGGGAAAGGGGGATCCAAGGGCGCAGGACAAGCAGGGGCAACCACGACGGACTCCAGCTGGAGGGGCACAAACGCCTGGGGACCGGTGGGGCGTGTCCCCAGAGCTGCGGAAGGCGGCCGCGGGGTGAGCTGGCTTGACATGGGGAGCCTGCAGAAGCGATCAATACCTCAGGGCCTCTTCAAGACCTCCAGGTGTCCCGCCTCCACGGCCAGGGGCCTCGCGGAGGCCCAGGTGGCTCTGCTAGAAGCCCGGGCTGCAGAGAGAGCCTAGAGGGCCAAGGGGTCGTCCTGCCTTTGCTTCGAGAGTCTTCAGGCTCGGCGGGCCGGGGGAGGATACCCAGTACCTGCATCCGCGACCTGCGCACGTCACGGCTTAGACCTCCGGGCCCCCAAAGGCCAGGTTATCCCGCACCATCAGCGTCTTGCGTAGGTCCCGGTCCACCAGGGGGCGCTGCATGCGCCACTTGTGCGCCTCCTGCAGCCCTGGCTCGAAGTAGTAGATGCAGGCGCCGAAACCCACCAGGATGAGCACGGAGATGACCAGGTAGACAGGCACGAACCAGTCCAGAAAGTGCGGCATCGCGGCGGCTTTGGCTGCCAAGACACGGGCCGTGAGAGCTGGTGGAGGAGCCCTTTGTCGCGCTCACCCAGAGAGAGACCCTCAGTCAGGAGGCCCAAGCATCACTTTTACACATAGGGAGACTAGGGTCTGGGAGAGCGGGTGGCAGTGCCTGATCCAGACTGTATGGTGACTCAGCAACCCAAGCCTCCTAACCACGCACTGAACTGTCCCCATCATCTGGAGATGCCCAGCTCCTACTCACCCTTTAAGAGGAGGCTTAAGCACAGCTCAGAAGCACGGCTCTGGCCCCATCCCTCCCCAGCTGTGTGCCCTTAGGCAAGCTGGGTGTCCACTTCCTCCCTTGTAGAAGGGGAAACTAACACAGCCCTGGCACAGGTCCCAGTGAGGATTTAGTGAGGTGACCAATCCCTGGATGGGGCCCCAGTAAAGGAGGTCAGGTGAGGAGAAACCTCCTCTGGTCTCCCTGTGCCCCTGAGTCCCTGGGTCCAGCCCTGACTTTGCAGTTGCTATGTCTGCTGCTTGCCAGCGATGCCGCCCCCCTACACCCCCAATAGATGAGAGGGTTCCTGGCCACCTGCGCACCCTGCCAGCTATGTGCTCGTAAAAACAAACACCCACCCCCAGGGGGCGTGCTTCTTCGTAACAGCGTCTGTACAGGCCCAATTCCGTAATTAATTGTAAGGCCATGGCTGCTAGAATCAAAAGTCCTGGCAAGGTGCTCAGAGCCTTGGGAATGATGACAGCACCTGGCTTCTAGGGCTTTGGTGACTGCTGAGTGAGTTAATTTATGTAAAATGCTGGCGCGTGTTAGGTTCTACTTAGTGTGTTCTTATACTCGTACCCTCAGTTTCTTTTATCTGAAAAACGGGTACAGAAATAGGACCTGTTCCTAAGGGCACTGTGATTTTTTAATAAGAGAATGCCCAAAGAACATCTGGAGTCATGCTGCCTGGCACAGAATCAGTACTCAACAAATATTAGCTATTATTCTTTCCAGTGAACCCAAGGTGGAGAAAGCAGGCAAGCGGGCAGTAGCAAGTGGAAGATGCTCCTCAGAAGTTACACATGCCTGGACTCAGACCGACCCCAAACTGCCCCTGTCAGCTCTGTGCAGCCTGCCCAGGGCCACCCTTCATGCCGCCGTGAACTGCTTGTCAGTCACCTGTGTGCGCTGCACGCTATGCTGTTCTGATTTTCCCTCTGCTTTCATCGTCCCTGGAATGTTCTTTGCCTTCTGGGTCTCTGGGCAAACTCTTGTTCATACTTCAAAAACCAGATCACAGGTCATCTCCTCCAGAGAAGAAATGGGCATGACCCATTTAAACCTCCCCAAAACATGCCTGAGGTATAAGAAAGGGGTGGACCCAGGAGCCTCTTCTGCCTGCCCGGCAGGGAGAACACCATTAGGGCACTTCCACAGACCTCAGGATAGGCCTGTGGGGTAGGTGTCACTGTCTGTAATTTACAGATGAAGAAACAGAGGCTCAGAGAGGATTATTAATTTACCCTGGGATACCCAAACGGGAAGTGGCAGAGCTGGACCCCAAACCCCTACGACTTAAGCCCTTCTGGGCAGGGAAAGATATGGCACAGGAAGAAATGAGCACAGGCCCACCTTGGCTTCTGGGGAAGCAGGGTGGATGAAACAACCCCTGGGGCAGGTTGAGGGGAAGCCCCAGCTCCCCTGACCTCTGTCTCCAAACTCCACTTCCTCTTGTTCCCCTAATCCCAGGTGGGCCATGGTCCCCCTGAAGAAAGATATGCCACATCCTGGCCCTGCATCTTTCTTGAGCTCCCCTCCCCCCCCACCAGGACCCCTGGTGGCTGTTCAGAAACACAGACATCTTAAGGTGCCCTATTTATGGAGGAATAAAATGAAGAGAGCACTAATTGTCTAAAGTCAGCAGAGGCGCAGCAGCGTTGGGGGCCCAGCACCCTCCTACCCATCTGTCTCTCTGAGCAAGTTCAGAATTGCCTGGTGCTGCCAGGGTTGGAGGGAGGATGGGGAGCGGCCCTGGGGCAGGAAGGCTGATCCAAACTGGCTTGACTAAGGCCAACATGATTCATGCCCCCTCCCCAGCCCCAGCCCCAACTTGGGTTTCCTTCTGGCTTAAGTATGAGAATGGAGGCTGGGGCAGAACAAGTCCCTTCGGCTACAGTGTTGTAGATCTGGGGAGCAGAGTTCAGGATCCCCCAAACTCTCCAGCCCCACAGACAAAATTCTAGGCATTCTGGGGCAGACAAAAGACCCCCAGATCTTTTCCTGACTTTGGAGGCAGGGGCTAAGTAGAAATGCAAAACACTCACAGGCCTTCTGTGTGACCTTGGACCATTCCTCACCATCTCTGGGCTCCAGGGGCTCCTGTGCACAGTGACAGGGTGGGGATGGGGATTACCAGATGATCTATAAGGAATTTCCAGGCCCATTTCAGCCATGGTTCTGTCCAGGACAGTGTGAAGGCTGCAGAGCCCCTCTCCCTGCCTCCCAAGCCATTGGTACCACTCAGTGCCCCTGAGTCCCCGCAGACCCACCTCACGCCCTGCAGGTGCCTGTTCCGGGAGCTCTGTGCTGAGCACACCGCCTCTCTCGGCCTGAGCAGCTCAGCATCAGCCTGTGGACTCAGTCGCAGCTGCTGTCCCCAGGGATACTGCCATCTGTGGCCGCTCTGGGTGCTGGAGGCAGAGATAGGGCGAGGCCAATGCCCCCCTCGGGAGACAGAGCTTCTCTGGCCAGGAGAGGACCAGGAGCAGGCAGTCCTAGGCTGGCTCAGCACTCCGGTACCTCTCCCTACCCATCTGAGACCCTTCCTTCTACCCCCCACTCTCAGAATGGCAGGAGGTGGGACCTGTCTCAGCCAATCAGCAGCCTGGCAGAGAAAGGGCTTCATCCTCCGTTGCCTTGGCAACCAGCCTCCTTTTCTGGATCCCTGTTCTGTGCACGTGGTACAGCAGATGACAAGGAGGGCAGGATTGGGAGAAGGCAGGGAGGAATGAGTTACCCAGCAGGCTGGTGGCTCCAGAGACAAGAGGAGCCCAGCCCATAACAGAGGGTTGGTGGTTTGCTGATTGGGAGTCGAGAGAGATTGGGGGTCTCTGGCAAGTGGGTGGGGCCACAGAAGCAGTGACCAGTAGAGACAATGAGGTTGCTTATTATAGAGGGGACAGCCAAGTCTGAGACTGAGAGTCTGGACACATTGACCCAATGTAGCACTTAGCACGTGCCAGACATTGTTTACAGGTGCTTTATTTCTATTAACTAATTTAATCCTCACCCAAGGTCATATAGCAAGAAAGCAGCCATGTGGATCAGGGCCCCAGCCTGGCCTTCAGGACCCACAGAGGGCTGCCCTCCCCATTCTGGCCACCAGCCTCACAGCTCCTGGTTGGGGTTCAACCTGTGCTGGTCGTGGCTCCCAGGCAGTGCACCCCCGCCTGCCAGGTCTGGCTTCTCACACTTCATTCGGTTATACCCACTGAGTGGGTTTCGGGGATCCATATGGGGATGAGGCAGCTGAGGTTCTAAGAAGTGAAGCTGTTTCCCTTCTCCTTCAGTCACTCAGCTGCTTAGAGACTGAGCAGAAATTCAAAGCTGAGGGGTGGGGTTGGGGGTGCAGGATCCACCCTCAAGCCTGGATCCTCCTCCTTGGGCTATAGAGGAGTGTCTGCTGGGCACCTGGCAGCCAGTGAGCACTCCACAAACCACAGTGGCTGTTGTCTCAGGAGTACAGAGCAGCCACTGGGGTCTGCAGGGCGCAGAAGAGGCTTCAAGGGACTCCCAGAGAGTTCATTCCCAGAACCCTGAGGACAGGCAGGCGCAGAAAACTCTGGATGAAGTGGCTTCAGAATCCTCAGTATGCCACCCCACAGACACCTTGAGAGCTGGGACCATCTGGGGCCCCATGAGAGGCATGGAGGTGATTATGTTAACAGAAGTATTTTAAAATTCAGGAGTAAGGTACATGCAGTAAAATGCTCACATTTTAAGCAATTGATTTTTATCTGTGTATACACTACAGCAACCACCATCCAGATCCAGGGAGAGGATATTTCCATCTCCCCAGACCATTTCCATCTTCTCTTGCCAATGAATACTCCCACCCTTGGGGTGGGGAGGTATAGCTCAGGGTAAAGCACATGTTTAGCACACAAGAGGCCCTGGGTTCTATCCTCAGCCACAGTTCTATCCCCAAAGGCACTCACGGCTGGGACTCCCGTCATCACGGACTGGCTTTGCCTGCATTTGGGTTTTGTGTCAATGGAATCCCACGCTAGGCATCCTTTCATGCCAAGCATAATGCTTTCAGGATTCGTGTGGAGTTGTTGCCATGTCAGTCTACCACAATTTGTTTATTTGTTCACGGAAGGACATCTGGGTTGTTTCCAGGGTGTGACTATGATAACCAAAGCTGTCATAGTACTTAACAGTACTATGGAGTGGGAGGGCAGAAAGGAGTTGGGGAAGGGTTACGGAGGAGTATTAGGAGACAGACAGACAGACAGACTGGTGGGAACCTGCGGATAAGGAAATGTTCTGTATATTGGGCCTACATGCTTTCGCTTTTTGTAAAGCAATTACCTCCCTGCCTGCCTTAGGTCCACAGGACGTGTTACATTCCCTAGCAAGCTGCCTGTTACCTGCGGGAGAAATGCAGGCCTCGAAATGCCTATAAGAAGAACACAAGTTACCCCGAAAGGGGGAACTTTCGTAATCCTTACACAGACCATATCCCAAAATTCAGGGAGAAGCCGGGCGCAGTGGCACACACCTGTAATCCCAGCGGCTCAGGAGGCTAGGGCAGGAGGATCGTGAGTTCAAAGCTAGCCTCAGCAAAAGCGAGGCACTAAGCAACTCAGTGAGACCCTGTCTCTAAATAAAATACAAAATAGGACTCGGGATGTGGCTCAGTGGTTGAGTGCCCCTGAGTTCAATTTCTAGTACCAAAAAAAAAAAATCCAAAATTCAGGGAGATAAGGATAATTCCCCCTAAACATAAAATCTGTAAGAACAGTTTCCAATTAAAATCAATCAGCATGGGCTAAAGTGACCTGGAGTTGTCATGGTAGTAGAGACTTGAAAGTCTAATGTCATCTTGTTGTCAGTCAAAAGTCAAGAGATGGACCTGGGTGGGACTTTCTGGAAACTTCCCTGGGACTCCAATAAAACTTGAGGGCAGGAGAGGTGCACAGTCTTTCTCTCTGAAAAAAACCACTCTCTCTCCTTGAGAGTGTCCTCTTTTCTAATAAATTCATGCCTATTACTCTGAGTGACATGTCTGAAATCTTTCTGTCATGATTGAAAGAATCAGAGTGAGCCTGGCATGGTGGTCCGGGCCTGCAATCCCACTTGCTCCCGAGGCTGAGGCAGAAAGATTGCAAGTTCAAAGCCAGACTCAGTAACTTAGTGAGACCCTGTCTTAAAATAAAATATAAAAAGGGCTGGGCCAGGCATGGTGGTGCACATCCATAATCCCAGTGGCTGGGGAGGTTGAGGCAGGAGGATCGCGAGTTCAAAGCCAGCCTCAGCACAACAAGGCACTAAGCAACTCAGTGAGACTGTGTCTCTAAATAAAACACAAAATAGGGCTGGGGATGTGGCTCAGTGGTCTAATGCCTGAATTTGACCCCTGGTACCCCAAAATGGGGGGAGGCTGGGGATATGGCCTCAATGCTTAAGTGCCCCTTGGTTTCAGTACCAAAAAAAAAAAAAAAAAAAAGAATCAGGGTGAAAGGGGGCCTTCACATTAGCTCATTTTCCCAGACAGCCCCAGCATTGTTACAACTGGAGGAAATATAACAGCAGGGAGTGATGGACATATTTGGGGGGTGATGAATATGTTCAGCACCTTGATTGTGATAGTGGCTTCTTAGGTACATACATATGTCAAAACATCAAATTATACGCTTGAGGGGCTGGGGTTGTGGCTCAGTGGCAGAGCGCTTGCCTCGCACATGTGAAGCACTGGGTTTGGTCCTCAGCACCACGTAAAAACAATAAACAAAACAAAGATATCAAAAAAATTATACACTTGAGATATGTGACCAGTATATCTCATTTCAGAAGCTAAGCAAGATGGGGACTGGTTAGTACTTGGATGGGAGATATACATACAAGTTTTTTGTTTTTTTGGTACAGGGTCTTGCTATGTTGCCTAGGCTGGCCTCAAACTCCTGGGTTCAAATGATGCTCCTGCCTCTGTCTCCTGAGTAGCTAGGACTACACATATCCTATCACACTCGGCTCAGACAGTAGCTTCTTGTATGTCAGTTATACCTCAATAAATGTGTAAAAACACAAAATAAAAAAAATAAAAGGGCTGGAGTGTAGCTCAATGGTAGAGAGCCCTTGGGTTCAATACCACAAATAAATAAATCTGTAAAATATGTGATCAATGGCCTGTATGAATATGTTCAGCACCTTGATTGTGATAGTGGCTTCATTAGTCATGCTAATAAAAATGACTACCTGTGTGAACTCATCAAATTAATGAGAAGCACCTGGATGCATTGGTCTATCAAACTCATTGGAAAACCCAGACCTAGGAGCTTATAAAACATACCAAGCCACCAAATGAAACAACACTCTCACCCATAAAAGGAGTACCCCAAGATTGGGCATAGCAGTACACTGACCCCCTCACCAGGTGATCCTGCCCGTTCTAGGTTTTCACGACACAAGACCCTCCAGGCCTGGGTCTGACCTTCCCACCAATCCCTATCCTTCGTCAGAGCATGGGGCCTGCACACAACTGTCTTCTATTCCAGTGCCCATGTGACAGGTACCAGCTTACCTTTGGCATTTCAGCCAATTATCACCTCCCCAGTGAAGTGCAGTAAGGGCTCCCCAGGGACCCTTAATGCACCTCCATCTAGGCACCTGCACCTGTTGCTCCCTGGCTGATCCCCAGATGGCTCTCATCCACTGTACTGCCATAGCTTTTTGTTATCTGCCTCTGATAATTCCTCTGGAGCCTGGGTCCCCCATGCCCAAGGCAGACACTCGGCACCTGTTGCTTTGAATGGGTCTCAGATTGGCTCCTCCTGGAAAGCTCTGATCAGGTTCCAAAGTTTTTCCATGGCCTTTGACCTTTCACAGGTGTCAGTGACAGGGTTTTCGGTTTTCGCATCTGCTCTGGTCTTATCTCCTCCCACTTTCAGCCAACTGCTTTGCCAGTCCTCAGAAGTGCCAGAAGTGTTCCCCACTGGGGTCTTTGTACTTCTTTCAGCCTAAAGCCTCTTCTCCATTATACTTACCAGGTTCCTCTTGTACTGATTTAGGCCTCTGCTCAAAAGGTCACCTTTGTAGAGATGTCTCCCCTGACCTGAAGTAGCTTCTACCCATCTGTCACTCTTCCAGCCTGCTCTCACGCATGCGAGGCAAGCGCTCTACCGCTGAGCTACAATCCCAGCCCCATGTAGCTAGCTACTGCTTTTACAAAATAATCAAGTCCTTTGTCTCTTACTCAGAGTTTCATGTCTTCTGCCAGAATCCATGAAATACTCATGGATTACTTTGTTAGTTTGTAAGTGGGATAAAATCTCAGATAGAGGGAAGTTCTTGACAAAGACGGGAAGTGGAGATTAGTGCTACAGAGAAAATAGAGAAGAAACAGAAAAGAGGGATAATGGGGATAGAGGGGTCAGGAATGTAGTGGTAGAGTACTTGCCCAGCATAAGTGAGGCTCTGGGTTCAATCCAAAATACTGAACAAAAGAAAGGGAAGGGGGATAAAGTGTATGGAGGGGCTGCTATTTTGCAATTTTCTTTTTTTCTTTCTGGGAAGCAAGTCATGTGACTACTTGGGAGAAGGGCATTTCAGCCAAAGGGAACAGGAAGGGCAACAGTCCTGAGGTAGGAGGACACTTGGAATATTTGAGGAACAGTGTAGTGGCTGGTGTGGTGGGAAGACGTGTTGGAAGGACAAGAGCAGACGATTAGATCAGGGAGATTGTCAGGGACCAGAACACAATGGGCCTGGGAGGTCATTTCAGGAGTTTGCAGCACCGAGTGAGATGGGAACTACGGGTGCAAGGTTTAATCCGTGGTCTGCCCTTGTGTCCATTTTAAAAGAGTGGCTGCGGTGTGAAGAATAGTCGGCAGCCTGGAGGGATCTGAGTGAAAGCAGAGAGCCTGTGAGAACGTGTTGCAATAGTCCCAATGCAGACAGATGACAGTGACTCGGTGCTGGTCATGGCAGCAGAAGAGGTGAGAAGTGGTCAGTTTCAGATATATTTTAAGATTAGAATCGACAAGTTTGCTTTCGGATTGAACGAGGGGAGTGAAAGAGTCAAGAGTGACCCCAAGCTTTAGTTCTTAGCAACCCCAGGAATGAAATCAGCTGAGATGGGAAAGACATAGGAAGAGCAGGTCTGGAAGGAATCAAGAGTGCCCTGAATAAGCACGAATGAACAAAAGCGAACGAAGCGTGGAACAAAAGGTCTGTCCAGAGCCTTAGATACCTGGGACCAATGCGAGACCCTTAGAAAAGGAGGTAGCGGTTCCTTTAAGAATGCTCCGCCCCTCCCCACGAAGCCCCGCCCAGAAAGGACCACGTGCCCCTACGCTCAAATTCGGGGAGGAACTCCGCACGGTTTGAAAGGCTGGCGCGCAGCGCGGAAGGGGCATTTCGGCTGCGATCGAGATGTCGGTGTTAAAGCCGCTGGACAAGCTGCCTGGCCTGAACACGGCCACCGTATTGGTAGGTCTCGGCGGTCGCGTTTCCCTGGTGGCCCTCCCTTCCTTGGCTGCCTAGAGCCTCCGGGCTTTGCGCTTTCTGAGCCGAAGTGCGCGCTATTCCTCGCGGTAGGCGGGAGAGCGGTGCTCTAAACCAATCGGTGTAGCAGCTCTCCGAGACTGAGGGACACATCCACCAATAGATACGCGGCGTGGTCTTTCCCAGCTTGTGATTGGCGGGGCGGGTGGGCGGGGACCCGGATGCTGGCAGGGCGCCCTCGCTGGATCTTGCTTTCATACAACCCAGGCTCTGGCCTCGGCTACAGGTCCGGCGGTCCGAGGGGCTGTGGGAGGTTAGTGGGTGCGGGACCGACAGGCCTAAAGCGGGCCCAGGCGTCACACCCCCCGCGGGGATCCTCTTCTCGGAAAATGGCTTCCTCCGAGCTACCTTCCGGCTGTGGCCTGATCCCCCAGGGAGGGCTCTTAGAGCCAGGTTCTCCAGAGGAATTGCCCTGCCCAGGTCTCACCCCGATTGCTTTCTCTCCCTGGGCAGCTGGTGGGCACGGAGGATGCTCTCCTGCAGCAGCTGGCGAACTCGATGCTCAAAGAGGACTGCGCGTCCGAGCTGAGGGTGTAAGTAGCTGAGGCTGTGCGGGAACTCTGGCTGGGAGAGAGAGAGAGGGCAGGGAGCCTCGGAGCCGGGGTCTGCCAGTCACCTCCTCCCTGCCGCCAGCGGTCCTCACTGAGCCTGCCTGTCCTCCTGAAGCTGGCTCCTCACGTCTTACCTCGCACAGGACCCACTTGAGCACCCCGTCCATCACTCTCTGTCGCAACACGTGTTGTTTTGCTCTTAGTACCTATCAACATAAAGGATCACCTGTCCACCTGTTATTTCACTTGTTTCTTATCTGCCACCCCCATGGACCTTGAGCAGCATCTGACACAGAGTAGATGCTCAATTAATAATTGCTGAATTTATCGAATTGATTCAAGATTCAAGAAAGATTTCCAGGGTGCGATGGTGCACACCTATAATCTCAGCTACTCCTAAGGCTAAACAGGAGAATCCAAAGTTAAAGAATAGTCTGGGCAACTTAGGGAGAACCTGTCTGAAAAATTAAAATTTTTTATAAAGGTTAGAGGATGTACCTCAGTGGTAGAATCCCTAGCACCACAAAAACAAAAAAAGAAGAAAAAAGAAAAATTTTGAGGGGAGGGAATGCTACAAATGTATGAGAGTAGTGAAATGGAAGCTAAGAGTTTCCCAGGAAACATGGTGAAATGAAGCTGGACCACAAAATTATCTTCCCCCCAAAAACCTAGTGAAATGAATTGAAAAATAGCAAAAATGAGCAAACTTCCCAGGCTGAAAAAAAATTCTGGCATGTTTGCCTGCTAACCATGTTTTGTTATTCTCATAACAAAATTATGAAAATTCTTTAGTATACCCCAAGTTTGGAAAAAAGGTAACTAAAGAAATTCATTTTTGTTTCCTTTTTCTAATTGGAAGGAAGCAGAAATAGCTGCTATTTTACATCAAGTGACTGAAAATGTGTGTCATTCTCCCTGAAAGAAAGATAAGGCCCAGTGGTTCATTATGAGGGGAAAGGTTCAAATCTGGAAGGTATTTCCTCAGTGGGAATTGGATTGTCTTTTTTTGCAGGAGGAGTGGGTACTGAGGATTAAACCCAGGCCCACTTGACTACTGAGCCACATCCCCAGCCCTATTTTGTACTTTGTTTAGAGACAAGGTCTCATTGAATTGCTTAGCACCTTGCTTTTGCTGAGGCTGGCTGTAAACTCAAGATCCTCCTGTCTTGAGGCATCCAGAGCCACTGGGATTACAGGTGTGCGCTACTGCACCTGCTGGAAAATGATTTTTAAAAATGCATTTAGCCGAGTGTGGTGATATGCACCTGTGGTCCCAGCTACTTTAAAGGCCAAGGCAGGAGGATTGCTTGAGCCTAGGAATTCAAGGCCAATCTGGGCAACATAGACAGCTCTGACTCTGTAAAAATAAGAATCCATTTAATTAGTATCACAGTAAATGGAAAATACAGAAAAAACTTCCTACATTTAATAAAAACAAAATGGAAAAAAGTGTCATGGGAATCATGGCAAACAGGGGAGGGGCAAGTCATATAACATACAAATATCCATGAGGAACCCACTCTGTAAAAAAATACAGAAAAAGGAAAACAGAATTCCTCTTTGAGTGCTCTGAACGATGGAGAAACTTAATAATAAAATTAATTTTTTAAAGAAACGTCATTGGGGCGCTGTGGCATACACCTTTAATCTCAGGAATTCAGGAGTCAGAAGCAAGAGAATCTCAAGTTTGAGGCCACCCTAGGCAACTTAGATGCTGTCTCAAAAATAAAAAAGAGTCCAGTTGCAGTGGCGCATGCCTGTAATCCTAGTGGCTTGGGAGGCTGAGGCATGAGGATTTTGAGTTCAAAGCCAGCCTCAGCAAAGGCAAGGCACTAAGCAACTCAGTGAGATCCTGTCTCTAAATAAAATACAAAATAGGGCTGAGGATGTGACTCAATGGTTGAGTGCCCCTGAGTTCAATCCCTGGTACCAAAAATAAAAATAAATAAAAAGGACTAGGAGCCTGGCATGGTGGCACATGCCTCTAATCCTAGCACTTTGGGAGGCTGAGACAAGAGAATTGTGGGTTCAAAGCCAGCTTCATCAATGGCTAGGTGCTAAGCAACTCAGTGAGACCTTGTCTCTAAATAAAATAGGGCTGGGGATGTGGCTCAGTGGTTGAGTACCCCTGAATTCAATCTCTGGTACCAAAAAAGGCGGGGGGCTAGGGATGTAGCTTAGTCACAGAATGCCCCAGGTTTTGATCCTTTGATCCACCAAAAAAAGAAAGAAAGAAACATACAAAGACCCACTGGAAACAACAGAAAGAGGAACTGGGAAGCTGAGGAGCTAAGGGTAAAAAAAAGACCAAAAAATAATACAATTTGAGATCTAGCTAATGAGTACGTGGAGACGGGATCAGAGTGGATGTGGTTGACAATTTACAAAGAAGAAAGGTTCAAGAAAAACAGCAAAAGCATCCAAAGATATAACAGCATTTTCTGAAATGAATGAAAAGCTGATTTGTCCATTACAAGGGTAATGTATTCTTATTACAGGAAAAATGGATGTAGAATACAGAATACTTGATATGAAGTTATATCCTATTTATATTATCAAACTCAAAGAGTAAATAATTCTTTATACTTTTAGGCTGGAAAAGCATATCACCTGTATGGTCATCTGTTCACTCTGTTGCCATATATTTCCAGTTCTCAGTGTTTGTAGAACATGGCAGTTGTTAAGATTGTACTTCTTGGTTTCATGTGGTGGTGTGGGGCCATGTGACTGGCTCTAGCCAATGAGTTGTGTACAAAAATTATTGTCTCTTCAATACTGCAGCATTTAACTGCTAGTAAAAGAATTCCCCCGACCCTTTCCCTCCCCAGAGTGACCAGCAGTGTTCCAAAGTGGCAGCTTCATCAGCCTGGGTCCAGAGTTACAGCTAGAACAAAATATAGATGTATGTAGTAACTAATAGCAATGATATTGAGGCATAAATAGCACTCGTAAGTCATGTCCAAATGGTAGGATGAAGTGTACCAATGTTAATTTTCTCACTTTTCATAATAGAGACTCATTCCAATATAGATAAAAATTGAGGGCTGAGGTTGTGGCTCAGTGGCAGAGCGCTTGCCTCGCACGTGTGAGGCACTGGGTTCGATCCTCAGCGCCACATAAAAATAAGTAAACCAAATAAAGACATTGTGTCCATGTATAACTAAAAAATATTTTTAAAAAATTGAAACCTAATTAAAAATGGCATCAGTTAGCCCAGCACAGAGGCATTCACCTGGAATCCCAGTGACCTAGGAGGCCAAGGCAGGAGGATGACAAATGGCAAATTTGAGGCCAGCCTGAGCAACTTGGCAAGACCCTGTCTCAAAAGGGCTTCGGATGTAGCTCAGTGGTGAAGTGTCCCTTAGTTCAATCTCCAGTTACTCCCTCCACACACACAAAGGATATCAACTTATTTTTCTTCAGTCTGTTTTTATTTTTTTTTAAATATTTATTTTTTTAGTTGTAGGTGGACAGAATATTTGTTTTTATGTGGTGCTGAGGATCGAACCCAGTGCCTCATGCGTGCTAGGCAAGCGCTCTACCACTGCGCCACAATCCCAGCCCCCAGTCTGTTTTTATTTACTTATGTGTTTTATTTTGCAGTAGGGGGGATGCAGGTCAGGGCCTCGTGCATGCTAGGCAAGTATTCTGCCACTGAGCTGTATCCCCTGACGCATACTGTTTGATTAAGCTCTTTCAGGGAACAGTCTCTTTTGATTAAAAAAATAGCCTATCCAAAGTTCAACTGCTTTTTTCAATTCTACTTGGTTTTTTTTTATTCTGTTCAATTCGAGTTAAATTAATGCTATTATTCCATTTTTTAGATTTCATCTATACTGTTGTCTGAATGTGTATACATTATATACATGATGAGATGTTTGCTAAAATGTTCTAATTCTTTTTTTTTTTTTTTTTTTTTTTTGGTACCAGGGATTGAACTCAGGGGCACTCAACCACTGAGCCACATCCCCAGCCCTATTTTGTGTTTTATGTAGAGACAGGGTCTCACTGAGTTGCTTAGCACCTCGCCATTGCTGAGGCTGGCTTTGAACTCACGATTCTCCTCTCAGCCTCCCTAAGTGCTGGGATTACAGGCTTGCGCCACCGCACCCAACAAAATGTTCTAATTCTAATAGCAATTTCTAGGTGACTGACTTTGGGGTATATGTGAATATTTTAAACTTGTATTTGTACTTTTTGCTATTTCTCCTTTTCTTAAATTATAGTCTGGTAAAGGGAGAGATGGGCATTAGAAATATGTGGAAATGGGCAGAAGTAGATGCTTCAAGAAAAAGGTTCAGGCATGAGGTGCAGCTCAGTGGTGAAGCACTTACCTAGCATATTCTAGGCCCTGAGTTCCATCTCCAGCATCAAAAAAAAAAAAAAAAAAAAAAAAGCAGAGACCAAGCCCAGATGAGAATTACTTGCCCAGGGTCACATAGCTTGGCAATTGACAGAACTAGGACTTCCATCTTAATATGTCTCAAAAGGGGTTCAGTCTTACCTCCTAAACTTTCCAGCCTAACACTCGCTCTTCTGAGACTGGTCTCCCTCAACACAGTGACCTTCCTAGCCCTGCACTATGTGCCATGGAGCACACCAGATCCTGTCACCATGGTGGTTACTGAACAGATCCCTTTTCTACCATGGGGGATTGGACAGGAGAGAGGTGAGTAGGACTGGATTTGTCTTGCCTCTGTGCTTCTTCAAGAAGTCTTGCCTGGCTGGGTGTGGTTGTGCACCCCTGAAATCGCAGCAGCTTGGGAGGCTAAGGTAGGAGGATCACAAGGGCCTCAGGCCAACCTCAGCAACTTAGGCCCTAAGCAACTTAGTGAGACCTTGTCTCAAAATAGAAAATGGAAAAAAGGCTGGAGGTGTGGCTCAGTGGTTGAGTGCCCCCAGGTTCAATCCCTGGTATCAAAAAAATAAATGAATATAAAGAAGCCTTGCCTGCAGAGTGTCTGGTAAATGGGTGGAGAGGAGCCCTTGGCATCCTCTTCCCCCATGCAGGGGAGCACACGAACCGTCACTGTGTTGGGTATGTTTGTATTAATCCTGTGATTTCTTGTTTTTCAGCCACTTGGCAAAGTCCCTCCCTTTACCCACCAATGTGAATCGGCCTCGAATCGACCTGATTGTGTTTGTGATTAACCTTCATAGCAAATACAGGTAGGAGCCAGAGGACCAAAGCCCTCAGGGCCAGGCCTCAGGACTAGACCACTGACTGAGAGTGTGCTGGGACAGTCACCTTACTTGAGATAGGAAGGGAGGGGCAATGAGAGGGCGCCTGGGGTCAGCCTAGAGGGCAAGGAGGGAGGAGCAGGGGGGCAGTGCACAGTGTTTAGGAGACAAATCCCGCAGTGTCCTCCGTTCATTTAATCCTCTGAAAACTACTGTGTACCCAACAGCAGGCACAGAAACGAACAAAGCAGACTTCCTCCGGTGTCCTCATCCACTGAGAAGAGACTGGACTTTTGAGAGGACAGTTAGAGTACTTGGGATATGGACTGTAAAGAGGAAAGTGCTGGGCCGTGGAGCCCACACGAGACCTGGGACAGCCAGGCCTTAGGTGTGGAAGGTCAAGGTAGACTTTTTTGGGGGGGTACCAGGGTTTGAACTCGGGGGCACTCGACCACTGAGCCACATCCCCAGCCCTATTTTTGTGTGTTTTATGCAGAAACAGGGTCTCACTGAGTTGCTTGGTACCTCGCCATTGCTGAGGCTAACTTTGAACTTGTGATTCTCCTGTCTCAGCCTCCCTAAGTGCTGGGATTACAGGCATGCAACACCATGCCTGGCCCAAGGTAGACTTTTTGGTAGAGGTAACATCTCAGTCAACACCTGAGAGTTAGTCAGGTAAAGACCAGAGTGAACCCCTCCAAGGGAATGGCTGGCTGAGGTTAGGCAAGGCCCAGGGTCCAGCACAAAGACCAGCACAGAGACCAGCACAGACATCTAGTGATGTGGGGGTTGAGGGAAGGCTGTGCTGGGGATACCTGGGAACTCAGGAGCATGGAGACAGTGGATACATCTAGCATCAGGAGGACATCTAGACCTCACTGACTAGTTAGTTGGAACTAGTCAACCGTGGGAAAAGAGAAATGCTGAGATCTAGCATGATTGCCTTATAATACTGAAAAATTGGGGACTACTTAAATGCTTATCGCTGGGAGAATCGAACGTGGTGTACTGCGTGCTTATGCTCATGGCTTGTGCCATGCCTTTGTGCTAGTCAGTTTTCTATCAGTATAACAAACTTCCAAGACGGCTGCCAGTCCTGGTGGCACACACCTATAATCCCAGCTACTTGGGAGGCTGAGGCAGGAGAATCACAAATTCAAGCCCAAACCAGGCAATTTAGCAAGACCCTGTCTTAAAAAAATGGTCTGGGAGCCAGGTGCGGTGGCTCACGCTTGTAATCCCAGCACTTAGGGAGACTGAGACAGGAGAATCGCGAGTTCAAAGCCAGCCTCAGCAATGGCGAGGCGCTAAGCAACTCAGTGAGACCCTGTCTCTACATAAAACATAAAATAGGGCTGGGGATATGGCTCAGTGGTTGAGTGCCCCTGAGTTCAATCCCTGGTACCAAAAAAAAAAAAAGGGCTGGGGATGTAGCTCAGTGGTGGAGCTCTTGGCCCTTGGTCCCATCCCCACTATTGCAAAAAGAAAGGGAGAGAGGAATGGAAAAGACATTTATTGTGCCTCAGTTCTGTAGGTGTAAGGTAGCGCGGCCACATCTGGCGATGGCCTTCTTGATGGCAGAGTCCCTTGTCACCCACCAGAGAAAGGGAGCACATGTGTGTCTGCCTGGTCTCACTTATGAAAGCATCAGGATTCAATCCTGGGGCCTCACCTGCCCACTTTGTCTAATCCTAATCACTTTCCAAAGACTCGCCTCTACCACCACGGCCACATGAAGTCTTGGGAACACCCTCAAACAATATCCCAACAATAGCACAACAGTACTGATAGGGAGTTTGGTGATGTGTGGGACCCAAAGAGTAAATGCTAATTCATACCACCTAATGCATCTGAGAAACATTCTGAAAGAGTTGCACCCCAGACTGATGGCAGCCGTTCCCTGCAGGGCGTTGGGTGTGGAGGGCAGAGTGGAGACAGGGGACTTTACTTTCTATGTAGGCATCCATGTTTACTAACTGACTGTTTCACAAGTGGGAGTCACTTTTTTAAAAGTAGTTATAAAGAACTAAAGGACAGAGTATTCTTCCAGGCTGTTTGCCTGTCCCCCTCCTCTCATTCTCTGACCTTTTGGATCAGAGAAACAGGGCTTCTGTTGTCTCCATTGTGAAGTTTGTCCTGATTTGTTTTGCCCTGGCCACCCCAGTCTCCAGCATGTGGAGGAGTCCCTGCGCCATGTGGACGCCAGTTTCTTCCTGGGGAGAGTGTGCTTCCTCGGCTCGGGTGGTAAGTGCGCCCTCACCTGCCATCCGCCCCCACAGAGAGCAGGCAGGCAGTCCTAGAGTCCTTGCTGGGCAGCCTGGCTGGTGAGTGCCACGGCAGGCCCTGTGGAACGCTGACCTGAGGCCCTGGCTGCGGTCTGTCTGTCCATCAGTGAGTCTGAGGAGATAGCTACTGGTGCATGCAGCTGCCTGCTGGCTTCCTGCAGCTTTGCAGTGAAATTCAGACTCCCCTAAAGACAAAGTGTTTACGGTTCGGCCTTCCTGTTGGGTGTCACCTCCTGTTCCTCTCATTCTTTGGGTCAGCTCTAATTCTCTGAAAAAATCCTGCTATTTCTGAGACTTTGTAATATTAACAGTGCAAATGGTAAAAGCTGACCTTTATTGAGCTCTCCCTGGGCTCAATAAAGCAGTAGTAGTTGCTTAGTTTTGTATATCATTAATCTTTGAGGTCGGTGTTATCTGTTTCATAACTGAGGAAACTGGTTGTGAAGTTAAGTGACTGGCCCAAAGCCCCTTAGCACTGCAGTGGAGGAGCTGAGACTCAAGCGGGAGATGGTCCTAGCCAGGGCCCATCCTCTTAATGACTACTGCGGGGCTCTCTCTAGTACTTTGTTCCTCTTCTTTGTCTGATTAGTCCCTACAGATAGCTCAAAACTGAGTTCTTGTGTCCCCTCTGGCACTGGGGACATGTGTGACCTGCCTGCCTCTCTAACTGAACCATGAGGGGAGTGCTTGGCACAGATCATTCTCAACAAGTTTTGAAGAATGAACGAATGCCCAGGAGTCCTGGCTCTTGGTTCACTGGCTCCTTGCTAACCGAGTGGGCAGGGACTCTTACTGCCCTCGTTGTATAAGTAGAAACGTGTGTTAATAGAACACTCTTTCCCACC
This sequence comes from Xerus rutilus, assembly GCA_028644305.1. Lineage (NCBI taxonomy): Eukaryota > Metazoa > Chordata > Mammalia > Rodentia > Sciuridae > Xerus > Xerus rutilus. Next base: position 6,189,433 of record CM053403.1, read on the forward strand.
CCTTTGAGCTATTTGATGGTGGAACAGGATTGTCACCCATTGACCAGGTAAGAAGCTCACACCTGAGGGGCTGGTAGCAGCCGTGCGCAGGTCTTCCTGGGCACCGCCTGTAGGTTTTCGGTTTCTTTGCAGCTGGGCAGGAGCACCACTGCAGCCTTCACCGGAACACGGTGCTGAAGCTGGCCCACAACTACCGCAGCCCCCTGCTCTTCTGCGACCTGGAGGTGAGGACCTTTATCACAGTGGTCGATGTTAAACTGGGGTGCGGGGACGGGGCCATCAGTACACCATGGGAACATCAGGAATGCTTAGTGCAGGGTCATCAAGTGCCAGGTGAAGTGGCCCCTGATGTGTAGGGGGACGTGAAGTCCTGGTTTAAGTCCTGACTTTTCTGCTCACTGGCTGTGACCTCCAGTGGGTTACCCTAAGCCTCTAGGTACGCAAGTGTAAAATGGGTTAAATGCCAGTCTCGGTAGCGTGTTGCCAGGCTTTTCTTCTCTTAGTTTGTACTTGTCTTGTTTGTGTATTTGTATGTCCTTATTAATATCTCAGTCTTCTGCTAATGAGACCAGGTGCCAGATCTCTCTTTAACCACCGCATGCTCCTTGACGGGCACAATGCCCAGTGTCACCCTTACCTCCCCTGATTGCAGATCTTGTCCAGTTACAGACCAGGCGGGGCACCAGCAGGCCACAGGGATGTTTGCCGAGGGGTGGCGTGTGGCAGGAGGGATGTGTGTGGCGGTGGCTCTGCCCGGGCTTCCCTTGGTGTCTCTCATGGGCTGAGCCCTGAGTTGAGGAGCCAGCCTCATTTCCACTTCACTGACATTCTGCTCCCCAGCCTCTCACCTGGGATGTGTCCTGTAGACGTTTTGCAAGCCCTCTCAGGAGGAGTTGGTGCGCTCCCTCTGCGGCGTGTGCGGAGGGCCAGCAGGCCTGCGCTGCCCACCCGCCCGTGCACCAGGCCTATTCAGTTGCTTTGGGGATCTATTCCTGGGTTTTGAGGTTCATTCTGAAGATTCGTGTTTTTGCTCTGTTCTGGGTTTGACACCTTTTCCCAAAGACAAAGTGATGTGATGTAGAGAGAACTGAGTGCTCCAGAGCCTTCCCCACCATCTGGCCCAGGAATCTGTGAACCCCTCTGCTTTGGGGCCAGAATTCAGGAACTTGGATAAGAAAAAAACCCCTTATTTTTCTGTTCTACTAACTTCTAAGTGAAATCGAGCACGGTGGATGTAGGGGGAGTGTGAGTAGGAGTTGCACAGTCCGTGACCCTTCACCAGTAGACAGGGTGATGTGAGGATATCACTTTAGGATCGGCAGACCCAGCTGTCAGACCCATCCCTGCTCCACCCTGGATGGGGCAGTGACAAATGTGCTCACTCCTCTCACAGACAGGACCACGAGGTCCTGCACACCTGCAGTGCCTCCCCCTCTAGGTTTTCCTCCCAGCAAAGCTGAGGAAACAGACTGAGAAAAGGCTCCTGCTCACAGTCACAGAGCTAGTAAGTTGGGCAAGCCAGTTAGCACACAGCTGCCCCATCAGAACCTGCTGTTGTGACTTGGAACCAGTCACCTTCCCTGAGGGAGCCCCAGTTTTCTCACCTCTCATGAAGGAGGCATCTTTGCCCCACGCCTCACGCACACGTGGAGGTCCTGGCGTCTGCCAGCCTTGAGGCAGGTGCAGTTCTGTGTGTGGCCGTAAGGTGGCAGCCCCACACCAGGTCCAGGGTTTTCCTCTAGCCTGAAACCAGCTGTGGCTGACCTCATAGAAAGCGGAGGCCCCAGCTTGTTTCCAGTCAGCAAGGGGGGTTGCAGAAATGCCCGCTGACTGCACCCTTCAAATGCAGCTCCAGAGTTTGGTCTGGCTTCTGTCCAAGTGCCTCGGTTGTCCTTTTCGGAGCACACCCTTCTGCATCACCAAGTCTGAGCCTTGCCATGGTTTGAGGCGTGGCAGGGATTCCAGCCCCTTGTGGAGGAGGAAGCACTCAGACAGGTGTGTGATTTGCCCAGCAGAACCAATGCCCAGGTCTGCTGGTCGGGCCTGTGCTGGTGCCTGAGGCAGATGTTGGTCCTGTCCTCTCGGTCTAGTGAGATGAAGATTTGCTGGGTTTTGAAGTCTGGTATAGAATTAAGTCATTTTTTCCTGTACGTCATGGGCAAAGTCATGACTGTGGTCAGACTTGGGTTTTGGGTCCTTGTCTCAGTGTGATGTTTAGGTGGGGAGGCAGCTGTAGAGCCCAAGCTAGCAATGGATTTTGGGACAAAGGCCACAGAATGTAGAGCAGGAAGATTTATTCCGCAGATGCTTCTCACATACATGCATTGTGCCAGGCACTACTCTCGGACCCACAGACGCAGCATAGAACAGAACAGTAAACATCCCAGGACCAGGCACAGTGGTGTGCACCTGTAGTCCCAGCTACTCAAGAGCCTGAGGCAAGAGGATGACTTCAGCCAGGTTTTTGAGACCAGCCTGGGCAACAGAGTAAGACCCTGTCTCAAAAAATCCTGACTGTTCTAGTCAAGAAAGCAGAGATGGTAAAGAAGTAGAGTGCAGGGCTGGGTGTGGTGGCACACACCTGTAATCCTAGTGACCCAGGAGGCAGGCAGGAGGTTCTCAAGTTCAAGGTCAGCCTCAGCACCTCAGTGAGCCCCTGCCTCAAAATAAAAAATAAAAAGGGCTGGGGATGTGGTGCAGTGATAGAACACCTCTGGGTTCAATCCTTAGTACCTCCCCCCCACCCCCAAAAAAAAAAGAAGGTATAATTTTTAGAAAAGGGGTTCTGATAGGCCAGATGGAGGTAAAGGGACAAGATCTGTGAGATTGAGATAGAGCAACCAGGAATGCCTCACTGCAAATGCCACTTTCAGATAGAGACCCGTGGTGTTACCCGGCAGAAGAGCAACATCGAGTTCTGAGGCCTGTGTCTGGAGCTTGCCCGGGGTGTCCAGAGTCCAGCAGGGAGGGCCAGGTGCTATAGCAGAGAAGCAGAGAGCAGGGCGGTGGGAGAAAAGTCAGAGTAACAACAGGGCCAGGTCAATGAGGCCTGTGGTCACAGTGAACACTGTGGCTTTTTTTTCCCCCTGTAGTTGTAGATGGACAGAATGCCTTTATTTTATTTTATTTTTTTAATATTTTTTTTAGTTGTAGATGGACACAATGTCTTTATTTTATTGCTTTGTTTGTGGTGCTGAGGATCAAACCCAGGGCCTCACGCATTCGAGGCAAGCGTTCTACTCCTGAGCTACAATCCCAGCCCCAGAATGCCTTTATTTTGTTTATTTTTATGTGGTGTTAAGGATCAAACCCAGTGCTTCACGCATGCTAGGCAAGTGCTCTGCCACTGAGCTGCAGCCCCAGCCCAAGACTGGCTTTTGCTCTGAATGAAACCAGTCATTGGGGTTCAGGAGGAATGCAGCCTGGCTTGTGTTATAAATGGGTCCCTCTGAGGGCTGGAAGGAGGCAAGACTGAGGGAGACAAGAACAGAAACGGGAGCCGCTCGCGGTGGCGCAAGCCTGTAATCCCAGCACTTTGGGAGGCTGAGACAGGAGGATCGCAAGTTCAAAGCCAGCATCAGGAACAGCGAAGCACTAAGCAACTCAGTGAGACCCTGTCTCTACATAAAACACAAAATAGGGCTGGGGATGTGACTGAGTGGTCAAGTGCCCCTGAGTTCAATCTCCGGTACCAAAAAAAAGAACAGAAATGGGGAATTGGGTCCAGAAGCTCTTTCTGGAAGAGTTAAGAGTGACCTGGCCAGGAGAGGTGGACACCTGTAATCGCAGTGACTCTGGGAGGCTGAGGCAGGTGAATCACAAGTTCAAGTCCAGCCTGGGCAACTTAACAAGGCCCTGTCTCAAAATAAAAAATAAAAAGGATGTAGCTTAGTGGTAGAGCACCCCTGGGTTCAATCCCTAGTTTCACACACACACACA
>CM053403.1:6193871-6230067 GCA_028644305.1 Xerus rutilus
TTTGGGAGGCTGAGACAGAAGAATCGCGAGTTCAAAGCCAGCCTCAGCAACAGTGAGGCGCTAAGCAACTCAGTGAGACCCTGTCTCTACATAAAACACAAAATAGGGCTGAGGATGTGGCTCAGTGGTCGAGTGCCCGTGAGTTCAATTCCTGGTACCAAAAAAAAAAAAAAAAACAAAAGAAAGAAACTAACTGTTCTCTTTGGGTCATCTCTCAATCAAAAAGTAACAGAGGGGCTGGGATTGTAGCTCAGTGGTAGAGCGCTTGCCTCGCATGCGTGAGGCCCTGGGTTCGATCCTCAGCACCACATACAAAGCAATAAAATAAAGACATTGTGTCCATCTATAACTAAAGAAATATTTAAAAAAAAAAAAAAAAAAAAGTAACAGAGAGGGGCTGAGGTTGTGGCTCAGTGGTGGAGTGCTTACCTAGCACACGTGAAGCACTGGGTTCGATCCTCAGCACCACATAAAAATAAAAATAAAGATAGTGTGTCCATCTACAACTAAAAAACAAATAGTTTAAAAAAAAAAAAAAGTAACAAGCCGGGCGTGGTGGCTCACGCTTGTAATCCCAGCACTTAGGGAGGCTGAGACAGGAGAATCGCGAGTTCAAAGCCAGCCTCAGCAATGGCGAGGCACTAAGCAACTCAGTGAGACCCTGTCTCTACATAAAACACAAAAAAATAGGGCTGGGGATGTGGCTCAGGGGTCAAATCCCCATGAGTTCAATCCCCGGTACTAAAAAAAAAAAAAAAAAAAGTAACAGAGAGGTGGAGGTAGTAGGGGCAGTGGTGTTACTCAGGAGGCTGAGGCAGGATTGCAAGTTCAAGGCCAGCCTCAGAATTTTAGGGAGGCCCTCTCTCTCAAAAAAAAAAAAAAAAAAAAAGCTGGGGATGTAGCTTGGTGGTTAAAGCAACTCTGGGTTCAATCTTTAGTACTAAAAATAAAAGAAAGAAAGAAAAAGAAAAAGTGACACAGAGCTGAGCACTCTGGTGCATGCCTGTAACCCCAGTTAATCAGGAGGCTGAGGCAGGAGGATTATAAATTTGAGACTAGCTTCAAGGAAGCCCTAATCAACTTAGTGCAACCATGTGTCAAAATAAAAAAAATAAATTGAAAAAGGGCTGAGGATGTGGCTCAGTGGTTAAGCACCCCTGGTTCAATCCCTGATACCACTAAATAAATAATAAAAAATAAAAAGAACTGGGGATGAGCGCCCCTGAGTCCAATCCCCAGTACTGCAAAGAAAAAAGAAAAGGAAATTTGTAAACTTGACTTAGGAGCAAGGAATAAAAAAACAAACAAACAACAACAACAAAAAAATCATTGAGGTGTAACCTAACATTTCCCACACTGGTGAAATTTCTCTTCTTAACCACTAAGTTATCCAAGCAGAGATTCAGGGCCTGCCACAACCCCCACCCCCAACCCATTTAGGAAGCTCCAGTGAAAAGTCTCAGCCAAGGTCGGGCACACAGACGCTAATCTCACAGGCCCTTTGCTGTTCCTTGCCTTGTCCCCCACCCTGGCTCAGTGTGGGCAAGCAGGAAGCGCCCAGTAAACATTTGTGTCCAGTGGCTAATTCTCCTCCGTCCCTCCAGGCAGCTGGCCTCCCTTTCTGGCCAAGGTAAGGGACCTTGTAATTGTGACAGTGGGGCCTGAGGGTGGCCTCCTCGCCTCTACTGGAGGAGGCGGAGCAGCCAGCAATCCTCACCCCTGAGGAGATGGAGGCCCGGGGCAGGCTGGCATCTTGGGCAGAGTTCATGTGAATTATCCCAGCCCTGGCCCCACTGGGCCACCCTCTCCCAGAGACAGGTCCCCTGCTCCTGGGTTCCTACAGATCTCAGCCCTGCCCCAGTGTCTGGCTCAAAGGCCGGGTGAGATTCCCAGTATGTAGACAGAGCTCTGTGGCCCTAATGACAAGGAATCACAGTGGCACCAACAGTGACAGGTGAGGGTGGCCTTCCCCCGTCCCTCTGTCCCACAAGAGGGGCCTGGCTCCTCTCCAGGTTCTGGCTCCCCTTGCCTGGCCATCCACCCACTCGCACCCACACCCACCTCCCAGCCCCACTTCCCCTTTGCAGCTGCGCCACCGCCTACACCTTCCTGCCAGGAGTTGCTGGCCCGTGGGCAGGGGACGGAGAGGCAGTGGGCCAGGGCCCCTCAAGTCTGGCCAACTGGGGGTTCTCCTGAGCTAGAAACCTGGGGACCAGCCTTGCTCCCCTCACTCTAGGCTCAGCCGCTGCATCGTCCTCTGCCTGGAAGGTAACCCAGGTCTCCTTGCTGCTGTTTGGTCTCCAACTTGCAGCAGCCAGAGGAGGGCCCTTCTAAACAGCACAGCCCAGAGAGGCCCGAACCCAAACCTGAGGGCTCCTCACTGCAGGGCTGCTGGGGAGGTAGCCCCATCCCTCCTTTCTCCCAGCGTTTCCCACAGCAGGGGCCATGCCTGTCCCCATGCCCCCTTCACCTCTCCAGGCCTTTCCCGTGCCATTGTACCCCTCTGCCAAGCATTTTTCCCTCCCCTTTGTAGCTGCTAAAACTGTCCCTGTGCTGCCAAGCTCCCTCCTGGCCCCTAGACAGATATTCCTGCACCTGTGCTCTGTGCCCTGCCCCAGCTTGAGTGCTTGGGGTCTGAGTGGCCCACCTGAGCCTCATGCTCCAGGTGAGCTGTGACCTCTCCAGGTACTCTCCAGCCCTTGCCTGGGGGGGGGGGGTTGCAGTATGTATCCAGGGAGGGACTTGGGTGAGAGACAGGCGGGGGACAAACGCTGGGGAGGACAGCTGTGGGGGCAGGAGGGGCTTGGTGGGGTGCAAAGGTGAGCAGCCACCAGCCTGGGGAAGAGGAGTCTGGGTACTGTAGGTTCCTCACTACCATGCAGATCTTACTGGGACACTCTAAGTGGCTCCCCAGTGTCCTCCAGCCAGAGTCCAAGCTGCCTCACTCTCCAAGCAAGGCCCCTGCCTGGCTGTCTGGGCCTAGCACTCTGGGCCTTCCTGTTAGGGTTCCAGACCTTTGTCCACACGGCCCCGTGCTCCCTAGGCCTCTAGACACCTCTCATCCTCACCTCCCAGTCAGGCCTTCTTGTTCCCTTTCGTGGTAACCTGTGCTGGTGACCCTTGGGCCTGGCCCTGAACCACTAACTCCTGCACTGTCTTGGGGCCTGGTTGCTTGATCCCCGCTGCTGGCAAAGGGGACAGAGAGGGCCTGGGACTGAGGGAGGAGAACCAAGCGTGGCAGTTTGGATGTGCTGTCTCCCTCCATCTCCCGTGTGGAAGCACCACGCATCTGACCGCGGCCTGGTACAGGGTGGTCACTGCGGAGGTGCTTGACGTCCCGGGAAGGGCAGAAGAGCGGGCAGGAGGGGCTGGCCCTGGCAGGCAAAACAGAGAAGGCCACCCACAGTGCTGCTTCCTGACAGTGGGGTCCCTTCCCGTGGTTGCCCAAGGGCGGCTTCGGTCTGACCCTGGTGCCCAGCAGAGGGCCCACCCAGCTGGCGTCTGGGTGGATGGTTGAGTGGTTGAACGGAGGAAGCGCACATGAAAGAGGGGGTTAGGGTGCGGGCCCTGGGGCCCTGGCGGAGCAGGTCCCCCACCGCCGTCCCACCCCAGCGGGCAGGGGCGGGCCGGGAGGGTGGGGCCTCGGGTGGCCTCCCCGAAGGGAGGGCCCGGAGGCTGAGCTCGGGACTCGGCCGTGCTGCGGGGCGGAGGCCGGGCACCATGCGGCGCGGGGCTAGGAGCGTGCGGGGCAGGGACGGGCCGGCGCCCACGCCCTGCGACCAGGCCCAGTGCTTCGACCCGCTGGTCCGCCTCTGCGTGGCCTGCAGGCTCCTCCGCACGCCCGAGCCTGGACGGGGTAAGGGGCGACCCGCGCCGCTCGCCTCGGGCACCCGGGGAGGGGATGAGGGAGGGTCCCGCCGCGGGGACCCGACCCGGCTGGGCCCGGGGCGACGCATCGAGGGCCCCCGGGGACCAGCGCGCCCGGCGTGCCGCTCACCGCCCCTCTCTCCCTCCCCGCATCCCTCAGCCTCGCCTCCCTCGGGCCCGCGGTCCCTCCCCTCGGTCCCCCGCCCTCTGTCCCCGTCCCCTCCGCCCGCGCCAGCAGCCGGCGGGAGCAGCCAGGCGCCCGGGACGGCGCTGCAGCCGCAGGAGTCCGTGGGCGCCGGGACCGGGCCCGAGGCCGTGCTGCCCCTGCCGGGGTTGCTCTTTGGCGCCCCCGCGCTGCTGGGCCTGGCGCTTGCCCTGGCCCTGGCCCTGGTGGCCCTGGTGAGCTGGAGGTGGCAGCGGCAGCGAAGGACGGCCTCCCTAGAGGCCCCAGACGGAGGCCAGGACGGTGAGTCCCGCGTCTGGGAGAAGGGGAGGTACCGTCCGATGGAGCTTGTCACACGGCTGTCGCGGGGGGTCCTGGGAGAGCAGAGGAAGTCTGAGAGCCAGAAGGCAGGACTCAGATGCCTGTCGGGTGTCGCAGACTGAGGAAGAGAGTTCGCTCCCGAGCAGGGAGACAGGCTCCAGCCCTGATCCAAGCAGGATCCAAGCAGGAGTCTGCCTTGCAGACCTGGTGGAGAAAGACCCCGGTGCGTGGGAGGAGTTGCCCGGTTCCTGGGAGCCTAGGGGGCCACATGAGGCTCTGTGGGCCGGCCAGTCTGGGCTTCCTACCCGGCACCCTCAGCCTGCACCCCACAGCTGGCTAGGTCTCTGGAATCACACTTCCTGTCCTGAGGGCCTGTCATGTGCCACCCCTCCAGGCCACAGTGGAGCTTCATCTACTAAGGGCTCGATCTCTGGGGAACTGTGACCCAGTCCTGACCCTCCATATCCCCTACTCCTGCCCACCCTAGAGCCCCTGGACAATGTCATCGCCTTCTCCTCGGAAATACTGGATGCCTCAGCTCCTGTCTGGCCTACACCCAGAGAAGACCCAGGCAGCAAGTCACCTGGCCACAGTGTCCCCGTGCCAGCCACAGAGCTGGGCTCCACTGAGCTGGTGACCACCAAGACCGCTGGCCCTGAGCAACAATAGCAGTGAAGAGGGCAGGAGGGGCCCTCTGCCAGGGGCTTGGAAACTAATTCAGCTGTTCACCCCAGCACCCACCTGCCCTTTTTCTGGGAGCTAGGCTGCTCCCTGCTGAACTGTACAGACACTACAGACCACAGCGAGTAGCCATTTGGAAATGTTTGTGTGTTTGCTTTTGACTTAAGACCATGCCACCTTTGACAGTTCCTGAAGGTCCTCTCTGCTCCAGTGCTTTTGAATGACTAGCTCTGCTGGCGTTTGGCTATGGTTTGAATGTGTCCCTCAAGGCTCTGTAGGTTGAGATTTAATTCCCATCGTGAGATATTATTAAGGGGCTGAAAACTTTATCTGACTGTGGTGTTTAGAGGTGGGGCCTTTGAGAGATGATTAGGATTAGACAAGGTCATCTGGGTGACGACCAAGATTGAACATTGATGGCTTTATAAGAGGGAGAGAGACTAGAAGAGACACACAATTTATGCTTCTTGTCCCTTGCCATATGATGCCCTCTGCCTCCTTGTATCTCTGCCAGCAAGAAGGCCATCACTAGATATGATTGGGCCTCCAGAACTGTGAGCTAAATAACCCATTTTCTTTATAAAATTTCCTAGCTTCAGATATTTTGTGATAATAATGCCCAACAGACCAGTACAGGTACTATGAATAAGAGATCTTTTCCTTTACAAAAGGGAAAGGAACATTAAGCCAAATGAATCTGAAAAGAAGGCCAAGTGGGAGGATGCTTAATTTGTAGCTGAGTGTTGTATTTCTTTAATACTTGCTCTCAGAGCTATCCTGCTTTTAAAGTGACGCAAGTGGCAGCAATGAGTAGCCAGCTGATGGTTTCACTTTGGGATTTAGTGCAAGATTATTTTAAATTTTTTTCGGTGTATGTGTAGAATAGGGAATCCAGCCCAGACCTCGCACTGGGTAAATGCTGTACAACTGAGCTACAGCTCAGTCTGAAGAGGACTTTTTAGAAATAACCAGGAACCTGGGCACCATGGTGGCTCACGCCTGTAATCCCAGCACTTTGGGAGGCTGAGACAAGAGAATCACGAGTTCAAAGCCAGCCTCAGCAACGGCGAGATGCTAAGCAACTCAGTGAGACCCTGTCTCTACATAAAACACAAAATAGGGCTAGGGATGTGGCTCAGTAGTTGAGTGCCCCTGAGTTTAATCCTTAGTACCAAAATAAATAAATAAATAACCAGGAAAAAAAAAATAACCAGCACAGGTAGATACCTGTGCTGATTCTCAGGTATCTACATCCCAGCCATCAACCTTGGGCTTAGCCTAATCTGCTAGAACCTAAGATGCCATTTTTACCCTGGCGGCAGCTTCCAGAGCCACAACTTGCACTCAGGAGCAAGTCTACAGCCTCCAGAGCTAGACTCCAAGCTCAAGCTGAAGGACACCTTGTCAGGAAGCTCTCTCTGACCACCTGGGGCCCAGCTGCCTTCCAGGCATGGCATACTCAGCTGTACTCAGGGCCCAGCCTGGGACCTACAGGAGGCACCTTCATACACAAGCCAGGACAGTCCTGTGGCTTTGAACCAGATAGACCTGAGATCCCTTGAACACTCTCCCCTCTATGGCCTGTCCTCCCTTTTTTTATCCAGGCCCCAAGAGTTGGGCTCATCTAGCCATCCTATGCCAGCCTGTAGACTTACCACTGCCCCAGTGGGGCCGGGGCTCCTGGACCACACTGCGCACTTGGAACCAGCCGTCTCTTCTTCCTGCCTTCCTACACGAGATTGAACCTGAATGTCACCCTGGAAAACTACCTGGGAACTTGCCACAATTTAGCCCCTTTGGAAGGAGCACTGGACTAGGAATCAGAAGGTGGAGTCCTGGGTACTGGAAAGTGCAGGTAGTTCGTAGGGCCTTGGCCATTTTCTTTTCCATGCACCAGACGTTTGCTGCCTGCCTCTCCCTGAGTTGCCCACCAGAGCTGCCTGGCAGACACCTGACCCTCCCACCCACCACTTTCCCAGCTCAGAAGACAGTGGACAGTGGCATTTGGAGCCCCAAGACCTGGACATTCATATCCTAATCTCTGCCCAGCTATTCCCTCCCTGAACCCATTGTAGACACCACTAGTCCTAGGCAGCCAGGTGACTGGTGACATCATCAGATGGCAAGCAGTTCGGTTGCGGAGTGTGGGCCCAGTCATTACATTCTCCTTCCATCCAGAGGTCTGGGGAGTCTGAGCTATTCCTGGCCACCCCTTTCTCCCACCCCACCTTCTCCACTGTAGTCAGGGTGAAAAGGGTGAGTGAAGCCCCCTGGGACCTAGACACACAAATGTACCTCTCAGTCCCAGTCGAACCCCAGCTGGTATGTAGTTTCCCCTTAGATCTCAGTTTCCTCCAATGAGACATGAGGGATTGGGCACAGCACTCTCTTCCTGGCCTATGGTTCCTAGGAGACTGAAAGGAATCTTAGAGAATTCTCACATACATCCCCATTTCACAGATAGGAAAACTGAAGTCCAGAGAGGGTCACTGTCATTAGCAAATAACAGCAGGGAAGTTCCTTGGGGAAGAAACGAGAGACCAGTGGAGGGGCCAACAAAGATGGGCACAGTGTCACCACCCTGAACGGGCCCAGGCAAGGAGACCAGCCTCCTGTCCTCTGAGCTAGGGGTGACTTTTTAAGGAGCCTTCACACTGTCATTGATACCACATTTGATTTTCATAACAACACTTGGAGGGGAGTTAGGTATTTGTGTTTGGTTTAAAAAATTATTTAAAAATCAAGGTATGCATTTTGTAGACAAACCAGAAAGTACACGGCGACTATCTAGAGTGGGGTCTATGGAGAACTGACCTGTATCCAGCAATACCAGCCTTTGTGTATGGCATATTTTTCTACATAATTGCAGTCATTTTATATATAAAAATTCTCATCTTGTCCCATCATATGTGGTAAATTTCTCTGTCTTGTCTTGAAATACTTCCCAATAAGGCTTTCAATACTCGTCAAGTTTTCCACCAGAGTATTTAGTTATTTTCTGGTTTTGCTATTGTAACTGAGGCACTGAGCACCTTCCTGTGCCTAAATCTTTGCATCAGGTTGTCTTTTCCAGTTCAGTGGCACCAAAGGCCTTGACCTTTTAAAGCCCCTGTCGGTGAAGTTGCTTTCCTGAACAATCTGAACCATTTCACATCCATGAGTGGGGATCACGCTGTCTGTTTTGCAGGTAGGAAAAGACAGGCTCAGAGGGGTGAAGGATTAGCCCAAGATGAAAACTGCAATTAGGAGACTGTGGTGGTGCTACTTGGGAGGGTGAGGCAGGAGAATAAAAAATTAGAAGACAGGCTTGGAAATTTATGGAGACCTTCTCAAAACAAAAGTTAGAAAAGGGGCTGAGAGTGTAACTCAGTGTTGAATGTTTACCTAGCATGTGTGAAGTCCTGAGTACAATCCCTAGTACCACAAAAAAAAAAGCAATAATAACACATACACAAAAAAGCAAACAACTCTCCCACCCCCCACAATTAGTAGTGGGGCTGGATTAGAACAGAGTTCCCGCCCAGTTGAAAGTCACTGGCTGGGCTCCCTCGTTAGATGTGACCAGTTCCAGGGATTGATGCCAAGCTTCACCTCTTGTTTTTATAACTACTCAAAGACTTTTCTTCCTCATTTTCCAGTAAGAGGGATCCAAGATAGACTCTGGAAAGACCACTTGTTAAGGTAGGAACAGAGAAGCAGCCCGGCCCCCCCAGCCTGTTTCTGGCAAGTTTTTCCTAAAGGAGGGCCTGGTTTCCACAAGGTCCCCAGGGCCCAATAGGTGGGGGCAGGGCGGGCTTAAGTCTTGGTTCCTCCTGGGGCTTCCTGCAGGCCCCTTTCACTTCCTGCCTGGCAGCCAAGGGCTGGGGGGTTAGGTGGGGGTAGGGAAGCCCAGCTGGTATGGCCATGGAGAAAGGCCTGACTCCTCACCTGCTGTCTCATTAGTGATGGCCCAACATAGCACTGCCCTTAGAAGCTGGTGGCATCTTTCTGGGCCTGTCTCTGCATCTACAGAATGAGGCTGAGGACCACCTTGCTCTCCTTCTACATTAAAGAGGACATGTGGCATGTAGGCCAGGGTCAGGGAATGCCACCAGCATGGGGGAGGGAAAATTGGAGTTCAGTAGGGACAACCGCCCAGGGTCGCAGGGAGAATCAGGGAGGGCCTTGGAGGAAAAGCGCTAGCGTTCTCAGCCTACGTGGTTTCCTCCTTTTTTTTTTTTGGTACCGGGGATTGAACTCAGGGGCACTCGACCACTGAGCCACATTCCCAGCCCTGTTTTGTGTTTTATTTAGAGACAGGGTTAGCACTTCGCTGTTGCTGAGACTGGCTTTGAACTCGCGATTCTCCTGTCTCAGCCTCCCAAAGTGCTGGGATTACAGGCTTGCGCCACGGCGCCCGGCGGTGGTTTCCTCCTGAGACTGCAGGAGGCAGCGCTGCGCGTGGCGGAGAATGAAGGTTGCTTCTACAGGGGTCCCCCAACCGAGGGGAACCCCGAGCATCTCCTCCACTTCCCTGAACTGCGGAGAATCTGGGATCCAATCCCAGACCCAGGACGGTGCAGCGAATCTAGGGCAGGCGAAAGTCTATCTGCGCGGCTCCTGCGGTCAGCTTCGCGGGTGTCACTTTGACCACTATCCGCAGTCACCGGGAGGGGGTTCCGGGGCAGGATGGGTGGGGCCAGAACCAGGGGCGCGGCTGGGGGCGGAGTCAAGAAGAGGTGCTGAGCACTCCGAGCTTCAAGGTAGCTGGAAAGGGGCGGGGCCAGAAGCAAGTCTCAGGTGTGGGGTCAAGGCCCAGTGCTGAGGAAAGAGGGGAGGGGCCACCGATGGGCTGAACCAAGGCTGCAGGTACCTGCTTGTAGCTCTTTTTTTTTTTTTTTTTTGGTACTGAGGATTGAACTCAGGGGTACTCAACCACTGAGCCACATCCCCAGCCCTATTTTGTGTTTTATGTAGAGACAGGGTCTCACTGAGTTGCTTAGCGCCTCGCCATTGCTGAGGCTGGCTTTGAACTCGCGATTCTCCTGTCTCAGCCTCGCAAACTGCTGGGATTACAGGCGTGCACCACCGCGCCCGGCTCTGCTTGTAGCTCTTGACCTCTTCACTATGCGAGGTCAGCGTCTTCGCGTAGTCCAGAGAACTGCAGCCGGAGTCAGGAGGGTCTTGGATGCGGGCTACTGCTCCAACTTTAGGGCCAGGTGTAGGGAAGAGGGGGCGAAGGAAGCCGAGTGATCTGGGAGTTGTGCCCCAGCAGGCGAGCTGGCGTGGGGAGGGCCCCAGTGACCTGCTGGACGCGCTGTGCGACCTCACCGAGCCCCGTCCAGTCTGCATTCCTGCGGTAAGGTCTTGGTGGCCAGCTCCAGCCTTGACCGTTCACTGGGAACTTTGGAGGATCCTTAAAGAGACTAAGGAGGTGGGTGCCAGCAGAGGGATTTCCTGTGGCTCCCAAGGCAGGGTAGGTTGTGGACTGGGGAGAGGGTGCATGCGAATAGGGCGGGAGACTGAGACTCAGCTCCCAGCCCCCCAATCCTGCTGCTCTCTCGAGACCTCGGGAGCCCGGTGCCCCCTCCCTCCCTCCCACGGGCAGCTGGAGCCTGAGTCACGAGCTGCCTCTTCAGAGACAAAGGCAATCGTGGGCCCTCCCGCCAGACCCCCTCCTGGTGCCTGCATTTGCACTAGTAGGGCGCCCATGGTCGCCAGAGTCTCTGCATCTTGGGTAAGCCCTCGTCACCAGGAAATGGAAGAAAGTGAGTGGAAGAATGAGGCCCTTCTGGCATCTGAGTGGCATCCACTGTCACAATCACCATCTTCTGCCGTGGGGTGCTCTGAAGGCTATGTGTACCCGGTGTTTCCTGGTCCAGGGTCTGTTGCCCTCTCCCTGCAGCCCTTCCAAAGAGGCACTAGCAGCCCATCTTGCAGATGAGAAAGCTGCAACCTAGAAAGGTTGATCGGCCCTAGTGGGGCGGAAATCCCAGTGCAGTCGGTCAGGCTCTATAATGAAGGATGAGCAGCTCTCAGTGTGAGGGTCTGGAAGGGCCTCCTGCAGTGGTCAGGGCCTGTGCACTGGGGTGCCCAGCGGGAAGCACTTCCCTGGTGCAGTCAGAGCCCTCCAGCCACTGTCTTTTATCAAGCTGGCCAGAAAGTAGGGTTGGGACTCCGTGCAGGTCACAGGCTGGATTCTGGCTCTTCCTGGCTGTGTGTCAGTCCCAGGAAGTCACTTCCCCTCTCTGGGTCTTGGGTTTCTCTCTAGGAAATCCCAAACCCTCTCCCCCAGGGCTAGGAAGAACTGGTAGGCTGATCACTCACCATTTAAAATGGGGACACTGAAGCCCATCACAGACCTTCCCTAATGTCCCTAATGTCCACTGCCTCTGTCAGGACCCCTTCTCTCAGGACTCCCAGGACTCCACAACCAGAGCCAGGCAGGGAGGCAAGGACATGTGTGCCCAGGCACATTCACATGAACACACCGTTGTGCATGTGTGCTCATGGTGCAGGGAAGGCCCTCGGATGGTCACGATAGCCCCCTCCCCACACACTTTGATCCATGAGCACACTCAGACACTCGCAGTCAAGCTGCCAGCACTGGGAGCTGGGGGTGGGGCAGGTGCCCTTCAGGCGCAGAGACTCAGCTCCTCTGCCCGCCCCGCGGGGCTGACTGCAGATGCCAGGGGTTATTTTAAGCTTGGATCAATGGGCGATTTTTGGTGACACAGGCTTGGGGGGGCTGGCAAAAGAGACAAGTGGCAGGTGCCCTTAAATCTTGCCATGATATCTGAGTCCCGGGCAAAGGGGTCAGTGCTCAGTTAGGCTGCACCATCTCGAGATCCCCTTGCCCAGCACATGGCCTGGCACCTGGGGAGCAGTGTCAGCTGCTTAGAGGGTCAGATCCAAGAACGCTGCCAGTCAACCGGGCAATGTCTTCGGAGTTTGCCCTTCTTGCTCCCCCCTCACTCCCCAAGGCCAGATATTCATATGGGGAGGGCACTGAGTGCCTGGCACAGACCTGGTAGATGTGGGCACCTGTGGTTGATGACTGACAGAGAGTCAGACTAGGACTGGGAGAAAGCTGTGTCTATATGTGTGTTTGGGTGGGGGGTCGGACTTCAGTCCCTGGGTGACTGGAGGGCTGAATCCAGCTCCTTCACCAGACAAGTGGCTGTCACTATATACAGATATTTGCAGAACCTGATCGGAGTCAATATGGGGTAGATACTGAGAAGACCTGATGCCAGGGCAGTGGGTGCAGAAGGGATTTGTGAGGGGACATAATTCAAGGGAGAACATTGGGAGATTTTCTTTGGACCCACTGGGGTCACTCTACCTGAAAGAGCCCCAGTTCTAAGGGGGCAGAGATAAGCCTCTTGAAACCTAGTGCCCAGCAATGCAGGAGCAAGGGCAGCACTGTCTTCACAGCCTCTGCAACCTGGAGGGCAGCTTGGCAGCATGTGGCCGTAGTGTCAATACAGAGCAGTTAGTGCCACTGTTGCCATTTCTAGGAAAACCCTGTAAGAAAAAGATGTTCTAGAAAGCACAGCTACGAAATTCTGAACAGAATAACAAACAAAAAAGTTGAAGGATAGCAAAGAGCAAACTAAAAACTAGTTGCAAAATGGGACGTAAAGTGTGACATATCTTAGCTGGTGGTCTGGTGATGGAATTAAAGCAGGCTCGCTTCATTCCTTGCTCCTCTGTTGTTTTTTCTAAAATTATAATAAGGGAAGTCTTAATGGGGGTGGAGTCTTCAAGGCTGAATAGGATGTGTGTGTGGTGTGGAGCGAGGGGGCAGTTGTCTTCAGCCAGGACAGGAGACATTCTGAGGATGGAGCACAAGCCCATCCTCCTTTCTGCCTTAGCCCACTAATACCTGAAATCAGCCTGTCAGTCTCTCATCTCAGGCAGCAGAAGGATGATCCTCCTTAAAATGTAAATCCTTCCTCTTCTTCCCCACCTTCTCCACTTTCATAAGCCGATCCTGGCCATGAAGTGGGGATGGAAAAGCAAGCAGAACGGACCCTCAGCTGCCCGAATTCTTCATCTTACTGAAAATAGAGGGTAGAGACATGTCATCCCCGCATGCAGTCATTCAGCACATGCTGACAGAGGCCTGAGCTGTGTGGGGCACACAGGGTGAGTTGCGCACCCAGTCCTTGCCCTCCCTGTGTTTCCAAATGCCTTCCAGGAAGAATTGTTTTTGTTTTTGTTGTTTTGTTTTTGAGGCTGGGTCGAGTTTGTGGCCCTTTCCTCCATCCTTCCCCTGGCCTGGGATCTAGGAGTCCTGCTGGAGTGGCCAGGTACCACTGGTCCTTACCCCAGTGGGCCCAAACCTCCTCTCCTAAGACAGGTTGGCCCAGTGTCCTCCCCATCACACCTCGGAAGGGGGACAGAACACAGGAGGACTCTAGGCAGGCCGTCCCCAACACTGAGGACCCCAGCCAAGCATCCAGCAGGTTCTGGAACCGGGGGCACGTGCCCTGGGGTAAACGGAGCGGAGGAGACCCAGATGTGCCCCTCCGCCGCAGTTCCACTAGGATTTTCCTTCCCATCGTATTAGGGGTGGGGGAATCGAGCCTTAGAGAGGGGAAGGGACCGTCTTCAATGAGTCGCGATCAGAACGGACGGAGGGGACCGAAAGGAGGCGGTGTCGGGCACCGACCCTCCGGGGCTGTTCAGGGGACCTCTGATCTCTGCCTCAGTCCCCGCGCCTGTAAATCGCGTCGGCGGTGGCGGGCTGGACGTCCGAGGTGACGGTCCCGGGAGCCTGACACTGAACCCCCTTGCGCGCCCAGGTCTGAGGAACATTTCGGGGCGGCCTTGGGCGGGGGTCCCAGGCGGGCGCCCGCCGCCGCGCCCTGCCCTCGGGTGGCGGCCGCCGCGCTCCGCCCCGGCTCGCTGCCCCCGCCCTCCCGCCCGCGCGCCCGCCCCCGCCCGCCGAGCCCGCGCCGAGCGGGAGCCGAGCCCGAGCCAGAGCGCGGGCAGCGCCGAGCGGGCGGCGGGCAGGCAGCGGAGTCCGGCGGCCCGCAGCCCCCGCTCGCTCCCAGACCCGCGCAGCCACGGGCCGGGCAGGAGCTGCCGCCCGCGCGGGGCCGGAGTCGCAGGGCGCTCACGGGCCGGCTCGAGTCCGAGGTGAGTCCCGGAGGAGGACGCGCCCACTGGGTACCTCCCGCGAGCCCAGGACTGAGCCCACCCGGCCCTGGGTACTTGGAGGACGCTGACCGCCGAGGAGGCGTCTGCCCGGAGCCTGCGCCGGAACAGCCGAGCGGCGCGGTCCCGGAGGGTCGGAGGAGCCCGGCTGAAGGGAGCCGCGGCGCCCGGCCATGCGCGGGGCGCAGTAGCAGCAGACGCGCACTCAATGGAGCGGGCTGGGGCGCGGGGACCGCCCGGAGGCCGCCGTCCACCCGGGCTGCGGCTCGCGCTCGCGCTCCGGCTGGCCCTGCTACTAGCGCGGACGCCGTCGGGCCGCGCTGGGGCCCCCGAGGCGCAGGAGCCCGCGGCTCCCAGCGCAGCGGCCCCGGCTGGGGGCGACCGCTGCCGCGGCTACTACGACGTGATGGGCCAGTGGGACCCGCCATTCAACTGCAGCTCCGGCGCCTACAGCTTCTGCTGCGGCACGTGCGGCTACCGCTTCTGCTGCCACGACGGGCCGCGGCGTCTTGACCAGAGCCGCTGCTCCAACTACGACACGCCAGCCTGGGTGCAGACCGGCCGGCCGCCTGCTCGCGCCCGAGACACCGCGGCGCCCCGGGACCCGGCCCGCGAGCGCAGCCATACGGCGGTCTACGCTGTGTGCGGCGTCGCCGCGCTGCTTGTGCTGGCCGGCATCGGGGCGCGTCTGGGCCTGGAGAGGGCGCACAGCCCGCGCGCGCGGCGCACGGTGACCAGGTGAGCGCTCTGCTCCCACCCCTCGCCCCAGGCCACTCTGCCTGAAGGGCACCCTCTGGCGCCTCCATCCTTTTTGCCCCTCTCGAAGCTCTGGTCCTCTCAGCAGCCCCCTTCTGGTTTCTTCTTTCTCCCCATGCTCCCCATCACTGAGGGAGACAACCTGATACTGCTCTGTCTCCCCTTGACCTTCCCGCCTGTGCTAGGCCCTGGGCCGCCCTTCCCGCAGTTCCATCCTCTGGAGAAAGCATAAGATCCATACCCGGGGAGGGGACAGGGGACAGGGTTGTTGTAGTATGGGGAGTCTTGGGCAGAGGGAAAGGAAGGGGAGCTTGGCTTCTCCCTTTCTGCGTCTCCCATTTTCCCTCCCTTTTCCACTTCTCATCCATCTCCCCACCCCCAGCTGTGACTCAGGCCTGACCTTCCCTGAGGTTTAAGAAGCCCCAGCTTGCCCCACTCACTAGCCCCCAGAAGAACCTCAAGGTCTCCCTCTGTGTAGAAAGGAGATCGAAGGCCAGATAGGGTGGCTCAGTCCTGTAATCCCAGCACCTCAGGAAGCTGAAGCAGGGGATTACGAGTTGGCCTCCACAATTTAGGAAGATCCTGCCTCAAAATATAAATAAATAAATAAATAAATAAATAGGACTGGGGATGTAGCTCAGAGGTAAAGGCCCCCGTCCCCCACTTGGTTCAATTCTTAGTGCAGGGGAAAATAAAAAGAAAAGAGACAGAAATGTGGAGGAAACAGACTTGTGTTTGGAGGGCAGGCCAGGTGCTGAGTTCTGACCTTAGTAAGGTGGGGTCTACCGGACCCAAGTTCCCTTCCTCAACTGGATGGGATCTCTGGGAATCTCGGTGTCCTGACCCCAGAATTTCCCACCTCCACCCCTCACTTTTTTTTTTTTTTTGGTGGAGCAGAGTATCTACCTGGGATTGAACTCAGGGGCACTCAACCACTGAGCCACATCCCCAGCCCTATTTTGTGTTTTATGTAGAGACAGGGTCTCACTGAGTTGCTTAGCGCCTCACTGTTGCTGAGGCTGGCTTTGAACTTGCGATTCTCCTGTCTCTGCCTCCCCAGCCACTAGAATTACAGGTGTGCGCCAACAAACCTGGCCTCCACCCCTCACTTATACTCACATGCCCCTAGCAGCTTCCACTGCCTGTCTGTGCCCTGATCCACCCAAGTCCCATTTGGGCATGTGGACTGCTCACATCATACAACAGGCTAGAATTTAGGAGTGACAATAGAGAGAAGCCCCATGATCTGATGGGACAGATGTGGATGCCTCACCTCCTGGGTAGGGTATGAGGCCTTCCTTGCTGCCCAGACCACTTAGCCCACCCACTCCCAAACAGCTGTAGGGCACAACTGGGACTGGGACCTTGGCCTTCCCCCTTAGCCATTGCGTTGCCTTGCTGAGGGAGGTGGGATGTGGTCTTTGGCTGGATCCTGTATGTTGCACAGTCTGGAGTTTGGCCTCCTGAGTTTGGAGTCCCTCATGCTGGGCAAAGGTAGCAGTAGGGAGGACAGAGTATGTCCTTGAGCAGGGAGGGACTGCGAAAGGTGAGGGTCATAATGGCGTCGGAGGGTGCTGGGGCAGCCTCGGTGACATGTTCACCTGGAATTCTCTTCATCTGCAGGTTTGGTTATACCTCACTCCAGCCCCTTCTCCTCTGTGAGTTCCCACATGCCCTGACACTTTACTCCTCTGGGCAGACCTGGAATAGGACTTGGGCTCATGGGTGGATGTGTTTTGAACCCCTGTTGAAGTCTCACCCTTAATTCTGCCTTGTTGGGGCTGATGGCCAGGGAAGGCTTCTCAGAGAGCTTAGAGGGGGACTGGAACCAGCCCCTGGAGAAGGTTTATACAAAGGCCCAGAGGCGCGATGTTTACTGGGGTGTCTGGAAGAGCTGGGTCAGAGGTGCTTGCACAGAGATGACACCACAGGAATGGGGCACTGAGGAGAGGGCAGGGCGGGAAGGTTGGTTCAGGCTGGTATGAGACACTTTCAGGACCTCCCACACACTGCAGTCAAACCTTGGTCACCCCAGGTATCCTCATGTGCCTCATCATGAATAAACCACAGCCCCAGTCCCAGAAGGAGGGTGGGGCCCAGTGGGAGAAAATCATGGGTTCGGTGAGGCAGGCAGCTGGGCTGAAGCTGGCTGTGAGGAAGGCTGTCAGACACTGTCACAGCTGGGTGGGGGCTGGGTGTCCTGGGTACCCAGGGAGATGCCTGCCCAAGGTCACAGAGCTTTTGGGTGCCAACCTGCCACTGGGGGCTCTCCTGACTTCCTTCCTGCCCCCCTCGTGGTCTTTCCTCCCCTGTGCTGATGGCCGGGCCCCAGGGCCGGGCAGAAGCCCCGCTGCAGGAGGGGAGGTGGATAGTAAAGAAGGTCTCTTGGAGCAGGAGAGACTCGTAGGGCTTGAAAAATGAATAGGTGTTTTACAGGAGAAGATGGAGGAAAGGATATTGCTGGCAGAAGGAACTTGTGTTGGGACAGTAGGCTGAACTGGGAGGGTCTTAGAAAGTGGGCTCCAGGGAGAGGAAAGAAGGGAGCCTCTGAAAACAAGGTGACCCTGGTTACATGTGACTCCATTGGAGTTTTCTGAGTTTCTCTGGGGGGTGGTCATCTTGGGGGCATAGATGAGGCAAACAGGTCGTGCCTGGTTGGAGAAACCAGACATTTGAGGTCAGTCATAGGAGGGAGCCCAGAGAGGCTGAAAAAACTGCCCAGCGCCACACAGTGAAACTGGTTGCCAGTGCTGGCCTTTCATAGGCCAGACTCTGGCTGACCCGGGGCTGAGAGGGCCGCCCCTCACTGCCTTGTCCCTACAGGACACTGACAGAACTTCTGAAGCAGCCAGGCCCCCAGGAACCACTGCCTCCACCTCTGGGTCCACCCCTGGGTAGCTGTGTCCAGGTGCAGATGGGAGACAGCCTTTCCCGAGGGTCCCCCCATAACAGCACAGGTGAGTAGGCTGTGGGCCAGTACTGGCTCATTTTTGGGGAATAGCTGTGGTGGTGGGTGGGAAGGGATGTACAGAGGGGCTGGAGCTGGTCGCTTGATTGGGGAAAGGAGGCTCTGAGTTGCTGCTTCCCCATGGAAATGAGCTGCCTGCGTCTTCAGGTGTGTGAGTGCTGCTGGGCGGGCCTGTCGCCTGCCCTTGGTGGAGAGGGACCCTCCAACCACCTCCAGTGACTATGATTCTGTGAGGAAGGCTCCAGATTCAGGATTTGCTGGCTGGGGCTGTGGTTCTGAGGCGCTGGCTCTGCGCCCTGGGGCCAGGAGCTTCTCTGTCTCACTAGGGAGGCAGCACGTGGCAGGCCCCGCTCCCCTAGCTAGGTTCTGGAACATCCTAGACATCCCCCATCTCCGCGGGGAGCAGGTCCTGGGACTCAGCGCCTGGCTCAGGCTTAACGCGCTGGCGAGCCATCCATTAGGGTAGCACCCCTCGGGGCTGGCTGCCATTAATGGCTTCTGAGCCAGGCCCCGTTCCAGGCGCTGGACATTCTGCCGGGAAGGGAAGACAGGCTCGGCTCTTGTCTCGCCCAGAGGGCGATTCCCCAAGGTTCTACTGAGCTGCATCTGGGGAGGGGGCTGAGAAGCGGCGGTGGCTCAGGTGAGCGTGCGGGTTAGCGCGAAGACGCCTTACTTCCCCCACCCCTTCCCAGACAAGAAACGCCTCAACACCGCGGCCCTGGGGACCGCCACGCCCGCGCCCCCGCGCGGACCCCGGTTGCAAGGCGGCGGCAACTTGACGCTGCAGCCCGACTACGCCAAGTACGCCACGCTCAAGGCAGCCGCGCTCAAGGCGGCAGGTGAGTGGCCCGATGCGTGCCGCGGGCACCAGGGCCCCCGGTTATCCGAGTTCGGTTATCCGCGCCAGGCTCGGCCCGGCGCGCAGAGTAGCGGAGTTCCCAGCCAGCCTGGCTCGGCCAATCCTCGCTCGGGACGCCCCCACGCAGCCAATCGGCTCCCCCCTCGGCCTGCCGCTGACCCCGCCCCCGGCCCGCCGCCGGGCTGGGACCCCCTACGCCGGCCGAATTTCCAGGCTCCAGGAGCCTGACCGGTCCCGCACTGTCCCCGCAGAGGCCGCCCCTCAGGACTTCTACCAGCGTTTTCCCACCGCCGAGTCGGCCCCGCGGACCCTCCCGGCGCGGGCCCCGAGGCCTCCCGAGGACTTGCCCGCGCTGCTCGAGGCCTGCCCCTGGGCCCCCCCGGGCTACGCGGCCCCCGCCGGCCCAACTCCACCCCGGCCCTACGCAGCCTGGACCGCCGGGCGCCCGGCCCGGCCCGCCCCGCGCGGCCACCTGGCGGCCCATGCCTCTCCTGCGTCCCGGAGGCCCGGCCACGCGCCGCGGCGCCAGTTCAGCGTGGAGAAGCTGCCCGAGGCCTTCAGCGTGCAGCACCCTGGCCTTTACAGCAGTGCAGGCCGCGGACCCCGGCACCTGAGCACCAACAGCAAAGCCGAGGTCACCGTGTGAAGCTGGGCCACCCAACTGAGGCATTGCTGGAAGCCCTCCACTGCTTGCTCCACGGCCCCAGGGCAACGGAGGAGCAGAAGGCCGGCACCAACCCAGACTAGACTAGAGGCCTTGGAGCCTGCAGGGCTAAGAAAGGACCTGCTGGGTATGTGCGGTGGCTCTGTCCTCAGGGGCCAGAGGCCCCTGGGATCCCTCGTGTAAATAAACCCTCTGATGTGGTTCCTGCTGATGGCAGCATCAGTCATTGAACAGACAGCAGCGCAGGCAAAGGGCGGAGCAGAGGATCACTGGTGGACTGGCAGGCAGCTGTGCTGGGAGCCAGGGAGAAGTGGCTGCAGAGGGTGGCCAGGGCTGAATGCCAGGCTTAAGGCCCAAGCCAGTGGGAGACATGGGAGGGAGGCAATTCGACCTCAGTCATCCTAGGTTCAGGGTACAGGGAGAGAGCTGTTGGGCTCTCTGGGGAGGCTGTGCCTTTTACTGGAGGTGAGCCCCCCGGCTGGTCACCCGCTCTACAGTTTGACTTGGCAAAACCTTGCTGATCCTCACTGACATTGTCTGGCCTTGGGCCAGCCCCTGGCCTGTGGGCTGCTTGACAAGATTGGCCTAGGGCCACCCCCCTAATGGCTGCAGGCCATGCTGACATCTGGTGTTCAGGATAGAGGTGCCTCCTCCCAGGAGCTGCTCTGGGATAGATGCTGGAGCAAGAGCCTGGCAATGCCCCCTCACACTGGGTGCTCACAGGGCACATGCTTGGCACTGCCAGCTCTCTCCCTTCCTGCCAGGAGGGCTCCTGGTACCTGGCCATGGCCCAAGGTATTGCTAGCAGCCTGTGTGCATCTTCCCCAAGTTCCTCGGTGTGAGGTACTGTAGGGGGGACAGTGCTGCGCTCCAGCCTGTTGAGGTATGCGAGCCACCCAGTTGAGCGTTCCCCTCCTGTGCGCCCAGGGGTGGTATGCTGTTTGAGTCCCACGGGGTGTTTTTTTTTTTTTTTTTGGTGCTGGGGATTGAACTCAGGGGCACTAGACCCGCTGAGCCACATCCCCAGCCCTATTTTGTGTTTTTATGTAGAGACAGGGTCTCACTGAGTTGCTCAGCGCCTTGCTGTTGCTGAGGCTGGCTTTGAACTCGCGATTCTCCTGTCTCAGCCTTCCTAAATGCTGGGATTACAGGCTTCCGCCACTGCGCCCAGCTCCACAGGGTGTATTTTTAGACAAGAAAGCTTGAGGTCTTGGGACCTAAGTCACGCGCCCAGGGTTCTAGGTTGACTCCCAGGTTAGTCCCTCTTATACTGTGCTGCCATGGTGGTCTGTGGTGGGAAGGCGAGTGTGGGCAGTGGGGGAACATGTATTGGCAGTGAGGGTGCCTCCTCCAGGGCATGGGAGGCCTGGTCTCAGGGCCCCACCTATTGGAGGCTGTTGAAGAAATTAAGGCCTAGAAGCTCCAGGACAAAGCCCAGAGCCCATGGTCCTGCCAGCAGCAAGGGTCCCCAGGCTTGGGGGGGAGACTTGGGGTGGGGATGGAGTGCCCCAGCCTGTCCCACAGCTGTGTAGAGCCAGAGGAGCGGGTGGGTGTTAAGGAACCTGCTGAGACTCACAAAAGGATCAGGTTAGGTTTGTGAGCACATACGCCACCCACCATGATGACACAGGCCCCGGCTGTGCTGGGCTGTGCTGGGCTGTGCTGGGCTGTGCTGGGCTGTGCTGGGCTGTGCTGGGCGGTGGGCACAATCCTTCCGCTCAGTCTTAGTCCCAAGGACTCTATCTCCATCCTGCCAGAGTCAGGCTGTGGCTGCTGGCAGTGACTACTACTGGAAATGCTGACCCTGTAACTCTAGACAGGACGTGCTGCAGCTAGACCCTCCTGGCTGCTGCACTCCTCAGGACAGTGTGGCCTGCTGTGGCTGCCTTCAGGAAAGGGTGTGGCTCAGAGCCGTTTCTTAGGTCAGGTGAGCAGGGCCCAGCTGTAGACTGCAATTGAGCTCCAGGCTCATTCCCATGGCTTCCCTGACTCCACCTCATCCCCGATCCAACACATCCATCCCAATTGCTCCTTGTGGTCTTGGCCCTGGACTCTCACCAGTCTGGCACAAGGTACAATGTGTGTGTTATGTCATCCAAACCTGGCCCACAAGCTTATGGGACTACTGAAAGGTAGGGATGGACAACCTTTTTCTGCACACATGGAAGTGGAGGCTGAGAGGCCAGTTCCCTCCTGAGGTGGACTCACTACTGGACCCAGCAGAGCAGCACAGGAGCTGGACTCAGGTCTGAAGCAGGCCAGAGAGCCTCTTCGGAGGGCCACTGCCTTCACGGAAGGGGAAACAAAGGAGTGGCCCACCCAAAGGGGGAGATCTAACCCCCAGGTCCCAAAGAACTGCTGTCGCCAGCCAGCCCAGCTGTGCATCCAGGGAACAAATGGGTACCTGGATACAGTGACCCCCAGCAACACCTCCAAGAACCCTTTTTGTCCCAGGCTCTGGACTGTTCTTGGAGCACAGAGCAGACTCTCGAAGAAAGGGGGCAGGCATGCTGGCAGGCAAGGAGGGTCTTCGGCTGGAGATACCAAGCTGTCCTTTCCTGGCCCACTGTCAGCCAAGCCATGCAGGCACTTGGCAGTCACTACAGCAGTCACACTACAGACCCTCACACACCTTGTGCTGGGTGGTATCAATCTGTGTTTATTGAATAACCTATGTCCAGGACATGGTGAATGATTCGACATCAAGGAAGCCATAAGTGTATCCCCCTTTTCAGTGAAAAACAAAACCCTCCCACCCCTAACAATGAGAAAAGGCACAGTATATACACATGACACAAGAGCCCAGCTGCCCCAGTGAGCAGGGCCCATAAATTACAGTGACAGTGGGGGAGGGGCAGGAAATAGAAGGGGTGGGGTCCCCGCATAGGAAGGGGCCCTGCTGTGTGCGCTCCCTCATCTGTGCTGGGGCTCCTGCCTGTCTTGCCCCAACCAGCTTGAAGGGAAGGGAGAGAGGGTCCTCCGGGTCTCTCAGGAAGCCCTGGGGAAACAGTCTCCAGGGACACCCTAAATTGGGGAGCCACTAAAGGGCTTTTCCTCCTAGAAGCCCCATCAAGGCAAGAGACTTTGTTCCTAGTACCCACCGTGAAAAGAGGAGCTTGTCACTGGTGCTTGGGGCTGGTCCCTGCCACCCTGGCTTATTTTCAGGACAAGAATTAAGGATAAAAATACACTATGGAGGTAGGAGTTGGGGGGGGTAGGAGGGAACTGAGGAATCATGCTGAAGACCCCTGGTCCCCAGGCCTAATAGGCAGCTTTGTCCCTTCCAGTCCCCTGGGCCCACCCTGAGCTTAGGCTGGCATCCCAGGGGGTGAGGGAGTGGGAAGGAACAGGACAATTAAATAAGATACCATTTATTTTTTAAAAAATTAAAAAATAATGCCAACATTATTTCATCCATCCCCAGGCCTACCCCTGCTTCCCACCCACCTCCCCAGGGCTGGGTTCCCCTCCTCCCCTGGCTGTCCCGCATCATGACGAGAAAACAATGAACTGGCTTAGTCAGGCACAGGGGAGGGAATGCAAACCCAGGGAAAGAAATAAAAGATGCCACAGCAACTTTGCCCTGCATCACGACAGCCCCAAGCACACAGATATAAAAACATTCATATAAAAGGGGGAGGGGCATGCTGGGCACTATGCTGAGGGCAAAGTGCTCTCTGGTGCCCAGAGACCTAGTCCCCTAGAGAGAAAGCCCGATAAAAAACAAGCAGAAAGGGGAGATGTTCAGAGTCTCAGCGACTGGAGGCACGGGCTTGGCAGCGCCCCCTGCTGCTTTCAAGTGAGGGTACACACCCCATTTCTGCCCCACAGCCTCTCCTCTCCGCCTGCCTAGGCCTGGACCACAGCAGCCCAGGGATGGTCCAAAAGCTTCAGCAGGAAGACAACTCAGAAGACAAGGCTTACCTCCACAGCTCAGAGGGAGGAGGAAAAAGACAGAGGGAAGGAGACAGAGCCTGACAGACAGGGATGATCCTGGGAGAAAGAGACTAACAGCAGAAGTGGAGGGAGGTGGGCCGTGCCCTGTGGTCAGGAGGCGGCAATGGCAGTGCCGCCTCCCAGCTTGACAATCATCTGCTGGCAGTCATTGCAGGAGCGCCGGTCGCCCACCTTCTCCAGCGTGCGGGCGGCCTCAGCCAGCAGTACGGCCCGCTGGCCCGGGGAGGACAGGAAGGAGAGGGGAAGGTGGCGGCAAGCCAGAAGGATGGCGGTGGCCCGCTCTCGCTGGCCAGGCCAGGCGTCCACCTCTCCTGTGGGAATGATGAGGTGCATGTAGGTGCTGTTCCCCGGGATTTACGCACCCCCTGATTCAACCCTCGTGCTCATGCGAGGCGGATGCTCCGCACTCCCTAGCTCACACACGGGGAGTTGAACTTGACTGGTGGTGTGGAGCCAGGGCCGCGGGGACAGAACCTGTGGTCTTCCACCCCTGCTCCTGCCCTGGAACTCCATTCCCAGCCCTCCCTCCTGCTCACTGTCGGAACCACTCGACTACTGCCCTCCTCTCAGCCCACCCAGTCAAGTCTCGGGATCCTTTCATTCTCATGCCACTGGTGGGGCTCAGAGGTGTCAGAGTGCACCCTGCCAGGCGCTGGAGATGGGCTGGCTCCCCAACATCCAGGGCCGGGCCAGGCCAGGCCAGGCCAGGGATGGGGGCCGTGGCACTCACCGTGCTTGGTGTTCTGAGTGGTGCGCCGCCGCAGGCTGTGCTCCAGCAGCTGGTGGGTGCGGGTGGGGCTGGCTCCTGCCATTAGGCGCACAGTGGCTTCATGCAGGAACACCTGGAGAGTACAGGGGGACCGACAGTCAAGCCCCGGCTCTCTACTCCTCCAGGGCCTAGTGGGCACCTCTCCCTGAGCCATTTCATCTGTCACCCGATGATGCTTCCCTTTCCTCTCTATGCCACCCTGTCTTGTTCACCCCTTGAAAGCGACCTCTCTTGTCCCCAAGCCAAGCCAGAAACCTGGATGAGCAGCAGGAAAGAGGAACAAAGCAAAAGCCAGCTGGAGGGAGCAGGAGCAAGAAAGGAGAAAAGCAAAAGGCACAGGGCCCTGACACTCCCTCTAGGGTTCTAGGACAAGCAGCCTGGGTGAAGCCTCAAGTCCCCTGATGCTGCCTCCAGCCTGACAAGGCAGGCAGAGACGGAGGGATGAGGGGGACAGCTGAGCTGGTCCCAGGTTTGTGTCTTGTTTCCTTCTGTTTCTTCAGAAAGAAAGAGACCAGAGATCCCCAGGTGCGAGTCTGCAGCACTGAGGTCGACAGGAAGCGCTGGATGGCAGGACTAGGTCTAGGCCTCTAATTTCTTAAAACTCAACCTCTGTCTTTTAAGCCTCATATCTCAGTCTTTGGGGAAGGTCTTTGGTGCTGCTAGGTGGCAATGGGGAGCCACTCAAGTCTCCTCAGCATGGAGAGGTGGAGGGAGAGAATTCTAGAGGAGCCCTTTGATGCCATGCTGTGAGCAGACCAGAGGGTTGGCCAGAATGAGTCCCACAAGGTAGGGGTGTCACCCAAACCTTGGGGCACACTTCTCTTTTCCACTTTAAGAACTGGTTCTCTGGTGATTATATTCTGTCTGCTGAGCCCGTCTTGGCTTGCTGCACACAGTGGCCAGTGTGACCACTGTAAGGGTGTCCCAGCACCTTAGGGTAAGAGGTATATTTTCATGGCTGCTGCCTCATTCTGAGACCTTCCCTGTGCCTGTGCTCTTCTAACATCGTACATTCCCCAGTCCCTGACACGTCCGGGTCTCTCTCTCAAAAAAAAAAAAAAAAAAAAAAAGTTTTTAAATTTTTTTGGTGGTACTGGCGATTGAACCCAGGAGCGCTCTATCTCACTGAGCTACATCCCCAGCCCTTTTTATTTTGAGATAGGGTCTCACTACATTGCTGAGACTGGCCTCAAATTTGTAATCCTCCTGCCTCAGCCTCCTGTGTCACTGGGATTATTACACCTGGCTCCTCAAAAAAAAATTTGGGGGGGGGGTACTGGGGATTGAACTCAGAGGTATTCAACCACTGAGCTACATCCCAGTCCCTTGTGTTTTATTTAGAGACAGGGTCTCACTGAGTTGCTTAGTACCTCACCATTGCTGAGGCTGGCTTTGAACTCGTGATTCTTCTGTCTCAGCCTCCCTAAATGCTGGGATTACAGGCTTGCCCCATTCCCCAGCTGATTAAGGTCAGCCTGGGCAACATAGTGAGACCCCATCTCCAAAAAACAAACAACAAAAAAAATGTCTAATACTTTACTCTAATTAGCAATAAAAATCAACAAGGAAATGAGTCCAGCAAGCTCAGTTATACAACTGTCCTTGAAGACCTATCTCAGAGTGGGTAATCAGTGCCAAGCAGGTATCACATGGAGAAAGTTAGGCAGCAGAAATGAATGAAGCCCCCAGTGGCTCAGGAAAAGGATTCAAGTGAACTTCTCTTTAAATGTGGTTCTAGGGAGATTCTGTTACTCCGACAACCAGTTATCAAAGTCTGGGCAGCCTCCATGTGGCCAGGACCAAGAGCCTCCTACCTGCTTCCCTGCCCTCTTGAGTCCTCCCACCTGCCATCTAACTGGTGAGGTATGGCTCTGTGGGCTGCCTCTGTCCAGGGACAAGAGTGGGGCTGCTCCTGTGCTGTGCTTCAAGTCTGGGCACAGTAGACGTTCAACAATGGGTGCTGAATAAAGGAACACCTGGCGCTGACCCACCCCATCTGCACCCCCTCAGCTTCTGTGCTTCACCTTGCGGTATGCTGGGCGGAAGGTGTGTGCCAGCCTGCGCAGGCTTCCTAGGTCCCTCTGGAAGCCAGCCAGCTCAGCACCTGATGCATGGTAGGTCTCACCCAGAGCCTGGCTGACACCTGCTTGCTTTTGCCAGAGTGCTGTCCGCAGTGAGAGTAACAGGTCACAGGTCAGCAGCTGGACCACCTGTGGAATGAGCAGAGAGAGGAGATGGGTGACTGGCTTATGCCTAACACAGGGATCCCAGGACCTATCAGGCCCTCCCTCAGCCTAACACTCAGCACAGTGCACAGCCCCAGAGCCTGGTAGGGAGAGAAGAGCTGGCGGGAGCCCTGACCCCTCCTGCAGTCCTGGAAGGTAGATCTTTCCCTCCATTCTTCAAGTGGGAAAGCTGAGTCTCTGAAAGGGACAGTGGCATGTGCAAGGGACAACACAGCACAGGCAGGGCAGGAATACAACCCTGTGGGTCTGAGGGCACGGGTCCACCTCAAGGAAGCCCTCCATGGCTGGCCTGGAGGCTGAGGAGGACCAAGGTGCAAAGTCTTCCTTCTGCAGAGGAATCCAGAGTCCGTCCAAAGTGGCAGCAGAGCCCCAGCGTGGGCTCCCTTAGCTGAGACTGGTTCTCTCAGGAAGGCATATTCATGCTAAGGGAGACCAACAGAGAGCTCAGCAGTGCCTCCTGATCCCGCCTTTGGTCTTGGGTCCTTTGTGTACACTGCCTGTCCCTGTCGGGCTGACACTGTCCTGGCTTTACCCCAATGCCCAGGTCCACTGACAACCTTTAACTTGAGGTGCCAGCCAAGCCACCTGGAGCCTTCAAGCCCCAGTGAGCAGCTCACTGACCCCCCAGGATGCTCCTCATTGTGCCACACGCTTCCCAGGGGAGCACACGATGCCGCTGCTACACTCCGACCCTCCTGTGTCCCAGAATAGCCGTGCCTTCTGTAAGTCTTCTAACAAGGATCCTCCCCCAAGTGACAGGGCCTTGGGCCAGGGCTCGCGGAGTCCGGCGGGCCGCGCAGGCCTCTGGGATGCACTGCGGAGACATTGCACGAGTGCTCGTGACGTGCAATGCAACTACAATGCACCCCAGCCGCCCGCCAGCGTGCGGCGCCTCGGCGGGGCGTGTGCCTCAGGGCAGGGGCCCAGCAGACGCTGTCGGCAGGGCTGGGGAGCAGCACAGCCGTCTGGAGCAAGCGTGGAGCCCTGGCCAGCTGCAGTTCACCTGGGGCTTACAGAGAACTGGGGGCCTGCCGGGTCTGGGGGCCGGGGAGCCTAGGAGAGGTGCAGGTGCAAACGTGCTCGCCCCAGGAACCACAGAACGCATCCACCTAGGACAACAGGCCACGTTTTGGGAAATGGGGCCGCCAGCATGGCCTGTCTCCTGGACAGCCCCATATGCTGGGTGAGCTCGAGAGGGGTGCAGCATTCATACAGACCAGAGCTGGGCGCCTCCCAGAGGCTGGCTAAGTCCCTACTCACGTGGTTGAGGGCAGGGTCAGCGGTGACCCCACTGACATTGAGGCTGCTCCACAGGTGGCCACTGGCCCTCTCACAGTGACAGAAGGAAGTCTGCTGCCCATCTGCTTTCCCAGACAGCGAGGCGTGCATGGCTCTGCAGGTGTGCAAGAGCGCCTTCACCAGGGGGCTCCTACAGCAGGCACAGGGAGGCAGCGGCAGGTCAGGGTGTTACCCGGGTAACAGGCAGAGGAGCTGAGGCTGGCCACCACCATGCCCCGCGTCACTATGGCACACGGGTCTGTCACTGCAATTCTGCCATATAGTTCCTGCCAGCTCCAGACCTGAAATGCCAGCTCTGAACTAGGTCAGCCCCTCCCCACCAACCTCTGATGCTGGAAGAGACTGAGACCCAGGCGTAACCATCAGGCTGCCACTAAGCAGCCACCTGAGCCAGGAATTCAAATGACCTATGCCTGTTTCCTTATCCGTAAAGTGCCCCCAATGCCGCTCGCCACCACCTATGGTGACATAAGGTGCTGGCCCATTGTTTTGTACCTGTTCTCTAAGGACAGTTCCCCACAAAGGCTGGTACTAAAGGCTCAGGAGAAACTCAGCAGGCAGAGGAGAGAGTGGGGAGTGGGAAGCTCGCCATGGCACCACTGCTCCAAAGAGCACAAGGGACCAGGAGGACCTGCAGGCGTGCCCACAAAGCTGTCTTAGCTCTGCTGAAGCTCTGCAGTTTATAAGTGAAGTGACTTCAGACAACTCAGCTGCGGAGCCTCACCCCCTCAGGTGAGCCGGCCAGGCACACTAAGGTGGAGTGCTAGTGCAGGGCTGGTGTGGGGCTGGGCGCTTACTTCCCAGGAGGCTTCAAGGGGACCACGTAATAAAACTGGGGTGTCAGACCTACTTTAGGGAATAGAGGGCTCAACCCTGCTTACCCCACTTTTCTCAGCTCCCCCTGTGCTCCTGGTTGAGTCTGTCCGGCAAGAAACATGCCAGCCTTGGTTCTCCAGACAGGACCCCACGGGGCCTTTCTGTCTTGGAGCATTTTATAGCTAAGCTACTCTCAGGAGCACTCAGATCTAATCAGGAGCAGCCAGGCCATCAGCAGGCAGCGCTGCCCATCACTAAGGGCCAAATGCCCCCAAGGTGCAGACATGAGTCTCAGAGGAAATGTCAAAAGCTCTCTGGTTATGCTACACGCCTTTTAGTTTTAGAAGGCTGACAGGGCTGGTGGGGGTGGTGGGGGCTGAAGGGAACCTGGAAGTAATGCTGGCAACTACATAAGCTTCGGGGAGGTGCTGGCTTCCCTGAAGTGGCCGCAGCCACACAGCACTGCTGCCTCCGCTCTGCAGTTGCTGATGTTGCCAGGAACCAGTCTGCTTTCTCTCCTGTGGCAGCAGGGAGGAGGTCCCAGAAGCAGTGTCGATAGCCGCTGGGACCCCCGAGCTGTGCAGAGCACGACACTCGCACAGAAGGCTGTGCTGGCACAGCTCACCTCTCCGTGGTGCTCTGGCCCTTCTGTAGCTCCCCATCTATCATAGTTCTGACCCTTCACCTCACAGTGGTCGTCCAGAACTACTCCCTCCCACTAACCCCCACAAGATCCTCCTGGAGAGAAGTGAGTAGCCAAGGAGCCTTACGTACTCAGTCACTTCAAGGGCCTTGGGGACATGCTCTACTTCAGTAAAATGTGCACGTACAGCCGCGTCGTCTCCCTGGAGCCAGCGGATAGCCATAGTGATTGCGGACGTCCACCACCGACAGATGATGTCTGGACCTAGAGGGAACAATAAGAAACTTCAGTGCCCACAGGAACCAGCCTGGGGGAGCCCTGCAGCTCAGTGGTCTGTTCCTACATGGTGCATGGTATCTTTACCTCCTGGCAATGGGTAGGGGCCTTGGGGCCACCCTTGCACATGATTCTGGTGGGAGCATCAACCAGCACTCCTACTAACATAAGATTCCCATTTTTGGCAATCTTCCAACAAAACTGGAATAGCAAAGTCTAACAAAGATTTTCACTATGGCGTTATTTTTTAATAAAGAGTTGGACACAACCTAAACTTCCAAGAGCCATAAAGACTGGTGTATTCAAATCAACCAATAGTAGCAGGCTTACTTTAGAATATTTTATATCTTTTCCTCTTTGAGCCTCAGTTTTTTCAACTGCAGAATTATGATACCAGTGATTTTACAAAGCCAGCAGAGATGTCACATCAGGGAAAAGGTGTGAGAGCACACCTTCTTCCAAACTCTGAAGTCCAGAGGGGCTGCAGGTCAGTCGTCATGCTATGGTGGCTACTTTTCTGGGATTCTTCCCTCCTTAGAGAGAGTGGGCAGAGGATAGCTTGGCATCTCCATCCCCCAGTGGTCACAGAAGCCTGAGAGGGGGCAATAATGTGCTAGCACCATGATGGCAGTTTAGGGAGAGAAGAATGTCCTGGTGTCAGTTCAGTCAGTAAGGGTGCTCTCCTGCACTCAAGACAGCGGGAAGCCAGAGTGACAGAGGAGCCAGATGAAAGTCTCTTCGGCACGGAGTGTAAGTGAGGACCAGCCTCGGGCTCCCGTGCGCCCTGGTGCCTGGGCTACTTGCTGCTTGTTCAGCATCTAAGAATCATCCAGCCAGGGCCCAAGACACAGACCTGGGACCAGAGAGGATGCTTGAGTGTACACTCATCGCTAACCCTAGGCACAGAGAGAAGGGCTGGGCAGGACTGAGTTAAGTACCCCCAGGACCTTGGAGCCACCTGCAGATGCTCACCAAGAGCTGACTTGAGCACAGAGCTGCTGGAGAATGGTGGGGTCACAAACCCCACAGAGTCCACGAGAGAATGAAGCAATTTCAGGTATTCTAGAGCACTGGAGAATTCACTAAAAAGAAAAGAAAGGGTCCTATGTACATCAAAACATAAAGACCACACTCATGACCTGGCTGTTTAGCTCTCCAGCTTTAAGATCCGGTGGCCCTTTCTGGCCCCTTCTCCCCACCATCATGGTGCATGGAGCTCTGCCCATGCATGTCCTCCCGTAAGGCACAGGCCCGCCTTTCTCACCTGCCTCTCAGCTCTTTCCTCTACTTGGAGGGCCAGCCTTTCTCTTTCTCTCCTCCCCAGCCAACCCCGACTCCTCCCCTCAAGGCCTGATTCCAATGTCATGTCCTCCTTGAAGTTTTGTCTCTCTCTAGCAGATCTGCCCCCTCCCTTCCTCCTCAAATACACTCGGTCAGGACTTGGACCTTGTATGAGAGTGACTTTGGCACCTCTCTGCCTCCCAGGTCTTATTCTGTAAAGGAAAATAACTATATAAAAGGTAAAAATTGCCACTAAGGGACTGTGTCCCCAAGATGTCCAAGATGTCTGCTAAACTCTGCACATACCAGTCCTACCCCCTCTCAACAGGCCACTGCTGTGAATAATTTGATTAGCAAACTTAACAAAATTCCTGACTTGCTCCAACAAACTGGCTCCACTTGGTAAAGGGGTGGGTAAGAGGGGCAAAAGGGATATACCTGGTCTAGAAAAAAGGCAAGTCAGCTCACACAGGGCTCTATTTTTGAAAAATAAAGACAAAGGAATTATTCCATTTCCTGGCCTGTCACCAGGAGGTGGCATAGGGACTTTACCAGGTCTCTTCTTCCTGGTCTCCAGCCTTCTTCTTGGCCTGAGGTTTCACCAAGGACTCCACAGCTTGCTCTAGCAGGTTCTTGCAGAAGGCCTGATGGACCTGGGCAATGGGGTCAGCTGAAGAAGATAAAAGCAAGGGTTGAACAGGTCTCATGCCTTTTTGGTGCCAAGAGTTTTGCTCAGTTGCAGATACACGAGGGCATATTGAGCCTGTGCAGGGCCCTGGGTTCTATCCCAGCACCCCATGCCCCAAAAAAGGGGTCTTGGGGGCTGGAGTTGTGGCTCAGTGGCAGAGCACTTGCCTAGCACGTGTGAGGCTCTGGGTTCGAGTCTCAGCACCACATATAAATAAATGAATAAAATAAAGATCTATCAACATCTAAGAAATATATATAAAAAAAGGAGTCTTACTTAGGAGCACTTTGTTTTTACAGAAAAAAAAGATGGGGAGGGGACCTCAAGAAACAGCTGTGTCCTGTACTGGGGATCAAATCCCTCTTCACAACCAAACCCCAAAACTATTACTACTTGTGTGCTAAATAGCCACAAGGTAGGGAGGGGAGCTAACCCAGACTGGAGAGCCCAAGACTACATGTAGAGACTATATGTAATTCTAGATTAGCCCTGATGGAGGATGGGCATGTGTGTATGTGTGTGTGCACGTGTGCGCGTATGCTACATCTCTTAGCACTATCCTCAGAACTTCAAAGATGGATCTGTAAGGTGATGGCCACAAGTCTTGTCAAAAACAATAAAAAAAAGGGCTGGGGCTCAGTGGCAGAGTGCTTGCCTAGCACCTGTGAGGCACTGGGTTTGAGCCTCAGCACTGCATACAAAAATAAGCAAATAAAACAAAGGGATGCTCTCCATCTACAACTACAAAATAAAATAATAAAAATAAAAAAAGGAAAGGCAGGGATGGGGCTGGGGCTGGGGCTCAGTGGTAGAGCGCTTGCCTCGCATGCATGAGGCACTGGGTTCGATCCTCAGCACTACATAAAAATAAATAAAGGGGCTGGGATTGTGGTTTAGCGGTAGAGCGCTTGCCTCGCCTGTGTGAGGCCCTGGGTTCGATCCTCAGCCCCACATACAAAGCAATAAGACATTGTGTCCATCTACAACTAAGAAAAAATTTTAAAAAATAAAATTTTAAAAAATAAATAAATAAATAAGTAAAGATATTGTGTCCATCTACAACTAAAAAAAATTTAAAAAATAAAAAAAAAAAAAGGAAAGGTAGGCACTTATCCCAAGTCTAAGAGGCTGTGTCTTCTTGTGGCTTAGGAGAACGGCTAGCCAAGGAGTAAAAGGTGGTGGCGGTCGCTGCTGTGCTCTTGACAATGAAGAACAGAAGAACACACTCTTCCATCTTCCCAGAGCCCTGTCATGGAAACTGTGACTGGCGATGTTCTGGCCAAGCTAACTAGACAAGGGACCTTGCTTGCAATGCTTGCTTTAGCTGAATGTCACTGACAAGCCCCTTTACTGAAAGGCCCAAATCATGGCATCATTGGCCCCTCTCCTCCCCTCATAAGTGACAGACA
Organism: Xerus rutilus; assembly: GCA_028644305.1. Lineage (NCBI taxonomy): Eukaryota > Metazoa > Chordata > Mammalia > Rodentia > Sciuridae > Xerus > Xerus rutilus. The sequence continues at coordinate 6,226,679 of CM053403.1, forward strand.
GGAGCCTTGATCTGACCAGAAGGAAGTGGAACATTTATAAACATTTTCTGGGTGACAAGGCCTAGACCCAAGGACTAAATGAGGCACACGAACCTGTGGAAAGTCTGCTATAGACAAAGTCATTAGTGGGAAGGGGGTTGGAAGATTTAAGAATTGCTTTTGCTTTTATCCTTCGCTCTTTGGTGCTGAACATAATTCTTATATTGAACAATTAAAAAATAAATAAAAAAGGACAGCAAACACCTCCAAATATTTGACAGCCTTCCTATACCTGCAGAGCATGCCACCTCTCCTCACAGGCCTCCATTTAGAGGGGAAAGTGCAGCAGAAAGCAGAAAGCCACCAAGTACTCAAGGTCTGAGTACACCCTGCCGAGCCTCTGCAGCAACAAGGCCAGGCGAGTCAGCTCCCATCACTATCACAGGCCAGAGACAGAAAGCCGGCATCTCCTTTCAATGCCTGGAGCCCTGTTCCTGTCACCACTCTGAGCACTTGATGACTGCCTGCTGCCTATTGTTCCACAACTGCTCCATATATGTCTGTCTGCTTTCCCAATGGGACAGAAGGCCCGGAGGCCAGGGGACTGCAAGCCCCAAACATCCTTTGTATCTCCAAAGTGCCCAGGACAAGGGCTAAGAATACAGTTGGTACTTAATCAAAACTTATCATATGTGACATTCTAATGTAAGGATCACAGGCTTTGACTGAGAAAGCGGAGCTGTACACCCAGCTCAGTCATAGGCTCTGATCAGGCTTAGAGCCTCTCAGAAAGTTACTTAACCTCCCTGAGCCTCAATTAAAAAAAAGAAAAAAGATTATATAAGATAGAGACCAATGTTGCACAGGAACCTGCAGCAGGAGTTGCTCCTATGGCTGTCTCTGGTTCTGATGGCAGTGAAGGCACGCTCACCTGGGTTCCTCTCAGCACAGTACAGACTCTCCTTGGCTGCTGACTTCACTGACCAGCTCCGCTCCATGAAAAACTTCTGGCCCAGTGGGTGGCAGAGCCAGCGCAGGGAGTCAGGGATGGCGCTGCGCTCAGGGCCACACAGATTCTGTGCACGACTGAGGAAGTAGTTCTGTGGAAGGACAAAAACCAGGGGTGACACCAAGGTAACAGAATGCTGTCTGTAGACACTCTGGGATCATCTGAAAGCCTGATAGTGGAGGATGGCTGGGGGCGGGGGGGTAAGAAAAAGGGATCAAGGGGGAGGGGCTGCATAAGTCCCTAGAAGTGAAGCCCACCATGGAAACTAGGGCAAGTGACTGTTCTGGGGAGCTTGCCAGCATGGGCAGGAAGGAATGGCCCAAGGCACACAAGGGGCCCCTGCTACATCCTGTCCTGCAAGGCCTGCCTAACCCTTTTGGAACCTAGTTCTTACCTGTTAGCACTCAACCTGCAGAGTGGGGTGGGGCTGTTTGTTGAGGAAGGGTCTCAGAGGTCACCTGCCTATACTCAGTCTCTGGCCTTGGAATACCAAGCCACGCAGCTCCCACGATCCTCGGACTTTTTCCTCATGTCATTTTAATTAAATATTTTTTAGAGTATTTTAAGGCAAAGTCATATTCTGCTTTGACTAATTTTTCATTTCTTTTACCTTTGCGTATAGAGGGTATAAACAGTACCAGGCACAGATCCAGCTGTCACTATCACACCAGACAGCTCTGGAGTGGAGGGACAGTGGAGGTTCACCCAGGACCGTGCAGGCATGTGTGCACTGCAAGGACCGCTCCTCCAGAAGGCTCCAGGCCTTCCCTGCGTGAGCTCCAGCCAACACAAGACTTTGAAAACCTCTTTGCTGGGTAATTCAAACTGCCAGTGCCCAGTGTCCTTTTCTACTTGCCAGGATAACAGCATTCCAGAGCCCTAGTGACCAAACTGCAGGGATAATGCTGCCTGTCACAGGTTTTTGGAAGTTCTGTCATTTTTGGTGTGAGGATGTCTTTAGTCTTTGTGTGTGTGTGGTACTGAAGGCTGAGCCCAGGGATGCTCTGCCACTGAGCTACATCTCAGCCCTATTTATTTATTTAGGTAACAGGGATTGAACTCAGGGGTACTCAACCACTGAGCCACATCCCCAGCCCTATTTTGTGGTTTATGTAGAGACAGGGTCTCACTGAGTTGCTTAGTGCCTCACTGTTGCTGAGGCTGGCTGTGAACTCATGATCCTCCTGTCTCAGCCTCCCTAAGTGCTGAGGTTACAGGCGTGTGCCACTGCACCTGGCTTCAGCCCTCTTTATTTTGAGACAGGTATAAGTTGCCAGGCTGGCCTTGAGCTTGTGATCTTCCTGACTCAGGCTCCTGGGTAGCTGGAATTATAGGCGTGCGCCACCATGACTGGCAAGTGACAACATCTTTACTTAAACTCTTATGATTTCCAACCTGTAAAACTACTCAACACAGGCCATCTGAATAGGGAGCTGAGCAGAGAATGAGGGAGGGAAAAGCACAAGCAGAGCCAGGGAGCCCAGAGTGGAGGCTGCTGGGACATAGCCCGAGGACTTCCCCATTCCATTTCAGTGGTTGCCTCCACAACGAAGCCAGTGGCCTCATGGTCTGGTTCAGTCTGATGGTTCTGACCTTTACTGGGCTCTAAGCAGCCATCAGCTAATGTAACAGCTTCAGGACACTTGAATGCCAGGGTCAGAAATAGCATGGTCAGAGTGCAACCACTCAAGGACGCAGATGGGAAAGACGGCCTCTCTCAGGGGAACCTGGAGATGGCTGCGGGTATTAGAGAAAACTACCTGGCCAATCTGTTGTAAAGACACACACTGACATCCTCATAGCAGCTTATGGAATGAGGGGAACATGTCACTTAAATGTCTAATTAGAGGGCCAGTGGTATTGTCTTTCTTCTACCTCTGTGCTCACCAGTTTTTGTTTTTGTTTTGGTACCGGGGATTGAACTCGAGTACTCAACCACTGAGCCACATCCCTAGCCCTATTTTCCGTTTTATGTAGAGACAGGGTCTCACTGAGTTGCTTAGCGCCTCGCCATTGCTGAGGCTGGCCTTGAACTCGCGATTCTCCTGTCTCAGCCTCCCAAAGTGCTGGGATTTCAGGCGTGTGCCACCACGCCTGGCTTTTGCTGACCAGTTTTAAGCAAAGAATACTGGAGAGAAAATGTAGAGGAATCCTCTGATCTTCTGTGACACTCAACATATTGCCAGCTGAATCTCAGCTGGTGACTCAACCAGTGGGAGCACTGCAGCTAAGCAGTGATAAGGCTGGAGAGGGTGACACTCCAGGGCCTCTGAAGTCCCAAGTCCTCTAACAGTTGACCCCAACCTCTCCCAAGAATAGCCTGTTCCAAGGCCCAAGCAGGAAGGAAATATGATGCGTGCTTCAGGGGAAACCAAGTTCCAAATGATCTCTCAGAAGGGCC
>CM053403.1:6230567-6246205 GCA_028644305.1 Xerus rutilus
TAATAGCAAATACTGGAAATGATCCAAATGTCCCTTAGCAGCAGAGTATCTCTACAGAACAAGGCCACTACAAAGAAAGATGACCAAGCTGGGTGCGGTGGTGCAGACTATAATCCCAGTGGCCCTAAGCAACTCAGTGAGATCCTATCTCTAAATGAAAAATAAAAAGGCTAGGGATGTAGCTCAGTGGTTAAGTGCCCCTGGGTTCAATCCCCAGTACCAAAAAAACAGGAAAGAGGGTCAAGATCTATCATTAGGTTGAAAAAAAGCAAATGGCAAAACAAAGTTTATGGTATAATTACATTAAATAAATCAATTTATACATACATTAGTATGTGCAGGGAAAAATTTCTGAGGAAATATACACTAAATTATTCACTGTTTGTCAGGCATACAGAATATTTTCTGGGGGCTCACGGTCAGGAGCATTTTTCTTTATTTAAGATGGTGTCTTGCTATATTGCCCAGGCTGGTCTTGAATTCCTGGGCTCAAGTAATCTTTTTGCCTTGGCATCCCAAGGAGCTGGGACTATAGGCCCACACCACCATACCTGGCTTTCAGGGATAATTTGTATGGAGGTTTTTGAGATGACTAGCTGATCATAAAATGTATATGGCCAAAAGAAGAGCAAAAAATTGTCACCAAAGCTGGAGGACTTGTATGTCTAGATATTAAGACCAACTAGAAAACTGAGTCATTAGGGCTGTGTGGCGGTACAATGGAACAAACTACAGTGCTAAAACAGACCCACTACACTTGGACACTAGATTTATGAAAAAAGATGTCACACTCCCTGCAGTGGAATTTTTTTTAGTTGTCAATGGACCTTTATTTAATTTATTTATACATGGTGCTGAGAATCGAACTCAGTGCCTCACACATTCCAGGCAAGTGCTCTACCATTGAGCCACAACCCCAGCCTGAATTTTTTTAAATAATAAGAACAGTAGGTATTGGGTCAGGTACATATCCATATAAAAAATAAATTCCAGTGGATTAGAGATCTGTATGTGAAAAGCAAAAAATACAGCTTATAGTAGATAACATGGGAGAACATTTTCATGACTGATACAGAGCAAAGGTTTTCTGAACAAAACAAAGCATCTAACTATAGAAGAAGACTAATAATCTAGACTTCAGAATAGGCAAGTAAGTCAGAGTAGGAGAAGACATCTGCAGAAGCATATATCCAAAAAAGGATCACATCTAGAATAAAGAGCTCCCATATCAACAAAAAGATGAATAGCCCAAGTAAAAAAACAGGTAAGACTCAATTGAATAGAGTTTTCACAAAGAGACTCTCCAAATTGCCTATCAACATATGAAAAGGTGCTCAACATCAATGATCACCCAGGAAATGCAAATATAAACCGCAATGAGACACACTAAAAGGACTAGGGAAGCCCCGGACAGACACTACCCTGTATTTGGTGAGGGTGTAAGGCTGGAATTGGTGTACACTGCTGGGGGAGTGGGAACTGGTACCGTTTTAGAAATATGTATAACATTCGACCCTGCAATGCCTTTCCTCACAGCAGCACTATTGAGCAAACGCTCAAACAGGAAGCAACTCAAAAGTGCATCTACAAGGGTACAGAGTGTGTAACAGTATACAGCAGTGAGAAGAACACTCTGCAATTCCACATGACAACATGCATGACTTATACACATGACAATGAGCAAAAGAAGCCACACAAAGCGGTACATCCTGCCTGCTCTCCTAACATGAAGTTTACACAGAGGCAAAACAGCTGAATGATCAGATGTTCATCCTTGGCTGGGGGACCTGGAGCAGTTTAATGACTATAAGGGACCTTTTGATGTTTCTTTTTTTTTTTTAATATTTAATTTTTAGTTGTAGGTGGACAGAATATCTTTATTTTATTTTTATGTGGTGCTGAGGATCAAACCCAATGCCTCATGCGTGCTAGGCGAGCATGCTACCACTGCACCATAACCCCAGCCACTTTTGATGTTTCTTGATCTGTCTGTTGGTTAAATGGGTTACTTTGTAAAAATCATGAATGGTGTACTTATGATTTGTATTCTTTTATACATTCATATTGTCCTCCAATAAAAAATTTACAGAAGGGGGCTGGGATTGTGGCTCAGTGGTAGAGCACTTGCCTCCCATGCGTGAGGCACTGGGTTCGATCCTCAGCACCACATACAAATAAAAAATAAAGATATTATGTCCATCTACAACTAAAAAAAATATTAAAAAAAAGAAAAAAAAATTTACAGAAGGCCTGGGGATGTAGCTCAGTGGTGGAGCACTTGCCTAGCAAGCTCAAGGCCCTGTGCTCAATGCCCAGTACTGCCAAAAAAAAAAAAAAAAAAAAAAAGCAGCAACAAACAATAGGCATATTAAACTATGGTAGTGGAATTCACAATAGTGGTTAGCTTGAATGAGGGCAGGGAGAGAGAAGGGGGCTCTGAAAGAAGCTTCTGAGGATGCTAGGAACATTCTTTTTTTTTTTTTTTTTTTTTAATTTTTTTTTGGTTGTAGATGAACACAACATCTTTATTTATTTATTTTTATATGGTGCTGAGGATTGAACCCACTGACTCACGCATGCGAGGCAAGCGCTCTACCACTGAGCTACAGCCCCAGCCCTAGGAACATTCTTCTTCAAGATCTGGGTGGTTGTTACACAGGTGAGTTCCTTTTGTGAAAATTCCTCAAGTTCAAATGTGTGCATTTTCTTCATGTATTTTGAGCTTTAGTAAAATAAACGTCTTCAAAATATTTTGTGGGGGGCTAAGAATTACATGTATAATTAGATCCACAGCACTAAGACAGACAAACTGTGTAGAAGAGAGGCCTTCCAATGCCTCCTAGTCTCAGCCTGGATTCATGTTTCCCAGAAAGCTCACCTTGACCTCCCCTAAAATCCAGTCAGGAGCCCAGCATGCTCTTCAGGCAGCAGGTTAGCCCCACCTCGGTACTCATCCTCATACTTTCCTAAAGGCCTGGCCCCTGCCAGACTGTATGCTCCCCAAGGACAGGGCAAAGGCCCTGTTCACTGTGATATGTGTACTCTGGAAGTGCCCAGCCCAGAGCAAGTGCCCAGTGAAGTTTGAAAATGAAGGATGTCTTAACTGCGGTCACAGAAACAGGGCCAAAACGTGGAAAAGACTGGGTTTCTCTGTGCCCTTGTTACCTAGACTATAGGGATACACTTCAGGAACAGTGTTAGCATAGGACATATTCCTGTTCATTCTCAGCTTATCACCTCCATTACGGAGATATGGAAACAAACTGAAATGTGATAATTCCGTTTTGAATGTAACCGAATGCGTTCAGCAGTCTACCCAAAGTGGGGCACTGTGTAAAATAAGCCTAAAAGAAAGCCTGAGGTCAGCAGATGCTGTGAACTAGCTGATAACAAGCACCAGGAATTAGCCAGCTGTGAATGCCCACCCTGGCACCTTGCCAGGCACAGTGGGAGGTGCTTGTTGACCTCAGGTCCTGCCTGAGTTCTGACTTGAGCTCTTTCCAGATAAGCGCTGCTTTTCACTTCTGGATCCACAGAGCTGTGATCAATAAATGCCTTCTGGGTGAATAAAAGAACCAAGAAATTCAACCAGAAGATTTCAAGTATGAAGAGTTGAACATGAACCCCTGACTACAGGCCACACAGGGTCTCTGAACCAGTCTTCTGACCTCAGGACACCACAATGTCCTGCTTATACAGCTTATGCCTATAAGAGCCAGGAGGGGAGGAATCTTGGTCTGTTTCATTCACGGCTATGAGCATCTGTGGAATGAGTGAGTCAATGAATACCTATTCCTTCAGGTGGTAGATACCAGAGGTTGGCCCATGCTGCTTTTTAGCTACTGGTTAAGGAAATTGCCCAGCAGAGTTTTATAGAAAGAAATGAAGGGTACTCACGGCCAGGAAGCCCAGCTTGCCTCCATACCGCGTCTTGAGTCCCATGGCAGCTGTTAGATGGATCTCAACCAGTATGCTTGGCGGGATTTTCTCCTCTGCACACTCAGCTAGGTTCACAGCACACAAAGCCATGTGCACATCTGAACAGGCAGATCCTGCAGGAAGCTTCCCTAGGGCAAGCAGAAACAGACACTAATGTTGACAGATTCCCCAAACCAAACACTTCCCTGCTTCCTGTAGCACAATCAGAGCAACAGTGGTTCTAGAGGAGAAAGAAGTTGAGTTTTGGGCTGGGGCTGTAGCTCAGTGGTAGAGCACTTGCCTCGCATGCGGGAGGCACTAGGTTCAATCCTCAGCACCACATAAAAATAAATAAAATAAAGATATCGCATCCATCTACAACTAAAAAATTAAAAAAAAAAAAAAAGTTTTGAGTTTTGTGATCAGACAGGTCTGGATGGGACACCAGGTTCTATGACTTACTAGCTGTGTGCTCTTATCTACCTCACAAGGTGGCTGGGCACCTGGCTCAGTAAAATGGGAGTTGTCATGATTGCTGGTCATTTTATAGGACTGAGGCAATATTTTCCAAAACAATGTCAACAACATGGCTACATTCTGCTGATACAGTACTGAGTCTCCAAACATTTCAGTGGAGGTAATGAAAACTTAAAACAAACAAAAGAGCCCAAAGCTGATTTGACTTATGATATATAAGCGCATATCCCACTGAAGAACTAACAAAACTGAGCAATGGTGGGCAGACGTGTTAGGCTGGGAGGTGGGAGGCCAGGAAAGGACGACTCTACCCTTTCCTGTGAAAGCTGCTCAACAACACACCTAGGGGCAACCCTGAGGCTCTCCCACTGTTGCTTGCTTTGGTATTCAAAGGCTGGGAGGAGGCAAAGCTAGGCCTCTAGACCTTATTCAGCTGTGTTCTTCCCACTGGGATGGATGGATGGAGATATATACATACACCCCGCCCCCCTCCAATCAGCATAGGAAGGCTTCAGCTCTGTGATTCATTCTGTACTGACCTGGGGTGTTTGTCTCCCCCAAGAGGCATTAAGCTTTCTCTTCAAGTGGAGAAGGGTACAGTGCAGTGGCGTGTGGAAACCATACTGTAGTTACCTGGCCCCTGAGTGCCTCCCACAGGCCCTGGTCCAGAGACTGCTCAGTGAATGTGGAAGGAATGAATGATGTGAGGTTCTCCAGCTAAATTCTCTAGAATTTGGGCTGGGGCTGTAGCTCAGCGGTAGAGCGCTTGCCTAGCATGCATGAGGCACTGGGTTCGATCCTCAGCACCACATATAAACAATAAATGAATAAAATAAAGATCCATCAACGACTAAAAAAATATTAAAAAAAAAATTCTCTAGAATTTGACAGCTAGTACAACACAGTCTCCTGATCAGGAACCTGGGTGTGGGGCTTGGCTGTCCCAAGGACACACTGAGAAGCAAAGGAAAAAAGCAAAGGAGATTTGCAAACAGGGATTTCTGTAAACACTGTGTAAGTGGCTCCACTCCTGATCACTTCTCTAGCCTAAGTGCTCAAGTCTACTCCACTTCTGGCTAAAGCTCCTTGAAGTCACTAGGGATTTCCAACACCTTCCAAAATCCAGTTACTTTCTGGCCCTCACCTTACTGCTGGTGGAAGTCCCAGCAATAACTCACCCTCCTCTACCATCTCTGTCTTCACTCCCCCAAAGCCAAGTCTCTCAATCCTCCTCTGACCCGTGGCTGCCCTTCTTGGGCAGTATCCACTCTGACTTCCACGCTCTGCCTTTTACGTGAGGATTCCTTCCACAGGTCTTTTCTCATCAGCTGCCTTGTTTTCACTCTCGTGTAGGCCGCAAGCCCACTTTCTGTCCTGGGCTGTAGGTCCTGAGGGTCCAGTTACCTACAGAATAATTCCTGGCCATGCCTCTTGGGCTAGTGTTCCAGAGGGTGTCGCCTCCTCCTGGGAGAACTGCTCTTCCTCCGGCTTCCTTCACCTTTGTCAGTGGCATCACCATTCACCCAAACTCCCGAGCAGCAAGCCAGAAAACCCCAGCCAGCTCCTTTCTGTACCTGTCACAGCCACTGAACCCCCAAGTCCAATCAATTCCACCTGCTAATTTTTTCTCTGTCCTTTCAGCATCTCTCATCTTTAAGCTGCCTCAGTTCCTACTTGGCCTCTTTGTCTAGCCTTAATCCTCTTGGATCCAACCTCTATCTGTCACCAGAGAAAACTTATACTTAAGAAGCACTGATCTGATCAGGTCATGGTTGTCCTAATGCCCTTCAATGGATCCTACAGATACACTACAAGATCTCCAGCCCTCTGGCATTCAGATTCTTCCTATGCAGGCACTGCCTTGCCCCTTATGTCCTGGCTTTCGGACTACTACTGGAATATTGTTCTCAAGTGTTGACCTGGTGTGGGGCTTTGCAACTTCCCTCTGCCTGGAAGGCACATCTCCTGCAGAGCTGCTGACCTACGCATTCTTCCTGCAGAAGCCAAGACTGTACACCCCGCCCTCCTGCAGAAAGTCTTTCTTGAATCCCCTCCCAAACAAACATGCTCCCTGTGCTAAGTCTAACACACTACTCTGAACTGTCATACACCTGCAGCCCTGTCTGCCTTTCTATTAGAGCAAGAGCTTAATGAATAAAATAAATGATCATATTTCATTGAATCTAAGATTTAAGTTTAATTTAAGTATCACTAACAGCTAATCCATACATGCCATTGTTTACAGGACACATCAAAAGTATAAAGATGCTAAAAAGGGGGGGCGGGGAGTATAGAAGTGTTACTAGGGAGAAAAACGTGCATCTTGGAAATGATGAACAACAGCTATGCTATGTATGAGATGGAAAGTGGGCCTAAAAAAGCAATGTCAAGGGGACTTCACTCAGGGTGGAGACCTGGCAAACCAGAGGAGATGGCATGGGGCATCTTGCAGCAAGTCAAGCAGTAGCAGCTGCTTACTCACCCGTGATGTGCAGCTGGTGCAGCCTATGATAGGCCAAGGCTGCATCACGCGCGCTGCTCTTAGCTTCGTCCTCAAAGCCAGCTGCAGTGGCAGGGGTGGCCCGCCAGCGCTGGAAAACTTTCTTGAGCAGCCAGCGTACCAGGCGTAGTTTCTGCAGGCTGTAGCGGATCACGTTCCAGGAGAGGCTACAGGCCAGGTCCAGGCGGGAGGTGGGTAGTGCCCGGCCCAAAACTGACAGGCAGGTTTGTAAGTTGGCAGCAGCAGCGGCAAAATCTCCCTACAAAGCAGCAAGAGGGTGCATGGGGACTGGCTTTGCTGTGGCTTTTTTATTTTAATAGACTTCTATTCTCTCAACTCCATTCTCAGAATCTGTCCTCATTAAGGAAAATCTGGGAAACTTCAGAAAGCTACAAAAAACCCTTATATATGTGTACACACACACATAAATACACACACACGCACACACACATGCATATACATATAAATAAAAAGAAACCACCTGTAATCTCATTCCATACAAAAAAATCACTGCCAACTTTTGAGATACTTCCTAGCCTTTTTACTAAATTGGACTGCAGTGTGTTCTGTTTGGGTAAATGCTGGTCAGAGGTCCCCACACTAGCTTGTACATACAAGATAGTAACTCAGACTTAGATGAACTACATTGCTCCTTCAGGCTTTCAGGTTTTCAAAAGCATGGTCCCTGGAGGCCAGCACCCCACCTCGTGAGAAATGCAGACATCAGGGCCCTGCCCCAGACCTACTAAATCACTGTGGTGTTGGTACCTCCAGGAGATTCTCATGCCTGCTGAAGTTTGAGACCTATGGTTTTAGGCAAACTCACAGCTGAACTACCCTAACCTGGGATCTCTTTGACAACCTGAGAGGATTTAATGGAGAGTTTATAGTGCTGTATTAACATGGATGACCTCTTTCTCCCCTCTCTCTGCCAGGAGAAGCACCTGTGCTGAATGTTTTTGTAGGAAGCAGGATCCCCCACTTCTTCCACTCTCTTTCCTTGGAAGGCTGGATGTTCCTCAGGGTTAAGTCTTCGGCTCTTGCCCCTTCTGTTCCACGAATCCAATTCTCCCCAAGCACCCTCTCTCAGCAGATGTGCAACTTCCCAAACACTTGGGTCCTGACCCTTCTCAACCCCCACAGCCTGCCTTCTGCTCACTGCTCACTCTATGAAGAACTTTCTCATATTTCCAAGCAACATGGTTTAGAAAGAACACACCACACCTTCCAGTCCCTCCCACCTTTGAGTCAACCTCACCACCACTTCCTTTCCATTTTATATCTCAAGTTGCTTCTTCAGTTCTGCTTTTCCTTTCAATTCTAGGCTCCTGTCTTCATTTCTTACCTGGCCTATTTCAAGAGCCTCCTAATGTGTTTGCGCTTTCATTTCTCCCTCCTCCAACTTACCCTTCATACAGCTGCCAGAACGACACCTGTCAAACACAAAGCTGGACCTGCCTCTAGGGTTTCCATCTTGGGAAATGGCTCCTCAAATCACAACTACATTTTAGGACCCTCAGCCATGCCATGGTTGACAGATCCAGGCTGGCCAACCAGATTCGCAATTGAAGGCACTGCAGCTTACAGAGGATGGGAGAACAGGCTCAGGGTTTACTGCTGCTGAAGAATGTTCTGGTTCACACATCTCCTGAGAAGTTTAACTCTCCCTTCAAAGCTTTGAGTTGCCACCGAATCCTTCCCCTAAACACCCTCCGTTGATTTTAAGTGAAAACTTTCAGCTCATTTTCCTGCTCAAAAACCTTTCCTGGTTCTCCAGAGAACTGGATATAAAGCTCTGAATCAGTTACTGGTCAAAGTTCTCTCCAATTTGGGCCTGCCCACATTAGCGTTTTTTGCCCTCATTTTCTCTCTCTGACACTCTGCACTCCAGACACACCCATAGAACTCACCAATTCCCAAATAGCCTGTCTATTCATGCTGCTATCAGCTGGGAAGGTCCTTCTTGCCATGCCCGCCTGTCCTTCTAGCCCTGGACAGCCCCACCCACACCTCAGGTCCCCTCAGTCAGAACTCATCTCTTCAGCCCCAGAAGTACTTTATTCTTCCTGTCATGCCACAGACATCTTGTGCCCACATCATGATCTACTCATAGGTACCCTCTCCTCTGAGATACCACAGTGGCTGCCACAAGTCTTCTCCCATGCTGGGGATTCAATACCCTCCCTGAATTCTTTGCCAAGTCTTGGGAAGGATGAGAAAAGGTGGATAACAGAACTCACCCTGGCAAGGTCCAGGTCTGCCTGCTTCCGATGCCTCCAGAAGGTGACTGAGGAACGGGAGTGTGGCCGGATCACAGGCTCCCCATGGACCAGCAGCTTCACAAAGACACTCAGGACAATGACACCATTTACCAGCCACAGGAGCAGCGTTGGCATCATCCAGTCAAACCAGCCTCCAGAACCTAAAGAGGGGTATCTCAGCTGGCTCTTTGTGGAGCAGCCAGACAACTAATAGACCCAGCATCCAAGAGCCTTCTACTTCATTTTCAGAAGAAAGGGCAGACAATTTTATAGTCTAAATAGATACCCTATAGCTCTTGTCACCATGGAGCAGAGTGCCACAAAAATCTTAGCCAAAGAGGGTTAGGACATTGGTTTCAAAACTCAGGTAAACACCACCACCAACTCCCCTAAACAGGCACTATCCCAACCCTCCCATTTGTCCAACCCCAGGGTCATTACTGCAGTACAGGCTCCTGGTTTGTTTTGCTCGTTCTGACTGAACTTCAGTTTGCCTTGTTATCTCTGCAATATCGTTTATGCCAGGCCCTGTCAGAAGCAAGGAGCCCACCACTCTTTCACAATCTGGTAGCTATGTCATGTGGTTTGTACTCAGGACCCTTCTCTTGCCATACATAACAGCACTACACCCAAGTGGCATGAGGGGCCCCCTACCTACCTGACTCAAATGACAGTACACTCCGGCCAGAGCCTGTGTATGGGTGCTGGTCAGAGTCATGGGCCCCTCCCCATTGTAGCAGGGAAGTCAGGGGGTTAAAGGAGAGGCCCAGGAAGGTGAGGACACACAGCAGAATTCGAGAGCGGTCCACCATGCCCAGCGCTACAGGAGGAGAATCCGGTTCATCTTTGACCTTCAAAACAGGGTCTCAGGGTTGGAATACTGTGTGGGCTTTTACATCACTTCACTTTTACATATCATACATCAGGACCTTTTCTCATGTGAGGTTTAAATTCAAGACCATTAAGTCAGACAGGAATAAAAACAGGAGGGAGTGAAGAAGTCCACAATTCACAAATGATTGCTCAAATACTGGAGCATTCTTCCTCTCGCCCACTAAGAAAAATACATGTTTCAAAGAACAAAGGCAGAAAGATTTTCTTTTAAAATAGTCTACTTTCACAAAAGAGAACACACTGCATGATTCTGTTTCTGTATAATTTCAGAGGAGCCACAACATATCTAAGTGACAGGAAGCTGATGGATCATAGCTACCTGAGGCTGGAGAGGGGTGTGTGAACTGTCCGCACAGGTGCGAAAAAAGAGCTTTTGGGCTGATGGAAGGACTCTTTACATTTTGATTACAATGACAGTTACATAGGTGTGCACATGTGTTAAAACTCCTGACCCTGTACATTTAAAATAGGTATATGTTGCTGGGTGCAGTGGCAGATGCTTGAATCCCAGTAACCTGGAAGCCAAGGCAGAAGCATCCCAAGTTTGAGGCTAACCTCATCAACTTAGCGAGACCCTATCTTACAGTAAAAGATAAAAAGCACTGAGGGATCTGGGTTGTAGCTCAGTGGTAGAACACTTGCCTAGCATGTGTGACACACTGGGTGTGATCCTCAGTACCACATAAAAATAAATAAAATCAAGGTGTATATATATAAGAAAACAAAAACTAGGGATGTAGCTCTGCAGTAAAGCACCCCTGGGTTCAATCCCCAGAACATTAAAAAAAGAAAAGAAAAAGGTATATTTTATATATTGTATTGCATTCAAATTTTATCTCAGTAAAGATGATTAAAGACCATGCTTCAGTATGGATCTATCTAAAGGAGGATGCCTGTTTTAAAACTGTAACATTGCTTCCCCCTCACTCCCATTTTACAGAAGGAATGGAGACAAAGGATCTGGTAGCCTGTGAGGTCCACAGTGATGGAGGGAAGGACAGAGTCAGAGTTCCCAAGTCCTCCCCTGAGTCCTGAAGTGTACATATCATGTCACTCCCTTTTAATATTTTAAAAACCATTTGAAATTTTGTGATGAGTCAGAAGCCAATTTAATTCAATTTATATGTCATAAGGCTTGTTGCTACCAAACAGAATTACATTTACAAAATATTTCAAAAAATAGAACTTCCTTAGTAAAAGTAAGATACAAAAAACAGCTTAATCAAAAATGTACACTAGAATGAAACTTTGTGCTTTTGGAGTCAGAAACTGCTAATGTCAAAATATAGTACAGGACCCAATGGTCTCCCTCTATAGGTTCCCAGGAAGATCATTAGGCTCAGAGTCTCTTTTAACTAATTCCATTAAACTTCAATTGCCAGGGGCTTTTATTGACAATTAAAAGCCATCGGTTGAAGTGTTATCTGTTAGATTGCAAACCGTAGTCATTTCCGGAAAGAGGACCCAGAGGTAGCCTCATCCTAAATTGACTGATCAGCCTCACAAAGTGGTCTTGCCAGGACCATTACAGGCAGAGAGAAGTAATGAGGCGCCTCTAGCAACTCCCAGAGCCCACCCCACCAACAGCTGCTCTGTGTCCTGATTCTAGATCTGGCATTCATTCTTTTCTGATGGGGCTTTTCAGAAGATCAGTTAACCCCGAGGGACTGTCCCTCACCACCTCTGTCAGTTTTCTCTTCTTTATTCTCTAGACTTAGGCTAATTTCACTGAATTCCTGTTTCTCTATGGCTTGTGCTCTCTTAACAGCTGGACTGGCCACCCCTCTGAGGCCTCCTCACAATTTTCTTAG
Organism: Xerus rutilus; assembly: GCA_028644305.1. NCBI lineage: Eukaryota > Metazoa > Chordata > Mammalia > Rodentia > Sciuridae > Xerus > Xerus rutilus. The sequence continues at coordinate 6,242,429 of CM053403.1, forward strand.
TGGAGATATGGAAGAAATTCCAAGAGCTGGGGGATTTCAAAAGTTTGTACCTTTGCATCATCCAGCAGAGGACTTCCTGGCTCAGAGTCAATGGAGTAGGGGGAGAAGCCCGCTTGGGACCCTGAGTCAGAGGCCGGGGGAGACATCAGAAGGACATTCTGATTAAAGTCATCAATCTTCAGGTCCACATCATTGTCCACCAGACTGCCCAGGTCGATGCCCTTCAGGAGTTCTGCAAAGAAAACCCCACAGGGAAAATAATCTGCTTTTATAGAGCCCCACCTAGGCTGGAACTGGGCTGGATGGAGCTTCTTGAATAAAGGAAGCCTGATAGCCCTTTCTCAGTATGCAAACTTACTGTTTTTCTGATTTGCCAGCTTTAGCACCATGTTCTCTTGGCGTAGTTTATGATTGACCTGTTGCAAGTATTTGATGTAATCAATAGCCTTTCTCAGAACACCGGACTTGTGCATCTGGGAAGGAAGACCAGTGAAACACAATGAAGCCAGGGCAGAACAGAGCAGAGAGAACAGAGCCTCAGAGCTTGTGGGTGGGGAACATGGCTGTGGGGTGCAAGATGCTGGTTACCTGGAATAAGATACTCCATATCTCTGAACCTCACTTTCCTTTCCTTAACATGGGGATAATAACAGCATGTGAATCATGGATTGGCAGTTAGGGCTAAGTGAGACAGTATGTGTAGAACTTCGCCTCAAGCCTAGCATGTCATCGACACACAATACATACTAGCTATTATTCCTACTCCTTATACTAACCCTAGCACCAAAACAAACTTTAAGGAAAACAAATGTCAGACAAAAGACCAGAGAATTGGGCTGGGGATATAGCTCAGTGGTAGAGGTATAGCTCAGCGATACTAAGCACTTGCATAGTATCATGAAGCCCTGGGTTAGATCTCCAGCACTGCAAGCAAATAGACTAACAAAAACCAGAGCATTGCTGGGCAGTTCTCATAAGTAAAGGTATATGTTTTACTTAAGATGCATACCTTGTACAGATATTTGTAGGGTACAAGGAAAATAATGAAACTTTCTTGCAAAATACTGGTGAAGACAAACAGATAATAGGGTTAAAAAAATCTCCTATTGTCAGGAGATATATTTATCACAACACCAGAAATACATGAAAAATGAATTTCTTCCATTTGCTATTGGTCGTAAACCCAATCTCTCCTCTCTCTCTCTTCCCTAAAAGGTAAAAATATTGCTAGTTACTCTGAACACAGCTAAGAATATGCCAGCAATGCCCCTAGTTACCTCCAAACTGCACACAGCTTGTATCTGGCCACTGGTGAGTGGCAGGTGTCTCTGCCTCTGCTGCTGGGGTCCATGGTCCCAGCAGAGCACAGCTGAAGTAATCAAAGGTGCCAACAGATCACTGCCTTACCAACCCTCATTAATCCTCTTATATTAGTTAATATTTTATAACACTGACACACCAAGATGCTTTAAGAACGCATCTCTATCTCATTCTTGCAGACATTCAACTTAAGCCTGGGACTTCCCTAAGTCCCATAGCAAAGACAAGTGGAGGGGAGACGGTGGGCATGAAATGCTATTTTGCTTGGCACCTACCTTGGCATCTGTCCCCATAACTAGATCCTTCAACTCGATGATTTTGTCGTTGATGGAGGAACGATATCTCTTCTCAATGATATTATGTGTTGTCCTCCTTTCTCCTTCTTTAGGGGGCTCAAGCTGCTTGACTCCCCCCGGTACTTGCTTAATGGGCACCTTCTCTTGTCCCATCATCACGGGCATTGTGGTGAGGATGGTCCCATTGCTGCCCACCAGGGTCTAGAGCAGAGGTAGAATTATTCCTTCATTAGTCTGAGTAAGGCAATCTCACAACACAGAGCTGCTTGTTGGCCCAGTCACATCATTTGGCAATGTATCATGTGATCGGAGACCCTTCTTGGTTAATTAAGTTAGGTCCCCAAAGGCCTAACAGCCATGGCACCTCAGTTACTTTCCCCCTTTCATGATAAATCACACCACCAGAGGATTAAGATGACTAAACATGTCTCAACCTTTGATCTAGGGGAGCCAGAAACAAGTTACATGATTTTGCTTTGCTGTCAAACTGTTAACCCCCTCTGAACCCTCCAACTGTTAACCACGTCCCAGTGAACCACATTAGTTGACACCACAGAAAACTTTCTCCAGTTATAACACATTTTTTTCCTCTCATATGACAATTAAATAAATGACTGCATTTCTTTCTGCAATTTGGCCCTCAAAAAGCTCAAGGACAGAATAGGCACTCTCAATCTGAGTCATTTTATTAAAAAAACAGGTCAACCAGAAGGGCTTCCCCTCTTCTATTCCTCATCTCTGCTTTCCCCTCTTATTTTTGTAATGTTTACAAATGTTAGTTTTATTTTATTCAATAAATGGCTCCAATATCCAAGTGGCCAATAAACAAATACAAAGCTTCTTTAGTCATTAAGAAATCACTTACACATAATAAAAGTCAGAAATCTTAAGTTTAGACCTTGATGAGGTTTTACCACTTCCCTTAGCAAGTTCCCACATGGCCTGCCCTTGTAATCACTGCTCTGACTCTATCACCACAGCTGTGCTTTATCTCTTCGTCATGTTAGTGGAACTGTCAGTGTGAAACATTTTGTGATAGGCTTCTTTTTTTGTTTATTTCTTTTTATGTGGTGCTGAGGATCGAACCCAGTGCCTCACACGTGTGAGGCAAGCACTCTGCCACTGAGCCACAACCTCAGCCCCTGTGATAGGCTTCTTTTTGCTCCATACTATTTTTGAGGTTTAGTCATGTGGTTCTATGCATTAATAGTTCTTTTTCTTATTGATTGGCATACTTTCATTGTATGAATATATCATAAGTTGTTTATGTCTTCTCCTGTGGACATTTGGGTTGTTTCTAGTTCTTGGCTTTTATTAATAAAGCTAATGCTTCCACATTTTAATTTACCATTTACTCAAGCAGACTCTTTGGTCATAGGATGCTGCAAGTGGCTGAGACCCCACAACAGAAGGATGAACGCTTTCCATGTTTCCCACCTTTGTGCCCCTCCCTGCCTGGTGCCCCTAGGGAGCTTCAGAAGCCAAACTTCCACAAGCAGCAGGACCTAAGAGATGATGGTCCGGTGTGGAATGGCTGCCCAGGAACCGGGGCTGCTCAAGTGCTCTCTTCCATCCCTTGCAGACGCCAGGGATTCCCACCTAACCCTGGTGGTACTTTTTTAAGGAAAAACAAAATTAAAGCAAGGTGATATTTACAATTTGACCAAAATATTCTATAGAGCTTCTAATACCTACTCAGCATGTGGACTTCACATCTCTGAAGCCTAATACCTCCTAGAAAGGAGGTGGAGGGCAGAGGGCAGGGGAGGAGGAAGCTCTTACTGGTACTTGAAGGGCAGTCGTCTGGATCGGGGTGGTGAGGGCTGTGAGGGCTGGGTTCTGGACTGCAGCCATGACAGGGCTACCATCTGTCTTCAGTGTGGTCAAAACAAGGGAATCTGTCTTGATGATCTGAGGCTGGACCAGGACCTAGATGGAGAAGGAAGAAAAGGAAAAGGAAGGTAACATTACTTTTCTTAGTTCATATTTATTTCTAACTGCATAGACATTCCAAGAAAGGAAAAGAAAATATGCTTTTCATGAAACAATTTTTAAAAATGCCAAGAAATCTCATAGAAATCATTCAAAAGCTGGCTATTTTGTATAGCCTGAACACTGGCTGACAGGGAGAGGGGGGACAGTTAAAGAGGACCCTGGGTCT
>CM053403.1:6246705-6289517 GCA_028644305.1 Xerus rutilus
TAACATTACTTTTCTTAGTTCATATTTATTTCTAACTGCATAGACATTCCAAGAAAGGAAAAGAAAATATGCTTTTCATGAAACAATTTTTAAAAATGCCAAGAAATCTCATAGAAATCATTCAAAAGCTGGCTATTTTGTATAGCCTGAACACTGGCTGACAGGGAGAGGGGGGACAGTTAAAGAGGACCCTGGGTCTTAAGGCTTTGAGGCTTTGAAGAGGGCAGTGCTAGCAGCCTGGCAGGAGCAGAGCAGGAATCAGTCAAGGTAGACAGTAGAGGGAGACAGTTCTGACTTTGCAAAGATTCAGGAAAACCAGGAACATGGTTGAGATGCAAAAATAATAAACCTGATTTTAAAAAAATGATTAGTTTTTAGTAAAAAACAGAGTTTATTCTAATACATGACATAAAAACATGCTTTTCTATAAAAAATAATACACATTCCTTCCCTAGAAAGTAAAACATGTTCAGTATTCTTTGCAGAAAATAGGGGAAATTTCCCAGCTACTTGGAAATTTCCTCAGACTTGGGAGTCTGAGGCAGGATGATCGCAAGTTCTTGGTCAGCTTGGGCCACTTAGAGAGACTATGTCTCAAAATAATAAGAAGAAGAAGAAAAAAAAGAAGAAGAAGAAAAAAAAGAAGAAGAAGAAGTTGGGCATGGTGGCTCATGCCTGTAATCCCAACACTTTGGGAGGCTGAGACAGGAGAATCACGAGTTCAAAGCCAGCCTCAGCAACGGCAAGGCACTAAGCAACTCAGTGAGACCCTGTCTCTACATAAAAACACACAAAATAGGGCTGGGGATGTGGCTCAGTGGTCGAGTACCCCTGAGTTCAATCCTCAGTACCAAAAATAAAATAAAATAAAAAGAAGAAGAAAAAGAAAATTAGATAAATAAAAAAATAAAAAAGGGCTAGGGGTATAGCTTAGTGGTACAGTGCTTGCTTAGCATGTGTGAGGTTCTAGGGTTAATCCCTAGTACTGGGAAAAAAAGAAAAAGAAGAAGAAGATAAGGAAGACAAAAATTTAAAGAAAATCATCTGAGAGATACCAATTTGGTACACTTCTTTCCAGTTTCATAACCATTATATGTGTCAATGATCACAATACCAGCCTCTCTGAAGGGTAGGGTGCCAGTGGAGCTCTACAGATGCAGTCTCAGCCAGGACTCCATACACTGCGCTCACAGGTATATCCTGGGGCCCAAGTGCCCCTGCCAACCCTACCAGCTGCTCTGTGTATACTCTGACTGGTCCTTTTTAATATATAGACCACATCTTCAACCAAGGACTAGACAACAGTCCCAATCTCCTTGAACTCTTCGCAACCACCTACCGGGACTTGCTGGACCTGGGGTGCAGCAACTGTCTGCACTGTGGCTGGAGCAAGGGTCTGCAGTGTGCCATTGGCCGTTTGTGTCAGCACCCGCTGGGCCTGTACCGTCTGCACCTGCTGCTGGATAGTGACTGGCTGTACCTGGGAGGATGTCACCAGGCTTTGGACTTGAGGCTGAAGGACTTGGAGGAAAAGGAGGAAAAAGTCACATGGATGAGGAATGCATGCCGTCACTATAGCTGCAGCAGTAACCCAAGGATGGAGTATCTCATAATGACTCCAAATTCCCACCTGCTGCTGAAGATGATGTGCACAGCCATTTACAAGCTGGTTTAGAGCATAAGAACATCCCATAAGGGCTGCATCAATTTCTGAGAGAATGAGTACAAATTGTTTTATTACTCTGGGTGCTAGGGTAGAGGTAAGGAAAGCTAATCGGCAAATAACTGCACCCAGTAAGAGAGTTAATAGATGTTGAGAATCAACAACTCCCCAGGGCTTCATTTCCTCCCATCCCTTCTGGATGGAAAATGTGCTTTGGGACGATGATCTCAGCTTTTTGCCTTTATTCCATCCCCTCCCCAATTCTCAAAACCCATCGAACAACTATCAGGGTCTTTCAAACTCAGAGTAGTACTCATCATACCGGGGCTCCCCATGGTCACTGGGATTCGGTGCACCACAGAAAGAACGAGCACTTCCGTCACTCATTCACTCATCACATACAGAGGGCCTGCCACGAGGCCCGCGACTCAGAAACAGCACCTATTTTAAAAAGCCGTACTCATCTCTACAGTGGATGCTCAATAGTCATTTGCTGAATCAATCATTCCTACCTGTGGGTGCACAGGCCTGGCTGCTGCCTAGTCAAGTTTCAGGCCTAATTTTATTCACAACTGCACCTCTAGTTACTGGGATGGCCCTGTTGGACTCTGACCAAGTACCTTTGGACTAGGCCTAACAGATACTAAGGTCTTTGAGGAAGCAGGATGTCAAACCTTCCTGCATGAGTCCATATTGCCAGTGAGCAGACACTCAGGCAGACAAGGCCATACTGACGTGTCCTCAAACAGGACAAAACTATCTGCATGGACAGAAAACTGGCACACCAACTCTGGAGCCACCCAGCAGCTCCACATCTAACATCTGAATCACCTTGAAAGCTGGTGGCTGCGTTCTGGTATATCAGAGGCTGCTGGATGATCCTTGTCTGTGGAGCGGTGCTGAACGTCGGGGTGATCATTACTGTCTGCTGTTGCAGCTGAGGTGCTGGCTGGGGCTGGGGCTGAGGCCGGGGCTGGAGAACAGGAGTTGCCCTTGGTGGGGTGGGAACTGCAGTAGGAGGGACCTTGACCTGCAGGGCTGGAGCTTGGGGGGAGGCAGCCGAGGGAGAGAAGGAAGATAACGGGACCTGGCTGAATGACCGCTGCACAGAGGGGTCCACGGCTCCACCACTGCTGCTCCTGCCATTGCCACCGCCACTACTGCTGCTGCTACCACCACCACCAGGGAAGGAGCCACACAGCTGCTCTGCAAACAAGTCAGGGAACTCTCCCACTTGATTGCTGACGAACTGCAGCATCTCTGTGAACAAAAGAAAAGGAGTAATGTTACTGCTACCCAAAATATTAACTTTCAGACTTCCTTAGAAACTGAAGCATAGGGGGCTGGGGCACAGTTCAGTGGTGGAGTGCTCACCTAGCAAGCTTCAGGCCCCGGGTTACATCCCCAACATGAAAGAAAAGAAAAGAAAGAAAAGAAACTGAGGCATGAAAATCCAATGGCTTTTCTAAAATGCAGAAATGGGTCAGGAGACAATGAGGCAGAGTGTGGATAGCTACTGTCCTAAGGCTTTGAAATGCAGCAGCTTTGGCCTGTGAGGCCACTTCCTATCTCAGCACTGCTTTTTTATTTTTTTTTGGTACTGGGGATTGAACCCAGGGGCGCTTAACCCCTGAGCCCGTTTTATATTTTTTACTTAGAGACAGGGCCTTGCTAAGTTGCTAAGGTTGGCTTTGAACTTGCGATCCTCCTGCCTCAGCCTCTAAGCTGCTGGGATTACAGGCATGCGCCACTGTGCCCGGCAGCACTGTTTTTAATGGCAGTGAAGGAGCCATGTGGGTCTGCTGTAGCTGTGCCAGACCCTACCTCTCCCTAACTCCTTTCCTCCTCATCAGGCAAGCCCTGGGCCTCCCCTCCATTGGTGCCCTCAGAAATGCTCAGGGACAATGACGTCGATGACCCCCAAGTCAGGGATCTTTAAGGTAGAAAGAATGGAAAGATCACATGTGAAGTACAGAGCAGGGAAATAACTCGACCAAGATCACACAACTTGTTGGAGCACAGCTAGGATCAGAACCAGTTCTCTGACTTCCCACTTTGTTCTCCTATTGCACCGCAGGGCACTGTCAGCAGGCCTGGGCAAAAGCAACCTGCCCTTACCCTGGACTCTATGCTCTACAGGTCCCCTCTGGCCTTCCTCTGGCCATATCCTTTAGGAGTCTATGGGACAAGAATGTGTCCACCTGAAGATAGTGTTCCCCCTTACAGATCACGTTCCAAGTACCTGTAACCCCTGGATTCCCAGTCCAAAGGTTCAAGGCTGCTTCCAGGGCTTCTTCCCTGGTCCCCAAAGGCTTACCCAAACCCAACTTGTTCCACAATTAATAATTTATCGCTCATGACTTCTTCTTTTCTTAAAACTGCTCCCCACTGGGAGCCTGGGGCCTTAGTTTTGTCTCACTTATTTTCAGATCTATAATTCTCTATAATTCTCTATACTATACAAATTCCTTTTTTTCCCCCTCATCCTAATACATCCCCCAAAAGTTACTGCTTGTTCTTGAATGGTGGTCCCATGTCTCCAAACTCTCAAGGCCCCAGGATGCTCTGATTTGGACACCAAACTACCATCACCACCGTAACAAAAAAGCACCATCTCCATTCATTCCCCTCAGCCTCCACCAGCATGTCCCTTCCACATCTTTTTTTTTTTTTTTTTTTTGGTACTAGGGATTGAACTCAGGGGCACTCGACCACTGAGCCACATCCCCAGCCCTATTTTGTGTTTTATGTAGAGACAGGGTCTCACTGAGTTGCTTAGCGCCTCACCGTTGCTGAGGCTGGCTTTGAACTCACGATTCTCCTGTCTCAGCCTCCCTAAGTGCTGGGATTACAGGCTTGAGCCACCGCGCCCGGCTCCTTCCACATCTTTGATACTGTTTGTGTGTGTGTTGGGGGGTGTCTGGAGTATAAAGAATTATATGTTAGGCAAGCAGAACACTGCAGGGGAGGGGCAGAGGGGGTTCTAGAGTAGCTTCCACACGGGATAACTTGAGCTTAGCATTTCAAGTTTAGCACCATAAGCATTCAGTCAGTACAACCTGCTGAGTAGAGACTAAAATCCTACAGTGGCACTACTTACCAATACCTAGACACTCTGCTCTATCCTCAAACAAACTGGCCTGTGTGGGAAGAAATGGGCAGATTGCCACAGATACTGCACCTCTACCAACCAAGTCCAATGTTCTTGTACATGATTCAACTAAGAAATGTCCTCATATTCAGCACAAAATCTAAACAAAACACAAACTAGTGCTCACACAAGTACAACACAAGATTATAAAAAGCTTTAAGAAAATGATCAAGAGAAACCTAACAATTTGTTGAGCCTTCCAGAACGCCCTAAAATCCCAACTTTCTGGGAAATCAACACAGAAGCCTGTTTTCTGAGGCCCTCACCAAATACCTGTTTCTCCCTATGGAAAGCTGAGGAAGACAGAAGGCCATGGCAGCCTGGTGGATTGGCACAGGCTTTGGTATCATGCGGGCCTTTGTGTGCATCTCCAGAAGCCAGCCCAACCAGTTGTGTGAATGTGGACAAACTACTCCTCTCTGTGCTCGACTTCCCAACCACAAAGGCAGCCTAGAAAACACACACTTGGCTTCTTTGTCTGAGAATTAATAAGATGATTTATGCCAAGTGCGTGGTGAGGGGCAGGCCCTTAGGAAGCTCCCTATTTGTGGTGCGTCTAGAGTACCCACTACACAAGCACTCGGGCCTGCTTATCTCATCTTATCAAGTGCTCTCAAAACCCTTTTGTGGGGGAAGACAAGCTGGTGTACAAAGGTCACAGGCTTAGTTCACAAAGCAGGTTAAGAGTATGTAGGCAGATGGAACAAGATTGCTTAAATTAAAAGAAAAAAAAGAAAAAACTCTTTCAATCCTCATAGAAAGCTCCAGCAGAGAAATCTCCAGGCAGCCAGGTAAGGACTGAGTGGTGTGGAGGGGCTGTTAAGAAGAGCATTTACAGAGAGGAACGACAAGAGGCTCTGGAGCACCTCTGGGGTAGAGGTAGGGAGCATGCAGCCTGCAGTGCCAGAGAATGGGAGGCCTAGAGAACTGGGGCACAGGCCCCAGGAGCAGTCCCACTCTGTGACTCCAAGCTGCATCCTGTGGGAGCATCCTAATGTCTCCTTACTGCTCGCTGCTCTGATCATTTGTGTTTTGTGATTATACAGGCTCTCATTTCCACAGAGGGTCATGAAACCCAGAAAAGGGAGGCCTGGGAGAACATTTATGGAACTTTGAGAATGAAGTTCAGTTTCTTTCTGCAGCCCACAGGACTCAGGGCCAGAGATGGCTGGGAGCTAGGCAGGCACACTCAAGCTCACCACCTTTCCTCTCCAAGACACACTTCTGCTTTAGGCTACTTCTTAAACTTAGGGGTAAACTGCTTAATAAAGTATGCAGGGACCCAAAAGACTATATATATCTGGGTTCCAGTCTCTTTAAAAGCATGTAACCAAAATTAAAGGCTGTGGTTGTTATCCATGCATTGCAGGCAGCCCTGTGTCTCATCTACAGGTACCCCAAATTCATCTTTATGGGGCTTGCAACCTAGAGGTAGCAAATTACTTTGCCCAGCTCAGCCCTCCCTGTAGCATCTATTTAGAGTAAGATAACCTGAAATCTTATCAGACGAATTTGGTTAGAAATAAGGAATCCAAATCTCCCAGATGGGGCAACAGTCTCTCCAAACTGCAGTGAGTCAATAATTCCTCAGTAGGTCTTTGTTACCTAGCCCTGTTCGATAAGCAGTGTATTGGTTTACAAAGGTCTCCCCCTGCACCCTCGCAATCCATCTCTCTTCCTCTTTCTTTTTTTGTGGTATTGAGGACTGAGTCCAGGGTCTTGCACATGCCAGGCAAGCACTGAGCTACATCCCAGTCCTTTTTATTTTATTTTGAGACAGGGTCTCACTAAGATGTCCAGGCTGGCCTTGAACTTGCCACTTTCTAGCCTCAGCCTCCCAAGCAGCCAAGATTACAGTCGTGTGTCACCAGCCCCACTCATTTATTCTTTTTTGTTTTGCTTTTATTAATTTATTTTTCCCCTTTGGCTCATTTATTTTTATATTTTATTATGCACCTTGTGTTAGACAATGTCTTAAAAATTTTTTAAATCATAAAACAAATATATTCATTACAGAAAAATTTAGAAAACAAAGAGAACAAAAATTAAAATCCAGCAATTCTACTACTGTAACATCCACTGACAACAGTGTGTGTATCCTTTCAGACTTCTCCCTACATGTGCCTTGCTTGCACACACAAGCATACACATACATGCAAATGGTTTTGCAAAGATGAGATCCTACTCAAAATGCTAATGGTACTCTACTCTGTTTGCTTAATAAAACATGAAGAGCATTCAATGTCAACCATTATGAATACAATAAATTTTGAAAAGTCCCACAATACAAAATTGTATTGGTACACTGGATCTATTTAGTCACTTAGTGGTAATAGTTACTTCCATTTTTTCAGCATTATTAACAATTCTTACAAAAATCTTGTACAAAAATCAATTCCCACTTATCATTTCCTTGGGATGAATCCCTAGAAATGAGATGGCTGGGTAAAGGAAAGGGACGTGTGCTTTGGGAGGGCTACGACAATCTATGCTTTCACCACTGTCTCCCTCCATCTATCTGAGACAGTGGGTAAAACCAACATGTCATTGTTTTTTTTTTTTGCATGGTTAAATACTAAATGAGGTAAATGTCTTTTTCTCTCTCAATTTTATTGACCATTTGTATTTCTTCCATTATAAATTGCCCGTTCTTGACCTTTACTTTGAGTTCTTTTTACTAGTTTGAATTTTTTCATATATTATAGAAATTTTTCCCTTTTTTATATATGTTTCCAAATATTTCATTCATTGTTATTTCTTTTTAAATTTGTTTAGGGAAAAAAAAAAAGACATAGGGATTCAGAGTCACCACATCCAAGCCTTGCATCTTGGAATTAGTTTTACTTCACTGAGCTGCAGTTTTCTCATCTGCAAAACAAGGCTTAAGGGCTGGGGTTGTGACTCAGTAGTGGAGCGCTTGCCTAGCATGTGTGAGGCACTGGGTTCAATTCTCAGCTCCACATATAAATAAATAAACTAAAGGTCCATTAACAACTAAAAAAATATTTAAAAAAAAAAACCAAGGTTTACAATTATAGAGATATAATTCATGTAGAATCTAAGGTAGGTCACTAATTTAACTCTTGTTTTGAAAAAGTGAATTTGTTCCAACGCATCAGATATATCAGGAACAATTTGAGCATAGCATGAAGTCGACATTTGTTTATGCACGAAAGAAACATTAGGAAATACAGACAACCACACCCAGCTGACACGAGCCATGGAGAGAGACACAAAATACACATGCATCTCTCAAAATATCCACCAGCTCCATCTATCACTGCCTGTCATGAACCACGCCATTCACAACGGTGTCAGACATTATCACCTAATGATACCCACACTTCCACAAGCAAACCTCAGATCTCCTCCCTCTCTTCCTTCCTTTTTAAAAATACCTTTGTTTTATTTATTTTTATGTGGTGCTGAGGATCAAACTCAGTGCCTCACTTGTGCTAGGATAGTGCTCTACTACTGAGCCACAACCCCAGCCCACCGCAGGTCTTTTTCAAGACAAAATGCCTAATTTATTGTGATATTTATATATTTCTAGGCCAATTACTTGTAAAGCCATGATATTTTATTAGGTTCACGCCTTTTAAAAAAATAAATAAGGGTCTGGGTTTGTGGCTCAGTGGTAGAGCGCTTGCCTGGCATGTGTGAGGCACTGGGTTCGATTCTTAATACCACATAAAAATAAATATAAAGGTTCATCCACAACTAAAAAACCATATATGTGTGTGTGTGTGTGTGTGTGTGTGTGTGTGTGTGTGTGTATGTATGAAAGAAAAGACACACTAAAAAAATGTTTTTTTTTTCTTTCCCCTTTTTCACTTATGGTGTTTCTGAGTATCATGACTCTAACTGCTTGGCACAGTGATTAAGGGAATATACATGTTGCATTAGAGCAACACGTACAAATTTGTATACAAAACTGTCTATATACGAATTTTTAATATTACATAATGAAATCACACGGTTTTTATGTTGTTCTTTAAAAAAAGTCTCATCCCTGCTGGGCCCAGTAGCACACGCCTATAATCCTAGTGCTCAGGAGGCTGAGGCAGAAGGATCATGAGTTTAAAGCCAGCCTCAGCAATGGTGAAGCGCTAAGCAACTTGGTGAGACCCTGTCTCTACATAAAACACAAAATAGAGCTGGAGATGTAGCTCAGTGGTCAAGTGCTCCTGAGTTCAATCTCTGGTATCAAAAAAAAAAAAAAATCTCATCCCCAAGATCATAGGATATTCATCCAAACTTTCACTTGCTTTTTTTGTTGTTCATTTCATCTCTCATATCATAGCTGCTTCACAAGCACAAGAACACAGAAATAAATAAGCAGAGTGTGCTGTGTATGCACAGGCTGTTTGGGGATGAGATGGACCACAACCAGCAATCCAGAGAGAAAGAGGAAAATGCAAAATTCAAATCCCAGTAAGAACCCCCTGAAGCATTCAGAACTCTCAAGCTGATGACCCTATCTCATCTGCTAGGATGGTTTTTCCATTACCAGAAAAACCAAATGTAGACTAGTATCAGATCCAAGGTCAACTGTGCGGGAACTTTTCATTCCTCCACCATTTTGCTATTTGTAGTCACTTGTAGTCACCACTGCTTTATCCATGATCATTCAAGTCACCCTAAGGGGCAGTTAAGGACCTTGGTTCAGTAACCACACCCTTCCACACTGAAGCCCTTCAATGCAAGCAGTAATACAGGGGCAATCTTAACAGGCAACCTGCCATCTCCACTCCACTCGAACGCTAGGTGTGCTTTCAGCTCAAAACATGAAAACAGCATTGACAGGAACAGCATCGTTACTTAAGAGGATTCTTTCTGGGTCACCTTCCTAGGAAAAGGGAGTCTGGAGGAGGTGTGGAATGACAAAGGATGGCAAAGTAGTGATTCAAACAGCCTATATTTTAAGTGACAGATGAGTGAACCCTCTTTACTGGCAAAGAAACCACAAAGGAAAACTGGGTGGGGAGATGGAGATTCTCAAATGCTACTGTTTTGTAACACATCTAAATGTGTCACATAGTACTTTGTATATACCAAATATTATTATTTTTCCCCAAATATTATTTATTTATTTATTTGTTACCAGGAATTGAACTACTGAGCCATATCTCCAGCCCTTTTTATTTTTTATTTTGAGACAGTCTCTCGAAGTTGCTTAGGGCCTCACCAAGTTACTTACTAAGGCTAGCCTTGAACTTGTGATCCTCTTGCCCCAGCCTCCTGAGTCACTGGGATTACAGGCATGTGCCACCATACCCAGCTGTATATACCAAATATTAAATAAAATACAACTGTTAGAAATTAGGAGAGTAAGAAAGCACACAGGAACCTAAAGCAATTCATCCTTTCTCTCTCCCTCTCTCTCCCTCTTGCAGTACTGGGGAAAGAACTCAGGGCCCGGTCCATGCTAGACAAGGGCTCCACCACTGAGCTATTTTTATAAGGTTTTCTGATCTGCTGTGTATCTGGCTCTCTCCCTTTTAATCAGGCAGCCCCAGCCCAGCTCTGCCTGGAAAAGGCAAGTGGACAAAGAATGAAGAAAAGTGTAGGCTTCTCTGGTTCCTGTGACCTGAGCCAGATCCTAACAGTTTCCCCCAGGTGGGTGATCATCAACACCAACTTCAATTTGCTGCTTCTTCCTTCTGCCATCAGTTTACTCTGAACTTGTTAGGTCTTCCTCCAAAGTATCACAGACTTAACTCTTTGCTCCACTTCCATAGCCTGGCTTGATTTGATTTCAACCTCAGCCTCCTACCCTCAGATAATCATCTTTGAGTATCTTGTCAGTCCAACAGCATTTCAAACCAAATTTCTTAAACACAAGCTTCAGAGCTTCTATGATTGCTCCCTCCTACTCCAGGGGTTTCACTCCCCACTCACCTGAGTTCCCCATCTACCCTAGAAAAATACCCACTTCCTTTTCTGCACATGCCTTTGCGGGTGGGGCAGTCCTTCTAGGACTGTGCCTGTTCAGCCCGGCCTTTTCCACTTGTGAATACCTTCCTCCTTTGCACAAGCTCTGAACTGCACAATTCCACTTCAAAATGACTTACAATTACTTCTACCAAGGACTCTTTTCCATTCCACTCAGTCATGTTGGCTCTTGAACCCAACTGTGATCTATTTTGTTAAGAAAAATTATCTAAAACTTGGAACTAAAGCCAATGAATAAATAAATAAAAGTTCTTTGTACCCTTTGGTTTCCCCCCACTTTGGTACTGGGCACTGAACCCATACATTAGGCAAGCACTCTACCACTGAGCTACATTCTCAGCCCTTTTTATTTTTTATTTTGAGACAAGTTGCCCATGCTGGCCTCAAACTTGTGATCTTCCTGCCTTCAGCCTCTGGAGTCACTGGGATTGCTGGTATGCACGCTGCTTCTGGCTCCCTTTAAAGTTATGCTACTGCACTGTCTCACCTGCCTACCTAAAGGTCATCTGATGCTCTAAGGAAACACAACTTCATTGACTTTCTATTTACTACTGATTAAGACCTATGTTCTGTTAAGTTAGATATTAACTTGCAGAAAATCGGTAAGTAGCAAATAATCTGTCTGGTAGGAAAGATAACCTACTTTTGTTTTTATTGCCTTGTAGCACATTAACCAGTTGTACACCTAAACTTATAATCTTATTTCTTCTTCTTGTCCTACTACGTAACTGAGTTTCCTCTCCTTTGATCCAGTTCTGTGTGCTCATGATCTATTAGTATGTTTTTAACTTTAAAAAAATGTATGTTGCCACATTACATACAAGTTGTAGTTTCAAATGTTTTTCTTTTGTTTTGTGCTCTAGAAGTGCATGATTAGACTCCTCCTCTCCTTTGTATCTCTCTAAGCACTAAGGACCCTGGTAAGCTTAAAACAAAAACAAAACAAACTGACAAAATGTCCCCAAAAGCAACTTCTACGCTACCTACAAAAATGGTCATGAGCCGGGCACGGTGGCGCACGCCTGTAATCCTAGCACTTTGGGAGGCTGAGACAGGAGAATCGCGAGTTCAGAGCCAGCCTCAGCAATGGCGAGGTGCTAAGCAACTCAGTGAGACCCTGTCTCTACATAAAACACAAAATAGGGCTGGGGATGTGGCTCAGTGTCGAGTACCCCTGAGTTCAGTCCTTGGTACCAAAAAAAAAAAAAAAGGTGATCATGTGTTGTAAAACAGAAGGAAACATGTTGCTTCATATTTTTAAAAATTAAATTATCCTGGAAAATCTGGACAGGTACTATATGCAATTCCTACAAAGCTCTCACTTTAGAAGAAGTAGATATATAAGTTCAAAATGATTATAATGTATTGAGCACTCACTAACCACCAGCCTACAGAGATGATACATCAGTACTTGATCTCAAGGAATTAGTGGAAGTGTCACAATACAGCCTTTGGAGAAAGTCACAGCAGACAGGTGTATCCACAAGACACCAAGGAGGATACAGGGAACATGAAAAAATCATAGGCTCAGCAGGCCCAGCAGCTCCCTCAAGGCTGACTGGGGTGCAAGCTGCACTCTATGCCGGGGAGCCTCATGAGCCACGCTGGGAAGAGCATAGCTGTGGTGGGCTGCACCAGTCCGGCAGGTGGCCAGGAGTCAAAGCACAAGGGGTTCCACAATGCATGGCAGTGAGCTTGGCTACTCTCCTTATTAAAAATGAAGAAAACCCACAGCAAGCTGTCTTATAATACTCTGGGACAGAGCCCCTGCAGCTCAGCAGTTTTCCATTCTGGTTTGTACAGGGTACTGTTCCCCTGCCCAGAGCCCCATGACATCATGAGCTAATTAAACTTACAGCTAGATTCTGACTTGAGCAGACAATAATCAGAATGGCTGAAACAGAAATAAATGAGATAACTTTCTCAATCTTATTATTATAATCTTATTTCTGCATTCTTTTTGTCCTACTATATAAATAGTGCTAATGACTTTTTTTTTTAGATGAAGAATTTTCTGAAAATTGGCTAAAGAAAACTTGTGGTTATGAAAATGGCTCTAAAAATTGATCAACATTCAGAAACAGGTTGTCTCCCAGAAAATATGTAAAGAAAGGGTGACAAGGAAATGTATTTAGGGAGAAAAGCATGATGTAAAAAACCGAACCAAGGCTCATTTTGCAAAATCAAACTGAATAGGGATTTCACGCTTAAATGCAAATAGAAGCTGAGTGTGGTGACACACACCTGCAATCCCAGCAACTTGGGAGGCTGAGGCAGGAGGATCACAAGTTTGAGGCCAGCCTGGGCAATTTAACAAGACCCTCAGCAACTTAGTGAGATCCTGTCTCAAAACTTAAAAAAAAAAAAAAAGACTGAGGATGTAGCTTAGAGGTAAAACAACGTTGGTTCAATCCCCACTACCAAAGGGGTGAAAAAAGTCAGAACTGGCTATGAATCCAGAAATGTAATTACTGTGCTATCTTTGGAAGATTAATTTCCTTAAGACCTGGTTTCTTTACTTGTGTATATGGGAATAATACAATCTCTAATAGATATATATTAATGTAGCATATAACAAAATATATTTGATTCTCTCAGTTTTTAAAATATCATATTAAAGAAAATACCTCCAGGTTAGATTTTTGTTTATCCTTTGGATAAAAGTTAATGGTATGCTATTGATACTTAAAAGCAAAACCAACTCAGTGAAGATAATAAACTTATTTTCTGATTAAAAACAATATTTAAATAATATGTATATTTAATGTAAATGTACAGGTGATTATATAGCTGAAATTAAATTCACTCATATAGATTCTATATGGATAACATAATGATAGTTATCAGTGACAGCTACTTAATACTTTAATCAACTCTGAGACCAGCATTATTATTATTTTATTTTACAAGCGAGGAAACCAAGGGGCTGAGCTGAGATTTGAAGTTGGATCTGTATTTAGGTTTTTCTGTCTCTCTTTCACCTACAATCTCCCACCCTACCAAACAAATATTTCTCATATTTTACATTTATGTTCATCACAATTCGGGAGCAAGATGTAAGAGACCTGGAGTGACAATAAAAGAGAATTTGGGGTATGTGTGGAGGGGCATTTAGGAAATCTATCTCATTGCTTTCAATATCAATTTCCTTCTCTCACTCTCTTTTTGTGTGTGCATGTGTGGTACTGGGAATTGAACCCAGGGATGCTCTACCACTGAGCCTCTAGTCTTTCTACTTTTGATACAGGATCTTGGTAAGTTGCCAAGGCTTACCTACTTGTGATTTTCCTGCCTCATCCTCCCAAGTGTTAATGGAAAACATCAGTCTGCGGGTAAGCCTGTAACTGACTCATCAAGGGAAACAGGGAAGAGGCATTTTTGGCTGTTTGCATTTTGCAAGTGTACCTTCCTACCCAAGTTATTAAATTATCATCCAAACAAGACAATCTACTTTGACAAGTGCTCCTTGCTATAAGAGTCTCTCCTATAATCTCAGAGACTAAGTAAGGAGGCTGAGGCAGGAGGATCACAAGTTTGAAGCCAGCCTCAGCAACTTAGCAAGACCTGTTTCAAAACAGAAACTAGACTGGGGATGTAGCTCAGTGAGTAGTAATGCACTGTGGGTTCAATCCCCAGTACTAAACATAAATAAACTAATTAACTAATCAAAAAAGAAGTCTCTCTTTTAATAAAGAACAAATTTATAGAGGCTGAGGTTGTGGCTCGTGGCAAAGTGCTTGCCCCGCACATGTGAGGCACTGGGTTCAATCCTTAGCACCACATAAAAATAAGTAAACAAAATAAAGACATTATGTCCATGTATAACTAAAAAATATTTTTAAAAAAGAACAAATTTATAAACACACATCCCTCAATACATGCATTTAACCAACATTAACTAAGATGCCACCAGGTACAAAAATAAACGCCTTCCAGTGGCATATGTTCTTGTAGAGAAACCCTGCGTAAACATCTGCCAAGGCTGGTACAAAGCACTGGTATAAGAAGAAGGGCAAGGTACAGGAGGCACCTGTTGGGGTATACTGCCTAAAAAGCTGTTGTTTTTACTGCAATTTACTTTGTATTTGTATGTGAGCATGTGTATATTTATTTACAAAGTGTAAATGTGATTTTTATTTTACTAGAAAATTACCTGGATAGCACTGTTGCTACATTGTTTTTGTTTGTTTGGTTTTTGGTATCAGGGATTGAACTCAGGGGTACTCAACCACTGAGCCACATCCCCAGCCCTATTTTGGGTTTTATGTAGAGACAGGGACTCACTGAGTTGCTTAGCTCCTCGCCATTGCTGAGGCTGGCTTTGAACTCGCGATTCTCCTGTCTCAGCCTCCCAACGTGCTAGGATTACAGGCTAGGATTACAGGCGTGTGCCACCGCGCCTGGCTACATTGTTTTTGACTTTAACACTTTGCTGGGAACTTTCACACATACTCTATTTTATAATCTTAAAAATCATCTTGTGAGGTAGGTACTTCAAGATAGATAGATAGATAGGGGCTGTAGTTCAGTGGCAGAGTGCTTGCCTAGCACGTGTGAGGCACCGGGGTCAATCCTTAGCATCACATTAAAAAAACAAACAAATAAATAAAAGCATTAAAAAAATGATTCATTGATTGATTTGGTGTGTGCAGTACCAGAGATTAAACCCAGGTGCTCTACCAATGAACTACATCTGCAGTCCCTTTCATTTTTTTTTTTTTTTTTTTTAATATCTTTATTTTATTTTTATGTGGTGCTGAGGATCGAACCCAGTGCCTCCCACATGCTAGGCGAGCACGCTACCACTGCGCCATAATCCCAGCCCCTCCCTTTCATTTTTAATTTTGAGACAAGGTCTCACAATGCTGCCCAGGCTGGCCTCAAACCTGATATCCTCCTGCCTCAGCCACCCAAGTAGTGGGGTTACAGGTGTGGGGTTACAGGTGTGCACCCATACCGGGCTCAAGCACTCTTTTACATGAGTTAGTGTATGAAGCACTTTGGATAGTGCCTGGCACATAACTGCTTGAATATTGAGGTTGATAAAGGTTCTTGCACACAAAGAAAACAAATCTAAGTGCAAAGAGGTTGAGATCGTCACATGGTCTCAGGCACATGATGAGCAAAGACAGACAGCTAGGAGTTTTTCTACCCCTCCCAAGTCTCATGCTCTTTCCCTAGGACCCTGCTATAATCCACCCAACCCCACCACCATGGTGGGGTCCTCTCTGGGATCTCATGCAGCTGCCCTACCTCACAGTGGCTGGGCTCTAAATTCCTGCACGGGAGTCCCCACCCACATAAGAGTCCCACGCAGAAACTCCAACCCTTATCTAATGCTAAATTAGAGGTATCAGATTCTTGGCACCCCATATTTGAAAGGCTATCCATCTTGTTCCATTTATTACTTTGAAATGCCTGCTTTTAGAGAGAGACTAAGTTGAGACTCTGAGTACAACAAGAAGAAAGAACCCAGAGCTAATTAGTAATAATAAAAATAGTATAGTAATAGTTAACATTTACTGAGATCTTGTGTCAGCAATCACATTAAACACTTTAAATAGATTGCCTCATGTAATTTCCACAGTACTTTCAAGTAGGTGCCATCTCCACTTTACTGATAAGGAAAATGAGGCACAGAGGTTAGGCCACCTGTGCGGTGTCATATAGTCAAGCTGGGATTTAAAGTTAAGTGCTCAACCACAACATAATGTGGATATTTTGGTTCCATTATTGTATGGCTATCACCAAACAGCCTGATACTGGGCAGATGCCCAGTGAGTGCTTCATTCCTGAGTGAGTAAACACCCCAAGCTCAGGAAGGGAAAGATGTGTCATCCCAGGTCTTTCCCAGATCTTCATCTGCCCCCACCCTGGCATCACACTGTTCTCTTTTTCACTCTCTTAAAAGCAGGAGAGAAAGTTGAGCAAGACGCAGAGTGAGTCACTAAGGAAGTGATCCTGCCTGGTCCTGTTCTGCAAGAGGAGGGCCTCAGGTTTCACAATGACAGCTGACCCACTGTCAACAAAGTCAGGTACAAACCAATTCCCCTGAACTGTCCTCCTGGGGACAGAGTCTACAAAACAAGAGACCTCAACCTTTTTCAGTACTTTAAACCATTAGGCAAAAATGAAAGAATCCAAGAACCCACCATCCTACCCTTTTATGCATTACCACACCCCCAAAATCCCTAAGAAGAAAAATAGTAACTGCAAAGCAAGTACAATTAAATCATGCACAAATATGCACTCAACTTTTATGTACGCTATGATCTATGTGCTAGGAGCTGGAGGATACTAAGTGCCTTGCGTGGGACCCAGCAAAGACCAAGGATTGAAAAAGACTGTTTTCCCCCCTCTACCTCTCAATCTTACAAAGACAGAAATCTAACCAACTCCATACACTTGTGAGAAGGGTGAGAGCAGACAAGTGCCTCACAAAGAAAGGGCTGTCAGAGAGTAAAGACAAGACTGATCCATCTTGGCAGACAGTGAAAGCTGAATCTAGATGGATGAAAAGGGTTCTATGAGTTTTGGGGGCAGGAAATTCCAGGCAAAGGCAACAGTTTTAGCAAAACCACAGCACCAGGAACTGCTCTGCAAGTTGCTGAAGCAGAGAGAGCATAGAACAAAGTAGACAGACAGAGTTGCCTATAGTTAAACTATGAAAGGCCTAATGCCATCATAGACATCTGACTTTTATTTTGGAAGCAAAGAGAAGAGGCACCGAAAATGTAGTGAACATTCGTTACTTGTGCTTCATTTTTCCACCATCAGGCTTGACCCCACCATTAGCACCCTGACATTCCTATTAGAGAATGTCCATCAGGCAGTCTTACAGGGAGGTAAGGCCAGTTAGCTATGGTTAATGACTGCTCCCACCAGGAACATGACTCTTAAGGGATGACCCAGGAAAGCAAGGAAAACACACAGATCATCAAACAGTGAAGTCCTTGGAGCTGGGGTTGTGGCTCAGTGGTAGAGCGCTTGCCTCCCATGCGTGAGGCACTGGGTTCAATCCTCAGCATCACATAAAAATAAATAAATAAATAAATAAAAAGATATTTAAAAAAAACCAGTGAAGTCCTCATCAGGTTGCTGTGGGCCCACCCTCTGCTGTAGCTGAGCCTCTCTTGGTTCTGGCCCATTTCCCTGATCCAGCTCTCCAGCTTTTCTAGTCAGTCTAGCCTTTCCAAAAAGTCCTTTTCTGTTCATGCCTTTGTCACCAAGAATCATAACTGTAAGGAACACACTGAAGCAAGAAAGCATCTGATCAAAATTGTGGTTGAGGACGGTAACAAACAATATAGTTATCAAGAGTGTGTGTGCAAAGGCAGGAACTGGCCAAGCCCTCCAGAAAGGCTGTTTCTGGAGGCCTGGAACTTGCTTCCTTTCTCCTTTCACCCTTTCTTCTTCCTTTATCCTTAAGATCTCAGCTTACAAGGCACCGACCAAGCACTCTCTGCTGTTGCTTCCTCCAAGAGTTAAGTCCCTATTGGGCAACATCCTAGACCTTCTTGATTCAGATCTTTGGGTGTGTACACTGGGGTTCAAAGATTCACTTCAGTTTGAGAACCGTGTTCTACACTGTACTCCGGCCACACTAAATCACAAGTTTCTAGAATATGCCATGTTATTTCCAACTTTGGTCTAACTCTGCCCCTTCTAAAATAACGTTCACTTACTCTTCACAAATGCCAAAGTTCCTGTGAAGACTTCCCTAATTCTCTTCCTAAATACTTCAAAAATTTGAAGTTTATTCCTCTGGGACTTCAGCGCCTCTGGGGCACTGTTGCATTTCTCCTCATACTAAGATTGGATGTTTAGATGTCAGCTTCCTGAAAATTAGGACTGTAAATATATGGACACTTACTCATGCTGAAATGAAATGAAACAATGACATGTGTGTGTGTATGGCACACATATTACGTACTGAGGATTGAACCCATGGGCACTCTACCACTGAGCTGCCCCAGCCCTTATTATTTTTCTTTTTGAGACAAGGTCTTGCTAAGTTGCTGAGGCTGGCCTCGAACTTGCGAGTTTCTTGCATTAGCCTCACAAATAGCTGGGATTATGGGTGTACCACCACACCTGGCTTGAGCAATTGTTTTTTTGTTTTTTGTTTTAATTTAAAAACACCAATTTCTGAGCCGGGCACGGTGGCTCAAGCCTGTAATCCCAGCACTTAGGGAGGCTGAGACAGGAGAATCGCGAGTTCAAAGCCAGCCTCAGCAACACAAGGCGCTAAGCAACTCAGTGAGACCCTGTCTCTACATAAAACACAAAATAGGGCTGGGGAGGTGGCTCAGTGGTCGAGTGCCCCTGAGTTCAATCTCCAGTACCAAAAAAAAAAAAAAAAAGTAGAGTTGATGCAGAGATAGTCAATAATAATATAGAACAAGATAAGCCAGGAGGATACCAAGTTCAAGAGCAGCCTTGGCAACTCAGTGAAATCCTGACTAAGTACTTTTTAAAAAAAGGCTGGGGGTGTAGCTCAGTGGTAGAGCACCCCTGGGTTCAATCCCCAATACTGAGGGGAAAAAAGTACTTTTTAAACTAAGAATTTAAGGAGAGAAAAGATCTAATTGAAATAAAAGCAAAAATATACTTTTTAGAAAATGCCAATATCCGAGCAGAGTATGAGAACTATATAAAAGACTGTTTAGAGGCAGGTGAACTCAAGAACATTAGGCCACAGGCCTGGATGTGAATGTAGAGAATGTTTGTCAAGGGTGAAGCCAAACAGAGGAAGGAAGGAGGAGAAACCCAAGGGGACTCTGGTCAAGTGGTTGAGTAATCCCAGGAAACATTACTGGATGAGACCGGGAGCTAAAAATTGGTGAAAAATAAACAAGCTGTAGACAACAACAGCTCTTTCAATGCAAACATTAGCAACATTGATAAATATTAAAGTGTCAAAACACTTGCTTATGTCTTTAAAAAGGTATATAGGGGCTGAGGGTGTGTGACTCAATGACAGAGCACTTGCCTGGCATATATAAGGTCCTGGGCTCAAACCCCCCACTCCTGCACTGGGAAGAAAAAAAAAAAATCCAAGTACAGAGGAGTAAAAAGTAGACCTGAGTTTCTTCTTGCTGAGCTGCTTTTCCAAGCATCACTTACTGGAGAAATGGGAAAACCAGTTTCTGTCCTTTCTCCTCACATCTCCTTTACCTTAGACACATTTTTATAGAGTACTTATTTCAGTGTCCTCTACCAAAGATGAAACTGAGGTCTGCACATAGAAGCCAGAGGCTTGGGAACTGCAAATTCTTCTGCAGATTGAGGTTAGAGTGGGCTAACAGCAAGAGGACTGCACAAGTGGGCTCTTCAGAGCCCCACTAAGTAGGGACAGCGACTGAGCCCGATTACATCAAGGACACTGTTCTGGAATTCAGAATACCAAAGATAAGGACAAGATCCTAAAAGTTTCCAGAGGAGAAAAGAGGTGACATACAAAGGATTGAGAATCAAACTGGCATCAAATCTCTCAACTACTAGAAGCTGGAAGACAATGAGGCCATGCCTTTAAAATTCTGATATAAAGGGCTGGGGCCATAGCTCAGCGGTAGTGCACTTGCCTGGCATGTGTGAGGCAGTGGGTTCAATCCTTAGCACCACATAAAAATAAAAATAAACAAATAAAGGCATCTAAAAACACAAAAATTTTTTTAAATTTTTTTATAGAAAATATGTCTAACCTAAAATTCTAAACTCAGCCACACTATCATATTGAAATGGGTTAAAATGAAGGTATTTTTAGACAGCCAAGACCTCAAAAAACTTACCCCTGGAAGGAGCTACTGGAGGATGTGCTGCACCAAAAACAAACAAAAAAACCCCTAGGGAATAGGAACTTCAACACTGTTCCACTAGGTAGACCCAAGATAAGATAGGGAGAGCAGATTTAACAATTATCCGAGGGCAAAAAGAGGGAGGGCTCCTGGAATGAAAGGAACCCACCACATATAGGTAGTTTCTATCACAAGGGATAAATTAGTTACAGGAACACAGAAACTAAGCAGGAGATTATAAGCCCTAGGGAAACTCGAATGAAAAAAATATAGATCTACCCAAGAGAAATGAACATATATGTTCATACAAAAACTTGTATACAAGTATTCAGAGCAGCTTCACTCATCATAGCTCCGAAGTGGAACTGCTCAAATGTCCATCAACCGAAGAGTGAATAAACAAAATGTAGTGTATCCATACAAGGGAATATACCCCACAACATGGACGAACCTGAATATTAACTAAGAAACCACATATCCTCTGATTCTAGACTATGAAATGTCTAGAATGAACTAACCCATAAAGACAGAAAGTAATCAGTTCATTGAAACAATTCTTAAATCTTCTCCAAAGAGAACAGCTGCCTGTTTGCCCCCCATTCACTCTGACTCCTGCCTGGTTTACCCAGCTTTGGACCCCTCCTCTTTGACTGTTCTGTCAAAGGTGGGCTTCCTAACTGCCAAATTCCATAACTCCTTCCATGGCTTTGTCATCCTTGCTACCCTTTGCAGCACTGTCACCAACATCCACTAACCACTTTTTTAAAAGCTCACCTCCACTTAGTTTATTACACTTCCCTCACTTCAAACCTCCCAGTTCTCTTCTCTATCCTCAACTCATCAACAGTCACTGTACATCAACCTCAATTGCCGGTTTTCACTTCCTGAGTATCTGCCTCCCATTTCCTACTGGATGATAGCCTTCCACTGCAATGCCAGTCCATGTAAGACAAATTTTCTTTTTTTTTTTTGGGTACTGGGGATTGAACTCAGGGGTACTTGACCACTGAGCCACATCCCCAGCCCTATTTTTTTGTGTTTTATGTAGAGACAGGGTCTCACTGAGTTGCTTAGCCCCTCGCCCTTGCTGAGTCTGGCTTTGAACTCACGATTCTCCTGTCTCAGCCTCCCTAAGTGCTGGGATTACAGGCTTGGTAAGACAAATTTTCATCCATGTCCCCAAACAGTTCTTCCTGCTGCCTCCTGAACTCTCCCACTACCCCAGGCTCAAAGCCTTGATGGAATCTTAGAATTTCACCCACGCTTTGCCTTCAGGGCCAGCCATTCACGAGGCTTTCATTTCACATGGGGAGGTTACACTTTCCTCACCTCCATTCAGCATGACTGAATTTTCTTAAAACCTATGATTAATCTGTCCATCCCTCCACTTGAAAATGTTCAACAATTCCCTCTCTACATTCCACAAAACATCTGCACCTAGAATATAATTTGGCTCCAACTCACCTCTCAGACCTCATCTTGTTTCCTTACACACACTGTATATTCCAAGAAATGTCTACTAGCAGGCTTTTATTTCTAAGGCAGCTTGGTCCGTCTCCTTTCATATGCTTGTCATGCTGCTCCTCCACCCATTCTTTTGGACCTAGAAAAAGCTTACCTCCTTGCTTGTGACTTTTCTGATCCCAGTGGAGGAAGAGTCCACCTCTCTGTCCTTCCAGAAGACCTGGCTTATAATACAGTGCACAAGGACCTTCCTCAAAACACAGAAATAAATATACCACAAAGGGAAGTAGTGTAGCTATTTCATCGCAAGTGAAACCTGGCAGCCTGGGACAACAGAACATTCTGCAGTAGAACAAGGCCTGGGGACACATGCTTTGCTGAGTGCCTAAGTGTGTTTGCTTCATTTTCTTTTCTTTTCTTTTCTTTTTTTGTACCAGGAATTGAACCCAAGGGTGCTTACCCACTGAGCCACATCCACAGCCCTTTTTATTTTTTGAGATAGGACCTCCTTAAGTTGCTTAGGGCTTCACTAAGTTGCTGAAGCTGGCTTTGAACTCGTGATCCTCCTGTCATGGCCTCCTGAGCTGCTAGGATTACAGAATGTACCACTGTGCCTGGCTGCAGCATGTTTCTAAATAAATAAATAAATAATGCCAACATTTAAAAAGCCAGAGTTTTCATATAAAAATCCAGGCTTGGGCATTTCTTTAAAAAGAGACATTGAGCTGGGTATGGTGACATATGCTTATAATCCCAGATACCTGGAAGGAGGAGGCAAGAAGATTGCAAGCTTAGACAACTTAGTGAGACCATGTCTCAAACAAATTTTAAAAGGCCTGGGCATGTAACTCAGCAATAGAGTGCCCCTGGGGTCAATCCCCAGTACAGGATGGGTGCTGATATTTCCCCAAGATGTCTCCATAGACTACCTCATCTAAAGCAGGCTACCCCAGTCACTGTCATATTACAACCCCATTTTATTTTCATAGTATCCTGCCAAAATGGCTCATTTACTTTATTTAATGTGAATGTGTTTTCATTAAGAATTTAAGTCCCTGAGAGAGAAGAGATCTCATCCATCTTGTTCAAAGATATCCTCAGCACTGGGTCCATCATGGGATTACTTAGAAACCACTTAAGAAATGCTGAATGAGTGAATGGATGTAGCCACTTTGGGCCCATAGCCAAAAAGGGCACCAATGGATTAGAGCAGGTGGAATTAATGATTTCTACCTTTCTGTCCACCCCTCCTGGAGGCAAGCATGAGCCCTCCAGGTTGCAAGGACCTCTTATCCCCATCCTACACATGGAAAGGAGCAATGTACTCATACAATCTCTCCCCTTCCTTGCCTGACTGGCTCCTAAAGCATCTGGGATGACCAACCCTGACCCAATCCAACCCCAAAGATTAGGGATGGGATATAGCTCAGTAGTAAAATGTTTGCCTCACATGTGTGAAGCCCTGGGTTCAACCTCCAGTTCCAAAAAAGAAAAGGAGAAACACACACACACACACACACACAAAACAAACCAAAAAACCCCAAACCAACTCCAAAGACTATGTTCTCGTACAATTCAGTATTCTGCTCAGCCAAAGGTCATTCATTCAGGTATTCTACAAATATTTAGTGGGCACTCTTGCTATTCTAGGTACAAAGAACTCAAGGTGAATGAAAGGAAGGTCCTTGCCCTCACTGCCCTAACATTCTGGAGGGGAACCGATGGGTGAATGTCAAGGGATACTTCCATCTGCAGAACCCTGACCTTCAGCCTGCCCAACCCTTCCTGTCCTCCAATGCCCAGGTCAAAGACTACCTCCTTGGTGCCATATTATAGTAAGCCAGCTATTAAGGTTTGGATCTAGAATGTCCCCCATGTGTTCATATGTTGAAAACTAGGTCCCCAATGCAGCAATGTGCAAAGCTGAGGCTCTAATCTCATCAATGAATTGATGCATTGGTACTTTCACAGCTGAATGGACTACTAGGAGGTGGTAGAAACTGTAGGAGGCAGGATCTAATTGAAGGGAGTAGGTCCTTTGGGGCCTGCCTTAGGGACTCAATTTCTGTCTCCAGCGCCTTTCTAACAGCTTCGACACCCTCCCTACCATGATGTTCTGCCTTACCACAGGCCCAGAATCAATGGAGTTAAGTGACCATGGACTGAAATCATGAGCCAAAATAAACCTTTCCTTCTCTAAACTGATTCTTTCAGTTATTTTGTCACAGCAACAGAAAGCTGACAAACACACCAGCCTTTACCAAGTTCCCTCACCAATGACTTTCACTTACTGTCCTGTGCAGTAATTATAAGCTGTTCTACACTCAGCACTATAGTTTGTGACTCATCTCAAGGTCCATGCAACCATAATTTCAATCTTTTCCTGCCTTTTATTGTTCCCTACAGCTCAGTCACCACAGCCAGCACTTGAATACTTGTTGACCAAATAAAGAAGAGGAACATTTGTCAACCCTGGTATGGGGGCCTGTGAAGTCACTGAACCACTGTAGTAGTTTCCAGAGTACTTATTTTATTCAGCCATCTACAGAGATAAAGTTAATTTTAACCACTAGATAATTTAACATATTACAAATTAAAACAAATAAGGATCAATTAAGGAACAGAAGTGCAAAATGAATTTGTTCGTGCCCTTACTAGAAAGCAGCTTTGGGCATACTTCTGTGTAACACTCAGTAAGTCAATGAACAGAGGGAGAAGACTAGTAATGGTGAACTCTGAGAGTTGTTATGAGGATTGAGAATATTAATGTGTGTGAGTGCTTAACACAATGTGTGGCACGTGAGTGCTCAAAATATGTTAGCTACCTTTATGTTCCCCAAACTCTTCCATCCCTGATCTCCCATTTAGGAGCACTAAATGGAGGGGGCTTTCATTAAAGGTCTTGCTACAATGCCTGAGTGACCAAAACAAAATAAGGACAAACCAGGAGAGAAAATGTTACAAAAGCAAAATGGGAAAAATGGCAATCATATTTTTCAAATAGCTTCTATTACTTATCTGCAAAATGGTTCTGCAGCCATCATACCTGCCTACAAAGCTGTAGTGAAATCCTAGATGTAAAAGCATTTTTAAACTGAAAAGCAACAAAGTTCCTGAGTTATTGCTTAAAAGCACCGGTTCTGGACTAAGGTGAGTGACCTCAGACAACATCTGTAAAAGAGGCAATAAGACTATCTTCCTCACAGGGTTGTTGTGAGCAATAAGTGAAAAAATGCAAAATATTTGAGGCCTAGATTATGGGAAAAGCTCCACTACTGAAAGTCATTAAGATTAGTAGCCTATTTGGGGCTGGGGTTATGGCTCAGGGTTGAGCGCTTGCCTCACATGCATGAGGCACTGGGTTCGATCCTCAGAACCACATAAAATAAATAAAGATATAAAAAAATAATGGCACATCATTTAAAAAAAAAAAAAAAAAAGATTAGTAGCCTATTCATTGAATTCCAAATCCCCAAAGGTAGGATGTAGAGAAACCAGCTCAGTTCACCAGCTCAGTAAGTGGGAGAACCGAATTCTGTAACTAGCATGGTGACCTTGGGCAAGTCGTGGACCCTCTCAAAACATTGGTTCCCATGGTCGAAAAAATCGCAAGAGCGGCTTCCTGGGCTCCTACCAGCTTTTCCACTCTGCTGTTAAAGCTGAAGGAATAACGGCCACCCACTCCCCAGCTTGTACCCGAGAGGTCACAACTCAGAATTCCTGCTGCTTAACTCCCTTTGCAGGGCGACAGCACGAGTGCCCGGGTCTCCATCCCTGGAGAGAGGCGTCCACACTCCGCCGCCACTGCTCGTTTCATCAGCAACTTGCTTCTGCAGATGATGCCCAAAGTTTCCTGGAGCGCCCGACGCCCCAGCCGTCAGTCAATCCCCAGAAAACCAGGGATGGAGAACGCCCAACTTAGGGGCACAGTCCGAGGAATCCGTAGCCCCTCCTGTGGTCGGGCTGGGAGTGACAGGTGCCACGCGGAGCTGTGGGCGGCGGTAGAGCTGGATGACCCACAGCGCGTGTGGGCGCGCGAGAGAGGCAGCAGCCCCGCGCTCTCAGATGCCGCTCCCCGAGACGCCCCCGGCCCCAGGCTCCACGATCCGCTTCCGGCCCAGCAGCTCTCGGGATTCCACCGCCTCCCGGAGCCGAGCGCCCGAGCCCCGGGGCTCACACCCGTCGCGCCAGAAGGGTTGGGGACCGCCGGGGCCACCGGGCACGCAGGGTTCTTCCCGCGCGAGCCGGGGCTGTGGGGTGGGCGCACGCGCACCCGCGCGCGCCACCGTAACCCCTTCCTCCCCGCGCGATCTCCCTACTCCCCCCACCCACCACCACTCACCGTCGATGTCCCCCAGGGTCAGCTCGTCGCCCAGCTCCGTGAGGGTCTCCATGGTCTCCAGGCCACCCAGTTCGCCACTCTCGTCCATCGCCCGGCTTGGCGCAGAGGCCCCCCTGCCGTCCCGTTCAGGGAGACGCGGGGGCGGTGCTGCCGCCACCGCCCATGACACCCAACAGCCCCCGCCCGGTACCGCCTCACCGGCCCGTGCCAGCCGCCGCCATGTTTGTGCTACGCCCCGGCACCGCGCGGAAGGGGCGGGGCGGGAATCCCCCGCCCCTGCCCGCGCCCTCGTGGCTCCGCCCCCGGGCCGCGCGCCCCCTTGTTTGTTGTCAATGGGACCAGGCTCCTCTTAGCCAACCGGCGCGCGAAGCGGCGCGTGGGGTGATGGCGCGTCATCGATCAGCAGCTCAGATTTGCATAGGTAGGCCCCGCCCCTCGCAGCCTTAGAGCCTATAGAGTAGTCGCTGGGTCTTCCGCCCAACCTCCTTACCCTTGTTTAAAGGAGCCTCTCCCTTTCCGCCCAAATCTGTTCTTCTAGCAAGTACGTCTACGTTCCTGGGATTGAAGGGTTAACGTTCACCAGTCCAGTCGCGACCGCCGGCCGCCCCCGGTGCAGGCTGTGAACACATTACGTCACCCTCCGGGCTGCCTCTCCCTAACTCCCGCCCTGCCCTGCCCTGCCCTCCTGGGAAAGCCTGCGGAATCAAATTTAGCCCCCAACACGCGGGGGGAGGGGGAAACGGGGTCGAGATTTTCCAAGTCATACTTTACCGAACCGTCTTTGAAAGGCAGAAACGGGGGCTCGGCAGGGCTGCAGATTGTCCAAGAGCAGTCAACACTACAACTTGGACGCCTCTGCACCTGCTGTGACCTCACGCTTGTGCTTAGTCTTTAATCCCAGGTACCCCAACCCTTAAGGCCTTTAAACAACTTCAGTGCCCAGCGCCCCACCAGCTTCCCAAGGAGCTGCTTGAGCGTTTTGAAAAAGTTCCCTGGGGATTCTGATGCACATCCCGCCCACGGATTCCCACTCCTGCGGGTACCTCACAGGCACCTCGCGGTCCCATCTTGCAGCTGGTCACGTGTACACAAAGGTGCAAACTTCCAAGAACTCATCCTAAGGAATAAAAGGACGAGTGCTCAAAGGAATGCTGAAACAAATGTGTATGTTCAAATATGTATGTTCATCACAAGGTTCTCTTGTAACTGGAAAATATTGTGAAGCCCAGTAAGACATTGGATAAATTACACTTACACAGTATCGTGGTGTCATTAAAAATTAATGTGTATTTATTGACAAGAAAAGGCTCTCAATCTACTGAAGAGGAAAGTACGTTTTCTGTAATAGGCAGCTGTTGCTTAGGAGTCAGGACTTAAGGCTGTGAAGACAGATGTGTGGATCTACTGATGGATCTGCTAATTCACTGCCTGACCTTGGGCTGGTTAAATAATTGTTCTAAGTCTCAGTTTCGTCATCTCTGAAATGGGGCTTTTTTTTTTTTTTTGGTACTAGGGATTGAACTCAGGGCCACTCGACCACTGAGCCACATGCCCAGTCCTATTTTGTGTTTTATGTAGAGACAGGGCCTCACTGAGTTGCTTAGCGCCTCAGCGTTGCTGAGGCTGGCTTTGAACTCGCGATTCTCCTGTCTCAGCCTCCCTAAGTGCTGGCATTACAGGCTTGCGCCACCGCGCCCGGCTCATTTGCATTCTTTTGACAACATTTATTGATTATCGCTGGCAAACAGTACTTGCTCTCTAAGAGCTTCCAGTTTAGTGAAAAGAGAAAAAGAAAAGGCAGTAAATAAATAATAGTTAATAATAGTACAAATGATGAAGGAAAAGTAATGGGACCTTAACTTGCAATGTCAAGAAGAATGGCTGGTGGAGTGGCTGAGTGGTAGAGCATTTGCCTAGCCTGCATGAGGCCCTGGGTACCATTCTCAGCACTGGAAGAAAAAAAAAAAGACACCAAATTCTGAAGTGCCATTTAAGATGAAACTTAAAATTGTGAGGCCAGCTCTGCCTCTGGTATACCCAGGGGAACAGATGACTTGGACAAACATTTTGAGGCTGGAGGAGCTGCTGCCAGTCAGCGTATGCAGGAACATGTCCTGGCACATAGCATGTTCTCATACAAGGTAGCAATTGTAGTTGAAAAAATAGGAAGGCCAACAGCTGGCTGTCAGTTGTGGATGTGAGTGGGGGGATCTGGGATGAGTCTTACTTTTTTCTTGGTATTTTTATATTGTCTAAATTACTTTTTATGATGAACACACATAATTATTGAGAAATAAGTAGTGTTTTATTTGGGGGATAAATAAAACAAGAATGCTCTTTGTTGTTTACACACAGAAACAGAAAACTGACCCAAACCCAGGTGCCCTGCTCTGGATCTGGCACTGAGCTGGATGGTACCATCTTTAGTTGTACTGCTGGGGCTCCTCACAGGGATGGTTTTTGGTTTCTGCAGTTCTGGGGATTGAACCCAGGAGTGCTCTACCACTGAGCTATATCCCCAGACCTTTTTATTTTAAAATTTAAATTGCCCAGGCTGACCTTTAGCTTGCGATCATCCTGCCTCAGCCTCTGGAATTATAGGCATCTGCCACTGTGGCTGGCGAACTGATGGTCACTGTCTGCTAAACTGACAGGACACAGCAACAACCCTCATAAAATCTGTTCTGTTCTAGTGCCCTCGTGCTCCCCCCAAACCCCCATCCTAGCACCTCTAATTCCACAGGGGGCTGCCTTGAGCAACAGGTCAGTAAGGTGGACAAAGCACTTCTCACTCTGTAGCTACTCCCAGTGGGACCTACCCAGAGGCTCTGGTGCTTGGCCAAGTCTGAGGAAGCACAAATAAAGGCACAACGCTGACATGCTCCCCTAGCCCTGGATCCCACCCTGTGGAGTGTCTCTTCCAGGCAGCACCCTGCTCTGGCTAGGAGGACAGAGGCTGGCTCTGAAGGGTGAAGCAGCTTTTGACAAGTTACTCTTCAGGAACTGTGTTCTTCATCTGAAAACAGAGGGGCTGGACTAGGTGACTATTATGTTATTTATCCTGGATAGGCACGTGCCACAGGTCATGGTAGAGAACCAGGCATATGCCTAGCCATTTACTCCCTCTAATGCCTGCCCTTTTAGGCCTTTGCTCCTAGTGCCTGTCCTCTCCCTCCTCCTCCAGTTCTCAGAATTAGTTCAAATATCACTTCCTCCAGGAGGCCTTCCAGCAGGATTAACCAAGAATCTGACATACAGGTGGAGTTAGAAGGTGGGAAACAAGTTTGGTTTAGGACAAACTGAAACATAAGCAATGAGGACTATCAGATGGTGACAGAGCAGGTGCCATCCATCAACTTTGAGGTCCTAGAGGGTGTGTTTGCCCAAGCAGCAGAGAGAGCTAAACCAAAAAAAAAAAAAAACCCTTCATTTAAAGGGTCAAGTGAAGAAAGAGGAGCCAGGAAGAGAGAGTGTAGGCTCAGACCAAGGGAAAAGCACCAGGACAAGAAACCCAGAAGGATGGCCTCAAGAAATGGCAGCTGTCAACAGTCTCCCTCTGAGGGCAATGACTCGGGAGGGCTGAGATCAATGGGACCAGGAGAAGGACTGGAGACCAGGGAGGTTTTGCTCCCTGGAGGACATCCGGCAATTTTTGGTTGTCACAACTGAGGGACTGCCGCTGGCTATGGTAGGTAGAGGCCAGGATGGATGCTGCTAAGTATTCTTCATCACTAGAGACAGCACTCCTCACGCATACACAACCAAGAATTATCTGGCCCCAAATTTAATAGTGCCACTGCTGAGAAACCCTGCCTTGAAAGATGTGAGGGGGCTCTCAGACTCTCCAGGGGTGCCAGATGGGGCATGGAAGCTCACCAGACTGCACCATATCACTGTTGCCACCATGGGGCACTCCTGGCACTGGTCACTGGATTAGCCACTAGAAATACCATTCCCCCTTGTGCGTGCGTGCAGCACACAGATGTCCCTGATACCTGCAGCCACCAGTAGGAATCCCACACAGGCTGGGTACATCCAGTTGGTGCAGGTCCAGGTGAGTCAATCCTAGCTCCAGGGAGGAGCTAGACAAACAAGTGCCCTCAGGCCTTTACAACTGCAGGGAGGTCTCTCTTCCTGCATAAGATCCAGATAGTAGTTTCCAGAACAAGTGACTACAACAATCAACAATGGCAGCAAAAGACAAGGAAAGAAGGGGAAAACA
This sequence comes from Xerus rutilus, assembly GCA_028644305.1. Lineage (NCBI taxonomy): Eukaryota > Metazoa > Chordata > Mammalia > Rodentia > Sciuridae > Xerus > Xerus rutilus. Next base: position 6,277,300 of record CM053403.1, read on the forward strand.
GAATGGGTCTGTATTTTTTTTTCTTTTGAAGGTGGCAGATGGGACACCTTGGGCCCATTTGAGGACAGGATTCACCAAGAGGGGAAGAGGTGAAGAGGGAAAAGTCCGGGAGGAAGGAGGTGCCAGATGGGGCAGATGTCAAGAGAGATAAAACTAGGCCCCTTCTTATGTCCTGCATGCAGTAGGTGCTCAGCAAATCTATGGGATAAAGAACCATCAGAGAAGGGCACATATCACTAAGAAGTCACTTAAATTCCAAGCACCTTCCTCCCAAACCCTGGAGCATTCTGAGATGGGGGACTCAAGGACCTGAGAGAAGGGCCTGGTTCTGATGACAATGATTGGCAAGGGACAGCACCCAGGCTAGTCCCGAGTTGCCCAGGCCTTCCCAGCACACCGGGCTGCCTCCCTCATCACTACAGTTGCTAAGCTTTGCTTCAAATTGTAAAAATCCTGCTGATGATAGAGCCCCCTAGAAGTCACTCAGTAGGACCTCTAGCCAAAGCTGGAACTACCTCTGCACTGTCCTGAAGTAGGACCTCCCCACCACCCCTGAAAAAGCTTAGGTTCACAGCCAGGCAGGCCTGATTCCTAGAAAATTCTTCCTCCATTAAGGAAGGAAGCATGTTCCCGGCAAATCAACAATCACCACCTCTTCAGCATGAAAGGGACAGGAAGAGCCTGGGGCTGCACCAGGACAGGGTAAACAGCTGACCACAGGGTCCCACACTTTCTCTAGCCCTCTAATTCACAAACTACAGCAATCACCATCTGCAATAATCCTCACAGAAACTGGCTAAGGTCTCAGGGCAGGAGGGGCAGAGCTGGGGATGAAGCCAGGTCTCTGATATCAAGCCAGCGATGGGGAGCAGGTGGCTGGGAAAGTACTGACTTGATGAGAAGACTTCTCCATTGTACCTCCCAGCTCTCTGCCAGCTGCTTCTTGTCCTCTTTCTTTTCTGATTGGTTGCAGGATGCTCTGGACCCATCCATGAGGCCTGCTTAAGGTTTAGCTTCTCTTTACTCCCCTGGCCAGGAAGGAGGCCTGCTTCAAGAAAGCAGGTCAGGTCCTGGCAGATGGTTCCGATATCATCAAATTCATTTTGCCATTGAAGCTAACAGCACAGGGAAGGGAAAAGGTAGGCCAAGATCAGTCAGTAAGTCTGATGAGCTAAGATTCAAGTTTTGCTTGGGTGCTATCAGTGATAGGAGGCTAGGTGTGGGGGGCTTTGAGGATGATTGTGTGTCTCTGCCCCATTAAGAGGCAGACCTCAGCTCTGCCAGGTCCAAGAGACAGAGGCAGAATTCCCAGGGAAGCCCCTCCCTCCTGTGCTTGGGAGGGGCAGGAGTGAAAGGCAGCCATCTGCACTGGGGGCCAGAGAAAGCAGCGCCTAACCCCCTCTGCATCTCTCTGCCTTGTGGCCAAGGGACTTTGCTTGCACATCTCCTGAGATGGGGAGTTTGCTCTCCAACCAAACTGGCTCATTGTAGTCAATGCAAAGTGTCTCCTGCTGATGCATTACAGCCCCCACCCACAGGCTGCAGGTCCTCCAGCACTGCCAGAGACAGCGAGTTGACTGTTCCCGCACCTGCTCAATGACTGTTCCTAGGTATCTGAGTATAGAGATCATATCGCTCCCAGGTCTCCTTAGATCAAGTACCCTCTCGGGACACTTCCAGATCCCTTCTTGACATTGACCCCTCATCAAGGGCAGTACTGAGGATGGAACAGGAAGCCTGAACCAAGCCTCTGTTTCTCTGCTCCACCAGGCCTGGGACTCTTCTCGATGAGATGGGAACATGCTCCAATCTGGCCTCGACACCTCTGAGGGTCCCTGATTCCCTCACAGTCCCCTTACCAGCCTCAGTGGGTCCAATGGATTTTCTGGCTTTTATTGTGTCTCTGCAGAAGAGCTGGGACCTGGGTTGGGTGTCTCAGAAACAGGCATCATACCTTTACCAGTGATTCAGAACCTGGTTCTGATGCTTCGCTAAAAACTGCAGCAGCCAGCCAGCCAAGAGCCTTCACTCACCGTGAGTCCATGCCAGGAACCCCTCCTGCCTACTCGGGCAGTCTCCAGTGTTCTCTAAAGGCCTCCTGAACACCCTCTCTAGAGATCCTGGGAGAAAATTCAGCCCCCTGAGATTCAGTCCCTTCAGCTCCTGAAGACCCAGTAAATGTGGTGTCGCCATCTGGAAGGGGCTGGTGCTCACCACCATGGTGGATGCTGCCATGCCACAGCCACACCGCTGCCTCCCCTTCCTCTCAATAGGCCTCCTGCTGGCCCCTTGATCCCTGAACTTCTCCAGAGCTACAATTCAGACTGGGATCGTGAGATCCTTGGACCTTTTCGGATCTCTTTCCGTTTCTCCTCTTTCTTCCTGCGTTTCTCTTCTTCTCTCAGGGCCTTCTGGAAAGGGTCGGTGCTGGATATGAACTGAGGAGAAGAGCAGAGTGGTCTGATTTAGTCAGCCAGCAGCAAAGAGTCCTCTAGGTCACAGGGTATGGAGATAGAAAGGTTGCCTGGACACAGTCCTGCACTCAGGGAACCCTAGACAGGAAGTTAAATGGGCTTGGGAAAACTACTGATCAGTCCTTGAAAAGCAGGAGTTTGCCAAGCAAACAGGGAACTTAAGGGCATTCCTGGCAGAGGGGCGAATGCTGAGGTGTGAACTGAGAAATAAACAGACTCCTCCAGGGAGAGGGGCAGAGTGGCCTGGAGCTGCCCACCCCATCACATCCTCCAGGAGGACAGGGGCGGGGGGAGGCTAGCAAATCCTAAACAATGGGCACTGCCACTGTGGGCAAGGAACAGCCCCTGGGGAGGGAGTACAAGCGGGCAGAGGGGAGCAAAGGTAAATTGGCAAGAGGAAGAGATGGAACAGAGGGCAAGCAGGCTTGGGCGGAGGACCAGGACTTTGGTTGGGGCATCTTCAACTACAATCTCAAGCAGGCCATCAACTCCTCTCTGCACGCTCCAGAAGTCTCCCCCAACCCATAGCTTCTGTTGGTCTATTTGGTCAGTTACTCCTTAAACTATGTCTAAATGCCTGTCTGATGCCCCTACTAGAATATCTCAAGTGCCCATTTTCCCAGCTTGGCAAGGCTGCATTTTCCCAATGCCCCATCCTCTTCCAGCATCCCTGTCCTGAAGAACAGAAGTGCCTGTACCTCCTCTAGGAGAGCAGGGCAGAAATGAGGAACCCCCAGCTTCCCTTGACCCACTCCAACACTGAATCTGTCACCAAGGCCTCACTCATTTTAACCCCCAAGTCTTTCTCAAACACATTTACTTCTCTACTATTCCCTCCCCACATCATACCACCTCGCTCCTGGGCAACTCCAGAAGCCTCTTGAAATTTCTCCACATCCACTTTGGTCCCTCTGAAGCTATGCTTACTACAGCTGGATTTTTCCAAAATGCAGATCTTACCTCATCACTCTCCTTCTTACCACCCCTTCATGACTGCATGACTCCAAGGACAAAGTTCCTAAGAACCCACTCACCCGCCTCTACATCCTACAGTGCACCCATCTTGCCATTCCCAGGCCTTGGCACATGCTGTGGCCGAGGTCCAGAAAGCTCTTCCTAGCTCCCACTTGCTTTCCCATATTAGCTTCAGCTCTGCTGTCACAGCCCTTGGGACCTCCTCTAGGGCTGCCTCCTCAGTGGCACTCTATCATTTTGTGGTTCCTTTTTAGCACTTCTCCCTTGTGATCACTCGCTTCATGCCTGTCACTTGCCAGGCAGCATGTTTCACCAGGACATGAGGATGGTCTCAGGAGATGCTCACCACTATGCCCTAAGCCCCGAGCTCAGTGTCTGCCTGCTTCTCAATAGCATACCACATGTCTTCCAAATGAATGGATGAGCCATTAGAATGATATACAAAACTATCCCAAACTCAGGCTGTGAAACATGCCCCTTTTATATGGTCTTAGCGCAAATTTAACAAATGTTTGTTCAAGGTAGACATTGAAAACAAACTAAGAGCTCCACCTTGTGGAACAATCTACCTACCAAATTAGATTGAGCAGTGCCTTTGAAAGATGGGGGAAATCATAAAAGTGTGGCCCAGAGAGGGTAAGTAATATGCTCAAGTCACATAGCAAGTGGGAGGCCCATCTAGGATTAAATCCACTAGGTCTCCCATGAACTTTCTGTGTGACCTGAACTCATCCTTGTGCACCACTGATGGGCCAGGTACTGTTGTGATGCATGCCTGTAAATCCCAGCAACTTCGGAGGTTGAAGTGGGAGGATCAGAAATTCAAGATCAGCCTCAGCAACTTAGCGATACCTTGCCTCAAAATAAAAAATAAAAAGGGCTGGAGATGTGGCTAGCTGGTAAAGTGCCCCTGGGTTCAATCCCCAGTACCAGAAAAAAGAAGAAATAAAACAAACCCCGCCCTCCACCTATGTCAGTTGGTGAGTGTAACCCTGAGTGCAGGGGTTGGGGTAGTGGGTACCAGAGACAGCAGATTGCAAGGAAATGATTTATTTGCCTTTTGCAGTACTGAGTTATGTTGATTTACTGCAATAAAAGTATAACCTCTGTCAAGAAAAAACAAACAAACAAACCCCGGATGGCCTCTAGCTGTCAATTGCAAATCCAGCACTGATTCCATCCTCCCCTCCGTTGATCTGCAGCAGCAGCTGGCAAGCCACTCTCTTCACACTGACTACTCCTTCTGGAGGTTCTCTGCTAGGTCCTCTTCATTCCCCAACCTCTCATGGCAGCTTGGTCCCAGGCCTCAGTCTTCAGATGGCTTCTCCATCTGCCTGGCCCCCAGGTGAGCACTCCTGTCCAACAGCTTTCAGTGCCTTCTATGTAGCCAAGCTCTTATCTGTAGCTCCAGCTTCCGTCTCCTCCCTGAGTCTATAGCCACATATCCAATCGCCTCCTCGGTATCTTTTTTAAGATGTTCACCAGGTGCACAAACCCAGTTCCCTCCCCAGCCACTGGAGAAAACTTAGCTCCCTTCTTCCAGATGCTCAGCCCAAGATCTTCTGGTCACTCTTTTTTTTTTTTTTAATATTTTTTTAGTTGTAGATGGACACAATGTCTTTATTTTATTGCTTTGTATGTGGTGCTGAGGATCGAACCCAGGGCCTCACACATGCGAGGCAAGCGCTCTACCGCTGAGCTACAATTCCAGCCCTTCTGGTCACTCTTAATGTTTCTTTTGCTCTCTCTCATCACGTCTGTTTCCTCAGCAAATCCTATGGACTATTTCCAAATAAGACCCTGAACCTGACCATTGCTCACTGGCTCCACTGTTGCTCCCTGGTTCTAGCCACCTCAGCTGCCTTCAGCTTTCTAAAGGATGAGCACAGAAGCCTTCTTACCCATGTCCCTGCTCCCCCTGTGGTCCTGAGACCACTCTCTACCCAGCAGCCATGTTGATACTTTTAAAGCAGCATGTCAGAGCCCATCAGCCTGGCTCCATGTCTCTCAGGACAAATGCCAAAGCCCTTGGTAAGACCTCTGAAGTCCTAGGATCTGGCCTACAACTCTGTCCACATCCCACCCCCAAAGATGCTCCCAGTACAGCCTTTGCACTTACTGCCCCTTCAGCCTACAAAGGTCTTCCTCCAGCCAACACCCGCACTGCCTTCAGGTCCTTCAGCAGGATCATGTTCACTCCATTGGAAACAGCAATCGTTTCCCCTCCTGATGCCAGGCATTCCTTAACCACGGTCCCCTGTTTTTTCTCCACGGTCTTTGTCTTACCCACCATATATGTTTTTTATTGGCCATCTATCTTCCCTAGCAAAAATGCCACTCCTAGGAGAACAGGGTTAGTCTGTCTCTCCACTGGCTTAGAGTTAACAATGTCCACTAAAGGAAATGAATGTGCTATGCATCTGGGCCTCTGTATAAGCACATGCTTCTGCCTTGAACAGCCCCTGCCACTGGTCCAGCCAGCAACTCCTAATCACCCCGCAGCCTGTACCGCCTCCTGCCATGGCTGGGGCAGGCTTCCCTTCTGCCTTCTCCAGCATACTGTGAGCATCAGAAGAGCAGGAACAGAGCCAGCCTCTAGGACAGAGACAGAGACCAACCTGGCTCTGGTGATGATATGGAAGCTGTAGAAGAGAACTCTCAGAACACTCCCCACCAAGCCAGATGTGGTGGCACACTCCTGTAATTCCAGCAACTCTGGCTGGTACCAGGGATTGAACTCAGGGGCACTCGAACACTGAGCCACATCCCCAGCCCTAATTTTGTGTTTTATTTAGAGACAGAGTCTCACTGAGTTGCTTAGCACCTCACCGTTGCTGAGGCTGGCTTTGAACTTGCGATTCTCCTGTCTCATGCTCCCAAAGTGCTGGGATTACAGGAGTGCGCCACCACGCCTGGCTCTGGTAGACAACATTTTACAAGTGTTGTCATAACTTGTGCTGGAGAAATTGAGCACATCACCTGTGACTACTGGGAGAGGACTGTGGAAGCGGGATTCTCTGGACTCTGCCATGTGCCTTTTCTCTTTGCTGATTATTCTTTGGGGTAATCACAGCCATGAGTATGACTATATGCTGAATGCTGTGCACCCTCCAATGACCTGAATTAAAAGCTGTCACCCTTGACTTAGACAACACTCCTAGCAACTGGGCATAGTATATTTTTTTTTGGTACCAGGGACTGAACTCAGGGGCACTCAGCCACTAAGCCACATCCTCGGCCCCATTTTGTATTTTATTTTGAGACAGGGTCTCACTGAGTTGCTTAGTGCCTCGCTTTTTGCTGAGGCTGGCTTTGAACTCTCAATCCTCCTGTCTCAGTCTCTCAAGCCACTGGGTTTATAGGCGTGCACCACAGTGCCCGGTAGCATGGTATACTCTTACTGACTTTCCTTAGTGTCTTAGCCATCTGGTCTGCCACTCAAAAGACTACACAGAGACTGGCAGATCAAAGACCCCCACTCCTCTTTGGGGCTACAAACCGTGGAAACACCTGGTGGTTGCTAACTAGACTGACTGGGTCCCTTGTCTGGATGACAAGTGATAAAGCCCATTCTCTGATAAGGCCAACTAGAATCAAACTGCTAATCAAATTTACACTGCCGGGCTGGGATCGTGGCTCAGTGGTGGAGCGCTTGCCTCGCATGCATGAGTAACTGGGTTCGATCCTCAGCACCACATAAAAAAATAAAGATATTGTATCCATCTACAACTAAAAAAATGAAAAAAAAAAATTTACACTGCCATTGCCCCTAAATGCATCACTGTCCTTGATGTAGCAGCATACCCACTACCATAAACAAGCATGAAGCAAACAATGCTACAGTTTTGGTTTGACTACCTGAGTCTCGGGGTGGAATGATCTGGCCTAGGCCTTTGGGATTATGACCACTTGGATGACTGCTTGGATTATTTGCTGACTCTCCTGTAGAGGCCCATGTGGGCAATGATGGAAGACATAACAGGTCTCTACAAATTTGTTAAAATTCCCTTGTCCCACTCATACCTGACCCTTCTGAAAGAAAGGTTTAAGTGAGAGGAAGGGATGATCAGAGAAAAGTGAAATTATAGGTACTGAGATAAGACGCATGGATTTTGTAACAATAATACCAGCAACTGGGGAGGGAATGCCTTGGACTCTGTTAAGTACAAGGAACAATTTATGTGTTTGTCCCTTAGATCCAGCCCTATCATCTGGCAAAACAACCCTAGGTTCTGCCTGAGCTCAGTGGCAGCTGTCACTGACAGTCTAACCATCTGCTGGGTGTGTCTTTTCCATCCACATGATGGGAAACTCACACAAAGTCAGCAATAAACTAATTTTTTAAATTTATTTTTTATTTTTAGTTTTTGGTACTGAGGATTGAATTCAGGTGCACTCCACCACTGAGCCACATCCTTAGCCCTATTTTTGTATTTTATTTAGAGACAAGGTCTCACTGAGTTGCTTAGCACCTCATCATTGCTGAGGCTGGCTTTGAACTCTTCATTCTCCTGTCTCAGTCTCCTGAGCAGTTGGGATTACAGGCATGCACCACCAGACCTGGCAGCACTGAATTATTATTCTATTGTGCCTGACATCATCAAAGGTAGCTCCTGAAAGTGACCCTGTGCAGACACAAGATAGTACAATCTTGTTTCAATCTAACAGATAAAAAAGTATCTGCTTGGGCTGGGATTGTGGCTCAGTGGTAGAGCGTCTGCCTCGCATGCGTGAGGCACTGGGTTCGATCCTCAGCACCACATACAAATGAATAAAATAAAGATATCTGACCATCTACAACTAAAAAAAAATTTAAAAAAAAAAAAAGTATCTGCTTCTCCTGATATCTGAGCAGCCTTGGATTATACCATATAGGGCAAGTGAGGCTAAAACTGTAGTGACACTGCCCTCAGGCTCAGGTGAATAGTGCACTGGTGACTCAGAGTGCAAGGTGAGAGAATGTGCCACAGAATGTCTCTTCAATAGGGGACAAGAGTAGCTTTGGGCCCATCAATGGCCCTCTATAATTATTAATAATAACATCCATGGCCAGGTGTGGTGGCACATGCCTATAAACTCAGTTACAATCAAGGCCAGCCTGGGCAATTTAGCGAGATCCTATCTCAAAACAAAAACAAAAACAAAAAATTAATACAGGATTGGGGATGAAGTCCAGTGGTAAAGCATCCCTGGATTCAACCCCTAGCATAGAAAACAATAGCCTCCATGAAAATCAGCAGCTAAGTCTAAACTCTCTTATGTGAAAATGGTAATGGATAATAGATTGGTTTAGTTGTGCACAGTGGCACACGCCTATAATTCCAGCAGCTCAGGAGGCTGAACCAGGAGGATTGTGAGTTCAAAGCCAGCCTCAGCAACTTAGTGAGGTCCTAAGCAACCTAGCGAGACCCTCTCTAAATAAAATATATAAAGGGCTGGAGATGTGGCTCAGTGGTTAAATGTGCCTAGGTTCAATCCCCAGTACAAAAAAAAGATGGGTCTTAGATCATATTCTGACTGTTCAAAATGAGACCTACTGGTCTCCTCAGGATGTAATCACAGTTGGTTGAGTCAGGGATCCTGGAGAACACAGTTGAGGTCAATAAAGCAGGTTGGCTTCATCTTGCTATTTAAAAAACATCTGAAGCCAGGTATGATGGCAAATGCTTATAATCCCAGAGACTTGGGATGAGGCAGGAGGATTTCAAGTTCAAGGCCAGACTCAGCAATTTACCAAAACCCTATGTCAAAATAAAAAATTAAATAAATAAAAAATAACATAAAAAGAGTTAGGGATGTAGTTCAGTGGTAAAAGTATCCCTGGGTTCAATCCCTAGTAACTATAAATAAATACTAAAAAAGGACTGAGGATGTAGCTCAGTGGTAAAGCACCCCGGGTTCAATCCCCAGTATAAAAACAAAACAAAACCAAAAACTTAACAATCAACCAACTAAACAAAAATTACATCTGATAGACATCTTAATAAATGAAGTATGAGACAAATTGAATGGATTTGATCATGGCCTCTCAGTCAAATTAATCAAACTGAATAGTATATTTATGTGAAAATTAGAGTTAAACCAAGACATACAGGGCTTAAGGCAATTCAGCACGGCCCTGAGCATCCCTGCATGTTCTTGCTAGGTACACTGAGAATGCAAAATTCTGGCCACTACCTGGGCCATTTTTCCCAAGCGTGTTCCCACAGAGCAATCCTGAAGGATAAGGTAATGTCTCCTCCCAAAGAGCAGGTTTTCTTTCATTCACTATACAAATGGTCAATTTCCTAAGCTAAGTGGTCTTTAGCTATAATGCAAACCTACTACATGCATAGCATCTACTTGGGCCCCTCCTGTGAGCTCCACGGGACATGGGGAACAAGGGGAACCAAGATGAGCAGGCCAAATCTGGCTACTGCTTTTGCTGTAATAAAGTTTTATATCTCTGACTTGTCAGTGTCCATGCAACAGTAGCAGGCAAGCTTGTTAGCCTGTGAGCAGGATTAAATCCTAGACCCTTCACAGACCGGACTCTTCCCTATACCATGAGCCAGCCTGGAATTTGATGAGTCCAGTCTTCCAGCCACCCATGAAGCCCTTCCTTCATGGCCCTCCAGGCCCTGTCCTGCCCCCTCTCTGATCTCTTCCTCCTTCTATAATATATGTCCGCATCTGTTATCTCAAACTGTAGCTTTAATTACTCAGAGCTCACTTCAACCCTCCCCCCCGGGGTTGGGGGAGTCGTGTGCAGAAGTGCAGGACAGAGCTGAGATGGAGGCTCAAGGGGCAGGGAAGAGCATGGCCTGACCTCACCTGGCTGCACTGACATTTACCTAACATGGGAGCCTCCTGTGCATTGAGATGGGTGTGTTCACAACTTCAGAACTACACCCCAGAGCTGGTGTGCATTCTGTAAACAGACAGGGAACCTAAGGCTAGGGAAGGAGCAGTGACTTGCCCAAAGGCTCCAGTGAATGACAGTTTCTGGACCTAGACCCAGGAATGTTTGGCTCTAAGTCCAAAGCCTTCATGCTCCACCCCTAGAACCCAACCCCGAGGGCCCAGCCTCCCACGATGGGCAGCCTCCCATGATGGGCAGAGGCAAAGAAGACATGGCCTTGGCAGCTCACCTCTGTGTGGTCTGTTTTAAATGGATTCTGGAAGTCGGAGTCTTTTTCGCTGATCCCCAGCTCCTGGGCCATCTGCAGATGAGGAAAAGCTAGTCATCCTCTGCCTTCTGCCTCTTCCTCACCAAAGAGCCACTCCCTCCATGCAGGGATCCAGGCCCCAGGTCTGAGCAGATGCTGGCCAAGTGACAACCCCCAAGAATCCAAGTCAGCACAGAAATGGGGCCTCCATGGCCCAATATACCCTGAGGCTCATCACAGAAAATACAGCCAAGCACTGACACTCAGGTTCAGCTGCAGGCAGTACAAGGCTCCTGGCCCACTACCAGACAGAAGGCTCCCAGACCTCCTCCACCCCAGTCCTTACCAAGCTAAGGATGGGCGAGTGGGTCCCCTGGTCAAAGACACCTGTCTGGTTGCAGAAGCTGATGCCCCAGCGGATGAGGAGGTTCCAGTTGGAGTTGTGGTCAAAGTAGTGGTGCACAATCCTTGGGAAGCGCAATACCACATCACCGAAGAAGGCCGTGTTCTCTACCACGTGGGAGAAGGCTGGCAAGAGGACCTTAGTGAGTGGACAGGGTAGCTGTCCTCTTATTCCCTCCTGGCAGGCCCCAGGGTTTGGCTTCCACAAAACCCACCAATCAGAGAGGGGAATGGCACCAACTGGCCACAGGGTGTCCGTCACATGTGCAATGTGTGTGGTAGGGTACTTATGTCCTCCAGATCACTGAATTCCCATAACCACCATTAGAGGGATATGCAGCTGCTGTTCCCATTTTACAGTTGGGGAACTCAGGTTCAACAAATAATGAGTGGCAAATCTAGTCCGCAAAGCCAGGTCTATCTGTCCAAAGGCACATCTCGCTGTTTAGAAGCCTCGTTCACTGTGGGGAATTCAAATATAAGTATTGCTGTGTATACAAAGGCTAATGCATCATATGAGGCTTTCCTGGCTGACTCCCCCAACACATCACATATCCAGAGCTGAGCCCTTTACACAACTAGTATCTATGATAGGTCAGTGCCATTAGGATGGCCAGAGAAAAGGTCAGCGTTGTAGGGTTTTGGGATTACTTAAATGTTCTTTCTAATTTATTTTATTTTAAATGTTTCTTATTTTGAAATTTTTCTAGTCTTAATACAAAATTATTTTACCATTGCACAAATATCCAAACCAGGACATTAACAGCCACACAAAATTAACCACCCTACAGAATTTCACTTATTCTCCCACTGATGTCCTCCCTCTGAACAACAGGTCAGTTTAGACTAAGGTTAGTTAAGTCCACCACGGTGGCAAGTCCCCTAAGCCCAGGTGAGTGGAGGCAGCAAGGACACAGTCAGAGCCAATCAGCCCTCCCCAGCACAGGCCAGGCATCCTAGAGAAGTAAACAGACTCCAAAGATATGCCAGGTTGGGTCTGAGACACTGGGCTTCAGAATCATCTTGAGCCTCAGGAACCTCAGGAGCCAGCTTGGCACAGGGGGAAGAAGGCAAATCACTTATCCTCGTCTATCTAGAAAATGGAGGAAATAGTGCTTGCCTGATAGTTGAGGTTAAGGTGACATTTGTAAAGCGCCCACCTCTCAATATCAAGGGCTGCTTCAATCCTTTCTCAGACAGTATAATCTAAGAAATGTTG
>CM053403.1:6289617-6301349 GCA_028644305.1 Xerus rutilus
GCCTGTAATCCCAGCACTTAGGGAGGCTGAGACAGGAGAATCGCGAGTTCAAAGCCAGCCTCAGCAATGGCGAGGCACTAAGCAACTCAGTGAGACCCTGTCTCTACATAAAACACAAAATAGGGCTGGGGATGTGGCTCAGTGGTCGAGTGCCCCTGAGTTCAATCCCCAGTACCAAAAAAAAAAAAAAAGAAAGAAATGTTGTTAAAATGTAACCAACCAGGAGAATTTCACTTTTGAGCTACATCCCCAGCCCTTTTTATTCTTTACTTTGAGACAGGGTCTCACTAAGTTGCTCAGGGCCTCACTAAATTGCTGAGGCTGGATTTGAACTTGTGATCCTCCTGTCTCAGTCTCCAGAGCTGCTGGGATTACAAGTATGTGTCACTGCGCCTGGCTTTTTTCTCCTTTGTATGGGTACAAATCTTGCCTTCTTTCCCAGAAGGGTCAGGGAAGTGAGCAACCAATGCTGTCCCAAACCCTGGAGTGGTGGTGGGCAGAGGGTCTCCCTGGTTCCCCTGCACCTAGCACAAGACAGCATGAAGAAATACATCTGTGTCAGCCCAGAAATGCTTGGATTAACCACTCACCCACATAAGGAGGCCACTGAGAAGGTACTCCAAGGAGAAAAAAGAACGACCAGAACAGAAGGGAAGGAGCAGCTACAGAAGAACGGAGAGGTGGGGAGGGAAGTGGAGGGCTAGGGAGACCATACCATCCTTCAGCTTCTCATCCTGGGGAAAGGGCCCATCTGGGAGCACGTTGGCAGTAATGAGCACTGTCCGGGAGTCCTCCAGCACCTGAGGGAACCCCACCTCGGCTAAGTGACTTTGCAGAGCCCTTCACAACCTGTCCCCAACCACTTACTTGAACCCCACTTCAATTCCCATGTGCATGCAGCTTCTGCCTCATTGAACACCATCCCCTTAGGGAACTGCTACTCATCCATCAGTGCCCAGATCAAAGCTTTGACCTGCCATAAGCTGCCCCCTGCCCACACAAACCTTAAAGAGCCCCTTGAGCATAACATCAAGGATCTTGTACTGCTGGTAGACATCATTCAACTGTGCCAGGTTCTTCAGTGCTAATAGCTGCTCCCGCCGCTTCACCTCAAACATCTTCTTGTCTGGGCAGTACTAAGTTAAAGGACTAACACCAATATCCCTGCCTAAACAACTGTCCTGAACCAGAGGACCCATTCCTGACCAGCAAGTATCTCTAAGAGGCATGAATGCCCATTGCTAGGACTCCCCCAGGGAAGGAGCAAACTGTCTGAGAAGCACACATGCCCTGTGATGTATCCTTCTTCCAGTTCTCTGAGGACTCCACATTTAACAGTCCGAATCCAACCCTCCAGGACCTGGCTCCTGCCCTCCCTTCCCTGTGGTTTTCTTGCCAAGTCTCCTAATCATTCATTATTCCTGAACCTCCACTATTCTGCTCACACTGTACCTTCTGCCCAGGATGCCCCTACCCTCATCTCTAGGAGTTTCCATTCTCTCAAGAACCAGCTCAGAATCCACAGCAGTGTTTCCCAATCCCTCCTGCATCCATCAGAGCACTGATCACCATGTACAATAACCATCTGTTTAGACACTTTCTCCCCCTATGCCTGTGGATGCCTCAAAACCAGGGACTGACCCTGACTAATCTTTGTGTTCCCAAGGCTTTGCCCAGAGAAAGTGGTTCAGTACACCAGGGTTAAGATAAGCTAGTAATCCAGAGTTCCTGAGTGTCCACCTAGGGTCTTGCCCACAAGGTACTAGATGCACAAGCATTCTTCACTGAGTCTGCAGCTCTGAGATGTGCCTGCCTTCTTCTTTTAACATAAGGAGACACAAGCTCAGAAGAAAATCAGCTTGCTCAAGGTCTAGCTAGAGCACCTTACCTTTTCTTCCCTGTTCCCACTAGCTGTGTCTGCTCATCTCTGGAATCCTCCAAGGGACTGCAGGTGTAGAGAAGCTTCATGTATTGACCTCTCAGAGACAGGTCATTAACCCTACCCTGAACTCCAACAAAAGATACAAATTTCCAGGCTTGGGTCCATTGAGGTCCTCAGGGTGCCTGTGGCCCCCATTCCAGATAGCAGCAGGACAAAGAGGAAGGCCAAGAACTGAAGAAGGTCCATCTCCAAGACCCTGGAGCTAGAGGAATAACCCAAAGAAAGGGAGTGAGACCCAGAGGTTGGCATTAGAATACACAGTACAGTGAACAGCAGCTTCCCCTGACATGGCACAGCCTCCAAACACCGAGGACCAGCCTTAGGAAGCCCCAGTGATTCAGACCAGGCACACACTAAAGACTACGGGATAGGGGCTGGGATTGTGGCTCAGTGGTAGAGCGCTTGCCTCGCATGTGTGAGGCACCGAGTTCGATCCTCAGCACCACATAAAATAAATAAATAAAAGTATTGTGTCCATCTACAACTAAAAAATATTTTAAAAAAAAAAAGACTACGGGATGACAGTAGGAAGAAAAATATTAGTAATGCTTAGAAAAGTGAGGTAGGGGTCTGGATTGGAGCCCTGTCCCTGTTCGTGTGACTGGGCAAAGCACTCAGCCTCTGTAAGCCTCAGCTTTCCCACCTGCAAAAAAAGAGGCTAAGGAGATCACCTTTCTGCTGCAGAGAATGAAATCTGGGTAAGGAACTGTGACTGGAGAAAGGGAATGGTCTGTAACAGTCCCTTTCAATCTTCTATCCTGGCCTCCCAGGAAGGTATCAAGTCAAGGAAGCCCAGGCAGTGAGAGGAGTTATGAAATTCTGACTTTTGTCATCCAAAGGAAGAGAAAAGGGAAGCCACACACAGTTGCACACGCCTGGAATCCCAGATACTCGGGGTTGGGGGTACTGAGGTAGGAGGACTGCAACTTTGATGACAGTCTGGGCAACCCAGCAAGATCATCTCAAAGTAAAACTAAAAGGGCTGAGGATCTAGCTCAGTGGTAGAGCACTTGCCTATCTTGGGTTCAACCCCCAGTACCACAAAAAAAAAAAAAGAAAAAGGAAGAAGGTGCACAGGGTGGGAAGGGAAGCAGTCCTGGGTTAAGAGAGTTGTATTCACTTTGGAGTACATGCAACACCTGTTACTATTCAGCACCATCCTGATTATCTACCACATCTAGACATGGTTCTAAGGCTGGGAATATAGTTAGTTAAACAAGAAAAAACCCCTGCATTCATAATACTTATATCCAAGTAGGGGCAACAAAAAAATCAACAAACTAGGACAGGTGAGACATTAAAT
This sequence comes from Xerus rutilus, assembly GCA_028644305.1. Lineage (NCBI taxonomy): Eukaryota > Metazoa > Chordata > Mammalia > Rodentia > Sciuridae > Xerus > Xerus rutilus. The sequence continues at coordinate 6,292,863 of CM053403.1, forward strand.
AGTCAGGGGAGGCCTGGAACTCAGATGATAGCTACCCAATTTCACCAATGTGGAAACTAAAGCACAGAAAAGTGAAGTAGCTGCTCAAAGTCACACAGCTCTTTCCAGGCTGAACCAAAAATCTGTTTGACTTTCAGTCCAGTGCTGTCTCTGCTTTCTAAGGAGTATATAAGCTACCTCAGATCACAGAGGGTCAGTGATTATCAGAAAACCTGCCCCAGGGGAGATGCTCAGAGACACTAAGAGGCCTTCAGTGGTCATCAGGAGAACCCCCTCCCCCACGCAGACGAGACAACTGAAGCCTAGAGAAGGAACTCAAGTTCACTCGGGCCTGTCCCCTGTCCACCATCACGCTCCAGACCCAAGAGAATCAGAACCAGGCTACAGCAAAACTTGGGGAAACAAGGAGGGTATCAGAGAACCGACAGTGCCTGAAGTAGGGGAGAAGAGGAAAAGGAAAGCAGAAAACGCAGATTGCAGGGGGCAGAACCTGCTCTCTCTACTGTTATTCCCAGTTTTTCCGCCACTCAGTCCCGCTGCCTTCCCCCGCGTCCCCGGAGCGCCTCACGGACTGGCGTGAGACTCTAGACCCATTCCGAGAGGTGACTCCAGTGGTGGCAGGCGCTGAGCCGGCTCCCGGGGTGGCAGGCCCAGGTTGTTGTCCCAAGCTTTCCGGGCTCCCGAAGAAGACAGTGAGTCTTTCCAAGGAGAGCCGCCCGGTCTCGAGACTCCCTCCCCAACCCTACAGCCTGTTCGGGGCCCTCTCACCAAAAACCTGCCGCCCGGCGCTCCCGCCCCACCTACCAGGCAGAACGGAGGTGCGTGACTGGAGGGACTCGCAACCCCTCGGCGTGAGGCTCGGCTCGAGGGTCCACTGGGCCACACAGCACAGACACCCAACTCTGGAGAACCTGATAAGCAGCGTGTAGGGACCGCGGAACGCCGTCCCGCCCACCGCGCTGCTGCGGGCCAATGAGTGCGGGCCGCGACTACCGTGCTGCCCTGACCTCACTTCCGGTCCCGCCCCGCTTTACACAGGGGCCGGTCCTGGGAGGTGTCAGGAGCCGACCCGCGTCCAACCCTCGCTTCGCGGCGTCTCTGACCGGTACCCTGGGACGCGGCTCGCCATTAAGGTTGAGTTAGTTGGAGGAAGTTAAACTGCAGGTGGGGTCTGTGCCCAGCTTAAAGCGCGCGTCAGCAAACTGGTGCCCCAACCCCTGCGAGCGGGGAGACCTACGCGCGCTTCCCGAAACTGTTTCTTCGTCTGTGACCTTACTTTTAAACTGCAAGTCGCAAGCTCAGTTTAATGGTTCGTAATTAGCACCTTTTTTTTTTTCTTCTTTTTTAAGCAACTAGCATCCCTCTGGTCCACCAACTTCTAAACCAAACCAAGTTCTGGGTCGGTTCGTTTAGGACGGAGTTAAGCCCCAGTAGCCAGACCGGAGGAATAAGGGTGGTGGCGTCGCCAGTTATAGGGGCTGGGGCTCTCGCCAGAGGGAAGAGAACTGGAGGCCCAGGCTGGCCTGAGTTCAAAACAGGTGCAGGCAGAGTTATGGAGCGCAGACTACGTGCCAAGCGCCAAGTGCAGGCAGTAAATAACAACGGCATGCATGAGTATATAAAAACAAGCTTCGAGGGAAAGATTTGGGGGGTCCTACTTTAGCCAGGGAAGGGCTAAGGCTGGAGCACTTTGGCTTAGCTAGGAAGGCTGAGGATTTGACCTTCCTTGCCTGGGAATTAATACCCCTCTCCATCTCCATTTAGTGTGAGGTGCCTTTCAGAACACTTGGATTCCAGCAGCCCCAACTGCAGAGGCCTTTGGACAGCCCAGAGAACAGCTGTGATCTGACTGATGTTCTCTGGGTAAAACTGAGGTAACCAGCAGATGCCCCTTAAGGTGTCCTTGCCCTAATAAATCTGCCTGCCTCTCCCTGAGACCATCCATCCTTTGCTGAAATAATCCACCATCCAGCTAGCTAAGAAACCAGCTCTAGGGACACAAGAGAAGTTCACAGTAAAATGTTTTCGGAGAGTCCATGCAGGTATGGGTGTATAATTTTATTTCTTGGTTCTATTTCCACAAGAAGTAAATGGCTTCAGATAAATGACAGCAATTATTCCACACCTCCACCCCGATTATACCCTCCATCTCCAGGTCTCACTTTTCTCCGTTTCTGCGTCATCAAGTCCTGAGGCTCAGTCTCTGATGTGGGACAGGGATACAGCCACCCCTCCCAGGCAGCTGATAATGAAACATGAGAGGAGAACAGCAGAAAGGTGGAGCCAACCATGGGGAATCATACTTCCAGGGCCCCCAAAAGGGCTAGAATGGTCAGGACAGAGATGCTCCTAAAAATAGTGGCATGGATTCTAGAACTGGGACCTGCATACCTAGGCTAAGTAGTTACTATAACTGTTCTATGGAAGGGGAAAAGAGCCAAGAAGGCTGCCAGGGCTGGGGGTGGGAAGCACCTGCTACACCACAATGTCTTTGGACCACTCGAACAATTCCCCAAGGAGCCTTTGATCACTGCTACAACTCCAGCTTTCTAAGGGACTTGACAATTGCCAGCTCTTCCACTTGGACTGAAGAGGGAAGCATGATGCCACAGCCTCCATGGCTTGGGTCACTTTGCCCAGGCCAATGCTCCAAGATGCAATAAAGGATACAGCATGTCCTGCAGGAGTGGTTGGTCTGAGAAGGTGCTGAGGGACAGGCCATCCAAGGAGGCCTGTAGGGTCTGAGTAGTACTGTGATCAATCAGGAGGCCCACACTCTGGACCTAGAGGAGAAGAGGATGGGGAAGGTAGGACCTCTCTAACCATCCCCCAACCCCTGTACTCCTGACCTTCCAAGGGCTGCTGTAGCCAGGTCCACCCTCCACAAAGATGGTGTCGAGGGTTGAACCTCACAAGGGTTGCATGGCATCCCATTTCCACCTACCTGAAGGAAGAAGTCACGAAGAGCTCTGCGTGTGGTGTTAGAGAGGGTAGACAGGTCCGCCAAAGCTGCAACTTGCAGAATGTGACCAACCTCTTCATGAGAGAGGACACTGCTGCTGTTATATCGCACAAACTGGCCCAGGAAGAAAAGCCCCAAATACCCAGTGATTTGGAGGAAATGCCATTTCCTGTGTCCTGCTGTACTGGGCAATGAGCTGGGGACACTGTTTTGAAGCCCACAGACCCCTGCCTTCAAGAGTGCTGCTTTAGTGGGCAGGAGTGAGGTAAATGACACAACTGAGGTCCTGAGGCAGCTGGTCCTAACTGACCCCTCTGGCCTTGCCTCCCTCTTCCCGCAGCCTTGCATTGCATACTAATGGCCAGGATGAACTGTGCATTTCCCATGACATGCTATCACCTGCTTTTGTGCCTGCTGTTCTCTCTTCACTATCTGGAATACCTTCAATACCTTCCTCCACTCTGCCCATTAATCCTTCAAGCCTCAGATAAAATGTTAACCTTCACCTTACAAAAGCAGTTACTCTCTTCTTTGTGTTCCCACACCAACCTATGATTTCTTTGTAGATCCACTTCTCTATCATTCATAGACTCACTGCTTTGTTATTTATTCAGTGGACATTTACTATGTGCTAAGCACTTAGTATCTTAGCATAAGATACATAAGCACTTAGCATCTCTTTCATTCTACCACTCAAAACATACTCAACTCTTCATTTGTCTATCTCCTTCTCTAGATGGAGGGACCCTTAGAAGCAGAGAATTTGGCTCATTGACATCCTCAGTACCTAGCAGAATTGGCATGTGGTGGCAGAAATAAGAGAAACGGGTCAGTCTATGGCGTGAGGAGATGTGGGCATTCACAGGAATTCTCTGAGCATTCTCTGATTCTTGGAGGTTGAAGGCCCACTAAGCCCTTCTACCTTATTTGAGGATAAAGGTTACCTAAAGTAAATGTCCCCAAGCCTCTTCAGCACCACCCAGCTCATGACATTCTTCAGACCATGGGGCCATCCTTTGTGTACTTACCAGGGTCATAAGCCTCAATATCTCGGATCTAAGGAAGGAATTTTCTCCAGCATCCAACAGAGTAAAGAGCAAAAACCGATTCCAGGGCTGGGAGACCACATGGAGTGCTGTAGGCAAAACCAGTCCCCCAGGTGGTTAATGCTATTTTTCCAAAGCCCTGGGGACAAGGCTACAGCTTGTCCTAGTGATAAGCTTCTCCTGGTTATTCCAAAGAAGCTACTCAGCTTCAGGCAGGGCATTGGATAGGCTGCCCCAACAGGTTTCTTTCTTCCCTGAGCTATCCATTTATGTTGACTGGCTCAGTGAAACTGTATATCCCATGATTGTGGGAGGTAGCAACAGAAAAAGCGCTGCCATTTAAGAGCATTTTGAGGGCTGGTGTTATGGCACAGTGGTAGCGTGCATGCCTAGCATGCATGAGGCACTGGGTTTGATCCTCAGCACCACATAAAAAATAAAATAAAATAAAGATATTCTGTCCGCCTACAACTAAAAAATATTTAAAAAAAAAAAAAAAGAACATTTTGAGACCATGGTTGGGTAGATCACCTGATCTCTCTGAACCTGTGTCCTCATCTTTATAATGAGTATGATGATATCTTTGCAGTATTGTTAAAAGAATTAAACAAGATGAGTATGAATTACACAACAGGGGATGGAAGCCTTTGGAAGAAAGGTGGCAAGGGCTGACTCCCTCCAGTCTCCCCCAGGGGAACACCACAGAATGAGGAAGATTTCTACCAAGGTCTGGGCTCCGGTCATACAGGTAGTCAAGCAAGGCCTCCAGGCAGCCAACACAGGCCTGTGACAACAGAGGGTCCTTCTGCAAAACAACACAAACAAAAACAAGAATAGAAATTAGAGTCATGTTTTGCTACCAAAGGGTTTTGGTGTTAACCAAGAAAAAAAACATTTGGTTATCAGAGTTATTTGGATTTCATAATTTCAGATTTGGGACATGGCCTTGTAATTAAGAATTCTTGTCTTCATCTATCATCCATAAACAGAGCACAGTGCCTTTTCAAGACAGTTTTGTTTCAGAAAAGGAGATGGACCTTGGGCCCTACTGAGAGATTCACAGATTATAGACATTGAAAGACTCCACAGTTTATCTAGGTGAGTGGATTTCAACCAATTTTTCAAAAACAATGGAACCATTCTTCAAACAAAATCTTATGCTCTAATAAGCATGTGAAAAAAAATCTCATGATCATCAGTCAGAGAAATGCAAAACAAAACTACGTACCCACCAATGACTAAACTTGAAAAGACCATGTGTTGATGAGAATGCGGAGAAACTAGAATTCTTGTTGGAAAGGCAAAATGGTGAAGCCACTTTGGAAAACAATTAGGTGGGTTCCTATAAAGCTAAACATATAATTACCATCTGTGGTAGACAGAATTTTAAGATGGCCCATGACCTTTACTCTCAGATGATCTCCTGTGATTTTATTACATTATATGGAAAAAGAGAGATTGTTTATATGGGCCCAAACTAATTACATGAACCCTTTAGAAGCAGAGTTGTCTGTCTGATGACAGAAGAAGAATCAGTGAGTTAAAGTGTGAGAAAGGCTTAATGTGCCATTGCTGGTTTGAAGATGGAGGGGCCCTGTGAGAAAGAATTTGAGCAAACTTAAATAGCTGAAAGAAGTCCCTGGGGAAGAATCCATTTGTCCCAGATAAGCACCCAGACTGGTTAACACTTTGTTTTCAGCCTTGTGGTACCTTAAGTGGAGAACCTGGATGAGCCTACCCAAACATACAACCTACCAAATTGTGAAAATTATAAATGGCTGTTTAGGCCATTAAGTTTATGGTATTTGGTTGCAAATCGATAGAACACTAATGCATCATTTGACCCAGCAGGCCCACTTCTAGGTATTTACCCAAGAGAAATAAAAACATATATCCACATAAAGATTTGTACTTCAGTATTAAAAGCAACTTTATTCATAATGCTAAAAATCTAGAAATCCCAAATTCAGTAGGTGAATAAACAAACATAATATAGCCATATAAAGGTATACAATTTAACAATAAAAATAAGTGGATTACTGATAGACACAATACAAATGGATCTCAAAAGCATTAAGCTTAGTAAAAGAAGCTAAACACACACCACCACATATCATAATTTATATGAAATTCTAGAAAAGGTATCAGTATAGTGACAGAGCAGACTAAAGTTTGTCAAGGGTCAGAGATAGGAAGAGTAGATTGATAGCAAAGGAGAATCAGGGAACTTTCAAATGTGATGAGCATGTTCTATATCATGATTATGGTTGTATTTATAAAACTTTATTTGTAAAAACGCATCCAACTGTACAGTTAAAAATTGGTGAATTTTATAATATGTAATGTATAGCTCTATAAAGCTAATTTTAAAAAAAATCCTGATTTTAAAAAAATCATCATGCTGTTCTTTGGAAGGCAGTGCAGCCTGGAGGTTGACTATCAAGTAAACTTGAGTCTGACTGAATCCTTGCTTACTCTCTTACCATTTGTGTGATCCTAGGCAATTTACTTAATCTTGTTGAATGGGGACAAAAAGATTACGTGGCTTGGGGCTGGGGCTATAGCTCAGTGGTAGAGTGCTTGCCTAGCATGCGTGAGGCACTGGATTCAATCCTCAGCACCACATATAAATAATAAATGAATAAAATAAAGATCCATCAACAACTAAAAAAAATTTTAAAAAAAGATTATGTGGCTTGCTGAGAGGGTTATATGAGAAAATGGAAGTAGTGTTTAATGGCGCTTGGCACCAAGTAAACCAATAGTGGTGAATGTCTTCGTGCAACACACAAGGACATGCTCTCCCCTCTTTAAGCAGCCCTGAACCACCTCCACAGAACTCCAAAGGTATTCAAGGCACATGGTGTGATAATGGTTGAGCTAATCCACCCACCTCATTTTACAACCCAGTGAACCAAGGCCCAGAGAGACAACACTTGATCTGAAGCTACCTGGGTGGCAGGTCTAAGCCAAAACCCAGGTCTGCTTATCCAGCACTCTTTCTTGATCTAAAATGAACTCGACCAGTGAGCACTTCCAACCTCTTCGCAGGTACCCAACACCATATAGCCATGGGTCAGCATGCCTATTTTCTCACCTGATGAGGAGTCTGGCCCTATTACCACTTTAATTAACCCTGCATCCATTCAACCCCTGGATGGTGGATGAGGAGCCAGGGGGCTGGGCATTAGGGAAACCAGAGACTATTGCTCAAATAACAGTGGTTCCTGTTAACAAGATGTACTTCTTGGGACACTGAAAGAATATGAATTTTGTGACCAAAAAGACCTACCTTTGAATCCTGACCTGAAAGTATCTGACCACAGGTGTATTATTTAACATCTCTGGGTCTATTTCCATGTTTATGGAATTGAGATGATGTTTTCCACTTTATGGAGGAGTCATGATGATTGAACATGTTGAGTGCCTTGCAGAGAGTAGGCACTCAGCACACTATATTCTTTCTGCCATCCTCCTCACCTCCTACTCACATAGAATCCTTAACCTGATATTAGCATCTGCTTCTGCAAAAATAATCCCTGAGAAAAGTCAAGTCTATAAAACTAATTAGCTCCTGTATTTCCAATCTGATAACAACGTATTCCACTCACACCTCAAGCAGAAAGACAAGTCTGAGTAGGAAGGATATCTGTCTCTTCCTTGGGCAGAATTATCCTTTTCCCCTTACCCAATTTCCCTAGGGATGTAGCAACTAGATTTGAAACAGAAGCCAGCCTGAAAGAGCTCTGCCATGATTTGAACATGTCTCCCAAATTTCATGTTTTGGAAACTTAATTCCCAAAGTCATTTGTTAATGATACTTGAGAAGTAGGACTTTGGAGAGGTGATTATTCCATTCATTGGTTAATGGGTTATTGTGGGAATGGCTTTATGTGTTTCCTACAATCTGTGAGTGCCTAAATGGCTAGAATCATGTCATGTTCATTTGTGTTCTCATTCATTTTTTCATTCAACAAATAGTACTTGATGCCAGTTCTATGCCAAGCTTTATGTTCTTATCGTGTATAAGGGAATCATTTCCCCCTCCCTATTAGATAAAAAGCATTTCTCTCACTGGCTTTCCTCATCTAAGGCGGGATTTATCAAATAGAGAAGACTAGCTTAACACCTACTGTGCCATCCAGGATTAAGGTATTAAAGTTCCTGCTCCCATAAACTTAAACTCTTAAGATTGTGGCTGGCTGGCTAGGTGTCCAAATGCAGCACATTTTTTTCCTTCCTGTGAGCCAGCTCATCTGGTTGGGAGAAAGAATGGTTAAAAAGTTCATTTTGGGGGGCTGGAGTTATGGCACAGTGGTAGTGTGCTCGCCTGGCATGAGTGAGGCACTGGGTTCGATCCTCAGCACCACGTAAAAATAAAAGATACTCTGGGAGCCAGGCGCGGTGGCTCAAGCCTGTAATCCCAGCACTTAGGGAGGCTGAGACAGGAGAATCGCGAGTTCAAAGCCAGCCTCAGCA
>CM053403.1:6301849-6319616 GCA_028644305.1 Xerus rutilus
TGGCGAGGCGCTAAAGCAACTCAGTGAGACCCTGTCTCTACATAAAACACAAAATAGGGCTGGGGACCTGGCTCAGGGGTCGAGTGCCCCTGAGTTCAATCCCTGGTACCAAAAAAAAAAAAAAAAAAAAAAGATACTCTGGGGCTGGGATTGTAGCTCAGCGGTAGAGCGCTTGCTGCCCATGCGTGAGGCCCTGGGTTCGATCCTCAGCACCACATACAGAGCAATAAAATAAAGAAATGGTGTCCATCTACAAAAAAAAATTTTTTTTAAATAAAAAAATAAAAGATATTCTGTCTACCTACAACTAAAAAATAAATATTAAAAAAAAATTTTAGGGGTGAGGTTGTGGCTCAGTGGCAGAGCGTTTGCCTTGCATGTGTGAGGCACTGGGTTCGATCCTCAGGACCACATAAAAATAAATAAACAAAATAAAGACACTGTGTTTATGTATAACTAAAATATATTTTTAAAAATTTTTTTAAAAAGTTCATTTTGGATAGATATGATAAAGTATAGCAAAATGTTAATGTTAGAAACTAGGTGGTAGGTGGATGGGTGTTCATTATAAAACTCTGATATTTGGGGGCTGAGGTTATGGCGCAGTGGTAGCGTGCTCACCTAGCATGCGGGAGGCACTGGGTTCGATCCTCAGCACCACATAAAAATAAAAAAATAAAGCTATTGTGTCCACCTACAACTAAAAAATAAATATTTAAAAAAAAAACTCTGATATTTGCAGAATGTTTGAAAACTTTCAGGCAACAAAACATTCTAACTCAAGTCCCAGCCATACTCTACTATACGTTCATCAGCAAATAAAGCTGACATATTCATTCTCATCCAACTCCTGAATTCTTAACTAGTTTTGAGCCCCAAAAGGGAAAAGAGACACAAAGGTGAACCAGACTCAGTCCCTGTCCTTGAGGCTTTCACACCCTGGTAATGGAGACTGGTGTGAAAATGGAAAACTTAAAACAGAGAGCTGAGTGCTGTGTCATGATAGATGTGTGTGACCCCTGAAGAGCCCAGAGCCTTGTGCACTGATGCACCACAGGACAAGATTCAGCAACCACTGACCTAGCACAAGGCCCACTCCTGGACCTCCAATACCCTTACAGCTCCTGATACTAAGTTGAGAGGCTCAGTATGTAATGGTTGGATAAATAATGACCTCCAAGGATCCTTTGAACTATAAAACCCAAACTCCTCTGAGGTGAATATCTGTGTTCTTGCCCAGGATTCATTCCTTTGGATAACACTTTTCCTTCAGGTTTAGTCCATGTGGGCTGTGCAGAGCTGGCTTTACACTCCAGCTCCAGGAGAGGACACAGACCAGGCCAATCAGAACATCCATGTCCTGGCCATAGTGATGGCTGCATTACCCACACCAGGCTAATGAGACTCAATTCTAGAACTTCTGGGAGAGAGAAAGTTTCTTTCCACTGGAGCTTCTGTTGCTCATCCTACCATCCTTTGGAGTCAAAGCTGACAGTGAGGAATGCAGGACCAAAAGATTGAAGCACAGTTCCTATGGTGCTGTCTGAGGCTCTGGGACTCTGCTATGCCTGAAGCCATCAGTGACCCCTGGACTTCTCAGGCAGGAGCCCAATTTATGCTTCATTTCTGTCACTATAGCTTTAAAAGTCTCAACCAACCGCCCTCCAGCCCCTGTTGAGAACACCAAGCTCTTGTCAGGCACTACCCTTTCTTGATGTTGCCCTAGGAGAAGCAGTTCCCACTGCCAGGGGCCCACTCAGCAAGGGCCTTACCTGCACAAGGAGGTTCTGTAGTCCAATCACCAGGGTCAGCACTTGTGATGTTCCAAGTGGCGCTAGAACAGTATCCTCAGGAGCTGGCAGTGGCTGGGACCCTGAAGGTACCAGGGCCACCAGGGCAGAGGAAAAGTTTTGCTTCAGTGCTGTCCGCAGGAAACGTAAGATGGCAGCTAAAAGCAGAAGACTCCTCACCCCCAGTTCCTACCACCTTTCCCATTTCCACCCAACTCTGTCACAGGAGGGGAGACAATACTGATGAGATAGTTATGGAGTGATCATAGGCTGGTCTGGAGGTGGAGAGCCTATCTCAGAATCTAGGGAAAAGCTCTTTTTCTCCTAGAGACTACAGGGCCCACACCTGACAACAGTGCAGGCTTTTTCTTCGGAAAGCTGAGGGCCTTCAATAATTGGTCCAGTTCCACGGACAGTGTCTGGTGAACCTGGCAGGGCAGGGAGTAAAGGGCTAAGTCCCATGTTCTGGGAGCCTAGGCAGAAAATAGCCTGCCCCCATGCCCCTTCTACCCGCACCCCCACCACATACATACCCACCGCATTGTAAGGGGACAGAGGAGGCCACAGAGTCCTCTCAGACTTACCAGTCCTGGCTTCAGGAGTGTGAGGAGGAAAATCATGCCTGTATCTGAAGAACTAACTATTCTCCCAAATCTCCCCTATCTTCAATGGCCTCTTCCAACAGGGGGACTTTCCTAGTTTTATCTGTGGTTCTGTCTCTGGCTCTGCCACCACCCACCTAACTCAGAAGACTTGGAGTCAGACATGCCAGATCAAAATCCTGCTCTGCCACTTTCTTTCTGTGTGGCCTTGGGCAAGTCCCTGCACCTCTATCAGCTTGCCTCACGTTCTTCCTTTAGGAAATGGCGATAACCACCTGCATCACTCCCTTCAGAGCCACGGTGAGGAGTAGTTGAGGATCAGCCTTGGTGAACATGCACTGTATGTCACACTGCTCTCCTCAACCAGGACCCAAGCTACCTGAAGGCAGGAACTACTGCTCTTTGTGTCACAGTTTGACACAAAGCAGTTCCTTAAATATCCCTGTTGGGTTGGCTCAGTGGTAGAGCACTTGTCTGACATGCACAAGGCCCTGAGTTCAATATCCAGCACTGAAAAAAAAATTTTTTTTTAAATCTCTGTTGGCTGATGGAAGCAGCAAGTTCTAGGCAGAAGAATCAAGCTGTAAAAACATATGGCGATATCATGCTAATATAAAAACTGTATGGGAACTCTGTACTATCTGCTCAATTTTTCTATAAATCAATGTAAAACTGTTCCTAAAATAAAATTTATTAAAAATAAATGAAGGGGCTGGGATTATGGCGCAGTGGTAGCGTGCTCGCCTAGCACGCGGGAGGCACTGGGTTCGATCCTCAGCACCACATAAAAATAAAATAAAGATATTGTGTCCACCTACAACTAAAAAATAAATATTTTTTTAAAAATTTAAAAAAATAAAAAATAAAAAATAAATGAAGCCGAGTGCAGTGGTGCACGCCTGTAATCCTAGCAACTTGGGAGGCTGAGGCAGGAGGATTGCAAACTTGAGACCAACCTGAGCAACTTAGTGAAACCCTGCCTCAAAATAATAAATAAATAGGTCTAGAGATGTAGCTCAGTGGTAAAGTGCCCCTAGGTTCTGTTCCCAGTACCAAAATAATTATAGAGATATGAAAGAGCAGAGCTGACTGAGAACAGGACAGGAAAGAAGGGTGGAAATGACAAGAGGTAAGGCTGAAGAGGCCAGAGCCAAGCCAAAAAAGCTGCCAAAGGAGTCTAGAGAAAGTGAGGACAGATTATGACAGAACATGCCATGGAGGATGAGGCTGCTGGCCAGGAGAGGGTAAACAGCTACATCAGTGGTGTGGACCAATGATTAGGTCAGAGCTGTGTGGCTCGAGAGGAACAGGTGATTGGCCAGGTGTAAGCTGAGGACCAGGGCAGAGCCAGGGACAAGATGCAGGTCACAGGGAAAGGTTACAAATCAACCATATGCAACAACCTGCAAGGTCTGCCACAATGTAGATCTGCTGCAGCTTGTCACCACCCCATGAGCCAGGATGATTTTTTGTCTGGGAGGAGCAGCCAGCCCTGGGGCGATACCTGAATGTAAAGCAGCCCTGGGGCGGGGTTCCACAGGATGCTGTTGAGGGAGAGGCAGGGAGGAGCAGAGGTACCGGGTGGACGTGCCCACTGCTCTTCCATTGTCTGTATCACCTTCCTGAACACTAACAAAGACAGCCAACCATGTGTGGCACTTCACAGCTTGCCCTTCAGCATTTCAAGGTCATGGGCTGGCTCCTGGCCCCCTGTCCAATCTGACCTACTCCATTCACCCCCACATTCTAGCCACAGAGAGCATCTTACTTCTCTCCAAATATGGACCCCATGTCCTAAATTTGCCCAGCTTCATGTCTTTGCTCACATGTGCTCTCTATCTGGAGTGCCTTTCCCCACTGTCTTTATTGGGTACAATCTCACTTTGAGGCTTTGCTTAGACTAAAAGTTCCCTACGGGTAGGGAGAATGCTGTATTCCTTTTTTATTCCTCTGGTTCTAAGAACACAGCTTGACATGTAGATGATGTGTGTGTGTTAAAACTTGGCAACCACCGTGGGATGTTTTGCACCACTTTGTAGATAAACAAACTCAGAAATAGTTAAGTACCTTGCCAAGCTCACACAATTAATAAGCCATAGAGTTGGGGCCAGAATTCAGGATTTTCATTACTTCTTTGAAGTGCCATCCCATGCCTCAAAGTCGTAGAGTGAGAGACTAACCTGCAAACTGCCATTGTGCTGCTGGGCAGAAAAGGAGGCAGTGAGCAGCCAGGCAGAGCAGAGCAGCGCAATCCTGGGAGAGCTTGCCTCTGCCCAGGTGGGAGAGCCCATTTCTGTCCAGGTTAGTGCCAGCATCTTCTCCAGAAGCTCTATCAGAGCTGTGGTGCTCAAGAGCACTGCAGCAGCTGTAGGGGAGGGACAGAGCAAGGGCCACATGGTACATAGGAACACCAGGTGCTCAGCACCTAGTGGGGCTTTAAGCATATGAAAATGAACAAAAGAATTAGCATGAGGCCCTAAGAATCCCAGAATCATTGAAAACCATAGGTTCTCAGAACCAGAGAGGACATATGACAGCCACGCACACACCCCTAGTTATTTTTTTAAGACAAAAAAATTGAGGGCCACAAACACTGCCCAGCACCCTTCCTCTTCACTGTCCCCGCCTGGGCCCCTGCACCTCTTTTCTGACTGCTGAGCGTGGTCTGATGCAGGCTCCAGTACAGGAAGTTGAAGGAGGGCTGCAGGATATCCACATCATCAGGGCTGCACTTCCCACACAGTTTGCTCACTGTAAGAGAGAAGTCTCCAGTGGCCTACTGAGCAGCAGTCTGTGGCTTTACTGCACACCAGCAGTCACACTTCTCAAAGATGAGAGGCCACAACTACTAATTTCAGACGTCTGTCTTAGGGAGCAAGCACAAACTAAGTGCCCCTGACATTACAGCCAATGGAAAATGACGAGCCTGAAGGTATGTTCACACCCTCCATCTGAACAAACCAGGGATGCTGCCTATAGCTACAGGTTAGCCAGAACAGACCATGAGAGTTCAGCTGGTCAAGGGCATCCTTTAACTTTGTGTATGCCATCATAGACTCCAGAATGCAAGGGTCTCTAGAGGTCATCTAGGACAACCTGCCACCTTAGCAGGAGTCCTGGCTCCATTAGAGCATTAGCCTCCCAATTCTCCTAGCAATGGAGCACACTGCCTTCCCATGGGAACTCTCTAGTAATCGTGTACAGCTCTCAGCTCCTGCCATATCCCCTCTGGCTAACTCCTTAACTCTTAGTCAGCAATCAAGATTCAGCTCAAAGGTCACCTCCCCAACAAATCCCCCTGTAATCTCTTGAGGCAAAATTAGGTTCCTCTTCTGCACCCTCCATCCTTTAACAGAGCAGATCCTACACTGAAGAGTAGATGTCTAAAGAACATTTCCCTCTCCTCCTGGGAATTACTACTCCCTGTCTCCCTACACCTTACTAAATCCCTGTTTACTTTTTAGCACCCATATTACATTCTGACGTCTCATTGGCTTGTGGTCAACTCAACAAGCAGGTCTCTCCCCACTGGTGTCTCCTGCCTTGAACCATAGTCCTCTCCTCCCAGTGCTCTCAAATAGAAGTCCTCAAAGGATTACAGATGAACAGTTATTACATTTCACATGTAGAGTTCAGCCTCTTACTCCCTTTTGTCAGAGGCCCTTTTGAGAAAGGCTGATTTTCATCACACACAGATCTCTCTCCAGCTTGATGGAAGCCTTGGTTGGACAGGTGAGCAGTGATGACCAGCACCAGGCAGAGGCAGGGTCTGCAGCCATCCACAGAGACCCTTTCTGAGCCTGACACTGATCATCTTTTTTTTTTCAGGCACCAAGGATTGAACTCAGGGGTACTCAACCACTGAACCACATCCCCAGGCCCATTTTGTGTTTTATGTAGAGACAGGGTCTCACTGAGTTGCTTAGCGCCTAGCCATTGCTGAGGCTGGCTTTGAACTCGTGATTCTCCAGTCTCAGCCTCCCAAAGTGCTGGGATTATAGGTGTGCACCACCATGCCCAGCTCGTTGATCATCTTTTGATAAGGACTAGGCTCTGGCAGGAAAAATGTCCCCTCCTTCCCTATAGCCAGAACTTGAGTGTACATACATGGAAAACAAGTCATTTTTCCATTAAGTTCAAACTTCTCTCAACAATTCTTCCTCAGGTGCTGCCTATGAAGTAGTGACTGCATTCATGAACAGTGAAAGGTCCCAGTGAGGATTGGGGTACGGGTAGGAAAGATACCTAGAGAACTGTGAGCTGGGTCGTCAGAGCTGAGTCGGCTGTGTAATGAGGTGGAAAGCGGACTTGGTCCCAGGAAATATGAATTGACACAGACAGTATTTGTTAGAGACCTACTGTGTGCCAAGCACTGTGTGGCATTCTACAGCTATCAGACCAGGTATTCCTATCTCAACATCAGGGAAGTGTCATTATCTTACCTAGGAGGATCCTAGGTTTCGTACAGGTGAGGTGACTGCTGAACGTCACATAGCTAGTGACTAAGCTGAGATGCAAACCTGGGCCTTCCTTACTACAGAGTTTGTGCCTGTCACACACTGGTTTTGACTAGGAGTGGGAGCTTCCCAAACACTCCCTGAGAACAAGCAGAGGAATCCCCAAAAGATCTCCCAGCAAGAAGCCCCTGGGAACAGACTGAAACTACTAGGTTCTTCCAAAGAAATGAAAGGATAGAAGAAGAAAACAGCAGCATACTATAAACCTAGCCCTGGGCCCTCAGACACTGTCCCAAGCAGACAGGCACCTTGGTGAAGGAGTTTCATGGCCATGCTGTCCAGTTCTTGCTCTGATTTGTTCCTCAGCTGCACCAAAGAGAGGAGGCTCAGCAGCAGCGGCAGGTTCCCCAAGGCTGTTAAGAATACCAGGGCTGGTCAGGAGCCTGAGCCCAGATCACCTGAAGGTCAGATACCTCTTTCTGCCCTAAACAGCCCTGAATCAGGGGCTGAATTCTCTATTTCCAAAGGATCGGGTGGTTTCTTGGGATTTGCCACTTCTTTGTTCTTCATGGGGGACGGGGTAACTGAATACACTGAGTGATAACTCTGGGTTGGTACCAAGAATTCATTATTTCACTTAATCCTTTAAAAACAAAGTGAAGCAAATATTGTTATTTCTACTCTGCAGTTAAGAAATTGAGGCTAACAGTGGCCGACTGGCTTCTCTTCAAGGCCCATAGCTAGGAAAGGGCAGGGTTCCGAATGTCTGTGACCTCCAAAATTCTTATGCAGAAATCTTTTTTTTTTTTGGCACCAGGGATTGAAGTCAGGGGCACTTAACCACTGAGCCACATCCTCAGCCTTTTTTTTTTTTTTTTTTTGTATTTAATTTAGAGACAAGATCTCACTGAGTTGCTTAGTGCCTCACTAAGTCGCTGATGCTGGCTTTAAACTTGTGATCTTCCTGCCTCAGCCTCCTGAGCCACTGGGATTACAGGTGTGTGCCACCATACCTGGCTATGCTGAAATCTTAATCCCCAGTGTAATGGTATTAGAAAGTGAGACCTGTGGTAGGTGACTAGGTCATAAGGCACAGCGCTTGCAAATGGGATTAGTGCCCTTAGAAAAGTTATCTCAAAGAGTTCCTTCCCTTGCCCCTTCTGCCATGTGAGAACACAGTAAGATGTCTATGAAGCAGAAAGTGGAGCCTCACCAGACACCAATCTACTGGTAACTTGATTTTGGATTTCCCTGCCTTCAGAAATGTAAGGAATTAATTTATGTTATTTCTAAGTTACGGTCTATGGTATTCTATTATAATGGCTGTAACAGATTGAGACACAGGGCCAAGACTTGAACCTAAATCTGAATTCTGTGCCCATGGCCTTTTCACTATACATTTCCACTAAATCTTGTGGTTCTTATGCAGTATTATCAGTTAGACATGTCTGGTTCTTCCTTGCAAAGTACTCAGCTCCTTCAGATGCTCTTAAATCTACCTCCAAATTCTAGTCCTCAGTCAGGACTGGACCAAATAAGTCATGGATTTTCTCCCACTTTGTCTGGTGGCTCAGAAAAATATTAGTTAAAAATATATAGCCTCTAGGGCTGGGATTGTAGCTCAGCGGTAGAGCGCTTGCCTTGCATGCGTGAGGCCCTGGGTTCGATCCTCAGCACCACGTACAAAGCAATAAAATAAAGACATTGTGTCCATCTACAACTAAAAAAATATTTAAAAAAAATATATATAGCCTCTAAAAATAGGAAAAGACAAACCCATCCCAATTTTCAATATCTTTATACTGTACCAAACATTGAGCTTCCTTGACTCCAGGGGTCCCATTCCAGATTTGGAAACTATCCTGGATCTTACTGGGAACTTCCAACACATCACATGTCTAACCCCTTCCCAGGGCACTGCTGGCTCTTCATCCTCCCCTAGATTTCTCTCTTCTTCCCACTGGGTGCTGCTATTCTCATGACAAACAGCTCTGAGCACATGCTGTGAGGGGTGGGGATGTTCACGTACACATCAAACACACCCACTCATGTTACACACACACACACACACATACACACTAAACTTAGAACGTTAGGTCACACTGGCCTGACTTTTGCAGCAAAAACCCTGATTCTCTCTCCTAAAGCACACCTCACCAAGACAGAGCTGCCCATTCCTGGCTGGCCTTCAGGTTAAAACATACCCAAGGCACCTGCAGACTGACCTCCTGAGGGGGAGGCCCCATGCTCCACCAACAGGTGTTGCAGGATGAGCAAGAAGTGGCCTCGGATGAGACCATCCACTTGGACATCCTCATTTCTCCTCAGGAAGGTCCTCAGGATGATTAGTACTTTGCGGGCTGTGTCCACTGGGCTGGAATAGACAAGGTCCTGAGCAGGAGAGAAGGAAGCCAGAGTTCAGAGGGCATCATAACCAGAGACAGGTGGACAGTGAAGAAAAGAAGAGCCAGGAGAGTACTCAGGATGACAGTGTCACCAAAGCTGGGCTAACTCTTACTTAGCATGTATTTTGTACCAAAAGTTCAACTGGGTGCACTGACTCTTCATACCATCCTGAAAACAGATCCATCCTACTAGGTCCATTACAACCAGGAGCCAATGGAGGCTCACACAGAGACTACATGATTTGCCCAAGATCACTAAGTGGCTCAAAGGATATGAATGTAGGTCTCCTGGCTCCAAGCCCAACTTTCTGCTTTCCAGGATGCCTCCCTTCCTCAATGGAAGTATTAGGGTCAGAAAGATTTTGTTCTCAGGACAAAGAACCTGAGAGTGCCCTAAGGAAAAAGGGAGGTAGAAGGGATGGAGATGTCACACCAGAGAAAGAATGGGCTGAGACAGATTCAGGGCACAGGAAGGGAAGTGGGGACCCTGACAGGAAGGTCAGGCCCCTTCTCTGCTATGGCATCTGCCCATTCCTGCCCCAGGCTGTAAGGCCTTGAGTTCAGAAGATGAAAAAGGTCACCGCTTTTTGTTTTGTTTTCAGAGTTATTTTATTGAGTGTATGTTAAAATGCACAGTCAGTCAGAAGCTGCACCAGTAGCTGTCCTGTTGATAGCTCCTGGCACCTACCAGCCCAAAAGAGTCAATTCCTTTGGACAGGCTAACGTGCCAGGACACTTAGGACTGGGTTCTAGGAATCCAAGGTCACACATCAACTTCTTCTGACAGCTCCTAACACACAGAGACACGGCTACAGGGCACCTTGCCAGACACATCCTAATGTTCTAACTACTGTGCAGGCAAGGAAGGGTAGAAACAAAGGGCATATGGGTTTGGGTCTTCACAAACCTCACAGATGCTGAAGAAACAACTATAATATTCATAGCAGCTCCTCAGTTAGGGCCTAATAGTGTCAGGTGCTGAGCTGTGTTTATACAGTAGCCATATGTTTGTTTGTATATTATATCCTCACAACAGTTAGGTGTCATGCCAATTTTTCAGATTAGGAAACTGGGGCAGATTAATTAGTTTGCCTATCAAGAAACTAGCGGATGGGCCGGGCACAGTGGTGCAAGCCTGTAATCCTAGCACTTAGGGAGGCTGAGACAGGAGAATCATGAGTTCAAAGCCAGCCTCAGCAATGGCGAGGTACTAAACGATTCAGTGAGACCCTCTCTCTACATAGAACACAAAATAGGGCTGAGGATGTGGCTCAGTAGTCAAGTGCCCTGAGTTCAACCCTCAGTAACAACAACAACAAAAAGTAGTGGATGGGGCTGGAGTTGTGGCTCAGTGGTAGAGCGCTTGCCTACCATGTGTGAGGCACTGGGTTCCATTCTCAGCACCACATATAAATAAATGAATAAAATAAAGGTCCATCAACATCTGGGAAAAAAAAAAAAGAGAAGAAAGAAAATAGTGGAGTTGTAAATTCCACTACACTGTAAATTAATGAAAGGAAAGGATGATATCTGCTTCATCTTTGTTGCTTTGTAAGGATGTAGAAAATATTTTAGGGAGGAGATCACAAGATGGGAGAAAATCTAGATAATTTTATCCAACTCTTTTACTTTAATATCTGGAGGAGGGTTGATTAGCCCAAGATCATGAGGCCAATGGCTAAATCAGTTTCCTGGTCCCTATCGTAAGCCATCCCTGCCCCACTGCTACAGAGCTGGGCCCTCAGAAATCAGAGTTAATGAGCTGGATGCAGTGGTACATGTCTATAATTTCAGAGACTCAGGAGGCTGAGAAAGGAGGATTGCAAGTTTGAGGCTACCCTCAGCAACTCAGTGAGACTCTCAGCAACTCAACCAGACCCTGTCTCAAAATAAAAAATAAAAATGGCCAGAGATAAAGAAATCTGAGTTAATGAATTTTAAAGGTCCAAAGGGAAAGGGGCTACTTGGTCCTTGGTGGCCACAGTGAATGCTAGGGACAAATGTGGACCCCACCATAGCACATAGGTCTGTGGAGAGGTGCTGGACATAACCATGGCCCATTGTGCAGTCTTTGCTGCCTACAGCTATCCAGAACTTTCTTGGGACTGGACCTACCAGCGTGAGTTGGACAAGCAGGAAACAAACAGAGCTTCTGTGACATCATTGTTTTTTACATCTAAACAACCTACATGAAGGACCACCCGTTGATAACAGTGGCAATTAACAGCTTTGTTTTCAGCTATTAATTACCCATCTCAAAAACAGAAATTGGTACCAGCACATATTTTTAGACTCTTTTCCCCTCCTGTGGCTAGGAGCTGGGGAGAAATGGTACGAATTATATATTTAAACAGTCAACAGAGTTGTTCCTTACTGTTCTTTTTTACCACTGACATTTCTAGGATCTAATTTAGTGAAACATCATTAGCTCTGGGTTCCAGTCATGACCATGACCCTTATTAGCTATATGGGCATTTCAATCAGCCTCTCTGAGATGAACATTCTTTATCTGGTTCATAGTCAGAGTCAATGACTAGCAAAGGATGGCCTATTGCATACAGCATACCATGAAAGTTCCTACAGACCACCTCCTTCATCCTCATGTTATTTCCATTTCACATGGGAAAAAACTGAAGCCCAGAGAAGCCTCTGTCTTCATGATTGGTTTAGCTGTCCTTGTAAGAGTCAGCTTAGTGTATCGGAAAGAACATTAGATAGGAGGAAAATCTAGGTTTTAATCCCAAATTTTTTTTTTTTTTTTGGTACTGGGGATTGAACTCAGGGGCACTCGACCCCTGAGCCAGGTCCCCAGCCCTATTTTGTGTTTTATGTAGAGATGGGGTCTCGCTGAGTTGCTTAGTGCCTCGCCTTTGCTGAGGTTGGCTTTGAACTTGCGATTCTCCTGTCTCAGCCTCTCTAAATTCTGGGATTACAGGCTTGAGCCACTGCGCCTGGCTCCAAATTTTTTTTCAGTACTGGGGATTGAATCCATAACATCTCTACCACTGAGCTACATCCCCAAGACCTTTTTTATTTTTCATTTTGAGACAGGGTCTCACTAAGTTGCCCAGGCTGGCCTGGAACTTGCAATCCTCTGCCTCAGGCTTCTGAATAGCTGGGATTACAGGCACACATCCCTGCACCCAGCTAATTTCACCTCTTTTGACCATAGGAAATCTCTCAAAAACCTATTTCATCTCTTTAAAAATAAACATATTTATATATATTATCTATATTTTTATTTATATATTTATATAAATGTATCTGGTCCCTATTGCAAGCCATCCCTGCCCCACTGCTGCAGAGCTGGGGCAGGGATATATATTATCATTATTATCTCTCAGAGGATCTAAATTCTTTTGGAGAGACAGGGAGGGGGAGAGACTGATCTGTTCAAACACAATTCAGTGGGTCAGTAAATATTTATAAGCACTTATGTGTGAGGAACTGACCTTGAATATGTCATCTGGCAAAGAAAACCTAATATCTTTTTTTTTTAAATGTCATTTTTTTTAATATCTTTATTTTTTTTTTTATTGTTTTTTGTATGTGGTGCTGAGGATCGAACCCAGGGCCTCACACATGCGAGGCAAGCGCTCTACCACTGAGCTACAATCCCAGCCCCAAAACCTAATATCTTAACTCTGTCCAATGATCCTCTCCCATCTTGCCCTCTTCCCCTATGCAGTAAAGCTCTTATTTTTAACCCATTCCTTCCAAAGAAGAATTTGGTCTAAAACATGAATATAGTCCCTGTCAAGTCAAAATATGTGTGACCTCACAAGAAACAGATCTCAGGGAAGTGAGCCTAAGATTTTAGTCTGAGTAGGGAGTGTGTGTGTGTGTGTGTGTGTGTGTGTGTGTGTGTGTGAATGTGGCCAGATACAGGTAACTAAGGATATAGAGTAATAACATGAAGGTGTTACTGCCACCGAAGTCACTCCAATGAAGAAAATCATGTTTGTTAATGACAAGAGTATCAAAAGACCTCTACTTTTCTCTATCAGGGTTGTGTGATGCTCCTTGGACTGGGGATGCTGAGCAGATAAAATGGCATTGAGGGCAGTGGTTCTAAATTTAGTGTCTCCTACCCTGGCATCCTTTAATCAGTCTGGGACCTGTAACTAGCAATCTATGACTAAATACAAGTATAAAATGTACAAATAATTTAATTTTTAAAAATTATGTAAATTACAGACTGGGTGTGGTAGTGCACTATTCCAGAGTCTGAGGCAGGAGGATGGCAAGTTATTGGCCAGTCTAAGTAACTTAGTGAGACCCTGCCTCAAAATAAAATATAAAAAGGGCTGGGACCAGGTGTGGTGGTACATTCCTGTCATCTAAGCAACTTGGGAGGCTGAGGCAGGAGGATTGCAAGTTCAAGGCCAGCCTCAGCAACTTAGTGAGACCTATCTCAAAATTCAAATTTACAAAGGGTGGGGATGTAGCTCAGTGATAGAGCAACCCTGAGTTCAATGTCCAGTACTGCAGAAATGAAAAAAAAAATTTTCTTCCCAAATGTTTTAATTGGAGCATTATAGTTGTACATAATTATGGAATTTATTGTCATATATTTGTACATGCACACAATATAACAATATAATTTGGCCAATATCATCCCCAGCACTTCCCCCTCTCCCCTCCCACCACCTGGTCCCTCCTTTCCTTTACTAATCTTCCCTGGATTTTTTTTAATACTTTTAGTTATAGATGGACACAATACCTTTATTTATTTGTTTATTTTTTACATGGTGCTGAGGATCAAACCCAGTGCCTCTCAGGTGCTAGGCAAGTGCTGTACCACTGAGCTACAATTCCAGCCCTCCTTCCTTTGACTTTGATGAGATCCCTACCCCTATCACCATCTTTCTTTCTCTTTTTCCTCTCTAGCTTCCACATGAGAGAAAACATATGACCCTTGACTTTCTGAGTTTGTCTTATTTTGCTTAACATAATGGTCTCAAGTTCTACCTATTTTCATGAAAGGTACATAATTTCATTCTTCTTTATGGCTGAATATAACTCCATTGTGGGACTGTGGTTGTAGCTCAGGGGTAGCGTGCTTGCCTTGCATGTGTGGGACACTGGGTTCAATCATTAGCACCACATAAATAAAATAAAGGTATTCAGTGCTTCTACAACTAAAAAAAATTTTAAATTCCATTGTGTGTATGTGTGTGTGTGTGTATTCTTTTTCTATTCATCTGTTGATGGACACATAGGCTGGTTCCACAGTTAGGCTATTGTGAATCATGCTGCTATAAACATGGGCATGTATGTATCACTATAGTATGATGGCTTTAATTCTTTAGGATAAATACCAAAGAGTGGTATAGCTGAGTCATATGGTAGTTTCAAGCCTAGTCTTTTTTTTTAATATTTATTTATTTTTGGTTGTAGGTGGACAGAACATCTTTATTTTTTTATGTGGTGCTGAGGATCGAACCCAGTGCCTCACGTGTGTTAGGCGAGCACGCTACCACTGAGCCATAACCCCAGCCCCTCAAGCCTAGTCTTTTGAGGAACCTCCATATTGATTCCCACAGTAGTTGCACTAATTTATAATCCTACTAACAATGTAAAAGTGTTCCTTTTTCTCAACATCCTTTCCAGCATTTATTACTGTTTGTATTCTTGATGACTGCCATTCTGACTAGTGTAAGATGAAATCTTGGTGTAGAAAAACAAAAAAAATATTTTTTAGTTGGGTGCAAGTGGCACTTGACTATAATCCCAGTAATTCAGTGGGCTGAGGCAAAATGATTGTAAATTTGAGGTCAGGCTCAGCAACACAACAAGACTATCTCAAAAAATATAAAGAGGGGCTGGGGTTGTGGCTCAGTGGTAGAGCACTTGCTTGCACATGTGAAGCACTGGGTTTGATCCTCAGAACCACATAAAAATAAATAAAATATATTGTATCCATTTACAACTAAAAAATTTTTTAAAAATAAAAATAAAAAAAAAGCTGGCAATGTTGGTCAGTGGTAAAATGCTCCTGGATTCAATCCCCAATATATTTCCCCCCAAAATAGAAAGGGCTGGGGTTAGGGATATAGCCCAATGGTAGAGCATCCCTGGGTTCAATCTTCAGTGTTGGGGGGAAGGAATGTATCATACACACATATATACTACAGCAGTTATCTCTATAAAATTATTCTCATTCGTTCATTTTCAAATGTGTTCTTTTGAGTGGAAGGAAAAAAGGGTGGCACCAAATCCAATATGTTATAAATTACACACAATAAGCAATTTACCTTATCTAAAACTGATATACCTGATGGAAATTACCATTATGTTTTACATCATAAGAACATAATGGGGAGCTGGGACTGTAGCTCAGCGGTAGAGTGCTTGCCTCGCATGCGTGAAGCCCTGGGTTCGATCCTCAGTACCACATACAAAGCAATAAAATAAAGACATTGTGTCCATCTACAACTAAAAAAAATATTAGAAAAAAAAAAACAATGGGAGCTGGGCATGGTGGCACACACCTGTAATCCCAGCACTTTGGGAGGCTGAGACAGGAGAATCACGAGTTCAAAGCCAGCCTCAGCAAAAGTGAGGTGCTAAGCAACTCAGTGAGACCCTGTCTTTACATAAAACACAAAATAGGGCTGGGGATGTAGCTCAGTGGTCGAGTACCCCTGAGTGCAATCCTCGGTACCAAAAAAATAATAATAATAATGGGGGTTCTGATAATTCTAGGTATGCCCAAGTGTGTTACACATGTAATATTATCATATGAGTTGAGACATGGAAGAAAAGAGACCAACTCTGCAATCAGACATCTCCATCTACATGCCCTAAGGATCTCCTTTGACATTAAACCCTTGTTAGAATCTGCTTGAGAGAGAGGACAAAGAAGTGAAGGGAATGGTGACTGAGATCCACTTTTTATAGTTACATCGCCTGAGGAGTAGAGAGACACACACCTCTCAATGTGTAGACTTCCACTGGACTTGGGAAAGGGTATGGATTTAAAGCAGAAAGAACCTCCCACTCACATAGAGACAATGAAAAGTCCAGAAGTGGGCAGAAGCAGCTCAGTAAACCAGCTCCCAGAGACAGAAGTCCACCATTTCTGAATGTAGAAATGAATGAGTGGTCACCTACCAGCAAAATGAGCAGGATGCTGGGGCTGCTTCTGAGCATTTGAAATAGGGCTGCTAAGCTGGCAGGAAGGGTGGACAGCCCACCAGAAGGAACATCATCTAGTTCCTCATAGCTGCTCTCTTCCCAGAAGAACCAAAGTTCCAGGATGCGATGCCCAAATCTACTCATCAGCTCTGGATACAAAAGGAAGAACCGGAGCAGGAGGGGATGGTGGGTGTAGACTAGGTGCAGGTCTGAGATTCCCTCTAGGAATTTTCTGATTGCACTGACCACAGCCTGGAGGCAAAAGAAAGAAAGGAGCTAAATACATCTTTCAAAGGACCTAAGACCCCAACATAGCCAAAACAAGACTGGGGAAAATGTACTGGCATCTTAGTACTGCAACAGATCTTCACTAGATCATCCAAGGCAGAGGAGAAAACCCCACAGTGGTCTGTGGAGTCTGAGGAGAAAACCCCACAGTGCTTACTTCACATCAGTGGTTCTCAACCGTTACCTTATAACAGTTTTCATAATAAGTCTTCTGAGGATACAATATCACTTATACTTTTGTGACATTCTTGCCCAAAGTACACAGTCTAAATCTAATAATGAAGACACATCACAAAAATCCAAACCAAATCATAAAATGACTGTTCTTCACGTTTTGTGGGTGTGTTTGTTTTTGGCTCTTCATTTGTCTTTGTGTTGGAAATTGAACTCAGGAGCACTCTATAAATTGAAAGACCCCTTCCCCTCCTCTACCTCCTAATCAGCTAGCCAGGCCTTGTTCAGAAAACCGGTTGGCCCCAATACCAGGAAATCCAGGGTGGGACTGATACCGGGAAGCATGACACAGGACAGAAAGAACCAAAGAACCGTTGGGCCCCGATACTAAGAAACCAAGGGTAGGACGGAAAGTGCCAGATGGAGGGAAAGTCCCATATCAGGTCTTCCCGCCGGCGGGCACTAACCGCCTTCCCTCATTTAAATGCACCAATAGAATCCCTGTAACTATGCATCTGCTTCTGTAACCCTGCTTCTGCCACCCTGACCCTATAAAAAGGAATGCTTTCCCCTGCCCAGCACGCTCAGTCTACGGAGGGCTGAAGTGTCCGCAGGCGCCTGTGTGAACAATAAAGCTGCCTTGTGCTTTTGCATCCTGTGGTTCTGGACTGGTCACTGTGCGGGGGCCTCCCTTCAGGACGAAGGACTCCGGTTCGGGGTCTTTCAAAATGATCTACATCCCCAGATCTTTTTTTTTTTTTTGGTACTGGGGATTGAACTCAGGGGCACTCGACCGCTGAGCCACATCCCCAGCCCTATTTTGTGTTTTATGTAGAGACAGGGTCTCACTGAGTTGCTTAGCGCCTCACCATTGCTGAGGCTGGCTTTGAACTCGTGATTCTCCTGTCTCA
>CM053403.1:6320116-6354045 GCA_028644305.1 Xerus rutilus
GAGTTCAAAGCCAGCCTCAGCAAAAGTGAGGTGCTAAGCAACTCAGTGAGACCCTGTCTCTAAATAAAATATACAATAGGACTGGGAATGTGGCTCAGTGGTCAAGTGCCCCTGAGTTCAATCCCTGGTAACCCTACACACACAAAAAAAATGAAATGGGGCAAAATTGTGAAAATTGGAAAATTTGAGTAATGAACATTCTTTGAACTATTCTTGCAACTTTTTTTTTCAGTACTAGGGATGACCTCAGGTGCTTACCACTTAGTCACTTCCCTAGCACTATTTATTTTATTTTTTATTTTGAGACAAGGTTTTGCTAAATTGCCAAGGCAGGTCTTAAACTTGTGATCCTCCTGTCTCAGCTTCTTGAGTCACTGGGATTACAGGTGTTACCACTACTTGCAACTTGTGTGAAATTTTATCAAAACAAAATCAGTTATAGCCAGGAGCAGTGGCACATGCCTATAATCTCAGCTACCTGGGAGGCTGAGACAGAAGGATTACAAGTTTAAATTCAGCCTAAACAATTTAGCAAGACCCTGTCTCACAATAAAAAATAAAATAAAAAGGGCTAGAGATTAGCTCAGTGGTAGAGCACCCTTGGGTTCAACCCTAGTATGTATGTATGTATGTATGTATATATGTATGTATGTATACACACACACACACACACACACACACAAAGATTACTAGGGCTGGGTTGGGTCATCAGGGCTTGGTGCCTTCTTGAGTATGTTCCCACTGGCTAAAGATAGAACAAATTAAGCCTCAAAAGGATAGTAACTCCATCTGATTAAAATGCATCAAATATTTTAAATTCTCCAGTGTATAGTGATACTAAAAACACTTTTTAGTGTCACTTTTTAGTAACACTTTTAAAAATTATTTTGAAAGATATTAAGCAACCAACTCAGTTCTTTTAAACTTGTAATTAAAGGGAAATTATATGAGCTGGGAGTGTCACTCAGTGGTAGAATATGTGCTTAGCATGAGTGAAGCCCTGGTTTGGTCCCAGCACCAGAAAAATTTTAATTTTTCTTAAAATAGAAGAATCAAGCATTAAACCTATGCTTCCTATATTGTATGCCCAGGTATGCCACATTTGAAAGCTATGCCCTAGCCGGGTGCGGTGGCTCAAGCCTGTAATCCCAGCACTCAGGGAGGCTAAGACAGGAGAATCGCGAGTTCAAAGCCAGCCTCAGCAACGGTGAGGCGCTAAGCGACTCAGTGAGACCCTGTCTCTACATAAAAACACACAAAATAGGGCTGGGGATGTGGCTCAGTGGCCGAGTGCCCCTGAGTTCAATCCTCAGTACCAAAAAAAAAAAAAAAAAGAAAGCCACACCCTTCATTCCAACTTAATGTTTCCATTCCAATTAAACCAGGTCTGCTTACATCACATTGGCCCCAACAAATGTAATCAAACACAGGCAAAATTAACAGTCAATGGAGGAAGAATATTCTTAGGTTGAGACTGACTGAAAGGCCCATGGCCAAGGAATAGAAGCAATCTTCTATGAAACAAATGATAGATTCAGTGAGGAAACAGATACATACAACTATAGCCACCATTCAAGTGATCCAAGATCTGCTTCATTAATAATGATCAACAATCCACTTTGTTTAATAAACTGTTTCCAGAAGCAGGTACAATACCTGGCAGCTCTCTCCTCTTGCACAAACCAGAGGTGGTACCGAGGAAAGAGACTTGGAGGTCAATCAAGTCTGAGGTGTAATCCTGGCTCCCCCATGACTTAACTGTGTGCCCTAGAGAAAATTACATTTACCTTCCTCTCCACTTTCTTGTCTATACAATGGAAACAATTGGGGGCTGGGATTGTAGCTCAGTGGTAGAGCGCTTGCCTAGCATGCGTGAGGCACTGGGTTCGATCCTCAGCACCACATAAAAATAAATAAAATAAAGATATTGTGTCCATCTATAACCAAAAAAATTTTTTTAAAAAATGGAAACAATCATCTCCATCTTCCAAGACTATTGAGAGAATTAGTTAACTTACATAGGCTCTGTCTGTGTCAGATCCTCTTCCTTTCTACTCTCCTAACACTCCACTCTCTCCCTCTATGTCACCCCCTGTGTACACATATTTCATCGTGGTCTCCCAAGGAAACTTTGTGTAAAGAGGTGCAGGAAGAGGAGAACCCAGGCATTCTGGTCCATACCTCATCTAGTGCACTGTCCTTGTCCTGGCAGGTGGAAATCAGATAAATAGAGGCTCTGAAGACCACTGGAGGGGGATGCTCACCCTGGTCCTGCAGAGACAGGAGGAAGCTTTGCACAGCCACAAATAATTCTGCCTCTGAGACAAACCTGTTGACCAAGGAGAGCCTGAGTGAGAAAGGCAGAGACCCAGACCAGTGGGCTCTCCTGTCTTCCCTGACTGCATCCTCCCTCAGCCTACTGTCCTTCCCTAGCATGCCCACAGCCTAACAAAACTGCACAGTGTACTGCATGCACTTTCAAAGCACTGTCACACACATACATCACATGGTCCAATGCCCTGTGCAAGGCTTTGTTAGGGGCCATAGACTCCTTACACTTGGGAGCTTATGTGTCTTCCTGTTAATGAGAAGGGTGCTACTTCTGGGGTTCAGGAGGCCCTTCTTTGGCAAGCCGCCAACTTCTTTCTTCTTATATTTATCATTAACCAGTGGTGTGTTCAATGGGCTGCTTTCCATAGTGGGTGGGGAGGGGTGTATGCTTATACATACAAGACAGATGGTGAAGGGAGAAGGAGGGTGACATTTGTTTTGTTTGTTTTGTTTTGAGAAAGTGTCTTGCTACATTCAATTTATCTTGGATAAATTATCTTCTTAAAAGCTAGGCTGATCTCATACTCTTGGAGTCAAGTGATCTCCTGTCTCAGCCTCCCAAGTACTGGGACTACAAGCATATGCTGCAGTGCCTGGCTTTGACTTAACAGACAAGGGTTTTACTTTGGAGGAATGGAAATATCTTGGAATGACATGGGGTGGTGACTGTACAACACTATGAGTATGCTATATGCCACTGATCATTTCCTTTGGAATGGTTAATTTTATGTTGTATAAATTTCACTTGGATAAATTATCTTCTTAAAAGCTTAATACTAGTCACTTGATTTTAAAAATTTGATAAATTGAATAGTAATTCTTTTTTATTATTTATTTGTAGATGGACAAAATACCTTATTTATTTATTTTTATGTGGTGCTGAGAATGGAACCCAATGCCTTATACATGTTAGGCAAGCACTCTACCACTGAGCTACAACCACAGCCCTGAATAGTAATTCTTTTTTTAAAAAAAAATTTCTTAGTTATAAGTGGACACAATATCTTTGTTTGTTTATTTTTATGTGGTGCTGAGATTCAAACCCAGTGCCTCACACATGAGAGGCAAGTGCTCTACCATGGAGCTACAGCCCCAGTGCCTTGAATAGTAACTCTTAAAACAAAAGTAAACCATTGCAGTTTTTTTCTGTGCATAAATAACACCCTCAAGGACACCAAAGAACACACATGAACATCCTACACCTCTATCTCTCAGCACCATGTCTACTGACCAGTCTTAACCCCTTTCTAAGATATGAACCTCTCAGGAATACAACCCATTTCTCGCTATCCCTGTGTTCCAGTGCCCAGCCCTAAGCTTAAAGAGGACACCTATGCAAATATTCATTGAACTGAACTGGGCTGCAGACAGGAGTCCCAGGACCCACCACCAGCCACCAGCCCTGAGCACTGACCTGTCGTCATGGATATAGGCCAGGTAGAAGAGGAGGAGGATGCAGTACTGTCTCTGGCGAGCAGCTCCCTCCACATACTGGCGATCAGACAGGAAGGCAAGGATCTCAGGGATCCTGCTGCTTATCTGGGGCAACCCATGCTGCAGGAGCTCAGACACTGCAGAGAGTTCTGCAAGGGAACAGGCAAGGGAAGGCCACACAGAGAACACAGAAGAACAGGTAAGAAGCACATCAGAACTACATGCAGAATACTACTGAGGGCAGCAAGCATACATGCAGTACAGAAGAAATCACAGGTTTCTCTTCTTCAGTTTCAGGCCTGCAGGAGAGACTAAAGTTAACATGTGGAAGTCATGGATACATCCCAAAAATGCTACATGTGTTCATTCATTCATTTGACATACATTCACTGAGCAGCTACAACAGACCAAGCTGTGAGATCCAGACCCTATCTCCAGGAGCTGGTGAGAAGAGACAAGTAACTGCAGGACAAGTGGTCAGTACAATATGTCAGTGTGGAGGAGGGAAGGCCTCAGACCACCTGGTATGAGGAAGGCAAGCTCAAAGTGGAGGGAACTATGGATGATGGATAGAAAACAGGCAAAGAAGAGAGAAGAGAATCCAAAAGAGAGGAAGCAAGGTGTTTGGAGGCCTGGATGCATGAAAGGACACATTGTTTCCCCCTTTGTGAATGGACAGTAAGTGAGGAGATAAGGGTATCAGGAGCTATGGAATTATGTGATAGAATTTTGGGGGAAGGGGTATCAGGGATTGAACACAGGGGCACTTAACCACTGAGCCACATTCTCAGCCCTTTCTATATATATATATTGTGGATGAACCTTTATTTTTATTTATACATGGTGCTGAGGATCGAACCTAGTGCCTCACACATGCTAGGCAAGCGCTCTGCCATTGAGCCCCAGCCCCAGCCCCCCATTCTATTTTTATTTTGAGTCAGAGTCTCACTGAGTTGCTTAGGGGCTTGCTAAATTGTAGAGTCTGGCCTTAAACTTGCAATCCTCCTGCTTTAGCCTTCCAAATCACTGAAATTATAGGCATGCATCAACACACTGAGCTTATGTGATATAGTTCACAGCTAGACTGTGAAAGACCTTGAATGTTGCTTAAAGAATTTGGATTTTATGCCAAGCACAGTGACGCATGCTTGTAATCCCAGCTATGTGGGAGGCTGAGTCAGTTTTCCTGCCTGGGTAAGCTGGAATTACAGACATTCACCATAGTGCCCAGCACAGATTCCTGGATTTCTTATAAACCCTCTGCTTCATAAAACAAATGATATTATAATAGAATAGAAAAGAGCCTCAGAACTTAAAACTTGAATAAAGTTAATTTTATGACAAATTCACTCTATTGCCCTTATTTTTCACATTCTACCTTGGACAGGAGAAAACTCTCTAACACTGTTCCACAGACTGATGTGTGGGGATTGCAGTGGAAGGCCAGGAGAGTTAAGGTGCTAAAACTTGGTGTTCAGATAGATCCTTGGAGCATCAAATGGAGACTGGTTGGAAGATGAGAGCCTGGAAGCAGGGACTCAAGGTGGAGGTCAACTCAAAGAGTTCCTCTTGACAAAGTAGCAGACCCATGGTTAAGTCCTGGGCAAGTGGAGAGTGAGAATGGGAAATGTTCCACAGCGATTTGGTAGGTGAGCCAGATCAGGCCTCCTAATTCCAAGTCCAGTGGTTTTGTTCACCATAGCAAACCATGATTAATGGTTTAATAATAATGAAACGAATGTCCCTTGGCCTGGTGCCCTTTCTCCTGATACACATAAGAAAGAAGTAGTCTTCATGCAAGTGAAGTCTGCTGCTTTTCCTGGCATTCTGGAATCTGAAGAGATGTGTGTGCAGGGGGCAGATGTGAGGGGCTTCTCCTGTTTTTGAGAAGAAAGAGAGCTGTCAGCAGCTGTGAGGTTGGCTGTGGAGCACACAAGTCCTTTGTGATGTGCTGCCAACACGTCTCAGGCTACCACAGCAGAGTCAAGGTGCCTCTCACTCTGCAGGTCAGACCACTACTGAACAGCCAGCCTGTTAGACACTGTCATGAGGAGTGGCAAGTACAGTGAGGACAGCAGGAGCCAAGCACATCAGAAGCAATGGAAATGCTCACCTGGGCTCCTGTAGAGGGAGATTTGGAAGGTAGTTAATGACCTGGAGTCTGCATAAATGTAGAAAGAGGAAATATGGCTGGGCTCAGTGGCCATGCCTATAATCCCAACTACTTGGGAGGCTGAGGCAGAAGGATCACAAGTTTGAGGCCAGCATTGGCAACTCAGTAAGATTCTGTCTCTCAAAATAAAATAAAAGGGCTGGGGATAAAGCTAGGGTAGGGTTGAGGTAGAGCTACTTGCCTAGCATGTGTGAGTCCCTGGGTTCCATTCATAAGATTCCCAAAAAAAGAAAAGATGAAAAAGAAAAAAGAAAAAAAATATGGCTAGCATCAAGTCTAACCCCAAAAAATGGTATAGAATTTGAGTGAATGAATAAAACAATGATTAAATTATTTTACTTTATACCAAGTGAGAAGTCTGGGATAGAGGAATTCCACAGGGCAAAGAACATATTGTAATCACCACTGTATCCACAGCTGTACCTAGGCCTCTCCAGGCATGTGGCAGAAGCTCAGTGAATATTCAAAACTTCCAGTCCTCAGGTCCACACCAGCTGTTCCTGTGCCTGGATTCTGCATGGCTCTCCTGAACTTCATTCAGACCCTTGCTCAATGTCACCTCTTCATGGAGACTCCCCTATCCAGCGTGCGCTTCTTTCCCCCACATCACCCTTTACCCCTTAGCCCGCTTCTATTTCTTTCATAGCTCCTTATTATCCATCCCTGATATTGTATCTGTTTGTGTACTGCCTGCTTCTCTCACTCCAGGTAAGCAGAACTTCCTCTTCCTGGCTCTTTTACCAGAACCTGGAATAGAGTGTGGTACACAATAGATGCTCAAGAAATATTTCATGAATGAATGAACACAGAAATAGAACAGGCTGACCTGGGCATGGTGGCTCAAGCCTGTAATCCCAGCATTCAGGGAGGCTGAGACAGGAGAATCACGAGTTCAAAGCCAGCCTCAGCAACGGCGAGGTGCTAAGCAACTCAGTGAGATCCTGTCTCTACATAAAACACAAAATGGGGCTGGGGATGTGGCTCAGTGGTCAAGTACCCCTGAGTTCAATCCCTAGTACCAAAAAAAAAAAAGAAAGAAAGAAATAGAACAGGCTGTAATGCTATAAGAAAGGCTGGACTCCAGGGGTGAACAAGCAGAGAATAAGGGACCCTGGTGTGGGGATGCTGCAGAGATGGTCGGGAGGGAGAAATTGGACTTGATGATAGGGTCCTTTTCAACCTTTAGAACCTAAGGTTCTAGAGTCTTGAATCCCATTTCTTTCTGATTCATTATTTTACCCCCCTAGGAATAAGCCTATAATTCCATTATTCCATAGTTCCATGGTTCCTCTGGGCAGCTTTAAGCCAGGGAATCTTATTACTGTACTGACACACTATGTAGCCAAACAGCAAGACATGCTGACTGCCAGACTGCCACGATCTCTTGTGGGTTGAATCACAGCATCTCACCTTCTTGGGAAAGTGGTCCTGTCTTCTCTGGAGCTGAGAGGAGGTTGAGGCACATGTAGTAAAGGAAACTGGAACACACCTGGTTCAGGGCCGAGTGACTTGGAGAAGGAAAAAGAGATGGCTTGGCTACTTTGGCTACCATTTGACTACTATTTCCCTGAGCCAGGAAAGTGCTGGGAGTATTAGAAAAGAAGGAAGCTATTAAAACCCAAGATAGGTAACCAAGGAATACTGCAAACTTGCAAACTTTTTACTTTGAATGCAGATGGATCTCTCCTGAATGTTGGGTGATCTATTCAGATATATGGAAGGAGAGATAGCCATGGTACATAGGCACCTTGTAAGCTGGGCAGTAAGAAGTTAGTGTTCCTGATAAATGCATGGAAGGGAAGGTCCTACAGAAGGCTGCTCTAGAAACCTAACAAGATGGATCCTGAGGCAATGGCCTCTACTTTGAACAAGGGAGTTTTCTCTCTGGAATTGCTGGGCTGGTAGCAACTGGAACTCGATGTATAGTGCATCCCTTCCCCTCTGAAGGCCTCAGTTTCCCCCATTTAAATGACAGGTTAGACAAATGCTCTCTGAGAACTCTTCCAGTTTTGACACACAGGTGCTCATCCGTGGGTACCTGGTAAGGAATGAGAGCCTTACCAGACAAGATGAAATACAACCCGCAGAAGCACCTACAGCTCATACACCCATTGCTGAGTAATGCTGACACTCAATGCCACCATGGTCCCATGACTAAAACACCAGCCAGAAACTTCTACTCATTCAGTCAAGGACTATGGCCCCCTGCCATTAAATTTTGTGTGGGACTATACATACCTTGAACCACTGCAAAACCTGGCCTTGAGCTCCAGGGTCAGTCGTATGAAGGATGAGGCAGCTTAAAAGAAGTGGGAAGAAAGCAGAGAGCAGTTTAAACCAGGCTTATTATATGGATTCTAAGTCTGAGTGGTGTCAAAGAGCACTGGTTCAGAGTCACAGAGACCAGGTTCAAAATATGCTGTCACTTTCTAGTAAGATGAATCTGGAAAAGTTATTTAACTTCTTTGAGACTCCATTTGACATCTGCACCTCACAGGTTGTTGTAAAGCTAAGTTAAGATAAACAAGTATAACAAATGCTTGGCTCAGAGTGTTAAATAAAGGGTCATTTCCCTCCTTTCTAAATTATCTTCCACCACAACCTGGAAAGGCCCTAGGAAGTACACATCTGCTCCTCTATCCATTCTCCCAGTTTTGTAGGAAACATCCAGTTTCAGATTCAGAAAGAACAGGAGGAGTCATTGCTTTTCCTCTATCTCTGAATTGGGAAGGGGACTAATCCTCAGACCAGAGGTCTGATAGCAACTTCTGCCTCAGCTGGTGAGCCTGGCCCAGGCCCCTCCACTTCCTGGCTCTTCCCAGTCTACTTACTAAGGCTCTCTGTCAATATTGACCTCTGTCTTCCCCAATCCCCATCCCTGTAAACACAGAAACCTAGACAAGAAGATATGAGAAGCTCCCACTTCATCAGCTCCAGGTTTGAGATCATCTGTATTTTAAGCTGAGGCTAAAGCATCTAAGCAGGGGATCAATCCCTTAGGGTTTTAATAGCAACTTTCTGGATGACAACTTAACCCATGACTCCCCCAGGGAGCCGGGGCCCAGCTTGCCTTCTGGAAAGGCTCTTCTTGGCCCAGTCTCTGGGGGAACCACAGTTTCTCCACCCACCTCCTTGAGGTCTCTGTCCCTCATCTTGGCCAGCAGTACCTGTTACCCTCTTCACTCTTGCAGAGTGGGCATCTGATCCCGTTCTACCTGGCCTTGTGCTGATTTCCCTGTCGCTCTCATAGCTTCTTGCTACATACGCTGCGCTCCCTACCACTGCCCCCCAGAGATCCACACTTCAGCATCCTATCCAGTATCCCAAGACCAGATCCTCTTGCATCTCGAAGTATGGAGGCACGAACAATGTTGGAAGGAAAGAAAAGTAGTATATGTCAGTTGTCACAATGGCTGATGGGTACAATTGTTCAGGAAATCTGTATACATTAAATCATCTTTTTTTCTGCTACTGGGGATTGAACCTGGGATACTTTACCACTGAGCTACAACCCCAGACCTTCCTACTTCAGCCTCCCAAGTAGGTAGGACTATAGATGTGCACCACTGTAAGTTAAATCTTATAGCTATTATTATCACCAATAGTTCTAGTTGAAGATGTTGGAGGTAGGAAAATTAATTTGTTCCATGTCCATTAGCAAGAATTCTGGGCTACAGTTGTAGCTCACAGGTAGAGTGTCTGCCTAGCATGTGAGGCACTGGGTTCGATCCTCAGTACCACATAAAAATAAATAAAGGTATTGTGCCCATCTACATCTAAAAAATTTTTTAAAAAAATAAACAAGAATTCTAGCTCAAGAGCTAACAGTCTTCTTTTTTTAAAAAAATATTTTGTTGGGCTGGGATTGTAGCTCAGTGATAGAGCACTTGCCTCGCATGCGTGAGGCACTGGGTTCGATCCTCAGCACCACATAAAAATAAATAAAGATATTTGTGTCATCTACAACTAAAAAATATTTAAAAAAACAAAATATTTAAAAAATATTTTGTTTAGTTGTAGATGAACACAATATCTTTATTTATTTTATGTGGTGCTGAGGATCGAACCCAGTGGCTCACGTATGCGAGGCAAGCACTGAGCCATAGCCCCAGCCCCGCTAACAGTCTTCTTACTACTCTTCCTAGCAACAGCTTATCAGAGGGTTTCCAAATTTGGGGAGTAGAAAAACCTTTTCCTAATGCCATGTTCCCCTCCATCACACCCCCGTAGCCCATCAAACTTATTAAAACAGTTGTCCATCTTGTCTCTGCTGCCTCAATTAGCACTCATTCTCCAACCCACTGCAGTCTGGCTTCCACCCAAGAAACTGCTCCAACCAAAGAGGATGAGAGATTCCATGATGCCAAATCCAATAGACATTTTTCAAATTTTATCTTACTTGACCTCTGGAAATCATTTGACGCTCCTGACTATTCCCTGATCCACAAAACTCTCTTCACTTGGTTTCTCTAACGTCATTTTTTCTGGCTTCCTTCCTACCTCTCCAACTGCTCCTTCCTGGTGTTTTTTGGAATCTCCTCCTCATCCTGACCACCAGATGCGGCTCTTAATTTTATCTTGACCCCTTTTGTCTCAGTGTGCACATTCACCCCTGAGGAGTCTCACCTGCTCCCCACTACAGAGTCATCCCCATTGGGACACAGTTCTAACTTGTTCACTGCTACATCCTCAGCCCTAGGACAGTGTCCTGCGTGTAGTTAGCACCCAATAAATATCTGCTGAACGAATCAAAGGCTGAATTCTAAAAATGTTTATAAAACCAGAGCTCTTCCCTGCCTTCAATACACAGTCAGCTGCCCATATCTCCACAGGAACATCTCAGAGGCATCTCACACATGCCCTAGCCCAACTGAGCACAGGCTCTCCTGCATCCCCAAATCAGATGCTCAGCCAGGTGTGATGGTGCACGATTGTAATTCCAGCAATTTGTGAGCCTGAGGCAGGAGAGCTCAAGCCCAGCCTCAGCAACGTAGCAAGGCCCTAAGCAACTTAGTAAGACTTTGTCTCAAAATAAAAAATAAAAGAGCTGGAGATGTAGCTCAGTGCCAAAAGCATCCATGGGTTCAATCCCCAGTACAAAAAGAAAAAAAAAATCAGATCTTCCTCCAGTGAGCCACCTCTTAATAAAACACCACCATCTGCATGGGTGAGGCCCAGGGTTCAATCCCTAGCACCAGAAAAGAAACAACAACAAAAGAACAAAAAGCCATCCTATTCATGTAGATGACAGCCAGAAGAAAGGCACTACTAACTACCCTGGCTGTTCCCTCTACCTGGTGCCTGACATCCAGCTACTCCATCCCTCAACA
Source organism: Xerus rutilus (assembly GCA_028644305.1). Classification (NCBI taxonomy): domain Eukaryota; kingdom Metazoa; phylum Chordata; class Mammalia; order Rodentia; family Sciuridae; genus Xerus; species Xerus rutilus. The sequence goes on from CM053403.1 coordinate 6,331,385, forward strand.
CCATCTCAGTTCCTGTCAGCAACCTGTTAGTGCAAGAGGCTGAGCCCTGCCTCCCACTTTAGCTCCCTTGCAGTCCACTGCCATGCGCACAGCGCTGCTTAAGAGGATCTTTCTAAAGCAAAAATCTAAGACTTTCTTTAAGACTCAACAAAGAATAAAGTCTAAATTTCTCACATGGTCAAGAAGGCCCTGTGTGCGTACCTCTCTGTGGTAGACCTGTCACCAGAGCATGCTGTATGACAAAATAAAATAGAAGACATGAAATGGCGATGTTAAGGGACATCTTACCATAATATGGGGCAGAGATTAAGAAAGCAGGCTTTAGGGCTGGGATTGTAGCTCAGTGGTAGAGCGCTTGCCTCGCATGTGTGAGGCCCTGGGTTCGATCCTCAGCACCACATACAAAGCAATAAAATAAAAATACATTGTGTCCATCTACAACTAAAAAATATTTAAAAAAAAAAAAAAAGAAAGAAAGAAAGCAGGCTTTAGGGACATATTCCCTGGGTTGGAAACCTGGCCATGCCACTTACTATGACCTTGGGAAAATTACTTAACCTCTCTGAGATTGCATTTGTTCATCAGTAGAATGAGGATAATGCACAATTCCTAGAGTCCTTCTGAGGACTAAATGAATATATGTAAAGCGCTTAAAATAGTGTGTCATATACAGTGAGAACTTAAATGCTAATTATTATTATTATCTATTAGTTATTAATTATTAGTTACTAATTATTACTACTGTTTTCTTCCCTCCTTCTGTGTTTGGTCATCCCCCTTTCCATTCTCACCAGTGCTACCACTTTTTCCCCTTTTTTTTTTTTTGGTACTGGGGATTAAACCCAGGGAAAGTCTACCACTGAGCTACATTCCAAGCCCTTTTTAACTGTATTTTAAAACAGGTTCTCAGGGGCTCATTAAGTTGCCCAGGCTGGTCTTGAATTTATGATCCTCCTGCCTCAGCCCCGCAAGTAGCTGAGATGACAGGCCTGTGCCACTATGCCAAGCTCACTGCCACCACTTTGTAGGAAGGATAAAGGAGACTCTGATTCTTGAGCTTATTCTGCAGACTAAGGAATTTCTAGGGTAAAAACTAAAGAAATGGGAAAGAAAGGTCTATGCTTGAGAAAGAAAAAATGACTAGTAAGAGAAGGAATGAAAAGGATCCAAGGAGGCCTGAAGAAGGCTGAAGGAATCAAAAGCCACTTGGCTCAATTTTAGGAAGGACTGTCAGTGGACGGCTCAACAGAAGCTTTCACAGAGTGCCACTGCTCCCCTCGAAGGCACCTGGAGGTATATAGGGACCTTTTTTAGTTGTTACAAGAAGGGTGGTCTGGCATTCAGTGATTAGGTATCAGCCAAACATCGTGTGAGGTCCCAAGGATATGAAGTCTGAAAGGAATGGGAAAGGGAGTGTGTGGTGGGCACTGAGCCTCCTGGACTTCAGCAGAGAGAAGGATCAATTGGAAAACTGCCTTTAATGGCTTTTAATTGCTGCGTGATATTTCCTCTCAATCAACACTGGACAGAGAATGAATACGTAGATCTTGACAAATACACAAATGCCCATCCCACAGCGTATGCTCTGAGTACTCTGAGCAGCTACCTACACTGCCTTCCTCCCTCCCAACTTCCACATGGGCCTGCTGCCTACCGAGCTTCTTGGAGAACTTTTCCTTCATGTAGGGAACGATGATAAAGAGACTGTGCAGAACTGAGAGGAAAACTTCCATCAAGGCTGGGTGGGTGGCCTGCTCCAAGTGCCTCTGAAAGGACCAGAAGGGAGAATAAAGCCCACCAGTCTAGAGCCTCTGAGGAAGGAAAACCATCTGCAAAAACTGACATCATATCTAGCAACAGTAGCCTACCCCCTTTCTTCTGAAGGGCACAGAAACGCTATATACCCTAAAGTCACAGGCCTACACTGAAGACCTGGATCTGCCACTTAATAGGTTGTACCAGATACTTTACCTTCAGGGGGCCTCCCTCTGTTCACAAAAAAGTAAGATGAAAATAACAAAAAGACCTACCTCCAAGAAATGAATGCAATCTAACGTGTAAAAATTGCTCTCTAAACCACAGAGTGGCATTCATGTTTCTATTACTATAGTAACAGTAATAATATTATAATTTACATATTACCTTCACACTATAATTCATGTGATCCTTGAACAGTCATGAGGCAACCTGACATGTAACTCTGGATTAAGAGCAAAGAAACTTGAGTTCTAGTTCAAGCTCTGTACAGAGCTGCCCCTTGATGCCCTGAGTCAGTCACCTCTTCCCCTCTCTGGGTATCAGTTCCTTATGTGTGAACAGCTGAGGCTTCAGAAGCATTGTTCTTGTAGTTTTAAACCAAGTTTTTAAAAACTTTATTATAAAAGTAATATGTGCTCTTTAAAGAAAATGTATGAAATATAGAAAAGTAGGAAACAGGAATAACATACTACTACTATGATCAACTTCTAGGTCCAGCTCTATACTTCTCAAATCTAGGCAAAGGCAGAACAGATGAGGAAACTGACTTGAAATGCCCCATCTTGCTGTTAATACATTACTATTAGCTGTCAGGAACACAGTAGACTAGGGGACACTGTTCGATGTTTTCTTCAAGGAAAAGAAGCTCTTTCCCACAGAGCCAGGGGTACCTCCTTGCTGCCACCTACTGTTCCCTGTAGGTGTCTAGCAGGTGCCTGCCTTTTCCTCTCAGGGACTTCACAGGCTCCCAGATGTCCAAGCCTCCAGCAGGAGAGGACTCCAGGTGACTTCAGTCAATAGCTCTGCATCCTACTCTTCCCATCATTTCAATCTCAAGTCAGCTCCAAATGAAGCTCTGCAAGACCAGGTCTGGTTTGCCCTCACATTCTTCTGTTCCCCAAGCTTCGTGCTACCCGTGGCTCAGGGGAACCCACCATCACCATGGGGATACACAGGGAGTCGCAGGCGCTGAGAAGAAATTCTGAGAAGTCCTCCAAGGTGTCTTCCTTCTCGGCACTGGGAGCTGTGAAGGGATTCTCCTGGGCAAAAGGCTCACCCTGGAATTCTACAGCCAACCTGAGAAATCAATATATGAGCATGTCCACTACCATAAGGGTTAGAAGCACCCTTATGGCAGATACCTGAACTCAGGATCCAGGGAAAGTACCCCAACATCAAGTCTAAGGAAAATTTTAGCGCTCTCAGTGAGGAGAGGACCAGGTTCTTGACTACGACTACCCTTCCCCCCAGCTTCCGGTTGCCCGTGATACGTGACTCTTCTACCCCAGTACGTGTACCTCCCTGAGCATCCCATGCTGTTTGCTGCTGCACATCTCTTTGCCTTTTCCTGTGTCACTCTCTCTACCTGGAATACCTTCCCTGGATTCCTGCCAACCTAACAAATTCATTTATATACTAAAGCTGCTGCTTCCCACAGAGACTGTGAGCTCCTTGCAGGCAGAGTCATTCTGATTAATGGTTCTACCTCCTCTGGCTGGCATCAGGCCTGGCACATAGCAGATATAGGCAACGTCTATTCATGTAAACTGTAATCAATGAATAGCTACAGTGCTAGGCCAGTTGGGGAAAAAACGAAGGTAAATGAGACACAATCTCATGGCACAGTAACAGAGGCTTCACCAGGAAGGAAATCTTGAAACATTCTAAGAAACTTCCTACCCCACCTAGCTGTCCTCAAACCTCCTCCACACACCCCCAACTCCAACCCCAGCCAGTCTTCTCAGGGTGCAGCAGAGCATCATCAGAAATCAAGTGCTTCTGAAACTTCATCCTTTGTCTGAATTCCTCCCACTCCTCCCCTTTCCTCCCCTCCCCTCTGTGCTATTGCCTCAGACCACAGAGGGCTCCTCACCTGCAGGCATTTCTAAATCCCTCCAGAGTGCTCAGGAGGAACTTTCCCCTTTGAAGAATGGCCTTCTCTGAATCTCTACTGCAGGAATGGCCCTGAGGTGAGAAGAGAGGAAGCTATGGGTCAGGTACCTACTGTGGCCTCGTGTGTGCTTGAGTGGCCACAGACGTCTTCTGTTTATACTGCAGTCTGCCATTCACATACACCTAACTTTCCAGGGGATCTTGGTTATATCCTCACAAATCTAACAGAGCAGCTCTATGAAAACAGGGTTCAAAGGAAAGGATAACAGGGCTGGGGTCATAGCTCAGTGGTACAGTGCTTGCCCAGCATGTGTGAGGCACTGGATTTGATTTTTAGCATCACATGTAAGTTAATTAATTTTTTAAAAAGGATAACAAAAAAGCCAACAGCCAGGCGCAGTGGCACATGCCTATAATCTCAGCCACTCGGGAGCCTAAGGCTGAAAGATCACAAATTCAAGGCTAGTCTGTGCAACTGAGTGAGACCCTCTCTCAAAATAAAACATAAATAGTGCTGGGAATGGGGCTGGAGTTGTGGCTCAGTGGTAGAGCACTTGCCTAGCATGTGTGAAGCACTGGGTTCAATTCTCAGTACCATATATAAATAAATGAATAAAATAAAGGTCCATCAACAACTGAAAAAAAATTTAAAAAAAAAAGTGCTGGGAATGTAGATCAGTAGTAAAGCACCCCTGGGTTCAATTCCCAGTATCAAAAGAAAAAAAAAAGCCAACAATTGCAACACAATGAACATTTGTCAGATTGTAAAATTCTAACAAATTTAAAATCTAATAATTTTCTGAGCATGTTTCCATATCTGCTTGAAAGATATAAAGAAACAAAATAGGTTTGGATACAAACACCCTGGGATTTACTAAGCAGGTTCAGGTACTTGTTAAATTTGGGATTCTTGTGGCTTCAGGGGTTTGATTTATAAAAATGGAGACAGTAACACTTAATCCTCACAGTACTACAGTTAAGTAAAAGAATAACATCTCATTGTAGGTGTGTGCATATGAGAAAAAACTATAAAACAGCATACCAGGATAAGACAATGTACTAATTATCTTTCTAAGAACACATTAGAGCAGGTGCTTGAGAAGAAGCAGGCTGCAGTGCACTGACCAGGGGCCTCCTGTTCACTGGGGTCTGGGAAAACTCCGAGCACCGGATCAGCATGGCTTCCAGCAAGGCCCGCAGGGCCTGGTACTGCACTGGTGGAGCACTCTGATGGTCCTTCCTGCATCCAGAGAGACAAAAGCAGGCTGAGGAGGAAGTAAGGAACACCAAGGATCCCTCCAGGAGCAAAAGGAGACAGTGTAGTGGCTCAGAACATGGGGTCTTATCTAATAAAAATCCCTGCTCCAATCCTTCTGTAGCTGCATGACTGTGCACATTCCTACCCTCACTACTCACCCTTTTCCTCATCTATGAAATGAAGGTGAACAGCACTCTCCTCATAGAAAGACTCTGAGGATCAAATTAGCTAACATATGTCAAACACTTAGCACAGTATCAATGTATAGAAAGTCCTCATCTATACCAGTCATGGTTATTACTATTGTTATTAAGGACACAGTGTTTTCTCACGTCAAAGGGCCTCCTTGTAAAAGCAGCACTCTCTAGAACTCTCTAGAATGTGCATCAATGGATGCAATGGCCATTGCTGTCAAGTAGATGATAAGCTTTCTTGGGAAATCAGACAAACCTTATTTTCTGTTACCTCAAAAGCAAAAGCCAAGATCAATTAGTAAAAGTTATCAGGACCCAGATTTTGTTTCAGTATTTCTAGAGCTGAAATTCTGTAGAGGTAGAGGGAACTTTCTAGGGAGAAGTGAGTTCCCCATTCTGTGAGATTATAAGCAAAGATTGGAAAACTACTTTTGGAAATTCAATCATAATGAGTACGGGGGCTGTGATTGTGGCTCAGTGGTAGAGCACTTGCCTTGCATGCGTGAGGCACTGGGTTCGATCCTCAGCACCACATACAAAGCAATAAAATAAAGACATTGTGTCCATCTACAACTAAAAAAAAATAAAAAAAAAAAAATAATGAGTATGGAGTAAATGTGGACAGGTAACACTTAGGAGCTATTTGAACCTTCACATTCTATAGACTCAAAGGAGGTAAGAGTCATTGACTACTCTGATTATAAACAGAGCTATATGCATTACAAATTGATACTAAATAAAGAAGTTATTTAATCCCCAGTACTGCAAAAAATAAAAAGATGTTAGTGGGACACAGTGGTATACACCTATAATCCCAGGAGGCTGAAGCATGAGAATCTCAAGTTGGAGCCCACCCTTGGCAACTTGGCAAGACTCTGTCTCAATTTTTTTTTTTACTTTTTAAATTTAAAATGTTAAATAAATTCGCGGCTACTCGACTAGATTATTGGTTGCCTAGGGCCACTATAATAAGTCATCACAAACTGGGTGGCTTCAAACAATAGCAGCTTATTCTCTCACAGATTTGGAGGCTAGAAATCTAAAATCAAGCTGTCAGCAGGGCCATGCTCCGTCCAAAAGGTCCTAGGAACAATCCTTCCTTGCCTCTTCTTAGCTTCTGTTGGTTGCCAGCAACCCGTGGCATTCCTTGGCTTATAGCTACATGGTTCTAATCTCTGCCTCTGCCTTCATATGAACCTTTTCCCTCTGTGTGAGTCTATATCACTGTACATCCAAACCCCCCATCCTTATAAAGACACTTATATCCTTATAAAGACACTAGTTATAGCCCCTGCTGTGGAGCCTTATCTTAACTCGATGATATCTATAAAGGCCCTATTTCCAAATAAGGCACATTCACAGCTTCTGGATAGACATGACGTTGGAGAGATTCTAGTCAACTCAATAACGTAACTAGGGGCTGGGATTGTGGCGCAGTGGTAGCGTGCTTGCCTAGCACGCGTGAGGCACTGGGTTCGATCCTCACCACCACATAAAAACAAAGATATTCTGTCCACCTACAACTAAAAAAATAAATAAATATTTAAAAAAAATAAAAATAAAAAAATAAAGTAACTAAAATAATAAAGGTAATAAAATAAGGAAAAGCCTGAAAACCTCATCTCTGGGTCCTTTTTGTTTGTAATATTTTTATTAGTGCATTATTGTTATAATAGTGGGGTTCACGTGACATATTCATAAAAGCACATATGCTCATTCTCAATCCCCAGTATTTCCCTTCCCCTCTCCTCTTCCCTCTGCTTGATCCCTGTCCTCTACTCGATTGGTCTTCTTTTTACTTATTACCATTGTTTTTTAATTGGTACATTATAGTTATACTTAGAAGCAAAATTCATTGTGATATATTCACACATGCCCAGAGCATAATTTGGCCAATTCCCAGCTCCTCTCAATCTCCTTCTCATCATCCTAGCTGGTATGCACATTCTGATTCATTCATTCATTCCTCCTTCCCTCCCTCTCTTTCTCTCTCTCTTTCTTTTTCATACTGGGGATTGAACCCAGAGTGCTGTACCACTGAGCTAAATCCTTACCCCTTTTTATTTTTTGTTTTGAGACAGAGTCTCTCTAACTTTCTTAGGGCCTAAGTTGCCCAGGCTGGCCTCAAACCTGCCATCTTTCTGCCTGAGCCTCCTGAGTCACTGGAATTGTTCCAGACATGTGCCACCACATCCAGCTTGAGATTCTCTTTTTAAATATTTATTAAGACTCCACAATCACAGAGCAGACTTACTTAGTAGGTGGGATCCCAAGGTTTTAGGTTCAACGAAATATTTTCATTGGTACAAGAAAACAAGGGTGAAACCACGTACTTTATAAGTTTGATGGAAGAAATGCTGCATTTTTTTTTTGAGCCACTATAGTTCTGTAAGATAGGCTTTGGTCCCACCTCCTCAATGTATTAGTTCTTGATATTTCAACTCTGGCTTTCTAAGAAACTGGGCCTTTATCTCCAGTAGTTTTTGCCTTTCTGCATCCTTTGACACTGAGATATTTGACAGAAGTATATCATCTATGAATAGATTCATAAGGTGTAATTTGTGAGCAAACTCTACTACAATGCAGTATCCAGATGGGTGTAGGCTGATTGCATATGCCTCTTCTTGGAGTTTCTTAAATGGTTCCAGAGTGCTTGCTGGTCTCTGTCAGGGACACGGTGTTGCTGTAAAGCTAGTTCTTACTGGTGCTGGTGACCAGAGCTCTCTCTGAGAGGCCAAAGCACGTGCACAGAACATCCTGTCTGACAAACTGACTTGGGTTATTGCTCTGTGGATCCACGGGAATCTGGTAGATGGGGTGGTTTTGAGTCTCAGTTCTAACAATGGCCATTACTTTCTGTTTTTCTTACAGCCAATAGACACGGTTTGACTCTGGACGTGATGTCTGAGTCAATATGTGTTTAGTGTCTGGAGAAAATGTCACATGAATAAGTCTGTGAACTGGGAAGTCAAAATCATTCAGGACTTTGTGCTTCTGGCAAGAGACAGATCATGGTGGTGATGGGTTCCTCCTGCCCAGTCTCAGACACAGCAAGGCATGCCAATTGGGATTGCTGTACAAGGCCAATATGACCTGACTCTTGTCTAAGTCTGTTCACTTTCCCATGAGTATGTGTAGAATGCATGTCTAGTTTCTGAAGGCTGATATTGTCTTTTGGGAGATTTTTTTTTTTCCGTCCTAGAGATTGAACCACTGAGCTACACCCCCAACATTTTTTATTTATTTTTAAAATTTTGAGCAGGGTCTTGCCAAGTTGCTGAGGCTGACCTTGAATTTGTGATCCTCCTGCCCCAGTCTCCCAAGTGTCTGGGATTACACGCATGTCTCACCACACGGGACTCTTTTGGGAGATTTCAAATGGAATTCCAGGGTCTAAATTCAAGAATCTACTTACTTGCTGAAAAGTAATACTCCTAGTGCTTGAATCCCAAGCCATGGAGCAACCAGAAACTGTACTCTTCCTCTAATCTATCATCTTTGATCCCTCCCTGGGTCTTTATTTTTTTTAATTTAACCTTTATTTATTTATCTATTTGTGTGTGTGTGTGTGTGTGTGTTTTAATATGGTGCTGAGAATCGACTCCAGGGCCTCACTCATGTTAGGCAAGCACTTTAACACGGAGCTATAACCTCAACCCTTCCTGGGTCCTTTTTAAACCTAAGAGTGATCTGTTGAGACTTCTGATAGGTTAGGGTTAGTGTCTTGGTCAACTGTATATAGTTTAGGCTTGATTATACTTTTCCTTCTTTATTTCTGGAAGTTCTAAAGCTCTAAATCTCTCTCTCTCTCTCTCTCTCACTCACTCACTTTCTCTCTGTCTCTCAGACAGGGCTCACTGGCTGGTCTTGAACTCCTGGGCTCAATTGTTCCTCCTGCCTCAGCCTCCTGAGTAGATGGACTTTTAGGTGCATGCCAACAAGCCTAGCTTGGAAGCTCTTAGTTCCTGTCCCACAATGATCATCAAATCCTGGTTCCATTATACTTAAATATTTTTCAGTAGTTTTATCCCCTCATTCTCTTTTAGTTGTGCTTCCCAGACGCCCCCCTGAACCACTACACTTCAGAGAGACCACCCCAGGAAACATTCTGGCAAGTCAAAGTCAAAAGTAAAGTCATCTGTTTGGGCACAATGGTGCACACCTAGAGTCCCAGCTGCTCTGGAGGCTGAGGCAGGAGGAGCTCAAGTTTGAGGTTTGCCTTAGCAATTCAGTAAGACCTTGTCTCAAAATAAAACATAAAAGAACTGTGGGTGTAGCTCAGTGCCCCTGGGTTCAATCCCCAGTATCACCAAAAAAATAAAAAGAAAAAAGAAAATCATTCAAGGATTAAAACCCACCCTCCTCTATCTCCACGATTCTGACTCAACCAGCTTTCCAGTCTCTTCCAGTACTAACTCTCTTCCTGTACAGTCCTGGCTGAACTGGCTTCTGCACCCTCAGTAATCCCTATGCTTTCCCACTCTCTTGCTTCTGCTAACTCCATCCTTCCACACACCTACTTCCCTCCCATCTCTCCTAGCACAGCTCAAATATCACCACTTGCCTGAAAGGTGCTTCTTGTCCCCTTTGCACCCACCTCCAGAAAGAGTTCCAGCTCCTTATGGGAACCTTTGTTTTTATTCTGCACATTTGGCACCCTGCTGGCTTACTCATTCCACCTACCCTGGGATTCACACCCCAGACTTAGAGATTCAAATCCAGGGAAGGACAAAGGGGGAAGGAGACCGGCTGAAGTCATTGTAATGTAAATGCTGTTTTTTCATTTCAATTTTTAGAACCAAGGGGGAGTCAAATCACAAAGACTTAAATATGGTGCTAGTAGATACTATAAATATTAACAACCTTTATTAGGTAAAATGAAAAGTAGGGGAGGGAGATGAGGGGAATGGAAGATGGGGTGGTGCTAAAGAATGGACGTCCAGAAACACTGCCTTAAGCTGAGGGTACAGGAAATACAAGCTTTTAGTATATTATTTAAAGGCTTGATTAACATAAAATATTAACTAGCAAAAATGACAAGATGGAGAAAAGACAAAAAAAATAAGCCACTTAACCTTGATCTTTTGTACTGGAGAGTCAACAAATAACATCTTAAACTGACAAAGATATAGCCTTATAATATATTGTTTAGATTTAGGGAGATAAATAACCAGAGCTAAGCCAAAGTGAGTTTAGAGTAGTCTTCTTTAGGATGTAGAGACAGAATTAGAGAGGTGCTCATTTTCATTTTAAACCTGAGGCAGGATAGGAAAAAAAAAGAGCCGGCGCGGTGGCACAAGCCTGTAATCCCAGCACTTAGGGAGGCTGAGACAGGAGAATCGCGAGTTCAAAGCCAGCCTCAGCAATGGCGAGGCGCTAAGCAACTCAGTGAGACCCTGTCTCTACATAAAACACAAAATAGGGCTGGGGATGTGGCTCAGTAGTCGAGTGCCCCTGAGTTCAATCCCTGGTACCAAAAAAAAAAAAAAAAAAGGTAGAAAAGAGACAAAAGGGAAGATAAGGAAATGTTTGTCACTCCCCAAGCCAGTTTTCTCTCCCAGGCCTATTACTCCCAAATTTCTGAGAAATCTGCAAATCTTAGAGTTATCATAAATTTACTCACTTATGAAAATTACCTGTGTACTGTTAATAAGCCCATGCAATAAATAGATTAAGAGAGATACAGTATTTTTTAAATATTTTTTTAGTTGTCAATGGATCTTTATTTTATTCATTTATTATTATATAGATAGTTAATAATATGGGCTCATCCTTGAGTGTGACTTAGGACAGGGGAGCTCATTAGTGAGGAATTTAGAAAACTTTGAGGAAGCACTGAAAGGACCAGACTAAAGCCATTTTGTGACTCTAGGCCTCTTGTCCAGAGCCCTAGGTCCCCCACCCAGTTACTGGAAGTTGCAACACAACGGCACCCCTCCCTGGTGCCAAAAAGTGGTTCTGCAACTTGAGTCAGCTAATCAGAAGGTCAGGCAATGAGCTCACTGTAGCCAGACCTATCAATAACCTAAAGGTCAACTGGGCCCATGGTAGCCAGACCTATCAGTCTAAAGGCCCACTGGCCACCCAGTGACTTCACCCATCTCCATCCAATCCTACTGCTGTTCCCCCTGCGTGCGTTTTCCCTTACTCAATCATGTAACACCAAGGCATGTACTCCCCTGCTTGCGATTGTAACCCATAAAAATCTCTGCTCCCCCAGACTCGGGGCCGCGCTTCCTAACCCACTGCGTCGGTGTGGGTTGGCGGACCCTACTCGAGTTTGAATTAAAGACCCTTTTGTGATTACATCGGAATCAGACTCCTGGTGGTCTCTGGTGGTCTCGAATCTGGGCATTACAGCACCCTCAATGTTATTGTTCGGGGCCATCTGGCACACTAACAAGCTCTTGGTGCCTCAAAACTTTCAGCCTTTGATCCTGTGAGTTTTGGAACCTGGCCAGTTCTCACCTCACAGAGATTTTACAGCCTAAGGCCAGCTGCATAACGCTGGACTGCATGTTGGGAGGGGCTGCTGTGTCCTTTTAAGTCCTCCAAAGGAGAGAGAGGACCGGAGAAGAAGAAGGGACCCATCTGGACCAGAGAAGAAGGGGATCCATCTGGAGAGGAGAGATTGAATCCATCTGAGAAGAAATTTCAACCGGGGAAGAAAGAATTTGATGTTTTGAGAAGAAGAAGGAACCTAATGATGAGAAGAAGAAAGCTGACTTGCGAGGTGGAAGGCAGATTCTCACCTGTGTGTTTACCCCACTCTTGGTGTTGCTGATTTTACCCAAGGCTGGGTGTTGAAGATGATGATGACGCTTTAAGTGGACAAGAAGGATTCTCACCTATGATTCTTACCCTACCCTCATTGTTGCTGATTTTGCTGATTTTACCCGAGGATAGGTGTTCAAGGTGTTGATACTGTTGTGAGTAAAGAAGAAGGATCTTGAATGGTGCTTTGAGGACAAAGACTCTGAAGGTGATGATGGTGCTTTGAGGAGGAAGACTCTTACCTATATGTCTATCCCATTCTTGGTGTTGCTTATTTTACCCAAGGCTGGGTGTTGGAGGTAATGACGATGCTTTGAATATACTTGTAAACCCGTGTTGTGTTATCCGGTGTTGATTGATGAATGTTTATTGGGCTGGAGCCGCTCTCTCTTTCTGTTTTTCTATATTATTGATTCATTACATACAATATTCAATATTGCAAAGTATAACTGTTGCTTGCTTTGTTATATTGTCTCATATTAAAGCTTATAAAACCCATCCTGTTGTAAGGCTGGTGATTCACCCCACGAATCTGCCTAGATAAATTAGTCTGAGCTCAGCAATTCTTGGTCATAGATCCAGACCAAGACAATTATTTATATGTGGTGCTGAGAATTGAACCCAGTGCCTCACACATGCTAGGCAGGCGCTCTACCACTGAGCTACAGCCCCAGCCCCAAGATACAATATTTTTAAGAAAATATTATCCAACATTATTCACTGATCATATAATGGAGACATCCTCAGCCTAAGGATCCTGAGAATTGCCAGACCAATATAAACCATCTTGTGTGCACCAGACTGATGTCAGTCCCACATAATTTCATATGCCCACTCCTCATCAAGTTTCCTTTAAACAAGAGACTGAGGAACCCCAAAAGCATTTCTTACTCTCAGGGTGGCCTGCATTCTCCCTTGTATGTGTCTCTGCTTTTCTATTTAAATCTGTGTCTCTGACATGCCCTTAAATTTATTTATTTATTTTATTTATTTTTTTATTTTTTAAAATATTTTTTTAGTTATAGATGGACACAATGTCTTTATTTTATTGCTTTGTATGTGGTGCTGAGGATCGAACCCAGGGCCTCACGCATGCGAGGCAAGCGCTCTACCGCTGAGCTACAATCCCAGCCCCCTTAAATTTATTTTTTAATGTTTGTCAGAAACCCCACTCATCCTGAGTTGAGGTCCCCCTCTCTGGGAAATCCTCAGGTTTTCTCCAGGGACAAACCCTCTGTACTTTTGAATTTTTATTATTTGAATGTATTGCTTTGAAAGAAATATAAAAGAGAAAACCATGGGGACAAAATAAAAGTTGAGAACACAAGGTAACGGATAAATACAGGTTTCCTCAGTTACTTTGTGTCAAGACTTCAGCATCTTGATAAGAAATAATTTCCTATCTTGACCTTATGATCTCTTAGTCTCACCATCCACTTTGATACCCTTTATTCATATATTTACTACTTATTAGGAATGAGAGATACAGCAATGAAAAAAAATAACAAAGTGCTTGACCTCTTGGAGCTTATATTTTAGGAGGAGAGAAAACAAAACAAATGAGTAACCTCATAGGTCAGTTAGGGAAGGACACTCTGAATGAGGCTTGAAGAATAGGAAGAAGCCAGTCATGCAAAGATTTAAGGGAAGAATATTGTAGGCAGAGGGAATAATTAGTAGAAAGGCCCTACAACAAGAATAAGTTTGGTGTGTTCAAGAAACTGAAAGGCCACAGGAGTAAGCAAGAAATGACTGAATATTAATTGTGGAGCCGGGGACTCAAATCTAATTCTATAAATCCAAAATTGAGTATCTGTCCTCTCTATCTCCTGGTGGCATAAACAGACTGAATTTTTAAGTTTCTAGAATAAGACATGAGGAGGTTAGGAATATAGACTGGAGCCCAGGAAAATACTTTAATGGGATTTGGGTAGCACCCAAAGGTTATCAGGTCATAAGCCCAAAACTTGTGAATGTTGCTTTCTAGGTAAAGCTTTTACAGACAGAATTAAATTAAGGATTTTTGGGTAAGAAGATTATCCTAAATGTCATCACAAATATCCTTATCAAAAAGAGGCAGAAGGAGATTAGACACATACACAGAGGTGAAGGCAAGGTGATCACAGTGGAGTGATGTGGCCAAGGAACCCCTGGAGCCACCAGCTCCATAAGAGGCAAGGAAAGACTCTCCCTCGGAGCCTCTAAAGCTTGTTCAGTCTTGCTGATACCCTGACTGCAGCCTAGCTGTATTTTGGACTTCTGGCCTCCAGAACCACGAAGCATAAATGTCTGTTGTTTTAAGCCGCCATGTTTATGGTAATTTTTGATAACTGGAAACGAACACAGCCATGTTAGGTCAGAACTATAGATCTGGGCATCATCAGCACAGAGCTAGTAGCTGAAACTCTGTGAGTGGATAAGAGCATTTGAGGAGAAACTACAGCAAGAGAACCACTCTGAAAGTAAATGCCTTGGCAGCTCTCTGAAAGCAGAATTCTGATCCAGCAGCAGGAAAACTAAGAAGTAACCTTATTTGCTCTAGGAACCCCTCAAAATGCAGAGGAATTAGTAGCAACAAGTACTATGGAACTGGGAGTAAGGTCCAGACTAAAATAAAAAAAACTGGTCGCTAATTTGTTTAAAAGCAATTGGACTCCAACTCCTTCCCTGAGACCATGTAACAAAGCAGCAGATCTTCCCTAAAGCCTGGCAGGAGTCTAGAGATTTACTCCCTGAGAGTGAGGGCTTCTGAATTGTTTAGATAGAAGGTACTTACTGAAAATGGGGAGACTACACGAAGTTCATGCTGTGAATGTTGAGAGGCCCTACTTAGCCCCCAGAACTGCCCTGCTAACCCCTCTAAGCAGGAGCCTGAAGAGTTTTCTCTAACCTAACCAGCCTGAAGGGAGACCTTAAGATCCTGACATCAGGATTCACCCCAGTAAAAGTCCCTGCCAGCTATTCCTTAATAAAACCCACAGCTGAGAAGCCCCACTCAAATAACTTCCCATTAGCTTTTTAGTGCCTCATCCTTAAGTGTAATAAGGTAGCCAAAGATCAGTAGACATCTGAAAAAGACTTCCCAAGTAAAAGAAATACAAAAAAAAAAAAAAAGCAACATAAAGAAGACCAAAGAAAAATGAGTATTTCAATAAAACTCTTCTCAGAAAGATAAAAATTATGTCCATGAAACAAATATGGAATAAAATACTATAAAATAAACATGAATTGGAAAGAGCTCTTCCAAATTAAAAATATGAAGTCAAAAATAAAACTCAATATAAGTACTAAAAGAAAAAGTCAAGAAAATCTCCCAGAAATTACTACATAGTGATATAAAGATGAAAAATGGTCAGAAAACAAAATTAGATGAACAATCTAGGATTCCCATCATCTAAATGGCAGTTCCAAAAAAAGAACAAAATAAATACAGAAGAAAAAGATATAATTGAAAAAAGAAAAAAAAAAAAAACCACTATTAGAAGCTGCCTGGCCTTGGCCAGCTCCAAGGTAAGTGGCTGGTAGAAAGCTCAGTCTTGTAGGGTCTCTCACCTCAGGAAAGCAGAAGTGGCCTTCACGGCCTCAGCAGCCACCTCCAGCACAGGGCTGCTCACTGCCTCTTGGAGGGCACGGCTGGCATCCCCACACATGGCTGAGCTTGTGAACAGCCTGATCTCCTCTGGTTGCCTAGGGAATGATAGGTGAGAAGCAAACGGGTAAACTCCTATTGCTGGCCCCACCAGGAATAAAAGCTCACTTTTCCTTTTCCACTCTGGCTCCTATGGGCGTGATGCTCTCCCACTTTGCTCACCGAGTCAGGATCTCAGCAAACAGCAGCAGGCCCTGCTTGTGCAGCTCTGTGTTGGTCAATTTCAGGCTTCCCTGGAGGCTCCTTACTACTGCCTCAATCCCTAATTCAGGATGACATGCCAGAGGCAAGGGATCAGTCCTCTGCAGTTCCTTCACCACCCACCCAAGACAGGTGACATGCTCTGAGCAGTACCTATTTGCTGGAGGAACCCTCGCAGAGGAACCCTGATGAGGTTGAGCCTATGGGACCCAGCTTTGAGATCTTTAAGGGCAGACTTTAATTTGATTCATTTCTGTCTCCCCTACCTTAGAACAATCCACAGTACAGGACTTGGTGGTAAATACCTACTGACCAAGTTTTATATTCTCTATTTGACATATTCCTATTCCTCCTTGAAGAATCAGCCTTCCCTGATCCACTCAGGCAGAGTTGTGAACCTCCCTGAGCTCCCACAGTCCTTATGCTTCCCTTCAGCAAAGCTCTAATGAGCTTGTGATGAAATTGCCTGTTCACAAATCTCCCTCCACTTCCTAGGGATAAGGACCATGTTACAGGCCTTTCCAAATCTCCAGGTCCTAGCCTGGTGCCCCGCATAGACAAGGAAGACAGAATATAAAATGAATGATTGAATGTGCCCACTCTAAAAATCCAGATGTGATAATAAAAAGTCCCAGCAAGACAGCAACATCAGTATGGAAGGGGAAGGGACAGTTTCAAGAAGCTTTGAAAGGATAATTAACAAAACTTAAGGACTTAAGGACAGATATCTGGGGTGTGTAAGGGACTGAATCCAAGACCGAGTAACATTGTTTAGAGTTGTCTTTAAGGTGCAACAGGAATTCATTCAGCAGCTAATTGGAGGGCCCTTCCCTTGCTAAGGAGTCTAAACATATTTCTGCTAATCAGTGAACAGCAGAATCATTTGGATATCAGTGCTTGCATTCTGATTCTGGTAATGAGCTTGAGCTGATGAAAATGCTCAGACCCAGTGCACCCCTCAAGTACAGGCCAGCTCCCCATCACTGCTGCTGCTACCAACTTCAAACGTCCATCCACCAGATCCACAGCTAACATAGGACCCACACTACCAACCATACACCGTGTGGCACTTGGAAAAGAAGAGTGGCTCTTCTGCCAGGAGAATCAAGCAGTTGTAGCTGGACCAGATAAGCACTTCACTGGACGAGGAAAGATGCTCAAAGAGGAATTCTGGCCAGAAGTCGGGGAAGAAAACAATAAATGATAGTCGTGAGATCACGATCCTTTAACTGATGCAAAAGCCTTGGATGTATTCAGCATCTTACTCCTGATGTTGTTTCTGTTCACACACCCTCTCCATGAGACATGGTCATCAATTCACAGATTAAAAAACTAGAAAGTGTTCAGGGTTCTGGTCTGAATCATTCTTTTTAACAGATAGAGAAACTGAGGCAAGAGAGAGGCCTGGTCAATGTGGAGGTGGGACTGGAACTTACATCTCCTAATTCTTAGGATGGCAGCAGTATGATGCAGAAAAAGAGTTCTTAAGGGTCAGATGAACTTGATTTTATATCGCATCTCTGCCAATGACTAGCCTTATAGGTTTGAACCCCTTATTTACCTTTTCTGAACCTCATTTCCCCTCAGTAATCATTTACAACCCCTCAAGTTGGTTTACATTCCCCATATGCCCATATCCCCTATAGAAAAGTGGATATGTGCCTGGAGCAGTGGCACATGCCTGTAATCCTAGCAGCTCAGGAGGCTGAGGCAAAAGGATCACAAGTTCAAAGCCAGCCTCAGCAACTTAGCAAGGCTCTAAGCAACTTAGCAAGACCCTATCTCAAAATAAAAATTTTAAAACGGGCTGGGGATGTGTGACTTCGTGGTTAAACACCCCTGGATTCAATCTCTAGTACCCTCCCCCAAAAAAGTAAGGAATTAAATGTGGGTACATTTGCAAGCACCTCAGAGCAATGTCCTAAAGAAACATTAGTTCCCTTTACTTTCCTGATCTATAGATCTTTCCCCAGGTTTTACTCTGAGAAGGTCAAATATATCACAAAGATCAGGAAAAAATTACTCAAGATCATACAAGAAATCTATAGCAAGAAGATATAGAAGTTATGAAGCCTACTTCACATACAACTGATCCTGTCCCCACCCCATTTCTTGTGAATTATCAAAGATCCCCTGAAAGGGCTGCTGCTACTGCCGTGATCCTCAGGGCTCCAGTTCATGGGGTCCATGGAGGAGAAGGTTAGAGGGCCTCCCTACCTGGGATGTCAGCGTGGATAAAAGCCGGGGCATGCTTCATTGGAGAGTGGACCAGCACTGCAGTTATACAATGGGCACTAGCCACCTGCAGAGTCTCGTCTCTAGAGAGGAGAAACTGGAGAAACAAGCAGGAAAAAAAAAAATAATAACCCAGTCACACCATTGACAGCATCAGAGGACCCAGCCCCAGTGCCTCAGGACAGGAGCCTAATTCTCCTCTGATCCCTCCTGTACTACATGGCACTCAGCACACAGGAAAATAGATATGGATTTTGGAAAAGAATCTCTGTGAAGTGCCCTGATGAGAAATAGAATGAAAGCTCACAATGTAAACTCCACCCGTGCCAAAGAACACCAAAACCACCATCAAGCGGTGCTCAAGACTTCATTGACCAACATGCTTTTATAGCCTTCATCTGGTTTGACATTTGCAACAATCCTATTACATAAGAAGGGAAGGTTCCACTATGATCTTCACTTTAATGAACATATACATAACAGGCTTGAGGAAGTTATCCTTAGACAGGCCTGTCTGCAGGACTAAACCTGGCTGATTTGGGAACCTGGATATTAGGAGAATTCCTACCACTCCCAGAACCGATGAAAGTGTGACTAAACCATTTAAACAAACACTGTAGTCCATGTTGAACACCTGCTTCCCTCCCAGGAGTCTGGAATTTTGGTATGTATGAGGCAGAGGGTACTTTCATGATCAGCCAGACCCCAACAAAAATGCTGGGCCCAGAGATTCTAATGAGTTTCCCTAGTAGCCAATGTTTCATATGTGTTACAATTCATTGCTGCAGGAATTACATGGCTCTGTGTGACCCCCTATAAGAGGACTCTGGAATTTTGTGCTTGGTTTACCCCAGAAGCCATCCCATGTGCCTTTTCTTTCTGCCAATTTTCCTTTGTAACCTTTCACTGTAATAAATCATTACATTGTGTATAACTATACATTGAGTCCTCCTGGCGAACCATCTCACCTGGGGGTGGTCTTGGGGACCCTTCTCCAGGTTAAGTTACTTACTGTAGGCCACACTGCTAAGAAGTGACAAAGCTAAGGCAGAAATCTAGTTCAGCCAGGTCCAAATATAGGAGTCTTTCAACAGTTGAGGCCTGCCCCATTAAAATTTCAGATCAAGTTAGACCTCCACTCAAAACCTCTCAATGAATTTCCATTGCTCTCTGATATTCACACTTCTACTGAACACCCCAGCCATTAGGAGGGCCCCTAACACTTCCAGAAGCAGGAAAAGAATCAACTGCAACCACAGATTTTAAGTATAATATAAACTGATCTTTTGTGGAGGAATGCCCATCAGCCCATATATCATCAGAAAAGGCAGAGTGTGCCTGGTTTTATAGTTTTAAAGGAAAAGGACCAAGTCTATTCATGTTTGGAAGAGAAGCATCTGGGAACAGCAGATTTAACTCATCTCAGTCATATTGGACTTACAAGCAGACACGACCTATCTATTAGTGTGCAAAGGAGTTTAGATATTATTCTCTATCTTGGTCTCTTTTCTAAAGGAAATAACACATGATATTTTACATCAAGATGTTATTGATGGGGGCTGGGGTTGTGGCTCAGTGGTGGAGCACTAGTCTAGCATGTGTGAGGCACCAGGACTGAATCCCAGCACTGCATATAAATAAATAAAATAAAGGTCCATCCACAACTGAAATATATATATTTATATATAAAGGTGTTATTGATGTAAGGCAAAATGCTATTCTATGTACCATTTAATGGGTAGTACATTTTCTTTTCTCTTTTTAAAAAAATTTTTAAGACGTTGGTGGACCTTTATCTTATTCATTTATTTATACATGGTGCTAAAAATTGAACCCAGTGCCTCACGCATGCTAGGCAAGTGCTCTACCACTGAGCCACAACCCCAGCCCCTTCTTTTCTCTTTATTTTGTACTGAGGATTGAACCTAGGGGTACTTTACCACTGAGCTACATTTTTAAAAAAATTTTTTTAGTTGTAGATGAACATAATACCTTTACTTTATTTATTTATTTTTTATGTGGTGCTGAGGATTGAACCCAGTGCCTCACAGGTGCAAGGCAAACACTCTACTGAGGTAACTGCAGCAGCCCCTGAGCTACATTTTTAAATTTTTTTTTAAATACTTTTTAATTGTAGATGGACACAATGACTTTATTTTATTGCCTTGTATGTGGTGCTGAGGATCGAACCCAGGGCCTCACGCATGTGAGGCAAGCGCTCTACTGCTGAGCTACAATCCCAGCCCCATTTTTTAATTTTTGAGACAGAATCTGCCTAGTTATTTAGGGCCTCACTAAATTGCTGAGGCTGGCCTTGAACTTGAGATTCTCATGCCTCAGCCTCCCAAGTCTCTAGGATTACATGTGTGCATCACTACATCTGGCACACATTTTCTTAAGAAAAAATAGTACCAATTAAATTATGATATGCCAATGATGGTAAAATATCTCCTACCAAAGCTGGGTGCAGAGCTGGGCACACACCTATAATCTCAGCCACTCCAGAGGCTGAAGCAGGAGGATCACAAGTTCAAGGCCAGCCTCAACAACTTAGTGAAGCCCTAAGCAACTCAGCAAGACTCCGTCTCAAACTAAAAAACAAAAAGGACTGAGGCTCAGTGAGAAAGCACGCCTAAGTTAGGTCCCCAGTACAAAAAAATATATATAATCACCATGACCTGCCAGGGCTTCCATGACTTGCTCTACTTAATCTCTAGCCTCATCTTATGTTACTTCACCTCACCGCCGACCCATCATCCTATCCCACCATCTCCATCAGTTTCCAGAACTCACTGAAGCTGTCTCTCCCTCTGGCATTGATTTGCTACTCCTGCCTGAAGGGCTTTTCTGCCCACTCTTCATATCATTTCTTACTTATTTTTCAACTTTCAGCTCAAAAGTCAGCCCTTAAAAGAAGTCCTGCCTGTCCACTCAACCTGTAAATTGCTTTCTTTACGACTACCTCATCCAGTTATTTCCTTCACAGCACTTTCCACAATCTGTAATTATTTTGGTTGTTCATTTGCTTGTTTAGTAATTACCTTCCTCACTGGTCTGTAAACTGTGCTAGGGCAAAAACTTGGTTTATATACCATGATGTTCCCAAGGCCTAACATAGTAACATATCACATTAGTTCCTGGTATTTGACAAAATGAAGGAATCAATATTGCAACAGCAGGAACACAAATATTGATAACCTACTCCTAAAGCATGAATTTTGGGAGAAAGTTTTGATCATCATCCAAATGCAGAAAAGAACAGCATCAGAGTCTGGTCATTACAAAAATGCCAGAATGGAGGTATAAAGATACATGCCAATATTATCTTTACTTAAAATTTTGATATTTATTCATCAATATTTTTGCATTATTTTAAAAAATATTTGTAGTTGTGGATGAACACAATAATTTTATTTTGTTTATATTTTTAGGTGGCGCTGAGGATCAAATCCAGTGCTTGGGGCTGGGGCTGTGGCTCAGCGGTAGAATGCTTGCCTCGCATGCGTGAGGCCCTGGGTTCGATCCTCAGCACCACATACAAAGCAATAAAATAAAGACATTGTGTCCATCTACAACTAAAAAAATATAAAAAAAAAAAAACCAGTGCTTTACACATGCTAGGCAAGTGCTCTACCACTGAGCCATAACCCTAGTCCTTGCATTATTTTTATTTTTTAAAATACTATGTATCTTGGGGCGGGATTGTAGCTCAGTGGTAGAGTGCTTGCCTCGCATGGCATGCATGAGGCCCTGGGTTCAATCCTCAGCACCACATAAAAAGAAATAAAATAAAGACATTGTGTCCATCTACAACTAAAAAAATATTTTAAAAAATATTATGTATCTTAATTGCTGGGTATTTTTTAGCACTCACTTAAATTTGCACCCAATGCAAGTTCCTCCCTCATTCTCTCAGCCCCAATTCTACTGGTGGGATTATAAAATAAACCTTAATCATCCAAATTTGCCGATGGAGTAAGAGCTTCAATGTATGGACCGAGGGTAGGACTCCTAAGCCAATATTTCTGTCTTTATAAAGGTACCTTTTGGGGCTGGGGTTGTGGCTCAGTAGCAGAGTGCTTGCCTAGCACAGGTGAGGGACTGGGTTCAATTCTCAGCACCACATATAAATAAAGATCCATTGCCAACTAAAAAAATTTATTTAAAAAAAGTTATCTTTCCCCAGGAAAGTGTACTCTTCAGACTCTGCCACCACTACCACCATGCTGCCTTGGTGCACTGTGAGGCCACAAGATATTTTTCTTAAGTCCTTGTACCCCTGTTGGACACAGAATCAAATGTCCTAACCACTTGATAACAGGAATTCCTGGATAGAAGCAGAAAAATGAATATAGGGACCTGATATAAACTTTCCTGGTTTGGGCTGGGATTGTAGCTCAGTGGCAGAGCGCTTGCCACATGTGTGAGGCAGTGGGTTCGATCCTCAGCACCACATAAAAATAAATAAATAAAATAAAGA
>CM053403.1:6354545-6375903 GCA_028644305.1 Xerus rutilus
AAGAAGGACCTCTTGGAGGTGTTAAGGCATGAGTTTTGCCTTAATTAATGGAGATCGGGATCAGCAAGGAGCAAAGAGCAAGGTGCTAACCAGAAGGAAAGTCCAGGTCGGGTGGGCAAATAACTAGAGTTATTTAACCCTTACCCCTCAACCCCAAACCGGCTTTTCTTTCCTGAATTCCCTACTCAATAGATTCTAACTCCATTCCCCACCAGAAACGTTGACAAGGGATATCTGAAGATGAAGAGAAAGAATTACCTATAATTATCTTCCCTCGCCAGTGTGGAGTTAGAAAGATGCTTTTAAAAGCATAGGAATGCAATAAAAAATGTACAGGCAACCTGGGTATGGTGGTGCTCGCCTGTAATCCCAGCGACTCAGAAGGCTGAAGCAGGAGGGTCCGCAAGTTTGAGGCCAGCCTGCGCAACTCAACAAGTCCCTAAACAACTTAGTGAGAACTTGTCTCTAAATAATAAAATAGGGGCTGTGATTATAGCTCAGGGGTAGAGTGCTTGCCTAGCACGTGTGAGGCACTGGGTTCCATCCTCAGCACCACATAAAAATAAGTAAAATAAAGGTATTGTGTCCATCTACAACTAAAAGAAATTTTTTTAAATAGATAAAGGTCTGGGGATGTGGCTCAGTGGTAAAGCGCCCCGGGGTTCAATGCCCAGTACCAAAAAAGTGAAATGAACTGGCAATGGAATTATGACCCCACTGAAACCCTTCGTTCTGCGCGCTGCATTCTGAATGTCTGATTTATAGTTTCTGCAAAGAATTTATAATAGCACGCTAATAAAGACAGCAAAACACATTCCCTTCCTCTCCCACACGCAACCGGCTTTCACCAAGGCGCCCCCTGGCGGCGAGGTCCGCCGGGTCATGATGACTTCACTTCCGCTTCCTGCCGCGCGCACGGCCATTTCCGCTCCTCCATCTGTGAGGCATTCCCACTCACCCGAGGTCGGCTGCTGTTGAAGAGTGGCGAGCCTGCGGGACCACAGCCATGGTGAGTGCGTGAGCCGGGCCGCAGGACCCGGAAGCGGGGGACGCGGGCTTCGGGTCACTCGCGGTGCCGGGGAGGCTTAGGGCGAGCGTGGTCTCAGCCGCCGGGTCTCGGCCGCCCGGCCCGAGGTTGGAGCTCCGGCCGCCGCGGGGGTCCCAACAGTCGGCCCAACGTCCCAGCTCGGGAAGCCGCAGGGGCCGGGCCGCCTTGCTGCAAGGCTTTTTGCGTGGCCGAAGGCCTGCGGTGAGCGGAGGAGAGGGCATGGCCCTGCCTGGGGGAGAGAGCAGCCCACGTGGGCGATATGGTACAAAATTGGTGAAACCTGGCCCCATTCTTTTGTTTCTCTTACTTTCTACTTATTTTTGCGAGGGTGTTGTGGAACCCTGAATTCGGAACAGCCTCTCGTATCCACCCTCTTCCTATTGCTGGTGTTCAGGAGGGGGAGTCCTCCGTGGGTCTGCACCTAGTGGCGATTTAACACGTGCCAGGGAGCTTTTGCTGGCCGTGGGGAATGTGGAGTGGTCTGGAGCACAGGAATAGCTCTTCCTGCAAGACCGTGACCTCAAATCAGAGGTTGTGCTTGGTAGCACCACATGTGACAGTTAACATTTGGCCATCTCCAACTTGCAGTCATCTAGCGGGAGTTCCCAATTCGTGTGTCAGAGTGGAGTTACTTTGGGTTGTCTCTTGGTAAGAAGGGAAGACTTTTGCAAAGCACTTTTAGTTCACAGTGAGTTTTTAATCCAACCGAGTTTGGACCCCTTCAGGATTACCTTCTTGTCTTTGCCCCCACCACACACTGTGTAAAGCTAGTGTATGGCAGTCTAGAACTTGAAGCTTCCAAACCAGTAAGCCTCTTAACACAGTTCAGTGAAAGTTTTGGAAGGTCCTGGTTCCAGGTTGAACTTTGCTGCAATTTTCCTTGGACATAAAACGAACGTAACAATGCATGAGGATGTTGAGATCATATGTAGTAATATGGCTTAAGCACCTGCCCTGATGGTTGGTATGGAGTGCAGTCATGCATTGTTTAAGAACAGGGATATGTTCTGAGAATTGTGTTGGTAGCCGATTCTATGGTTATATGAACATCATAATGTGTACACAAATCTAGATGTTAATAGGACAGTGGCCTCTTGATGCAATCAGGAGATGCAATAAACTAGAGATGTACAAAGGATGCTACTGGCATAACAGGGCATCCAGTTTTACAGTAAACATTTTCTTATAAGTAGGAGTACACTCAACACTAAAAAGTATAGTATGGTAGGACTGAGGATATATAGTTCAGTTGGTAGAATGCTTGCCTCACATGCACAAGGCCCTAGGTTTAAAAAAAAAAAAAAGCGTAGTATGGTAAATACAAAAACTGGGGCTGGGATTGTAGCTCAGCGGTAGAGCGCTTGCCTTGCATGTGTGAGACCTGGGTTCGATCCTCAGCACCACGTACAAAGCAATAAAATAAAGACATTGTGTCCATCTACAACTAAAAAAATATTAAAAAAAAAAAAAAACTGGACCCTGGGGGTGTGGCTCAGTGGTAGAGTGCTTGCCCAGCATGGCTGAGCCCCTGAATTCCAACTCCCAGCACTGGGGGGGAGGGGGGGTATCCAAAAACCAGTAACTTAAGTGTTTTCTTATCAAGTATTATGTACTGTACATAATCATATGCTGTACTTTTATACACAGCTAGCAGCACAGAGTTGTTTACACCAGCAATACCACAAACACAGGAATAATGCACTGTTCTAGGACTTTACAATGGCTGGTGTCACTGGACCATAGGAATTTTCAGCTCCATTATAACCTATGGGACCATGCAATCTGTTGTTGACTGAGGCAGTTATGCTGCACAAGGCAATGTTTGTTAAGTCAAATTCTTGCGTGTTTATTACCTTCATGTACATAAAACCTGGCAGTAAAATAAATAATAAGACAGATTACTTACAAATAAAGGAAAATCAAAACGAGTTAACACTATTTACTGTCAGTGTTAAAGGAAAAAAATTATACGTGCATGTTTGTCTCTCCCAGTAATGAATAATAACTTTAGTATTTAATTGCAATTAAATAACAAGGATTCCAATTAAAATAACGGTATTAGTCAAGTTAACCGAAGTATTTCTTATATGAACCAAAACTTATTTGCCTTCTTCTCAGGAGTTGTAGCCTGTCCTACAACGTGTGTTCTCATGTTTGCCAAATGCTGTTAGGACTGTCTTTATGAAACTAAGCCTGGCTCATATCTTAATTCTGAGCACAAAATAAAAAGCTGTTTAGATTTTGGGAAATACTGTCAAATTGTCAAATATTTCACTTTGCATCTCCCACTGTTTTCACTCATAAATTTTAAACTTGAAAAAGACTCAAGATGTCACGAGTAATAATGGAGTTGAAGTAATTTTCTTTATCTTTTCAGTTATTATGCCATTATTGTTCATTTCAAATCTACTATTTAGATGCAGGAATATTGCTACCATGGGGGTCTGAAACACTAAACCGTCTGTCTCAAACAAGTACTTAAAAAGTACCATTTACTTTTTTAAAAAATATTTTTTAGTTGTAAATGGACACAGTATCTTTATTTACTTATTTTTATGTGGTGCTGTAGCATTTACTTTTTTTATGGAATGAAGTGTACTTGATTTCAGAATCACTAATACAGCTAGTTAAGATCTCTAAACTTAAGATTGTTTTCGTTTTGTGCTTTGACAGACGCAAGCCAGTAAAAGTGTTAGTGAATAGATTGCCATGAGGGGAGAAGACTCAGTCCCACTGGGACCCTCTGAGAAATTGTTTGGAGCTATCTCAGAATGGTTCCTGAGGATCCTTGCACCCATCCCTCCTGGGTAGAGTGGCCCTGGGTTCAATCCCTGGTACCAAAAAAAGAAAAGAAAAAGAAAATTTAAGAACACTTAAAAAGCAGACATTACAAACAATTGTATATCAAATGGATAACCCTAAGGAGAAAATGAATTGAGGTAACTTTTAAATAAACCATTTTGTGTGTATTATAGGGGTAGAATAAGCAAGGAAATATATTAATGTACTGGGAACCACTTGCTGTGGATTGAATGAGATTTTCAAATGGAATTGGAGAATGGAGAGAGAAGTTTGTGCTGTGTTTATTGTAAATTATTATATCTTAATTTTGATTCAGTAAATTTGGGGTATGGATATGGAAATCCTAATTTAAAGATTATCCATGAAACTCAAGTGGCTGCTGAACCATAGGAGACCTTTTCTAACCCAATTGCTCTAATATTACCAGGCATTAGGCTAAAGAGAAGCAAATAAAAGTATTTAAGTTTTAGTATACATAATTGGGCTATATAATTGCTTACTTTCCCCTTTAGCCTTAATAGTATATTTTAGTTTTTCTAAGCTGAGAGTGAGAAAGCTGGTGTTAACACATTAAATATGTGAGTTTGCAGGTGGGGGAATAGGGAAGCCCACTGACCACCTGTGTCTCTCAACTGATTTAGTATTTTGCAACTCATATTTCCCCCTGCAGACTGAGGCTGATGTAAATCCAAAGGCATATCCCCTTGCAGATGCCCACCTCACCAAGAAACTATTGGACCTCGTTCAGCAGTCATGTAACTACAAGCAGCTTCGGAAAGGAGCCAATGAGGGTAAGATACCACTGGGTACTGCTGGGGGGATGATGACAGCACCTGTCTCCTGGGGACTCTGGTCTAGATTTCCAATTTATAAGGAGGGCCAGAATTTTTTCTTTCTTTCTTTCTTTTTTTTTTTTTCCCTTCTGAGACCAGGTCTTGCTGCATTGCCAGCACTGGCCTCAAACTCCTGGGCCTGAGCACTGAGCATTCTCCTTAGCCTCACAAGTAGCTGGGACTATAGGTACAAACTGACATGCCTTGGATATTCTTTTTTTTTTTTAATATTTTTTTATTGTAGATGGACACAATGTCTTTATTCTATTGCTTTGTATGTGGTGCTGAGGATCGAAGCCAGGGCTTCATGCATGCGAGGCAAGCACTCTACCGCTGAGCTACAATCCCAGCCCCCTTGGATATTCTTGATTGGATGTGGGAAGGCTTGAGAGCAGCAGCATCTTGACACTAGATGAAAAAGACTAATATGCTTAGAATTTCTTTTAGACCCACCCTTGTTAATTTGCCACATTCTCACATTCTCTCTCACCTTTTTTTTTTTTTTTTTTTGGTCATACTGGGAGTTGAAACCAGGGCTTCAGCATGCTAGGCAATCTCTCTACCACTGAGCTACATCCTCTCTCTTTTTTATTTTTCATTTCGAAACTTGCTAAGTTGCCCAGGCTGGCCTCTCAAGTAGCTGGGATTACAGGTATGTACCACCATACCTTGCTCCTTCTTTCTCCCTTAATACATAAAGCATTTTGTTTGTCTATTTGTGCAGAACTATTTGTATTAACTTTGTGCTCTCTCCAGAGCCATTGGAAGGAAATGGATATTAGTGCTTTTCAGTGTCTGATGACAGTTTGCTTGGGAAGAGGCGTTTTGTCTCTGGAGATACACAGGCATTTGAGCCTGTGGTATTTTGTTTTATTTATTTATTTATTTATTTTTAATGTGGTGCTGAGGGTAGAACCCAGTGCCTCACATGTACAAGGCAAGCACTCTGCCACTGAGCCATAACCCCAGCCCCCACCAGCTCTCTTTTTTTGGGGGGGGGAGGCGGGTAGCAGGGATTGAACTCAGAGGTACTCAACCACTGAGCCATATCCCCAGCCCTATTTTATGTTTTATGTAGAGACAGGATCTCACTGAGTTGCTTAGCGCCTCGCCATTGCTTAGGCTGGTTTTGAACTCGCGATTCTCCTGTCTCAGCCTCCCAAAGTGCTGGGATTACAGGCTTGCGCCACCGTGCCCGGCTCCCACCAGCTCTCTTGAGGTCTCTTTTTTCACTTGGTGTGCTTGGGTCATCTTGGCTGGGCAGGGGCATGAGTTCTTGTTCCACATGTAAATGAGGATTCGGACAGGACCATTTTGACTTCTCGGTGTACCTTGCATGGTGCTGGACCCAGACGTGCCAGGACAGGTGGGTCCTTGAATGAGATGCTCAGCTCAGAATGTGTTTAGTAAGAGCCGGGCGCAGTGGCTCAAGCCTGTAATCCCAGCACTTAGGGAGGCTGGGACAGGAGAATCTGAGTTCAAAGCCAGCCTCAGCAATGGGGAGGCACTAAGCAACTCAGTGAGACCCTGTCTCTACATAAAACACAAAATAGGGCTGGGGATGTGACTCAGTGGTCGAGTGCCCTGAGTTCAATCCCTAGTACAAAAAAAAAAAAAAGAATGTGTTTACTAAGGTTCAGGAAGGAAGGGGCAACAATTTCTTGGTATTCTGCCTCGGTTTTAACTATTCATTCTTCTTAAATTGCTGACAGTGCAGTGGTAGTCAAAACTAAGTCCCTGCGTTGGAGCTTACATTCCAGTGGAGGTAAAGATGCTGTAAAGCAAAATAAAGTAGGGTTGGGGGAAATGTCTCTTCAGATGGTATATTTAGGGGAGGTTTTTCTGGAGTAAAATTTGAGAATTGAAGCCTTGGTGGCAGATAGAAGCTTTACTTATGCTCTAGCCTTGGTGGTGCACTCGTGTAATCCAAGAATCATCCTAAGGCAGGAGGATTGCAAGTTCAAAGCCATCCTCAGCAACTTAGCGAAGCCCTAAGTAAAATAAAATTTTTTAAAAGCCTAGAAGAGACAGGAGAATCGTGAGTTCAAAGCCAGCCTCAGCAAGGGTGAGGCGCTAAGCAACTCAGTGAGACCCTGTCTCTACATAAAACACAAAATAGGTCTGGGGATGTGGCTCAGTGGTCGAGTGCCCCTGAGTTCAATCCCCGGTACCAAAAAAAAAAAGTACTACACTGCTCTGCTATTTGTTGGTGGAGTTTCTTGGGAAGCTATTGCCTTTGACCAGGCAAGAGATGATAATCACTTGAACAAGTGTCATAGCAGAGGTGAGGAAAGAAGTATCACATTCAGGATGGAAGGTTTCAGAATGAGGCATTGAAGGTGACTAATTGGTGTTTGACCTTATTATATCCTAGGGCTGCTCCAGGACAGAGAATTGTTTGTGCTTAAGCCAGTTTTCTTGCACCTCTTACTCTTTTTCCTGGAAATGGCTTTGTTGGGCCTGCATTGCCCAAGCCCCGTATCACCTGTTGGCCTGTGTCTCTGTCTCCACAGCCACCAAAACCCTCAACAGAGGCATCTCTGAGTTCATTGTGATGGCTGCAGATGCTGAACCTCTGGAGATCATCCTGCACCTCCCGCTGCTATGTGAAGACAAGAATGTACCCTATGTGTTTGTGCGGTCCAAGCAGGCCTTGGGGCGGGCCTGTGGGGTCTCCAGGCCTGTCATTGCCTGTTCTGTCACCATCAAAGAAGGCTCTCAACTGAAGCAGCAGATCCAGTCCATTCAGCAGTCTATTGAAAGGCTCTTAGTCTAAGCCTGTGTTCTTTGCCCTGCTCTCCCCGCCAACCCCACCCTCAGGTTGTGTATCATATTGTCTGTCTTAGCATGTAGTCAGCAGCTTTCTATTATAAAATATTGTACTGAATCTGTTGTCTGGATTTTCGTATTGTTTTTGTTCTGTTTCCCAGGGTTGTTTTTCCCCGTCTCCCCTTCCACTCTCTGCCATTCTTTTATCCTCCCTTTTGAAAAATGAACCTGTGCCCAAAACAAACAACAGAGTGTTGGCACCAAAGGCAGGAAGAGCCAGTAGCAACCTGCCTAAGCCAGGGGAGGCATCTCTTGCAGCTTTCATCCACTCATTCCCATGTGTGCCAGATGGGATGGGAGTGGACACTGGCCACTTTGACTTAGAGTCCCTTATGCCTGGCATACAGACTCCTTCATACGTGTTACTATGGTGTTCTCTCACCTTCTCTTCCCTCAAGATTGTGTCATTTGAGGAGAAAGCAGGTGTTCTGTGAGGTAGTTGGGCTGTGTCCAAGTGTATTTACTAATGTGCTCCTGTGTGCTTTTGGTAATGTGATGTTAAATTCTTGCCCCAACCACGCCCTGCGGGTGACAGGCAGCAACACAGCTGCAGGACTCCAAAGATAACCTGGGTGAGTGGGCATGGGGGACAGTCAACCTGTATCTTGGAGAGTCAGGAGGGGCAAGGGAAGAAGTGTCATCTGGTGCTAGAATGAGGGATTCTGGGGAAATTGGGAAGACGTGGCTGGAAACTACAGAGAAATGATGGAATCCAGGAAGCATCCTCTCTGGAATTTCTTCAGTGGTCACTTAGCACCAGCTCTGGGGCCCTCACCCATTTCCTGCCACAACATGGGTCAGATAGTCTTTGTCACATGAGTAGAGTGCTGATGTGTTGTGCATTCTTGAGCGTCCTAATAAATAAATATATTCATATTCCATTTTAAAGAAAGTGTGGCAGTGCCTGATTCTTAGTAGGTATCTTCCAGGTAGTATTTGAATGAAGAAATGCTTAGCATTACTAGAGTGATTATAGCTGCTGCTCCCCCCACCCTGCCCCTTCCTCAGTGCTACTATTAAACCCAGAGCTTCATATGTGCTCAACATGCTCTACCCCCAGTCTAGTTATAGCTTTGACTTTTTCACCAAAAAGCTGGGTAAAAGCTATCACTTCCTGCTAGATAGTTTCTAGTTTGGCAGTTCAAAATGTCTTCTCATACAGACTCAGTCATCAGAGCTTTGCTATTTTTGCTACAGAAAAGGCTTTTTTTCATCCTTGTTGACATTTGGGCTGGTTAATTTGCAGGGGTTACCCTGTGTCCTGGGATATTTAGCAGCATCCCCAGCCTCTGCCAATTAGGCAGTAGCAACCCACCTCTGCCTCCAACCAAAAACATCTCCAGGGGGCTGGGGATACAGCTCAGTTGGTAGAGTGCTTGCTTCCCATGCACAAGGCCCTGGATTCCATCCCCAGCACCACCAAAAAGGAGAAGAAAAAAAAGAAAAAACCATCTCCAGACATTGCTGTTAGGAACCATTCTTGCAGAGTTAGGCACATGCAGCATTGGTATTGGTGACTGAAGCTACCACCACCTCACCTGTTTGGTACTTTTTATCTGAGGGTAAATATGAGAGATCAATACCTCAGTTTGAGGAATCTTCCCATGTTCAAATAACGGTACCGCAGTGCTCAAATTAATGAGGACGAGTGACAGTTTTCTCTTGGCTGTGTTGGGCCAGCGTGCCCACTCCAGCAGGAAGCCCATTGAGGTGGGGACACCTGTTCTGTGCCTACCGGCTAATCATTTCTCTCATTTCCATCACCACCAATTCTGATGAAGTTGTACACTTATTTGTGGATGGTGAAGTTTCAGGTAGTTACTTTTGTATTTGCTTTTGTTGTGTTTATCATAATCCAGACAATTCGGAGAGAAGAGCTTAAGAAATCCACCCTGTGGCTGAGGTATAACTGTGGTAGAGCACTTGCTTAGCATGCTCAAGGCCCTGGATTCAGTTCCCAGCACCAGAAAAGAAATTAATCTCCATCTAAATGGAAATCAGGGTCTATTCATAAGAACCCTTTGGAGGCCGGTGGGGCTCCTGATATCCTCAGCCCTTCTGCTCAGTCTACTTGGTAGCCTTGGCTCAGTCCCCACTGCTGCATTGCGTGCCTTTACAGGACAGGGTACCAATCTGGTTGCCTCCAGAAAAGCCCAACGCTGTCCCCTGCTTTTGCATGCTTCCCCTGCCTGTCGTGTGTCTGCCTCTCCCAGAAGTTCCCACTTTGCTCAGTGTTCTATATTTTGTTTCTTGAATATTCTGAATCTTTTTTTTTTTTAATTTTTTAGTTGTCAATGGACTTTATTTTATTTACTTATATGTGGTGCTGAGAATCGAACCCAGTGCATCACACGTGCTAAGCAAGGGCTCTACTACTGAGCCACCACCCCAGCCCGAATATTCTGAATCTTTTGCCACTCTTGCTGTTGGTTTCCCTTTACTGCACTGGCTCTCTCATTCAACTTTGTTTCTTTTTTCCCCAGCTCTGTAACATTTTTAAAACTTGAACTTAACTTCAAACTTTAAAATTTTTTAAACTTTAAAACTTGAACTTAACCCAATGACTGACATTTTCCCATCATTGCCCTTACTAGGTATGAACGTGTGGTGCGTAGCACCTGCAGCACAGATGCACTAAAGCCTGGACATGTCAGCAAGGAGGAAACCTAGTCATTCCTAATCAGCCATCTATGAAGGTGGTTGCAAATTTTTGTGTGTAAACATTTTATTTTGGAGAGAAAATCTCTGACACCCATCAAATCTCAAAGGGTCCTCTGACCCCAAACATTGCTGGTTGGAAACTTGTAATTGAAAAGCTTTCTAGCTGGGCGTGGTGGCTCACACCTGTAATCCCAGCACTTTGGGAGGCTGAGACAAGAGAATCACAAGTTCAAAGCCAGCCTCAGCAATGGCGAGGCACTAAGCAACTCAGTGAGACCCTGTCTCTAAATAAAACACAAAATAGGGCTGGGGATGTGGCTCAGTGGTCAAGTGCCCGAGTTCAATCCTGGTACCTGGCTATTGTGAAGACAAGCAGCTGTGGAGAGGTCTGAAGTCCTGTAGTCAATAGCAAGTGCCAACTTTGCCAGCCATGGGGATGAACCTGTCTCATTTGTACCTGTGGGATTTTAATTTATTTACTGAGTACTGGGGAATTGAACCTAGGGATGCTTAACCACTGAGCCACATCCCCAATCCTTTTTGACACAGGATCTTGCCAAGTTGCTTAGAGCTTTGCTAAATTGCTGAGGCTGGCTTTGTATTTGTGATCCTCCTGCCTAAGCCTTCCTAGTCACTGGGATTACAGGCATGTGCCATGGCACCCAGGTACCCATGAGATTTTAATGAACAGAAATGACTGAGTGACAATACTGAGAGGTCAATGCCATTGAAAGAAGAATTTATTATTTCAATCCCCAGTACCACCAAAAAAGAATTTATTATTTACATTAACCAAGAGAAAGGGGCATGCTATACCACAGAGCCTCAGGGAAAGCCTCAGTTTGGGTCAGGAGAAGGAAGAATGTGGCCTGGGCTACAGCCTGGATTGGTATTTCCTTGGGGAAGGCAAGTCAGAGTAGATGGTTTAGGATTGTCTAGTCTGAAAAACTCATGTGTGCTTTGGGACATAGGCATGGTCTCCAGTTGCCTGTTTCCTATCTGGTCTTTGTGATGATGGACACAGGGATCTTTGACCCAATGACAATGGAAGTGAAATTGAGTCAGGTCAGCAAACATGCAGGGAAAGCTTTCACTGGGGCTTCTATTTAGAAAAGGAGACATGGTTCCAACAAGATGTCAGGCTGTCTCTCTGAACAAAAGGGAGATCGTTTTAGTAGTTACTTGCAGGGATGGGAACATTAATTGGCAAGTAGAATGCTCCTGGGTTCAATCCCCAGTACTGCAAAGAAAGAAAAAGAACACATACAGGGCACCCTGATCACAATGCTGCAAAGCTGACACCGAGGATGGTACACACCAAATTTCCCAAGGTCAACTGTCAGGCCATGAGCCAAGGCCCACAAGTGCATGTACTCCCTGTTTCCATGTTGTTCCCTGTCTCACTGGGATGACTTAGGACAGGAGATATAATGGCTAGATTGTGAAAGTTAGATAAAGGAGGTGGTTGGCTTGCAAGAGAGGCGTTCTCTCAAGTAAGTTTTTAACCATCTTTAGGAATTAGCCGATTCTAAGAGGGGCACTCTCTCTAGGTCTGTAAGCTTGCCCACCCAAGACATGAAAACATAAAAGGTACAGAAAATGAACATTCATACAGCCTCCCTGCAAGTGGATCCTGCAGCCTCCATCAAGCTTTCAGATGACTTTCTTGAATGCACCTCGTGATTGAGTCTAACCTACTCAAACTACCCAAATTCCTCATCCACAGAAATGGTGAAAGAGAATGTTAATGGCCGCTTTAAGGTGAAAGTTTTGGGAGTAATTTGTTACAAAGCAATAGATAGCTAAAGTGGAGGAAGAGGGTGAAAGGATGAAGATGTCTTGTCAAAATGGCAATAAACATAGGTCAAAATGGCAGGGCAATCAGGCGTGGTGGCACTGGCCTGTAATCCAAACTACTCAGGAGGCTGAGGCAGGAGGATGGCAAGTTTGAAGCCAGCCTCCAGAACTTAATGAAACCCTGCCAGAAACCATCCATGAACTGTGCATGAACTAAAATGATGCTGAAGCCATTAGGCAGGAAACCTGGTATCGGGAACTCTCAGCAGCAACCCTGCTGGTTTGAGAACACCTGGTTCATGTGGCTTCCTACCCAGCTCCATCACAAGTTCAGCACAGCATTAGAGATCGGGAGACCTGCTGGAGCCACACGGCCTCTTGGAGATGGGTGTGGCTTGCCAAAATGCTAATCAATGTGTTTACTGCAAGACCCCTCCACACCAAGAAGCAAGCACCCAACCAAGACTCCCAAGAATCCTCCCACTGAAACCTTTGATGTACGTCACCTTAAATAAAGATACACAGCCATTCTTCAGTTGTTCAGTTCTAGTTCCCATCAGGACTGGAAGACCCATCAGGTGCTCCCTTTCTATCTAATTTCTGGCTCTGTCTTTAATTCTAATTATTTCAGACTTTTTATTTCTCAGGCAGTTCACACCTCCTGAGCAGGAACCTACCCTGGCAGGGACCTGATCACCCTGCAATGATCACCCTATCTCAAATAAGAGTTGGGTGTGTAACTCAGTGGTAAGGTGCCCCGGGGTTCAATCCCCAGTAGTTGGGGAGTGGGGTAGTGGGTGGAGGGATTTGGCAGGACACTGAGCACTGGAAGTGCTGGCAGGATCCCTCAGTGGCTGTGAAATGCTCCAGGGTGCCTCAGAGTGCTTGGAAATAAATATCTTTAGTATTTGTTTTCACGTATGATGCAGTAAAGTTTACAAGGAGGATCAGGACATTCCAGGGGCAGTTTGGGCTCAAACACACTGAGTGTAGTATGCGTGTGTATACATTTATTTCCCTCAATATGGATTTGAGGATGAAATTTCTGGATGACAGGAGGAAGTGAATGACTATCTCTTCCAGATCTCATGGTCCTGCCTTGCTTTTCTTCTAGCTTTTAATGCGACAAAAAGGCATCATAGGTTACACACTGATGAGTAGACTTCTCCTGTCACCGCAGCCACCGTCTTGGTGAGTGCCATTCTGAACGTTCCCTCTGCATCTGGCCTTGAGTAAGTCCACACCCGTGTGAGACGTGCTTGGATACAGACAAACCTCCCAGCAGAGGCGGAGGCCTGCTTTCCCGCTGCTGCCATCGCTGCAGGTGGCTCAGTGCGGCTGCACCTCCCGGGTGCGCCAGGCCTACTGACAGCAACTAGAGCAACTGTCACAGTGCTACTTGGCAGATCAAAGTGTGTCTGCAGTGGTGGAGATTATAAGTACTTGGTGAGCACCCTGTGCACTTACATTTTCTGATTTTCGGTGTGTTGTTATTTTTCCTAATGTACAAATGAAGAAACTAAGGCTCAGAAGTGCCAGATCTGTTGCCCAAGGTCAACTGCATATATGCAATGGAGCCAAGATACAGATTACTCACTTGTGAGCTTTCAAAAGCCCAATTCCATCTGAATATGGACTTTCCTATTTCCTGGGAAGCTCAACAGACAGAGAAGGCAACATTAATTTAAAGAAACAAATCACTACTATCTATCTTATCTAGCTATCTATCTATTTTATTGGTACCAGGGATTCAACCGAGGGGCATTTAACCACTGAGCCACATCCCCAGCCCCTTTTTATATTTTATTTAGAGACAGGGTCGCACTGAGTTGCTTAGGGCCTCACTAAGTTGCTGAGGCTGCCTTTGAACTGTGATCCTCCTGCCTCAGCCTTCCAAGCCACTAGGATTACAGATATGAGCCACAGCACCCAGCTACAACTACTGTTTTTTTTTTTTTTGGTATTGGAAATTGAACTCAGGGGCACTCGACCACTGAGCCACATCCCCAGACCTATTTTGTGTTTTATGTAGAGACAGGGTCTCACTGAGTTGCTTAGCGCTCGCCATTGCTGAGGCTGGCTCTGAACTCACAATTCTCCTGTCTCAGCCTAAGTGCTGGGATTATAGGCTTGCGCCACCACGCCCAGCTATTTTATATATTTTTATGTGGTGCTGAGGATTGAACCCAGTGCCTCACACGTGCTAGGCAAGCGTTCTACCACTGAGCTACAACCCCAGCCTGTAACACCTCTTTCAAACACAAAAAACAAATATGGGTTTAAAAAAGTATAAATCTTAGAGCAGAGAATCCAAGGCTGTCAATTTTATAGGAGGAAAATAGCCCTCCTACATGCTCCTCCTTACGAGGTGCCGCTCATTCTAGGTCTGTAGCTCTGGCACAGGAGCTACAAACTCTAAATCTCAAGCCCTCTTCAGAGGACACAAACCCTTACAATGCTTTCCCTCAAGTAGCTGGAATTACAGCTATGAGCCACCAACTGGGCTAGCACCTCAGGCTGATTCTTCAAAAGCAGGAGCACCAGACAGCAGGAAAGGAACCAGGAAGATGGATGGGAAGGAAGAACACAAAGGGAAAGACACTCCTCTCCTTCTTCCCCTTCTCCTAACACCAGACTTCTCATCTTGAACTTCCCACACTCCTCTAAAAAATAAAAGAAATAACTATTTCTCATATACTGTAAATCTAAGGATAACAGAAAACTTATGTCTTCAAATTTGAATATCACATTCAGAGGAACACAACCTGAGGAAGCTGCTATTTATTCATGAAGCAAATGATACCGAAATTAAAAATGTTACTCTTAATTGCTTCTGAAATCTGATGTTTAGACCTTAGCATACAGCACTTTTTTTTTTTTAATTTTTTTTAAATATTTTTTTTTTAGTTGTAGATGGACACAATGTCTTTATTTTATTGCTTTGTATGTGGTGCTGAGGATCGAACCCAGGGCCTCACGCATGCGAGGCAAGCGCTCTACCGCTGAGCTACAATCCCAGCCCCAGCATACAGCACTTTTGAAGGAAAACGAGGAGGAGGACAGGGATGGGAAGAGTATAATCTTGCTAAGGCTTGTCATTCCTGAAGCACCTGTAATGTTTGTGTGACCTTAACTGTGACATTCTTCCCCATCTCCACTGGTATTTGTTTTGTCTCCGTCATGATGTGTGATCCCATTAGGAGAGAAAATTAAGCTCAGAGATAATGGCCAGTGATCTTTGGATGCGAGGCCGACATACCTTTCTCCTTCACACTAAAGAGCAGTACATAGTACAAAGTCGAGATTCTTTATTCACACAGAATAAGGCACAGGCAAGTGGGAGAGCTGTGCAGTCTCTGCCAACGCGTTTCAAATGTCAAGTCCTCAGCTTCTGAAAGGCAGCTCTTCTCAGTTCAGGAAAAACACCTGTTAACTTGCTGAGAACAAAAGCAAAGAACCTGGCCACAGCAAGGGTGTATGGTCACCAGTCAGTCCTTCTGGAAGTGCTCAGTCAGAGCGGCCAGCAGCTCCTGCTTCTTTAGCCCGCCCTTCAGCCCGTACACCCTGCAGGCCTCCTTCAGCATGGGCACTGTGAGCTTGCCCAGTGTGCCCTTGGCAATGTGGGCCTTCAGTTCCTCTTCAGATACCTCCACTTTGGGCCTTTTGCTTCCAGAACCTCCATCATCTGGGGAAAAGGGTCAGGAGGGAAGAAATGAATGTGCTACCAGTGGCATCCCAGCTACACATACTGAGGCCCCTTAGGATTTAGGCATAGAGCTATGATGCCTACCTACAGTCTACAGGGGAAGACAGGTATCTTGATAATGCAGCTTTATTTATATATATAATAAAAAATGTATCTCACACCTAGAAGGGAGTTACCAGTGGTATGAATACCATGAGTTTACCCACAACAGTTACTCACTCTGGGTGAGCAAATAGTTCCTACCCATCTTTCCTTCAAAAAGCATTTACAGCAGCTGGGGACATAGCTCAGTGGTAGAGTGCTTGCTTAGCATGCTCAAGGCCCTGACCCCAGCATCACAAAAAAAAGAAAAGGGGGCTGGAAAGCATTTCCAAACACTGAGTAAGTTCCCAGGCTCCAGGCAATAAGAACCCGCGGGCTGAGTGAGACAAACACGTAGACAAGTACACCGTCACAAAACCATGGGCAGCATGCAAGCAGCTCTGCCAGTGGTTTACCAGGGCACTACAGGAGCCACTTCTTTTTTTTTTTTTGGTACTGGGGATTGAACTCAGGGGTACTCAACCACTGAGCCACATCCCCAGCCCTATTTTGTGTTTTATGTAGAGACAGGGTCTCACTGAGTTGCTTAGCGCCTTGCCATTGCTGAGGCTGATTTTGAACTCGCGATTCTCCTGTCTCAGCCTCCCTAAGTGCTGGGATTACAGGCTTGAGCCACTGCGCCCGGCTCAGGAGCCACTTCTAATGCAAAAGGGAGAAAGCACCACGGCCACCAACTACCCTCCCATGGCTCCCTTTCCTCATTTGTTAGGTAAACAAGGCCCAAGTCTGGCTTTACTTGGCCAAGACAGACAAAAAGATTACAATATAAGACAACTACTCCAAAATGGTGACAGTGCACAAGGTGCTGGCTCCATAAACGTGAGCCACATAGGAGGCAAACATTGGATTCAGAGGTAAGAAAAAGGATAGTCCAATAGAAAAAATGGTTAATGACAAGAACAGAGAGTACACAGAAAGAAAAAACAGTCTAATAAAACTACATCTCACTCATATCTGCAGAATTACAAATAAATCAGGACATAATTTTCTCTTTACCACTTTTTGTAGAAATATTTAAAATAGTATATAAAGTCCAGGATTGGTGAGATTATACAAAAACAAGATCCCTTCTTGGATTGGGTGTAAATGTATCACTTTTCCAAAACACAATATTTTGCAGTACTGGGGATGGAACCCAGGGCCTCATACATTAGGCAAGCACTCTACCACTAAGCTGTATCCCCAGCCTCATCCATCTATCTATCTATCTATCTATCTATCTATCTATCTATCTATCTATCTAATCTAGGGACAGGGTCTTCCTAAATTGCTGAGGCTGGCCTTGAACTTGCAATCCTCCTGCCTCAGCCTTCCATGTAGATGGCATTACAGGCATGTGCCACCACGCCCAGCTGGTATAAAGCTGGTATAAAAATTTCTGAAAGGACATTACCCTCTCTCTGTGATAAGACCATGAAGACAACTTTTTAAAAGAACCCACTGCATGTCCACAGCCAGCTCTTTACCTTGTTTTCGTTTGCTAACTCTGTCCTCAGGATTGTAATCTGGTGGGTAGACAAGTTCTTTAAACTCAGCCACCAGGGAGCCCAGTCTTTTATTCATTGCGTCAACCTTGGGCACTAGAAAATCAAAACACAGAAGAGTGGCCAAGTGAGTCCCATGTGCCAGTGTCCTGTCCACTGCAGCTCTAGGAAAAGAGAGGAGAGTACCTAACTGCTGGGGTGAAGGGTGAGGGGAACGGCCCACTACAAAGCAGCTGATCTGGCCGTGAACACACTTAATAAAGTCCTGCCAGGATTTTCAAAGTACCATGTCTTGTGGTGCCAATTGCAGGGTTGGTTCAAGACCCACGCAGATAACCAAAACCTTCAGGTGCTCACGTTTCTTATTTAAAATGCTGTAGTATGTGCATATAACCTACAAATGTCTTCATGTATACTTTAAATCATCTCTAGATTACTTATAATACCTAAAACAATGGAAATGCTATAAAAATACATTGTTTTACTGTGTTATTTAAGGGAAAATGATACGTCCATGTTCAGTACAGAAGCAATTTTTTTTTTGGTACCAAGGATTGGTACTCAACCACTGAGCCACATCCCCAGCCCTATTTTGTGTTTTATGTAGAGACAGGGTCTCACTGAGTTGTTTAGCGCTTCGCCATTGCTGAGGCTGGCTTTGAACTCGCGATTCTCCTGTCTCAGTCTCCCAAAGTGCCGAGATTACAGGCATGCGCCACCATGCCCGGCCTGACTGTACTATTTATTTTTTAATTTTTTTTTTAGTTATACATGGACACAGTGTCTTTATTTTGTTTACTTATTTTTATGTGGTGCTGAGGATCGAACCCAGTGCCTCACACATGCGAGGCAAGTGCTCTGCCACTGAGCCACAACCTCAGCCCCCCTGACTATACTTCTTAACATGCCTAAGGCCTTACAGGAAGAGACAGGCTGCTTAACTCAAGGGTTTCTCTTCTGCCAGATGTGGCTATACAGTCATGATAAGCTTGTGTTTTCAATGCCAGGGCTATTCTGCCTGGTATAGAAGACCATGAATAACATGGAAGCCGAGTTGGCCCAGACAGTTGTTCTCATTTCTCCAACCCTTCTAAGAATCATTAAATCCAATCTGCTTTTTTTTTTAATATTTTTTTTACTTGTTGATGGACCTTTTATTTTTTATTTATTTATATGTGGTGCTGAGGATCGAACCCAGTGCCTCACGCATGCTAGGCAAGCGCTCTACCACTAAGCCACCACCTCAGCCCCAAATCCAATCTGCTTCTTGTGGTTATTTACTTGTGCCACTAAACTTCCTGCAT
Source organism: Xerus rutilus (assembly GCA_028644305.1). NCBI lineage: Eukaryota > Metazoa > Chordata > Mammalia > Rodentia > Sciuridae > Xerus > Xerus rutilus. The sequence goes on from CM053403.1 coordinate 6,373,112, forward strand.
CCTCTTACCAATAGGTAAGAGAATAACAATCAGAAGGGGACTAGAGCAAGGTCAAGAGAAGCCCCACCTTGGAAACCAAGGCAAAGCTGGTAATGAGTTGGCTCTTCTCAGGGCAGAGCATGCACAGTTGGATGGAGAGGCAATAAAAGCAAGAGGGCAGCGCACAGGCTCAGGCCATGGGGTTCTAAGCCTAGATCCACCACTCAAACTCAGTACCTACACATCAGGCAAGTCACTCCCTTCTCTGTAAAATCAGGACAATTAAAGCCCCACCTCATAGTTACAAATATTAAATAAGTCAACATATTGGACAACAGTTCTGGCACATGGGAGGCACTTGATAAATTATTATTTAACTTTCACCAACATGGAGGCATAAGGTGGCCTAGTTCAGAAGCATGTTTTAAGAGCCTGGCACTCTCTCCTCCTCCTACTACAGAACCATTTCCAGGCAGTCTAAGCAGGTCTGGAATATCTCTCAAGCAGAGAGTCTAGATAATGGTGGTAAGTCTTTAGAGCAAGTTAGCAAATGCATCCACATTACTGGATCAGAGAAAAATCAAATAGAAGGTCTCCAGTAAAAACAACTTCTTGATTCAGCCCAATGACCTTACATGTCAGATCTACTGCTTGTTCAGGCTCCATCAAATCCAAAGCTAAGGCCTCCAGATTCCTGAAGTGCTGTTGTAGCACTGGGTTCTCAAAGCTGTCACTTCTGTTAAAATAATGAGAATAACATTAACAAATCAAAACATAAAAAGTTAAACATTTTGAAAATAAGTCTTTTTTTTTTCTTTCCTCCTCCCTCACCTCCCCTCCCCAGACAGGGTCTCACTATGTCTTCAACTCCTGGGCTCAAGCGATCCTCCTGCCTCAGCCTCTTGCATGCTGGCACTACAGGCATGCACCATCATGCCTGGCATAACCCTGTTTCTTCATCTATAAAATGAGCACAGAGCCAAGCTTTCAGGGTTCCTATGAGTAACAAAGGAAAGGGTACAGCTGGGGCTGGGACTCAGTGGTAGACCATTTGCCAAGCATGCACAAGACCATGGGTTCAATCCCCAGCACTGCATGCAGGAATCTTTTTTTTTTTTTTTTGGACACAGTATCTTTATTTTTTTTATTTTATTTTTTTTTAAATATTTATTTTTTAGTTGTAGGTGGATACAATATCTTTATTTTATTTTTTTATGTGGTGCTGAGGATCGAACCCAGTGCCTCCTGCGTGCTAGGCGAGCACGCTACCACTGCGCCATAACCCCAGCCCATCTTTATTTTATTTATGTATTTTTATGTGGTGCTGAGGATCGAACCCAGTGCCTCACGCATGCTAGGCAAGCGCTCTACCACTGAGCCACAATCCCAGCCCCTGCATGCAGGAATCTTGAGGATACAGTGCTAAAGGAAGTAAGCCAATGTCACAGAAAGACAAACATTACATGATTCTACTTAAATGAAGTATCTAAAATAGTCAGGCTCATAGAAGCAGAGAGCTGAATAGTAGTTGTCAGGGGTGAGGCAAGGAAAGTTGGGAGTTTCTAAGTAACAGGTATAAGTTTCCATTATGAAAGAAAAATAAGTACTAGAGATCTGCTAGAACAACAATGCAGATCTGCAAAACACTGTACCTATAGTTAATAATGCCATATTGAAATCTGTTAAGAAGGTAGCTCTCATGTTAAGTGTTCTTACCACAATAAAATAAATATTAACAAATATACAGATGTGCCAGGCAATGGTGCATTCCTGTAATCCCAGCGGCTTAAGAAGCTGAGGTAGGAGGATCACGAATTCAAAGCCAGCCTCAGCAAAAGCAAGGCGCTAAGCAACTCAGTGAGATCCTGTCTCTAAATAAAATACAGAACAGGGCTCAGTGGTTAAGCGCCCCTAGGTTTTTGGATACTAGGTTCCCAGTACCCAAAAAAGTGACAAATAAAAAATAAAGATATGGGGCTGGGGTTATGGCGCAGTGGTAGCGTGCTTGCCTAGCATGCACGAGGCACTGGGTTCGATTCTCAGCACCACATAAAAATAAAATAAAGATATTCTGTCCACCTACAACTAAAAAAATAAAATATTTAAAAAAAAATAAAATAAAGATGTGGCCGGGTGTAGTGGCTCACACCTGTAATCCCAGCACTTTGGGAAGCTGAGACAGAAGAATCGCGAGTTCAAAGCCATCCTCAAAGTGCTAAGCAACTTAGTGAGACCCTGTCTCTACATAAAACACAAAAATAGGGCTGGGGATGTGGCTCAGTGGTTGAGTGCCCCGGAGTTCAATCCTCAGTACCAAAAAAAATGATGTGAAAAAGACTATGTGTGGTGCTATAATATACAAGCTTTGAAAGATGGTCTATCATGTGCATGAGAGGAAATGATTTAAATTACATAATTATTCTTTTATTTATTTATTTATTTAAAAACAACATTTATTTTTTAGTTTTAGATGGACAGAATATATTTTATTTTTATGTGGTGCTGAGGATCGAACCCAGTGCCTCACGCATGCCAGGCGAGCACACTACCACTGTGCCATAACCCCAGCCCCACATAATTATTCTTTTACGCCTGTGACAATTTACTGTGTGACAACAAACATAATCAAGGAGAAGACCATCTAAGAATCTTCCCCCTACTGCTAGTTTTTGAACTTGTTCAACCAACTAATCTGACTTTCTAAGAGCTTCCATTCTTTTTTTTAAAAAAAATATCTTTATTTATTTATTTATTTTTATGTGGTGCTGAGGATCGAACCCAGTGCCTCACACATGCAAGGCAAGTGCTCTACT
>CM053403.1:6376003-6389055 GCA_028644305.1 Xerus rutilus
TCAATAACAAGTCACAATGTATCAGTTAACTAAAAAGGATAAAATCATATTCTCTTTGCCTATGTCTAACTTGAACTTCTTTTCTTTCTCTCTTTTGTTCTCTTGGTACTGGAACTTGAGCAATCTAGGTAACTGTTCTACCACTGAGCTATATCCCGAGCACCTCCACCTTTAAACAATTTTATTTTGAAATGGGGGGGGGAGGGTCTCACTAAGTTGCCCAGGCTAGCCTCGAACTTGTGATACCCCTGCTTCAGCCTGCTGAGTGGCTGGATTACAGGCATGTGCTGCCACACCTGGCTACCCTGAATTTCCATTAATACTCAACTCAGGAGGTGCTCCAGAAGAAAGCCAAGACTGGCTGAGTGCTCACCTATATTTGAAGCGCAGCTTCTGAACAATGGCTTTCATCTTGTCTATCTGTTCAGGGTTGGCCATGACTTTTTCAGTGAAGGGCACTTTCCGTTTATCATCAGCATAGGGTAGGAAGACAAGCTGAAAGCCTAAAGAAGGGAGATAGGTTTTCTGAGATTTTTTTTGGTACCCGGAATTGAACTCAGGCCACTTGACCACTGACCCACATCCCCAGCCCTATTTTTTTTTTTAATATTTACTTATTTTTTTAGTTGTAGGTAGACAGAATATCTTTATTTTATTTTTATGTGGTGCTGAGGATCGAACCCAGTGCCTCACGCATGTTAGGCGAGCACGTTACCACTGCGCCATAACCCCAGCCCCCGCCCCCAGCTCTCTTTTGTATTTTATGTAGAGAAAGGATCTCACTGAGTTGCTTAGTGCCTCGCTATTGCTGAGGCTGGTTTTGAGCTTATGATCCTCCTGCCTCAGGCTCCCAAGCTGCTGAGATTACAGGTGTGCACCATGGCGCCCAGCAAGGTTTTAAGATTTGTATTATAGTTTTATGTCTCAGTTCCAAATTTACCCTTCTGTGTCCCTCAATACTATGGCCAGGGCCCTGTAAATCTCATTTCTTATTTCAGCTGACACCAGGATGCCTAGCATACTCTGACTCCAGGGGAAAAATAGAAGGCAAGACGGGTATCCTTTACTTCTTTTATTTCCTTTGTATTTTTGTTTGGGAAATTTTTAATTAACTTATCATCAAGATCATGGTTTCTTTCCTTGGACATAATTTAATTGATGGCATCAGAAGGCATTCTTCCTTTCTACTTCAGCATGTTTGATTTCTAGAATTTTGTTTTGATTCTTAAAACATCCATTTTCCCTAACGTATTTTATAAGTTTTTGCATGCTGTATACTTTTTCTCATTTAATCATAATTACTTTAGTTTTTTTTCTTATTTTTAGTTTTTTAATTTATTTTTTATTTTATTTTTTTGGTACTAGGGATTGAACTCAGGGGTACTTGACCACTGAGCCACATCCCCAGCCCTATTTTGTGTTTTATGTAGAGACAGGGTCTCACTGAGTTGCTTAGTGCCTCGTTTTTGCTGAGGCTGACTTTGAACTCGTGATTCTCCTGTCTTAGCCTCCTTAAGTGCTGAGATTACAGACTTGCACTACCATGCCCGGCTTAGTTTTTTTCTTTTAACTTGGCAATTCAAACATGCATGATCTGTTTGAGTCTGATTTTTATCTTCAGACTACATTTTAGCATGTCTTCTGGCCTGCCTTGTAATTTTTTTTTTTAAATATTTATTTATTTTTTTAGTTGCAGGTGGACAGAATAACTTTATTTTATTTTTATGTGGTGCTGAGGATCGAACCCAGTGCCTCACGCATGCTAGGCGAGCACGCTACCACTGTGCCACAATCCCAGCCCCTGCCTTGTAATTTTTTGTTGAAAGCCAGACATGTTTTATTGAATAATAAAAAATGAGGTGAACAGGCCACTGATATGAGTATTTATTTTATCGGGTGAGGACTTATCTGGTGTTTAATGATTGCTTGCAGTTAAAGGTATCAGAGGCTTTAAGTTTTCATCCTGTACTTTTTTAAATCTCACTGAGTTTCCTTAAACACTACTTCATGGAGAAAGAATCTGTGTATTATAACTCTTCCAGCTCTAAATGATTGTTATTATACTAGATCCTTGCTGTTGTGCAGGTCTGATATAGGACAAGGAGGTTTTTCTATTCTTTTTTTTTTTTGATACTGGGGATTGAACTCAGGGGTACTCGACCACTGAGCCACATCTCCAGCCCTATTTTGTGTTTTATGTAGAGACAGGGTCTCACTGAGTTGCTTAGGGTCTCACTGAGTTGCTTAGCAACTTGCTGAGGCTGGCTTTGAACTCACGATTCTCCTGTCTCAGCCTCCCTAAGTGCTGGGATTACAGGTTTGAGCCACCGCACCCGGCTGGTTTTTCTAACCTTATCCAATCTTTAAGTGGGTCTATGTCTGTGGACTACGACTTTCACAAGTGTTTCATCAACATGTACCTTTTTGGAATCTTCTTTTTGGAATGTACCTTTTTGGTCTTTTTGGAATCTTCAGTGGAAAACTGGTAGGGTATCTGGAAGGAAACCTGTGGAATTGCGAGGGTTTCCCTAAGTCTACAGGACCCCAAGGTTTCCTTAATCTCAAATTAGCCCATATTCTATCTGTAGCCATTCTTCAAGATTATATATACCAGTTGACAGCACTAGCAGTACGTTGTTGGGGTCAAGAAATGTAATTTGATTTTCAGACATTTTTGTTACCGTAAGGATAAGACTGATGACTTTTGATTACTTAACATATCAGAGATGAAAAATGAAATCAGTTTCTTAATTTTAAAACAATGTTTAAAAAGTTGTTTAATTTTATTCATTCTTTTCATTTCTATACTTTTTTCCTTCTCTGATTTTCTTTTCATTTTATCATCCATTTTATTTGGGAAATGCTTTTGTTGAATACGATGTGATTAATGGTATTCAATTAATTCTTTTGTTGAACCAATGTGATTAATTCTTTAAAAAAAAAAAAAGGAAGGATAAAGGTTGTTAGGCTGATCTTGGTATAGTTACTGGCTGATTCTTGAAGAACTGAAAAATCTAGATACCATAACCAATTGCCATCACCAGATGAAACCCTTGCTGGCAATGCTGACAGCACTGAGCCCACGAAGGAATAAGGCCCTTCCTTCTACTCTGCCCTCTGGTCTCCCTCTAAGCCCTACTATGGACACAGCCTGAGAGCGACCTGGGTTTGGACAGTCTCAACTTTAGGAGCACAATGCCTAACAGGGTGAATTTGAAGCTGAGAGATAATAACTTAAAAACTGAGTATTCTGATGAACAGGATTTAAAATATATCTGATAATTACTTTATAAAGTTAATTTTATCCACATGGCTAGAGAAGGGAGATTTACCATGGATCAACTTTGTGCTAGGCACGTGCACACTATCAACCACCACCACCATTATCACCATTATCCCCATCATTACCACCACCATCAGCACCATCATCATGGTGCTGGTGATCAAACCCAGGGCCTCACATATGCTAGCCAGTATCTGCACACTGAACTATCTCTCTCAGCCCTGGAACTTGCAGAGTAACTTATCTCAGATGTAAAACAACCTTGAGGGAAAGGTGTTTCAGAATTCCCATCTCTAAAATAAAGAATATAAATATAAAGGTTAAGCTACTTGCCATGCTGGCTAGTTAACAAGTAGCAGAGATGGATCTGAAACAAAGGAAAGCAAGCTTTCAGACACCCAAGCACAAGACAAAGTCAAGCTTGACTTCAAAATCCATGTTTTTTGCACTACCGTGGTGAATACAGGAGTCAAATCAAACATTAACCATTACAAGGGGTGACAAACATGGCTTTCAATAAAGAAAAGCTGTCAGCAGTGAGGCCTCGAACTTGTGTCAGTAACCTGTGAACAGTCTGAATGTAGACAATTTTCAACCTTAGTTGTGGACCGGTCATGAACGGCCAGGCATACTGTGCACTGTACAGCCAACCTGTATGTGGTGGCCTCACCTGGCTACACATCATTCATCTAAGAAACCTTAAAAATACCCATTTATCAGGCCTTATTCCTGAGAATTGTGACTCAGCAGGCCTCAGTCAGAACCACAGGAGGGATTCCAAAGCATGGCCAAGGTTCAGGAGCCCTGGAAATGTGTTACGTACCTGGAGGAGTCACCTGAATTTTCTGGTCATCCAGCTCTTCTTCCTGTGGCACCAAAGCCACAAAATAAGGGGGGATGTTCTTGCGGGGTGTGTATCTGCACACTGCTATGACTGCCTTCTCCAGACACTTGGTGAGCAGAGCACTAAACAGGGTTGAGCTCCCTAAAAAACAAAGGTCTCAATTTCTTTTCCATTTTCTTTAAAGATACCTACGTGTTCATTGAAAGTGCATATAAAGATGTTTAATATGAAGAATGTAATCTGCTTATAATTTTGTGCAAAGTTAGAAAAATTATGATTGTAACAATTTTTTTCTATTTGCCTCAACAAATGTTTTCAGTGAAAAAAAAAAAAAAAAAAAAGATACCTACGTAAAGGGTGTGGGAGCCAGAGATAAAGGAAATGTGGGGGCAGCAGAGACACAGAAATGATAAGACAGGAATCAGGACTGGAATCCTCAAACACTCCCTTTAGGAATGTGAATTATTAATGTCAGTTCACTTTACTGACATTAAGCTAATGACATGAGCTCCAGGCACTAAGCAAAACCTAATCAGGTCCAACCTGGAGAGTTCCTAATGAACAAAGGAACAGAGGTCTGGAAAGAACCAGTACACATAATGGCAGAGTTCACATCATCTTTAATGGCCACTAACAGAGAAAAGGCTGTGGGAGCTTTTGAGTTTTTTGCTCTTGTCTGGTACCTCAAACAATTTCACAGGAAAAATGTTTTAAAAATCCTCTATTTTGGGGCTGAGGTTGTAGCTCAGTGGTAGAGCACTTGCCTGGTGTGTGAGATACTGGGTTTGGTTCTCAGCACCACATAAAAATAAATAAAATAGCCAGGCGCGGTGGCACATGCCTGTAATCCCAGCACCTTGCAAGGCTGAGACTATAGAATCATGAGTACAAAGCCAGCCTCAGCAAGAAGCAAGGTGCTAAGCAACTCAGTGAGACCCTATCTCTAAATAAAACACAAAACCGGGCTGGAGATGTGGCTCGGTGGTTGAATACCTCCGAGTTCAATCCCCAGTACCAAATAAATAAATAAATAAAATAAAGGTCCATTGACAACTAAAAACAAAATCCTCAATTTCACAGCCCCTCCTGGATTTTCACAATGCTTATCAGTATACTAAGTGTCCTGAAAAAATCTTTTTGTTTAGTCCTAGATGTCCAAATTTTGAACATGAAACACTTCCAAAATACCCCATTAATGTCTCCTACAGTGTCCAAGCAGCACGCATTCAGGAAATGTGGCTCAATAAACTGTGTCCTATGTCAGAGTTCTTCATTTATTCTTAGCCCGTGCTACTTACCGTTTACCAGGGACTCCTCAGGGTAAACGAACAGGGAGGGCCTCAGGTGATGGTGCTTCTTCAGCATCAGCAAGGGCTTAAAGCCAATGAGAATCAATCCTGGTTCATCAAACCGCTTCAGCTCTTCTGTTTCTTCTTTCTCTAGCACAATCTGACGACTCCCATAGGTCTACATAGGAAAGAAGCATGGAGGCTATATGGAACTGCAAACAACACTAGCAAGTCAAAATCAGCTCCCTTTAAACAGGAAGACGGCTCACCAGTCTATCCTCTTCTTACAATAGGGAATTAACATTTACTGAGTGGCTGCCAGGTACTTCACTTTGTCATCTGATTTATGTTCTGTTAACAATCTCAGGAGGTAAATGTTAAAAACTGAGCAAGGGCCGAGCACAGTGGCACATGCTTATAATCCCAGTGGCTTGAGAGGCTAAAGCACGAATTCAAAGCCAGCCTTAGCAAAAATGAGGCGCTAAGCAACTCAGTGAGACCCTGTCTCCAAATAAAATACAAAATAGGGCTGGGGATGTGGCTCAGTGGTCAAGTGCCCCTGAGTTCAATCCCTGGTATCTCCAACCCCCCCAAAAAAAGAAAAAAAAACTGAGCAAGGACTAGGGATTTAGCTCTGTGGCATAGCACTTGCCTAGCATTTAAGAAGCCTTGGGTTCGACCCCCAGCACTGCAAACAAACTATTCAACCAAGAAGTAAACTGAAGCCCAATGGTTGGGTAAAATTCCAGGTTATACAACTGTATTGGGCTTTAAACCCAGATCTTTCCAATGCCCAAAGCCATATTCTTCAGGTACTTATTCCTTCCCTCACTTAGCATGTACTGAGCTCCCATCCCCACCCATGACATACAAACAATGCTCAAATCAAGCTTATTTATGAAATGAGAGTACCTACGTCAGCACCAGGTTAGGTCTCAGTGTGAAAGGCAGACACACACAGACACATGTACACATGCATCTAAGTATTACTTCCAAACTGTTTGCTGCATTTTGATCCTGGGATAACAGAACTAAGTAAAATCAAATTTGAGTTTTATGAACAAGAGGGGGCCCTCCAGGTGTTTTCAGGCACCTTGGATCAAGAAAGAACTCAGAGCTGGGCCTGGTGTTGCACACCTGCAATCCTAGCACTTTGGGAGACTGAGATGGGAGAATCGGGAGTTCAAAGCCAGCCTCAGCAATGGTGAGGTGCTAAGCAAGCAAGTCAGCAAGACCCTGTCTCTACATAAAACACAAAATAGGGCTGGGGATGTGGTTCAGCTATTGCCTGTGAATAAACCACATGAAAAATGAGTGACCTTCAAAATGGAAGAGGAAACTGCTTATTTTCCACTCCTTCAAAAAGCAGGCTAAGGGGCTGGGATTGTAGCTCAGTGGTAGAATGCTTGCCTTGCATGCGTGAGGCCCTGGGTTCGATCCTCAGCACCACGTACAGAGCAATAAAATAAAGACATTGTGTCCATCTACAACTAAAAAAAAAAAAATTAAAAAAAAAAAAAAAGCAGGCTAATATACTATTTTGAAATCTGTGCTTTAAAAAACATCTCATGGGTTGAATCAAAATAGTATTTAAGGGGCTGGGGTGTGGCTCAGTGGTAGAGCACTTGCCTAGCATGCCTGTGGCACTGGGTTCAATTCTCAGCACCACATATAAATAAATAAACTAAAGGTCCATTGACAACTAAAAAATATTTTTAAAAAAATTGTATTTAAGGGCTGGGATTGTAGCTCAGCGGTAGAGCACTTGCCTTGCATGCATGAGTCCCTGGGTTCGATCCTCAGCACCACATACAAAGCAATAAAATAAAGACATTGTGTCCATCTACAACTAAAAAAAAATATTTAAAAAAATTGTATTTAATTTTAGTCATACTTCTAGGTCTTGAACTGAACTGTACAAATCTGATTCTCTCCCACATTTTGGATAATTAAAAAAAAAAGGATGACTCATTCGATTTTAATTTTCAATGTCAAATCCTTCTATAGATTGAATACAGGTGAGAAGATGAAAAAGGACAATGTTTTGTATTCTGTACTTCAGGTTCAGAAAGGCAGATGTGTGCCTGTAATCCCAGCACATAGGGAGGCTGAGACAGGAGAATCACGAGTTCAAAGCCAGCCTCAGCAATGGCGAAGCACTAAGCAACTCAGTGAGACCCTGTCTCTACATAAAACACAAAATGGGGGCTGGGATTGTGGCTCAGCGGTAGAGCGCTTGCCTCGCATGCGTGAGGCCCTGGGTTCGATCCTCAGCACCACATACAGAGCAATAAAATAAAGACATTGTGTCCATCTACAAAAAAAAATTAAAAAAAAACACACAAAATGGGGCTGAGGATGTGGCTCAGTGGTCGAGTGCCCCTGAGTTCAATCCCCGGTACCAAAAAAAAAAAAAGAAAAAGAAAGGCAGATGTGTGTCATTTCAAAGCACAGAAAATTTTTTATTAGTCTAGCAGAAAGAAATTCTCTTTAAAAGAGTCTACCTCATGGGCTAGGGATGTAGCTCAGTTGGTAGAGTGCTTGCCTCGCATGCACAAGGCCCTGGATTCAATCCCCAGCACCACAAAAGTCCACCTCATACCTAACACGTCAGTAGTTTCTCATCTCCCTAGTTAACTAGGAAGTACTTTCTGCCATTGTACTTGATCAAGGAATTAGACTGTTAGCACCGCATGTGCTGAGTGGCCAAAGGCTGAAGCTTTTTCCACTGACATTTCTTATAAATACTGGTACTGTTTAACTCAATAGCTCTTAGGATCTCACTGAGTCAGATGCCATAGTTCCAAAGTGTAATGACTTTTTTTTTTTTCCTTTTCTTTTTTTGCAGTGCTAGGGATTGAACTCAGGACCTGGCCCATGTGAGGCAAATGCTCCACCACTGAGTTACATCCTCAGCCCTGATTTTGTGTCTTAATATCTTGAATAGAAAGACACACATGAAAATGATTTAACTGGTTAGGCTAATCACTGTCTTCCCTCCCTGTTAACTCTTCAACAGGAGAAAATTTGGTAAGAAAGCATATCTACCTACCTGAGATCTCTTGGTATCGCTAGGCAGGAGCAAACTGCCTGTATTTACATTAAATGTCCGAGTCTTGGTTTTCACTGGTTCATTTGTTTCCCGATAGAGCCTTATTGGAAAAGGCTTATTAGCCTTCTGGACCAAGTTATAAATGCCTACAGTAAGCACTACATCCTTGTTGAGCTTAAACTTTAACCTAAGAGAAAAATGAAAGCACAGACTCAAAGACTGTGTATAAAACCAAGCATAGTGGCCCATGCCTATGATCCCAGCAGTTTAGGAGGCTAAGGCAGGAGGATTACAATTTCAAGACCAGCCTTAGCAACTTCTTTTTTTCTTTTTGTTCCAGGGATTAAACTCTAGGGCACTCAACCACTGGGTCATACTGGGGCACATCCTCAACCTGTTTTATTTTTTTATTTTGAGACAGGGTCTCACTAGGTTGCTTATAACCTCACTAAGTTGCTAAGGCTGGCTTTGAACCTGTGAGCCTCCTCCCTCAACCTGGTGAGCCACTGGACTTACAAGCATAAGCCACAATGTCTGGTTCAGCCTCAGTAACTTAGTGAGGCCCTAAGCAACTGAGACAGACTCTTCTCCAAGTAAAAAATTTTTAAAAAGGACTCAGGATATAGCTCAGGGGTAAAGCACCACTGGGTTCAATCTGCAGTACCAAAAAAAAAAAAAGACTTATGTATAATCCTTCAAGACACTTAAGTTTCAATTTGCTTTACTCACCACAGTAATCCTAAGCAAGTTCTAAAATGCATTTTAATAATACAACAGAATTTGCTATAATACCATGTCAATGTCTAAAACACAAAAATTAGTTTCAAAAGATATTAACTACTTAGAATAATTATATAGAATGTACTATTGGGACTAGGGATATAACTCAATAATAGAATATTTGCCTAGCATGCACAAGACCCTAAGTTTGAACTGCAACACTAAAAAAAAAAAAAGTCAGTAAACTATTAAAAATTACCAAGGGTTATTATGTCCCTATATTGAGAAGCCAGTCTAAAAGGAAGCCTGGGGTTGGGGCATGTAGCTCAGTGGAATAACAGTTGCCTAACATACACATGACCCTGAGTTCCATTTCTAGCACCACACACACACACACACACACACAAAAGAAAGAAATGAAACAAAAGCTGCATTCTCCTTAGGAAGAAACACTGAGAAGCCTGTAGGATTCTAATATCTCCTCAAAAGAAGACAATCTAAGCCAGGTGCGGTGGCACAAGCCTGTAATCCCAGCACTTAGGGGGCTGAGACAGGAGAGTCGCAAGTTCAAAGCCACCCTCAGCAATGGCGAGGCACTAAGCAACTCAGTGAGACCCTGTCTCTACATAAAACACAAAATAGGGCTGGGGATGTGGCTCAGTGGTCGAGTACCCCTGAGTTCAATCCCCAGTACCAAAAAAACAAAAAAAAAAAAGACAACAACAATCTAACAATCTGGTTCCTATTGGGCTCAAGTTTGTAAGAAATCAGAATAATGTTTTTTGTTGTTGTTGTTTGGTACTGAGGATTCAACCCAGGGCCTTGTGCATGCTAGACAAGCATTCAACCATGAGCTACATCCCCAGCCCTTTTTATGTTTTCCTTTGAGAGAGGGTCTTGCTAAGTTGCTCAGCTGGCCTCAAACTTGAGATCCTCCTGCCTCAGCCTTATGAGCAGTTAGGATTATAGGCAAGGTCCACCATATCTGACTAAATTAAGACAATTTTTGTTTTCTTGGTACCGGGGATTGAACTCAGGGGTACTTGACCACTGAACCACATCCTCAGCCCTATTTTGTGTTTTATGTAGAGACAGGGTCTCACTGAATTGTTTAGCACCTCACCATTGCTGAGGCTGGCTTTGAACTCGTGATTCTCCTGTCTCAGCCTCCCAAAGTGCTGGGATCACAGGCTTGCGCCACTGCACCTGGCAAGACAATTTTTTTTGTTTGTGTATGTGGTACTGGGGATTGAACCCAGGGATGCTTTACCCCTGAGCCACATCCCTAGTCCTTTTCATTTTTTTATTTTGAGATAAAGTATTGCAGCTGGGCGCGGTAGTGCATACCTATAATCCCAGCCCTTTGAGAGGCTGAGACAGGACAATCACAAGTTGAAAGCCAGCTTCAGCAATGACGAGGCACTAAGCAACTCAGTGAGACCCTGTCTCTACATAAAACACAAAATAGGGCTGGGGATGTGGCTCAGTGGTTGAGTGCGCCTGAGTTCAATCCCCGGTACCAAAAAAAAAAGATAAGATCTTGCCACATTGCTGAGGCTGGCCCTGAATTTGGGATCCTCCTGCCTCAGCCTCTAGAATAATACACTTTTAACAATGATAACAAACGTTTATTGAGGTTTTGTTCCATATAGCCTGTTTGATATTTTTTTTCATTTATTCCTCACAATAACCTAATAAGTTGGGTGTTCCTGTAATCATCATGTAATCATCAACATAAAAGAAAGCAAACAGTGTACTAGTGAGTACACCTGAGGATTCACTTAGGGCACAAGGAAATGGAGGACTGTGCTCTTCTCATAAAGCTGGTGTTTGGAGAAACAGTGAGACGATGGCACAGCACAGGGAAGTCAAAGCAACACAGTACTGGTGGTGTGCTCGGGGACCTGGGGGCAGCAACCCAGGCTTAGTGCTCACCTGGACAGCACTCGCTTCCTGGTTTCCTTGGCACGAACCTTCCTCAACAGGTCTTCCAACTTGCTTGATTCCTCAAAGTGAACCCCGAGATCCTCATCCTCTGCTATGCTGATGATATCTCTGTAGAACAAGGATATGTCAAAGCCCCCATGTTTCTTCAGGTGCATCAAGTCAAGGAAGATTCCTGGTGCACAGACAAAAAGAGGAAGAAAAAACAATTTTCATTAAGTGGGAATTTTTTTTTTTTTTTAGAGATGGGGATCTCACTATGTTGCCCAGTCTGGCCCTGAATTCCTGGACTCAAGCAATCTTCTGCCTCACCTGTCCAAGTAGCTGGGACTACAGGCATGCACCACCATGTCCAGCTTGAGAATTCTTTTCTGTTAAATTCAAATATGCTTTTAAAAGCCCCCTCCCCATCAAATTAGATTGATTTTAACAATTTCAGGAATTAGAGAAAGTAGCTAAATAAATTAGTTATTATAATTACTTGATACAACTTATTCAAATAATCATCATTCAAGGCAGTATTAAAGACAAGTCAAGGGCTGGGATTGTAGCTCAGCGGTAGAGCGCTTGCCTTGCATGCGTGAGGCCCTGAGTTCAATCCTCAGCACCACATACAAAGCAATAAAATAAAGACATTGTGTCCATCTACAACTAAAAAAAATATTAAAAAAAAAAAAAAAAAGACAAGTCAAGTGCAGGCAATGGTGGCCCAAGCCTGTGATCCCAGCCACTCAGGAGGCTGAGCCAGAAGAAGTTCAAGTTTAAGGCCATCCATGGCAACCTAGCAAGACTCTGCCTCAAAAGAAATATAAACTAAGGGCTAGAGATGTAGCTCAATGGTAGAACACACCTGGGTTCAAACCCCAGTTTAAAAAAAAAAAAAGTCAAGACAAGACAAGCTTGCTCTGGTAGTAAGCTCAAGGACTCTAGTAGAGTCCTTTAGACAGTATAGTAAGGTCATTTTCTTTTTCTTTTTTTTTGAGACTGGGTCCACTACATTGCTCAGACTGGCCTTATACTCATAGGCTCAAGTGATCCTCCCACCTCAGCCTGTGGAGTAGCTGGGATTGAGGATATGTGCCACCATGTCTCTCTGGCATGGCCATTTTCAGTGTTAATGTTACAAAGGTATCTTTCCCTGGCTTCACTTTATTCTTTCATTTGACTCTGGATGGTGAAAAGCAAATGCTTGACATCAGCTATAAAGAAAGCAATAAAATTAAGTGCCTATTTCAAAGAATAAGAAAAATGTCCACCTGTGTCACGAAGATCACCAGCTTTGGTCCTGGCCCGGCTGGCTTTGGCACTGTCATTGCCGTGGGGGTCGTCTTCATTGGTGAACAGCATGATCCTCTTATGACTCATCTTGAATTGGACGTTGCTAAAGAGGTTGGCACAGACCCACAGCACTTCACTCAATGAGTAGTCAGATCCGTGGCCAATTAGGTCTTGAAAATGGTTTTTTCCCTGCTGCCCCTTAAACTGGTCAAGCTCTAGCATTCGTTTTGCACCTGATTAAAGGCAAGGAATCAAATGGACAGAAAAATCAGAAGAAAATCAGTGGCCACCTTCACCATAGGATAAGAGAAGGGCCAGGGTCCCTTTCTCACCCCACAGCTATTTAACACATGCAGCACAAGTTTGCATACCAGCAAGCACCCCTTGTTGGAAAGCAGACTCCTTAACAAGGTGGAACCTGCTTCCTCCTCCATAGCCCTCTTTGTTCAGGGAGTGACATTCTCACATAAGGGAAACGCTGACCTTAGAACATTACTGACCTGGATTATCCAACTCTTGTAAGACGTAAATATTTTTGAAGTTCACTGAGTTTTTCTCTTTCTTGGTACCATAGAATACCACTGCCAAGAGATCTCGATCACTGCTTATGATCTTACTGGCATATACACTCTGGATACACTG
>CM053403.1:6389555-6428801 GCA_028644305.1 Xerus rutilus
ACCTGGATTATCCAACTCTTGTAAGACGTAAATATTTTTGAAGTTCACTGAGTTTTTCTCTTTCTTGGTACCATAGAATACCACTGCCAAGAGATCTCGATCACTGCTTATGATCTTACTGGCATATACACTCTGGATACACTGAAAAAAATTAAAATTCAATGAATATTTACTTACCATTAAGCTTAAGTTCTATAAGCTCCTGGCATATAGTAGGTGCTCAACATGTCCTAGCTTTATTTATACATAGCACTACAATAAGACATAACCCTTACTTTCAGAAGTTTCTGAGTCACAGAGTGATGGGCATATATATCACATTGTAACAAACACCAAGTGCTGTATGTATAGAACAGACTTATAAGTAGTCCCTAGGTATGGGGTATACCTCAGTGGGCTCAGCAGTGATTGCTTGGCATGCATGAGGCCCAGGTTCAATTCCCATCAATGCAAAAAAAGGAAGCAAGGCTGGGATTGTGGCTCATTGGCAGAGTGCTTGCCTCGCACATGTGAGGCACTGGGTTTGATCCTCAGCACCACATAAAAACAAATAAGATGAAATAAAAGTATTTAAAAGAAAATCCACAAAGCAGTCCCTACTATAAGAAACCAGAAAATTAAAAACATGGATGTCCTTAGGGAGGAAACTAGGCTATAAGGGAAAGAAAAGCCCAATAATGGGATCAGAAGCCCGGAGTTGCAGCCCACTACTGTCACTCACTGACTGAGTTTGACAGGTCACCTCATCTTTCTAAAGTATTCTGATGCCAAGAAACAGTTTATATATGTAATTACAAAGCTTGAATTAACAATAAGTATATGTGATCCCAAAACAAGTCAGTAATTACAAATAGCACCCTTTGAAATAAAATTACACAATTATAGCCATCAGTGTTCCAGTCACAAGAAAAGTTTGTCCTAGGCTGGGATTGTGGCTCAGTGGTACAGCGCTTGCCTCACATGCGTGAGGCACTGGGTTCGATTCTCAGCACCACATACAAATAAATAAAAATAAAGATATTGTATCCATCTACAACTAAAAAAAAAAATTAAAAAAAAAAAAAAAAGTCTGCCCCTCATATGAACTAACATCAGCATCTGGTAGATAAGGTCTCAGAAGAGTTGGTCCCCCGTAGGCCTGTTTAATTCTGGGGCACTGATAAAACTGTTCCTGAATCTGCAAAGCTGAATAATAAACCAACCATGGTGATCCCCTCCATGTCCTGCTTGAGCCTCTAACTGACCTTCCTCTACAGCAAAACTTACATTATAACTAGTCACGGACAATAACCTGCATGGCAAGTAGTTATTTCTATAAATATATTCAACTATTTGTGCAGTTGTCTACAAGTTTTATAAGAATTTGGTAAAAACTCCTTTAGATTCTAATAATTAAAAACATAAAAACAAGCTGGGCATGGTAGCACGTGCCTATAATCCCAGCTAGCAGGAGGCTTGAGGCAGGAGGATTACAAGTTAGAGGCCAGCCTGGGCAATTTAGCTAGACCCTATCTCCAAAAAAAAAAAATAGTAGTGGAGGGTTGGGGGGTGAGCTGGAGATGTAGCTCAGTGGTGGAGCGACATGAGGCCCTAGGTTCAATTCCCTGTACAGCAAAACCTAAGAAAAATTTTAAAAAACATTTAAAAAAACCAAATCTGTGCTCACTTTTGCAATACATATACTAAATTGAAACAACACAGAGATTAGCATGGCCCTTGCACAAGGATAATATGAGAAAACAGAATCTTAGAAAATGTTCTTTCACTGCTTATTAGCAAATATACATTGTGCTCACTGGTGAATCTCTCATTTATTTGGAACCTAACACTACCTTTTCTTTTATGGTCTTTAGGCTTAAAGTGTTCCATGGACCCTTTGTAATTACAGGTAGAACAATGAGTCAATGAGTGCTATCTTTTTGGGAGAGAAGATACATAGCTTTCATAATATCCTCAGAGACCTGTGATTCAAAAAAATGTTAAAGCAGCTCTCCTCAAACTGTGGCCTACAAATGAGTAACATCAACAAGTTCCTGGAAATGCAAATTCTTTTTTTTTTTCCCCCACAGTACTGAGGATTGGACCCAGGGCCTTGCACATACTAGGCAAGTGCTCTATCACTGAGCTACATCCCCAGTACTTTTTGAGACAAAGTCTTGCAAAATTGCCCAGGCTGGTCTCAAACTTGCAATCCTCCTGCCTCAGCCTCCCAGTTACCTGGAATTACAAGCATACGTCACCTTGCTCAGACTGGAAATGCAAATTCCTGGTTCCTACACCAGACCTACAGGACCAAATTTTGATTCTGGGGTAAAGCCCTGTAGTATGTCTTTTTATTTATTTATTTATTTATTTTCTGAAGATTGAACCCAGGGGCACTCTATCACTGAGATACATCTCCAGTCCTTTTTATATTTCATTTTGAAATGGGGTCTCACAAAGCTGCCCAGGCTGGCCTCAAACTTTCCATCCTACTGTCTCAGTCACTCAAGTTGCTGGGATTACAGAGGTGCAGAATGCCAGCTGCAGTCTGTATTTTAATGTCTTGCAGGTAATTCTGATGTAGGTTCAAGTTTGAGAACCACTGCTTTAAAGTATGAATTTTAAAAATCTTTTTTAGATGCAAGGTATTCTGATTGACCAACTCTAAGACCTGTCTGTATGCAAATTAGAAGCTACGTTTCTGTTGAGTTCCCAACTGCCAGGTTGTTTATCACATAAGATGCCCCATGTTATACTCCCAGTGGTGAATGTATGAGGTTCCAATTTCTTCACAGCCTTATCTACACTTCTTTTCATTTCTTTCTTTCTTTTTTTTTTTTTTTTGGTGTGGTACTGCGATTGAACCCAGGAGGGCTCTAACACTGAGCTATATCCCAGGCCTCTTATAACTTTTTTTAAAAACTTTTTTTAATTTAAAAAAAAAAAGTTTTCCCCCTCACTAAGTTGCCTAGACTATCCTTGAACTCATGATTCTCCTGCCTCAGCCTCCCAAGCAGCTGGGATTACAGGCCTGTGCTACCATGCCTGGCTATTCTTAATTCTTCTCTTTCTTTCTGTAATTATAGCCATACTAATGAGTATAAAAAGGTATCTCACTGTGGTTTAGATTTGCATTCCCTAATGACTAAAGCTGTCAAGCATTTTTCTTGTGCTTACTGGCCACCCATAAATCTTTGGAAAAATGTCCATTCAAGTCTTTTGCTCATATTAAAATTGGGGTTGTCTTTTTATTATAATAACATTTTTCAGCAAGTAGTATCAACTAACAAATATCACGAGAGGCTTTTTTGTTCGTTTGTTTGTTTGCAGTACTGAGGATCCAACCCACGGTCTTGTGTATACTCTCTACCATTGAACTATGTCCCCAGCCCTAGAGGACTCTTCTTCATACTATAATTGCCAGTACTTCCCTTCTTCTTTTATAATCCTATATTTGAAGAAGAAGCCCACTTCTACTATCAGGGATAATCCAAAAGGTGGGAGCAATGTAGTCCTAGAGCCCCAAAGTTCAAACAGAATAAAATGAGTCTGCTCTCCAACACTGCAACTTTCTTTCTTTCTTTTTTTTTGATTGCAAGTATAGGCTAACTGCTATTTAACATTCATGACTTTTCAAAGAGTTCATGTTTTTGCAAGTGGTATCAATATTTTTTTACTTTTTTTTTTTGGTACTGGAGATTGCAGTCAGGGGCACTCGACCACTGAGCCACATCCCCAGCCCTATTTTGTGTTTTATTTAGAGACAGGGTCTCACTGAGTTGCTTAGCGCCTCGCCGTTGCTGAGGCTGGCTTTGAACTCGCGATTCTCCTGTCTCAGCCTCTCTAAGTGCTGGGATTACAGGCTTACACCACGGTGCCCGGCTTTTTTTTTTTTTATCAAATAGAAAGGTAGTCTTGGCAGGCATGGTGGCGCACACTTGTAATCCCAATAACTTGGAAGGCCAAGGCAGGAGGACTGCAAGTTCAAGGCCAGCCTCAGCAACTTAGAGAGACCCTAACCAACTTAGCAAGATCCTATCTCAAAATAAAAAGTAAATTAAAAAGGCCTGGGGATGTAGCTCAGTGGTAAAGTGCCCTGAGTTAAATCACCCATACCCAAAACAAAACAAAACAAAAATGGTAGTCTTACCTGGATGCTCATATCAAAAGGAGTCAATTCATCTTCACCCTGAGATTCAAACATGGCGTTGGAGGCATCGACCAAAAAAATCAAACTATCTCTTCCTGAATATTTGTGTTCTCCTATGGGGAAAATAAATGGAAGGGACATTTACCCTTATATTCATATTTATGTTTATCATTGATACAAAACAAATAGAAAAAAGTCCCTAAAATAAAAGTATAACCTAATGAACTATTATAAGGTGAACACCCTTAAAACAACTATCAGTTTCGGGAAAGTCAGTCTTACTGGTAACCCCAAAAGTCCTTCATATATTCCCTCCTAATTACAATACCTACTTCCCCACAAAGTAACCATGATCTTTACTGTTGGTAATTACTTCCTTAACTTGTCCTTATAGTTTTATCATCCAAGTGTGCCTCCCTAAACGTTAGTTTTGACTTTCTATAAAAACACTTTTGAAGCCTTAGTCTATTTTTCCTTATAATTTATTTGCTGAAAAGCTGAGCGCAGTGGCTCAAGCCTGTAATCCCAGCCCTTTGAGAGGCTGAGACAGGACAATCACAAGTTCAAAGCCATCCTCAGCAATGGCGAGGCGCTAAGCAACTCAGTGAGACCCTGTCTCTACATAAAACACAAAATAGGGCTTGGGATGTGGCTCAGTGGTCTAGTACCCCTGAGTTCAATCCCCAGTACCAAAAAAAAAAAATTTATTTGCTGAAGAACCAGAATGATGGGCTGGGGTTGTGGCTCAGTGGTAGAGCACTTGCCTAGCACGTATGAGGCACTGAGTTCAATTCTCAGCACCACATATAAATAAATGAAGTCCACTGACAACTAAGAAAATATTAAAAAAAAAAAGAACCAGAATGCTTTGTCACATATACTATTCCATATTCTGGATTTTGCTGATTACATCCCTTTTTAAAATTTTTTAAAATATATTTTTAGTTGTTGATGAACCTTTATTTTATTCATTTATTTATATGTGGTGCTGAGAACTGAACCCAGTGCCTCACACATGACAGGGAAGCACTCTACCACTGAGCCACGACCCCAGCCCTGACTGCATTCTTTTCTGTTGTCCTTACTAAGGACCTAGAATGGTATAATCGGATTCAAGTTTCCTTTTTTCAGCATGACTATATCATAAGTGATGTGCTTTTTCAAAAGTTGTTCTTTTTAGATATGTATGACAGTAGAAGTGCTTTTTTTTTGATACTGGATATTGAACCAGAGGTGCTTAACCACTGAATCACATGCTCTGCCCTTTCTATTTTTTATTTTGAGACAGGAGCTTATTAAGTTACTGAGGCTGGCTTTGAATTTGCAATCCTCCTGCCTCAGACTCCCAAGTCACTAGGATTATAATTGTGCATCACTGTGCCTGGCACCTTTTTATTTTGAGACAGGGTCTCCCTAAGTTAATTAGGGCCTTGCTAAATTGCTGAGCCTGGTCTTGAACTTTTGATTCTCCTGCCTCAGCCTCCCAAGTCACTGGTATTACAGGTGTGTGCCACCATGCCCAGCAGTGATGTTTTCTTTCTTTTTTTTCCATGAAAAGGTATATGTCTAATTATCTTCCTTTTTGACATTGCTGCTGCTTAATACAATAAATTTAATTAGCCACACTTCAGAGAAGAAAATGTGTGTCAAAAGCTTTAAACAAGTTTTACCTTGATCTGGTAAATTCTACCTCTTAGCAATCTATCTTATTAAGATAGATTTTTCACTCTTTTGGAACCTGTGTTGGCAATGTTTACTCTTCCATTGCTGTCTCAAAATAAAAAAAAAAGCACTGGGGGTTCTAGAGCTGTGGCTCAGTGGTAGAGCACTTGCCTAGCATGTGTGAGGCACTGGGTTTGATTCTCAGCACCACATAAAAATAAATAAAATAAAGGTCCATCAACATCTAAAAAATATTTTAAAAAATAAAAAATAAATAAAAAGCACTGGGGATATAACTCAGTTGTAAAGCACCTCTAGGTTCTACCTCCAGTACCATTAAATAGAAAAAGTTATAAAGACTATGTATATGTAGTTAAAACATGGAAAGATGCATCTATGATACAATAAGAAAAAAGGCAGAACACAAAATTGTATGTTTAAAAAAATTTTTTGAAAGACTGGTGTAAAGTGAGAAAATGTGTGCATACTATGATAATAAAAATCAGATATGAAGAAAAATGTGCATGGATGTACATTTAGAAAACAGATCGAAAGATGCATAAAGGAGATACTCAATTGCCAAAGAGGTTGGGCATGGTGGAATAGGCCTATGGCCCAGCTACTGAGGAGGCTGAGACAGGAAGATGGCTTGAATCTAATAGTTCAAGACCAGCCTAGGCAACAAAGCAAGACCCTGTCTCAAAAGAAAAAAAGCCAAAATTATGGTAGAGGTTGATTGTGGTAGGGCGATAGGTATACAGATTACAACAAGTTGTTTATTAATAAAAACACTACAAGGGGCTGGGATTGTAGCTCAGCGGTAGAGCGCTTGCCTCGCATGCGTGAGGCCCTGAGTTCAATCCTCAGCACCACATACAAAGCAATAAAATAAAGACTTTGTGTCCATCAACAACTAAAAAAATATTTAAAAAAAAAAAAAAAAAAAAAAACACTACAATTTTCTATGCTACTGTTTTGCTTGAATACACTACTTGAATAATACTGTGTTGCTTGAACACACAGATACTCCCAAATCTGGGAGCTATCATGAAAGAATCACTCTCTTGAACCCTGTGTTGCTAATGTTACTCTTCCACTACTGTAGTTACTATAGGGTGAAGGTGCTTTTACCCTGAGGTTCTGAGATGAGTAAAACTCCTTTCTCAGGTGAGAAAGGGTCTTACCTGAGCCATGTAAGATAACAAAAGATACCCATGAATAGGGTCATTTACTGGTGCTCAAAAGATATCAATCTACCAGTGCCCAGTAAAAACTTAAGACTAGAAAGGTCTCAGAAAGTAGAACCAGAATAGAAGAGCCTAGGGTAGTTTTGCAAAGCTCAATGGGAGAAAAATGTTTCAGATTATTTGGGGGGAGAAAGGTGGGCCATTAGGCAGCAAAGTGCTTCCAGGAGACGAGGCAAGGAAGGTCCGTTTTTCCACATACAGAACGGCACTCCATGTTAAAGTCACTTACCACTTGCTTCCGGGCTTTCCTCTTGTTCTTCCTCTTCATCGCCCTCGGTTTTGTAGTAAGACTCCCACCCTGACATAATGGTTTCTGCTAAGTGAAATAAGTTTTGATCAGTAACAAGAAAATTTAAGGAAAAAATATTGATTTTTAGGTTCTTTTAAGAGCTGTTCTAAAAGCTCGGGTTTACTAGTGAATAATGTGGAGGATGGATCGCTGCCTCGAAAGCTCTCATTCGTTGGGAAGCAAAAGGAAATGGACAAGGTGGGCATTCCAGCAGCAGCTTCACCTTAGATATCCCTTACGGACGCTTCAGGACCAGTGGCAACCGCTCAGATCAGTGCGTGGGACAGACCCTGCAGGTCCTGCCTCCTGCTCCATATATGGACTGCGATGGTTACTCGGTTACTTAGCGGATCCGCACATCTTCGTTCCGCCCCTAAATCGCCCCCAACCCCTCAGCTAGACACGCCCAATGAGGTCTCCAACGCAGGCAGGCCTCAAAGGCCGGATGCCGCCTCCCGCGGAGAAGCGGGGTCCAGAGGCTCTCTCTACCCTCAAGTTTGCACACTGACGGTGAGCGCTGCCCCAAGGCAAGGCTGGAAGGGCGCGCGAGACTGGGCGAAGCGGGGCGAGGCCACCCTGGCCGGCAAGCAACACACACAAAGCCCCGCCAGCCTACCTTTGCAGCAGAGAAGAAATCAACTTTTACAGAAGGCGGGCAGCACCTACGCTCCAACTTCCGTTCTCTCCCCCAATCAACACCCCGTACGTCATCACGCACAACGAGCCCTTCTTCCCGTCATGTTGACACGCCCACTTCCACAACCCCGCTTCCTCGAACATCTCTACCTAAGCCAGTGAGGCGTGAAAGCCCCGCCCCCTCTAAGCCCCGCCCCCGTCGCCAGGCAAGTCGATACGCACATGCGCGAAAGTGCGTCCCGCCCCCGCCCCCTCTTCCGTGCGGAGCCTCCCAGTCCCCCCTCTGTCACCTCACAGTAGTCGTTGCCAGTAGCGGGTGCGGGGGCGCGAGCAGCGCAGGGCGGCCTCTCCCCCGCCCCTCAGGCCGGGCCCGGGCTCGGTCCCCCGGCTCCCTCCTCTCCCCACCCCCGTCGGGTACGGGAAGGTCCAAGCCGCTGCCGGGTGCCCGAGGGCCATCGTGGCCGCCGCCACGGGTCCTAATGGAGCCGCCGAATCTCTATCCGGTGAAGCTCTACGTGTACGACCTGTCCAAGGGCCTGGCCCGGCGGCTCAGCCCCATCATGCTGGGTGAGGGGGCCGGGGTCAGGTGGGAAGGAAGGCAGGAGCCAGGCAAGAGGACGCCGGCCGGCCAAGGGGGGGAGAGGTGGGCGCTACTCAGGGGGACACGCAGGGCCCAGAGGTTGAAAGGAAAGGCCGAGTAGAGAGGGATGGGTCTGGGGTTTGGGCTCCCAGAACCCCGTTTTCCCATCTTCGCGTTTGATCCAGGGAGAAGGGATCAGAGTCACGCCGTCCCCTTACCTGGGGGCTCGGAAAGAAACCCAGCCCACCAGGGGCCCTTCGATTAGTGGGTGAAGTAAGCCAGCTAGATCCTGGCGGGTTTCCCTCCTGGAAGCCTTCTACACTCCTCTTTCCTTGGCGCGGTGTAGGGAAGGTGAGGGTGCCTCCCGCGAGGTGCCCCTCGTGGTGAAAGGGACACTGCGGAAGAGATTCTCGAGTGGCCCTCAGAGAGCCTTACCTCCGTGTCAAAAGTAAACCCCCTCTGCAGTCCCTGAGGTAGGCGGGAAGGAAGAAAAAGAGCTGCTCAGAAGGGCCCAACCATTTCCCCCAAGGTAAAGGTCAAGTCAGGTTAACAGGAGCCCGAACTTCAGAATTCACCAAGTTCGGCTTGACAATGCAGTCTTCTCTGAGCAGTTTCAAAGTGAATTGCTTTTGCCCCAGTGGTAAGAAAGCAATCCTGGGGAAGGATTGGATGCTGTTGTATCAGTAAGGATTAATTAGGAAAGAATTGCGTTTGTGTTCTATTAAACTACTTTAATGCTGGGAGAAAAAGTCAGCCCTTGTTTCAGTGTAGATCAAAACCTCATTTCTACCGAAATACCAAAATGTCTTGTGTCTCATAGGAATTGTCAGGTTTGTAATTGCAGGTAATAATGGGCAGGAAAGGATTCCAGGAATTGAAAGTTGAACAGTTTTGGCAACATCCATGTGAATGGCTTGTGTTTCCTGGCTTCTTTGGAGACATTGGAGAAGAGAATATTAGTTTATCCCTGGGAGGGAAGGGAGCAGAGGTCAGGAAAGTGTGAGGACTTGCATCTTTTCAATGTCCTTGAGTTTCTTATGTGTCATAGTGAGTTGAACTTAATCCCTCAACTCTGGGGCAGTGAGTGGTTTCTATATTTGGCTTCATATCAGAATTATCTACAGTGCTTGTTAAAAATACAGTTACCAGGCTGATATGTAGCTCAATGGCAGAACAAAGCATGTACAAGGCCCTGGGTTCAATCCCAACACTACAAAAACAAAACAAAACAAAAAACTCTTCATTTACAACATACATTCTTAAATGAGATTAAAAGAAAAACAAGATTAAAACAGCTCTTTAAATGTGCAAGTGTGTGTTTAAAGCAAAGGATATATATGTGCTTGCTTAGGAAAATAATTATCTGGAAGAATACAGAAGTCGGTAATAATGGTAGCTTATGGAAAGGGGAACTTGATGGAAGAGGATGGGAAGAATAGCAAATGCTGTGGACGTTTACTGTTTGAATCATGTACTATGTGTACATATTATCTATTTAAAATAAGGAAAGTTTTAAATATATGGATTCTAGAGCCATACTTCACAAGTACTAAATCAGAATTTCCTAGAGTTTTGATCCACAAATCTGTATTTTTAATAAGCTTCTCAGATAATTTTTAGGTAGCCAACCTATTATTGGACAGAAGTTGTTAAAATGGGTAAGGCAGGGCTAGGGGTATTGCTCAGTAGTAGTGTGCTTGATCAGTATGCTTGAGGCCCCAAGTTCAATCCCCAGCACTGAAAAAAGTAAGGCAAATCCAAAAGTAAAACTAACAAAGGCAATGTTTGAGGAAGGTGCTAGTCATTAATAAATAATATAAATCAAGTTCTAACTAAACTCCTTGGAATGAAGCCATTTGTTTAGTTTGCTCATGGTGAGGTAACGCTTAGATACTGCCTAGACCATAAATAAAAAGCCTCTCCCTTTACGCTGTATGTATTTGTTCTGTTACTTTTTAGCCGAAAGGGGCCTTAGGGATCATTGCTTCATTCATTCAACAGATAATTTGAGTGCCTACTATGTCCTATTTTTAATTGAGGATGATAGAATGAACAAAGATGTTGTTCACCGTCATGGAGCTAGTTTGTGTGGGAGGCTTTAAAAATAAATACATATGCAAATAAAATAAGTAAAAATTATGATGTGTGCTGTGCAGGAAGCTAACTGGGTAATGAGATAGAAAATAAGAGGGACTGGGATTGTGGCTTAGTGGTAGAGTGCTTGCCTCACATGCGGGAGGCACTGGGTTCGATCCTCAGCACCACATTAAAAAAATAAGTAAAGATATTTAGAAAAAAGAAAATAATAAGAGAGAGGTACTTCAACTAAGGGTATAGGGTAGGATGAGAAAGAAGTAGCATCTAGAGGCTGATCAGAGAGTTACAATAGTCCAGATAGAAGCAGGAGCAGCCTGCTGAGGCCTGCAGGCAGGAGAGTCCAGAGTCCTCCTGGTACTGGAACTGAAAGCAGGCCTTTGCAGAGTACACTGGGGGAAGGGGAAAGGGCCATAAGTGAAGGTGAAATAATAGACCTGTCCCTTCCTGGCCCCCACCCTTTTAAATAGATGTGAAATCCTAGGAGGACTCAGCCAACCATGGCAACTTTACTATTTTGGAACATTCTGTTACAATAATGTTTCTTTTTTTTTTTTTTTTTTTGGTACTGGGGAATGAACTCAGGGGCACTCGACCACTGAGGCACATCCCCAGCCCTATTTTGTGTTTTTTTATGTAGAGACAGGGTCTCACTGAGTTGCTTAGCACCTCGCTGTTGCTGAGGCTGGCTTTGAACTCGCGATTCTCCTGTCTCAGCCTCCCTAAGTGCTGGGATTACAGGCTTGAGCCACCGCGCCCGGCTACAATAATGTTTCTGAGGACAT
Source organism: Xerus rutilus (assembly GCA_028644305.1). Lineage (NCBI taxonomy): Eukaryota > Metazoa > Chordata > Mammalia > Rodentia > Sciuridae > Xerus > Xerus rutilus. The sequence continues at coordinate 6,400,981 of CM053403.1, forward strand.
CACCTAACTCACATCTAACTCTTCTCTCTTTGCTCTTTTCCCCATATTTCTTTTATGCCTTTTGCAAAAATAATAAACAGTCAGCAAAACTAATAGCTGTGCTTCCAAGAGTTGAAAATTTACAGAAAGTAAATTTACATGGCTTTACTGGTTTATCCCATTAAGATACCACTAAACTTAAAGTTGGATATATTCCAGTTTTGTTAGCTTCCATATATTGATTTCCCATTCCTAAATATATTTGAAACAATATCAATCTGTTTCCTGATTTTTGTAATGAATTATAGAAGTATATTAATAGCTAGCATTTACTGAGAATTTACAGTAGGCCGGGCCGTCTGTTTCTGAGTACTTTGCATGCATTAGAATCCTCACCATACCTTTGAGAGAGAGGTCCTGTTATTACCCCCGTTTTTCAATTGAGGAACCTAGGACAAAGGGAGCTAAGAAATTTGCCCCAAAATTGTAATGTAGCAGAGCTGGGTTATGAACACCGTCTGAGTTCCAGAGCTCATGTCACTTTGCTCTGCCACCTTTACTGTGTAATGTGTTCCCTTATGATTGGTGTAAAGTGGGTACCTTGTTAAAGTATCTAAAGACATTCTTGGGTTGGGATTGTGGCTCAGCGGTAGAGCGCTTGCCTCGCATGCGTGAGGCCCTGGGTTCGATCCTCAGCACCACATACAGAGCAATAAAATAAAGACATTGTGTCCATCTACAAAAAAATTAAAAAAAAAAAAAAAAGACATTCTTAGCCAAATGTTTCAAGTTCAAATCTGGGTTCAATGTGTACGTGCCATTCATAATCTTCTAAAGTTATGATCATCCTTCTTAGCCTACCTTTTTGCAAATTAAATTCATGTGACCTTAGCAGAGCCCTGTCATGCTTCTGTTATGTTAGTTCCCCATTATGTTAGACCTCCTCCACCTCTAGTACAGTTCATGATTAGACTCGATAACACTCAGTGAGATTCCCTGAAATCATATGAACTCCACAGATTTACCCCATCCTGTTTTCAGTCTCCTGGAGTTGCCTCCCAAGAAGGTATTCCTGTTGCACTGTTCCTCACTCTCCATGAAAATGGTCCCACAATTATCCTTAGCTTTCTTATTGAGCAGACAGCCTGATTGCACCTTTTCCCCCATATCACCATTTGCCTGATGTAATTAGCTATTGTAATTGTACTTCAGTTCTTCCTCTTAATAATTTTAGCTGGTCTTTAAATTTTTATGACCTCTTTTTGTGCTAAAGTACATAGAGAGAAATGCAGAGGTTTTTAAATTGTGCTAAGAGGTATTTTGTTATCCTCTGATCTGAAGTCTTTTCTTTGGGGGGGGGGGCTACTGGGGATTGAACTCAGGGGTACTTCACCACTGAGCCACATCCCCAGCCCTATTTTGTGTTTTATTTAGAGACAGGGTCTCACTGAGTTGCTTAGCACCTCACCCTTGCTAAGGCTGGGTTTGAACTTGCGATTCTCTGGTCTCAGCCTCCCAAAGTGCTGGAATTACAGGTGTGGGCCACTGCGCCGAGCTGATCTGAAATCTTGTGCACCATACATCACATTTATTTTATGTTACAAGCTCATCTCAAAACTGTTCCCAGGTTTAAAGACCTGGGGCCATAGGATATATATATTTCTTGGCAGAAAGCAATCTAATAAATATTTCAGATTTTATTCTGTGTACAGTTCCTTGCTTAACTCTGCAGTATGAATAGTAATAGAAACTATGTCTTCTGGGAGTTAATTTCTCTAAAAATAATTTATGTGCACATACAATTAGATAACAGTATAAAGTAGATTGTGATTGATGCCAAAATGAGTAGTGCAGCTCTTTCAGATGTTTTAGCAAGAGTCTCAAGCTCCTGAAGTGCAGGGAGTCTGTCTCACAATGATTGGAGCAGGTGCCCAGTGAGGCTTTGTTATTGTCTTGTGTGTGTGTAGGCGTGCAGGTATGTGTGCACACATGCTAGGTGTACACTCTACCACTGAGTTACATCCCCAGCCCAAGTAAATATTTATTATGGGAATGATTGAGGCCTGAAAATTAAGTAGATATTTGGGAAGCTGAGGCAGAAGGATCACAAGTTTGAGGCCAGACTTGGCAAGGCTCAGTGGTAAAGCTACCCTGGATTCAATCCCCAGTGCTAAAAAAAAAAAAAAAATTTAAGTAGAATGTATTGAAATCTGAGGGAGGATTTTAAATGGTTTAATGCCATCTATTGTGCTTTGTTTCAGATTTTTATTGTTCATTGTGTGAACTGTTTGATAGCCACTGAATAAATGAATTTAGTAATCCTGCAATTTCTTTATGGCAAAATGGAAACAAATGTGGCTTACAGGGCCCTGCTTGTTCCTGTTCCTGTTTATTCTCTGTGGCCTTATCTGCTGTCACCTCCTGCTTAACACACTTGACACCAGCCTTTCTCAGCTGGGCTCTGCAAGGGAATTGAGCCCTAGAAGAAAACTGACTTGAATGTTTCCTCAGTTTTCCCATAAGTACTTTGGAGCACCAGGGCTTCACCTTTGCAGAGCCATAGAAGAGAAGGGCTGCCACATACCTAACCAGACAGAAGGCCTCAGGGTCTCATTTTCACCTCTGGACTTTTCCTAGGCTCGTTCCCCTTACCAGGGGTACTTTATCTCCCCATTTCTTTCTTTCTTTCTTTTTTTGGTACCAGGGATTGAATTCAGGGGCACTCAACCACTGAGCCACATCCCCAGCCCTATTTTGTATTTTTTATTTAGAGACAGGGTCTCACTGAGTTGCTTCATGCCTTGCTTTTGCTGAGGCTGACTTTGAACTCGTGATCCTCCTGCCTCAGCCTCCTGAGCCTCTAGGATTACAGGCATGCGCCACCACGCCCAGCTCTCCCCATTTCTTGTCTGACTGACTTCTGCTTATCCTTGAGGTCTCAGCTACAGTGTTGCTTCCTCAAGGAACCTTTCCCTTTCCCCTCAGATCTTGCTCATGTGTCTCTGATAACATCCTGTGTATTCCTTTAGAAGCATTCATCATCTTGTTTTATAATTCCTTGTTTTCTGAACTCCTCCCACTGGACTGGAAGCTCCATGGGGACAAGCGCCCTCAGTTGTATCCCCAGAGTCTGGCACAGTGCTCAGTATTTAGTGAACATCAGCTAAGTGAATGGTGGGAATGCTGCAGGCCTACCCCAAAGCATCACTACAAGGCAGGCAGTAATTAAGAGGGGGACCCTCTCAATACTGAGGAAAAGAACTCACAAGTTATTTTTATCCTAGGAAAGAAATCCTGTATTGACAAAGAATGTCAATACTAACATACTAAGTAGTTTTAAACTTAAACCTTTTTGAAGACTAAAATATTCTATTAGTTTTTATGTTTGTTTGGTACGGGGGATTGAACCCAGGGATGCTACCACTGAGCCACATTCCCAGTTCTTCCTATTTTTTTATTTTGAGACAGAGTCTTGCTAATTTGCGAAGGCTGGGCTTGAACTTGCAGTCCTCCTATTTCAGCCTCTCTGGTCTCTGGGATTACAGGCATGTGCCATCAGCTAACTTGTCAGTTTTTTTTTTTTTTTTTAATATTTATTTTTCAGTTGTAGGTGTACACAATAGCTTTATTTTATTTTTATGTGGTGCTGAGGATCGAACCCAGTGCCTCCCGCGTGCTAGGCGAGCACGCTACCACTGCGCCATAACCCCAGCCCGACTTGTCAGTTTTTAATATGTTGCAACATGTTGATTTCTTTCTTTCTTTTTTCTTTTCTTTTCTTTTCTTTTTTTTTTTTGTACCATGGATTGAACCCAGGGATGCTGAACCACTGATCCACATCCATAGCCCTTTTTCGTATTTTATTTATTTATTTATTTATTTTTATTTATTTTTTAGTTGTAGGTGGACAGAATATATTTATTTTATTTTTATGTGGTGCTGAGGATCGAACCCAGTGCCTCACGCATGGTAAGCAAGCACTCTACCACTGAGCCATAACCCCAGCCCCTCATATTTTATTTAGAGACAGGTCCTCCCTAAGTTTCTAGGGCCTTGCTAATTAGCTGGCTTTGAACTCAGAATCCTCCTGCCTCAGCTTCCCAAGCCAGTGGGGTTACAGGTGTGCACCACTGCGCCTGGCTCGGTGTTGATTTCTTGATAACCTTTCTCTGCCCAAAGGAGGGGAAAATCCTTCTGCTAATAGGCATTTTTTTGTATAGTATTGGCTACAGAGGGTATTAATGTTATACAGCTGTTTCTTTTTATTTTCCCACTTAGATTCAAGGTTTATCCAGAAAAGAATAAGCTGATTTTAGCCAGTTAAGATCTTGTCTCAAAATAAAAATGCAAGGATGTAGCTAGGTGGTGGAATACCACTGGTTCAATCCTGAGTACCACAAAAAAGAAAAAAAAACAGCTGATTTTTTTTTAAGTTAATAAACTTCTTATATTTCTGTTAAACTGCCAACTAAAAGCACTTTTTTGCCTGGGAGAGTAATCTATAAGGCCAGCTGGGTCTACATTTGATTAATATCAAGGAGAGGCCCCTGCCCTGGGAGCCCCGTCACTGTTGCCCACTTTGCACTTCTTAGGCATTTCTTTAACAACAGCAGTATCCCAGATGCTGGCCTGTAACCAATACTTATGTCTGTATGCATAAGCTCCATCCGTCTCAGTCAATGAGGTGGGTGAGTGTTCTCTCCTTGGCTTTTATTAAAATTTTTTTTTGTTTGTAGAGCCACATCCCCAGCCCTATTTTTTGGGTTTTATGTAGAGACAGGGTCTCACTGAGTTGCTTAGCACCTCGCCATTGATGAGGCTGGCTTTGAACTTGGGATTCTCCTGTCTCAGCCTCCCTAAGTGCTGGGATTACAAGTGTGAGCCACCGTGCCTGGCTAATAACTTTATTTTTTAATTAATTAATTTATTTATTTATTTATTTATTTATTTTTTGGTACCAGGGATTGAACTCAGGGGCACTCGACCCCTGAGCCACATCCCCAGCCCTATTTTGTGTTTTATGTAGAGACAGGGTCTCACTGAGTTGCTTAGTGCCTCGCCATTGCTGAGGCTGGCTTTGAACTCGCGATTCTCCTGTCTCAGCCTCTCTAAGTGCTGGGATTACAAGCGTGAGCCACCGCGCCCGGCTTTTTTAAATTTATTTTTATGTGGTGCTGAGGATCAAACCCAGTTCCTCACACATTAGGCAAGTACTCTACCACTGAGCCACCACCCTAGCCCCTCTCCCTGGCTTTGATGTGGCCGTTTTATAAGCAGGAGGCTGGCTACTGCAGACCTCATTCCACATTCTCTTATTCGTGATGAAAAACAGAGCTGATGTTCATGTCTTCCACTGGTTTTCCATGTTCATACTTCATAGACCTCAAAATGAGTGCATTGTATGTGCCAACAGGCCTGGAGATGCAGTCATCTGACCACCTACTCTGCAGTCTGCTAGTGGGAAATCATCTACTTCTATACTGTGCTAATATCCATAGAACCTAGTTCAGGTCCCAAATGGCCTTGGGCTCCACTTCAGTCTGAAAATACCATACCCCTCCTCACCTACTCTAGTCTAGCCAAAAAAAATTTCTTTAAATTTTTTTTTGTAGCTGAAGATGGACTGCATGCCTTTATTTGTTTATTTTTATGTAGTGCTGAGGATTGAACCCAGTGCCTCACGCATGCTAGGCAAGTGCTCTACCACTGAGCTACAGCCCCAGCCCCTCAAAAATTTTAAAAGTCAGTTCAGTCCCACTTCCCAGTGCCTATGGTTCTGTCAAGGCCATGGCCCTTATGGCCCTCATTCTTTTCCTCCCAAGAATAGGCTAACATGGGGCTGGGATTGTAGCTCAGCGGTAGAGCGCTTGCCTCGCATGCGTGAGGCCCTGGGTTCGATCCTCAGCACCACATACAAAGCAATAAAATAAAGACATTATGTCCACCTACAGCTAAAAAAATAAAAAATAAAAAAAAAAAAGAAAGAAGTCTTTAAGGAAATTAAAAAAAAAAAAAAAAAAAAAGAATAGGCTAACATGCAGCAAGCCTTCTATGCTTCTCCAAAAAGTTCATCTTCACATCTTGCTTTGTCTCATTTTTATACTGGACAAATCATGCATCTTTACTCACCTCTTTGTAAAATGATATTAATAAATCTTTGTCCTACCTACCACTTAAAATGTTGTAAGAATAAAGATAACTGTGAAGGTCTTTAGATGAATTAATAAAAGAAAGAATGCATAAATGAGAGAATTTTTTTTTCCGTAGCTCCTATCAATTCTATCAATGGTTGAGGATTTTTGGGTTTTGTTTTTGTGTTTTGCAGGGGGGATGGAGGGTTTTGTCTTTTTTTTACTTTGAAACAAGTTCTCACTGTTTTGCCCAGGCTGGCCTCGAACACCAGGGCTCAAGGGATCTCCTGCCTCAGCCTCTCGAGTAGCTGGGACTGCAGGTCACTCCATCATGTCTGGCAGAGTGGATGAGGTCTTAGGTGTGCCTTGATGCTGTCAAATAATAAGAAAGTGTGATGTCTAGCTTATAAGCAAATTTAGTGATCAATACAGAGAATATAAAGAAGAATAAAGTAAGATCTGTGTTCTACTTTTGACTTGTTTTTCAGGTATAAAATAACTGACAGGATGATCTCTAAGGCCCCTCCTCAAATTACCATAGTAGGATCAATCTGAGCTGATGCATCCGTCACTGAGTGTGGGTACTTGAGAGGTAGTAGCAGACCCACGTGGAGCACAGAGTGCCAGGGTTGCAGAGTCATTGAATAACTAGCCACGGCAGCCAAGGTTAGGGGTAAGAACTTTGGCCTCAGTAGTACTATGCATTAACTAACAGCACTGACTAAACAGAATAGAATAGATCATCTCAGCAAATGTTCATGTAGCATCTCTAGTCCAGGTGCTTTGATAGGTGATGAAGTTACAATGATGTGTAAGAAACTGTCTTTGTCTTTGAGGCAATTATAGTCCAACCGGGGAGAAAGACATACATAGGAAAACAGCTATGAAACTTTCGAATTGTAGCTAGGCATGGTCGTGCACATCTATAATCCCAGCAACTCAGGAGGCTAAAGCAGAAGGGATCATAAATTCAAGGCCAGCCTCAGCAGTTTAGACCCTAAGCAACTTAGTGAGACCCTGTCTCAAGATAAAAAAATAAAAAGGGCTGGGGAGGGCTGGGATTGTAGCTCAGCGGTAGAGCGCTTGCCTCGCATGCGTGAGGTCCTGGGTTCGATCCTCAGCACCACATACAAAGCAATAAAAAAAAAATAAAGACATTATGTCCATCTACAGCTAAAAAAAAGAAAATACTTTAAAAAAAAAAAAAGGGCTGGGGATGTGGCTCAGTGGTAAAGTCTCCCTGGGTTTAGTCCCCAGTATGAAAAACAAAAACAAGGCCATGTTTTGTTTTGTTTAAATTTTTTTTAGTTGTAGGTGGACATGATACTTTATTTATTTTTCACATAGTACTGAGGATCGAACCCAGTGCCTCACACTTGCTAGGCAAGCACTCTACCACTGAGCCATAACCCCAGCCCCAAAACAAGGCCATGTTTGTGGAGAATGCCAGCAGGTCTCAGCACTGAAGACCTGAAACATTTCAAAACCTCTCATGAGGGGAGTGGGATTGTGGCTCAGTGGTAGAGCACTTGCCTAGTATGTGTGGGGCACTGGGTTCAATCCTTAGCACCACATAAAAATAAAAGGTATTGTGTCCATCTACAACTAAAAATAAAAATAAATAAAAATTTAAAAATTAAAAAAAAAAAAAAAACAACCTCTCATGGGTGCTGGTCCAGAGTCCCCTGGCTGCCCTGTGCCCTCAGTGCCCTGTGCCCTCAGGCTTTGCTTCATTCTTGCCTTGCCATTTGTCATCTCTTTTAACCCTAGAAATGTTACAAAGCAGATATTATTATTTTGCCTGTCCAGGGCTGAGGATGTAGCTCAGTGATAGAGTGCTTGCCTGACATGTGTGAAGCCCTGGGACTTCCCAGTGTATCCTTGGCACTGCAAAAAACTAAACAGCACTGTTGGATAGAACTTTCTGCAGTGTTGGAAATGTTCTAGATCTGCACTGTAACCACTAGGCACATGTGGCTCTTGAGAACTTGAAATATGCACTCAACAGAGGTGCTCAATTTGTGCTTTTACTTAGTTTTAATGTTAATAGCCACGTGTGGTCAGTGGCTACTCTATTAGACAGCTCGAGCTTAGAGTCCTCAACCTCTGCAAGGTCTTGTGTGATCCAGCCTCCACTGCCCTCTTCTCTCTGCTTTTCCTTTCCTCACGCCCCAGTCTAGCCACTCTGGCTTCCTTCCAGTCCTTCAGATATATCTGGTCTGCCCAGCCCCTACATGGCTTTTCCCCCTTGCCTACTTCCAATCTTGGCTCAAGTGTCACCTTTGCAAAGTGGCCCACCCTGACCATCCCTCAACTCCCTGTCTCCTCTCCCCTGCTCTTGTTTTGTTCCTATACACTCAGTATTGCTAACATGTTATGACATTATTAGTATTATTATTGACCCTCCCCTCACCTGTTAAGTGTCATGAAAGAGTTTTTGTCTCCTTATTTGCTAATGTATTCCTAGTGCAAAGAATAGTGCCTGAAGCATAGTAGTTACTCAATAAACATTGGCTCACTGATTGCACTAATAGGAATTACACCTGGCCTGCCTACCCAGAACCTATGTTTTCACTCACTGCATTTTTTTCCTCTTGGTGAGCACAGTGTTCTTCCCAAAGTGTATGAGAGATGCTTCATTTGAAAGAAACACACAAGAGAAAACAAGTGTCTCTAATCTGCCCAGTACCACTGAATCATACGTGTCTTCAAGGAAATAAACCACAGCTTAGACAACAGCTGTTTTATAAATGGCAGTCTGGAAGACTCTATCAGCTGTTTTAAAATGCAGTGTTAGAGCCAGGTGCGGTGGCTCAAGCCTGTAATCCCAGCACTTAGGGAGGCTGAGACAGGAGAATCGCGAGTTCAAAGCCAGCCTCAGCAACGGCGAGGCGCTAAGCAACTCAGTGAGACCCTGTCTCTACATAAAACACAAAATAGGGCTGGGGATGTGGCTCAGTGGTCGAGTGCCCCTGAGTTCCATCCCCGGTACCAATAAATAAATAAATAAATTAAATAAAATGCAGTGTTAGTCTTCCCACTTTGCAAATGGTAAACTGGAAGAGGAGACTTAGTGTTGTTTTCAAGAGTCAGGAAAAGATCCGTTCCATCTCCATGACTAGTCGAGCCCAGCAGAGCCCAGCAATAGAGGGATGGTTACCACTGCTCCTCAGCATCCAGTCTGGTTCTGATCAACCTCTGGAATTTCAGCTCAATTTGGATAAGGGCAGAGCCTGCCCCACAGAAATCCCATGCCAGAATCCCTCCATTCGTTTGTGGTTTTGTGGGCCAGAGCAGCAGGTCTCTTCATGAAAAGGAAGCTGCCTCTGGGATTGGAAGACCAATAGAAAGAGGAACTCTGGTACATTTCATTTTTCTTTGTTATTCCATTTAGTCTGCGAAGACTTTAATAGCCAAGAATGAAATGTTTATATATAAAATGGAGCATTTTATAGTAATTCACTGGATGCTGAAATCATTAGAGCTTGCCCGCCCATCCTGAAGGAGAACTCTTTTTTTTTTTTTCAAGAGTGAAAGGAGTAGGATTTATTCAAGTGTGAAGAATAGAAACAAACCAGAGACTAGAAGCTGGGCGTGGTGGTGCAAGCCTGTAATCCCAGCACTTAGGGAGGCTGAGACAGGAGAATTGCAAGTTCAAAGCCAGCCTCAGCCATGGCAAGGCGCTAAGCAACTCAGTGAGACTCTGTCTCTACATAAAACACAAAATAGGGCTAAGGATGTGGCTCAGTGGTCGAGTGCCTCTGAGTTCAATCTCCAGTACCAAAAAAAAAAAAAAAGACTAGAAACAGAACTCTTGGAAGGGAAAGAAGGGGACACAATAGGGGTGGCCCAGGAAAATTCATTTATCTTTTAGAAGTCTTTTTTTACCTCCTTGACTTTAAAGAACACTTTTAATGTCTTTGTTGTTGTTGTTGTTGTTCCAACTAGTTATACATGATAGCTCTTTTGGAATTCTTTACTCTTTTAGCAAATTCATTAGACCTAATGATATCCTCTATTTATCAATTTTCATACATTATTATTGGTCACAACTCTGTATTGGAGAAACCAAGGCTTAGAAAGGTGGCCCAAAGTCCACCATCCTTAGCATGTAGAAAAGCCAGTGTGTGAACCCCTTGGGTTCTCTTAACCACCTCTGATCAGCAGGTCATCATGGAGAAGCTGTGGCTCCTTCTTTCTCATGCAGAGAAGAAATTAGGTTAAAGTTATATTTTTTTAAAGTTTTCTAGGGGCTGTGGGTGTGGCTCAGTGATAGAGTATCTGCTTAGCAGGCGCAAGACCCTGGATTCAATGCCCAGCATCAGTCATTCAATCAAAAGAGTATCTTTAAAAAAAAAAAATTTTTTTAGTTGTGGATGGACACAATACCTTTATTTTACTTATTTATTTTTTATGTGGTACTGAGGCTCAAACCCAGTGCCTCACACATTAGGCAAATGCTCCACCACTGAGCCACAACCCCAACCCGTCAATCAAAATAAGATCTTAAAGAGCTAGATATTTGAAATCTTATAATTTACCTAAGAAAGGAAACAACGATGTAAAACACAAAGGGAGAAGCTCCAGCATGCTATCCTTTCACACAGTGCTGACTTTGATCTTCTGGAGTCACAGGGCACACAGCAAAGCTGCCACTTAGAATCAGTAAGCATCCATATGAGCTCACAAAGGTAGTTTATCTCTATTACACATGGCACCTAATTTTACCACTGTTACAAAGCTTATGTAAGTGGATGAGGTGTGCTCATGTTCCCATGTCCTTCGTCCCTTCTCCTCCCTCCTGTCATTGTGGTACACTGTCTCCCGTAGATATTGCAGTGACCTCCTGACTCTAGCCTGCTCTCTGCATTCTTCCCTCCCATTCATCTTCTCGACCGCAGCTACAGTTAATCTTTTTAAAGTGTGGATGTGAGCAAGGTGCTCCCCTGCCAGCAGCACCTCCATCTAGGCCACCCTGCCTTGCGGCAGCCCTGCTGACCACTCTTCCTCTTGTCACCATCACTGCGTCCTGCCCTGCAGGGCCTCAGTCTTCACAGCTGTACCTTTGCTTGTACTCTCCTCTCTGGCAGAAACGTCTAGCCCTGCCCCTGCTCGCTCATTGGTTGAACTGAAGCTCACAAAGGTAGTTTATCTTTATTACACATGGCACCTAATTTTACCACTATTATAGAGCTTATCAGCATTGTGTTTTAGTTAATTATTTACATGTGTGTCTCTTTCCACTTGACTTTGAGCTCCTCAAAGGCAGGACAGTAATCTGTGTTTGTATTTCCCTACCTAATGTTCTTACTGGCATACAGAGGTATAGAATAAATGTGCATTGGGCTGGGAGCATGGCTCAGTGCTAGAGCACGTGCTTAGCATATGTGAGGCCCTGAGTTCAATCTCCAGTACCAAAAAGAAAAAAAACAAAAAGAATAAATGCACATTGACTATTAAGATGCATGTATTTGCCAAGTTTGGTTCTGTTATTTTCTGAAGGATTTCACCTCAGTGAAAAAATACTATCAGTTTTTATTTTTTCACTCTAGTCTTATTGTAGCTGAGACAGAAATTAAAAAGGCAAAGTTGAGCAGGGCACCCAGCAACTCAGGAGTTGCAACTCAGGAGGCTGAGGCAGGAGTTTGAGGCCATCCTGGGCAACTTGTCTCAAAATAAAAAAATTAAAAGTGCTAGGAATATAGTTCAGTGTTAAATGCTCCTGGATTTAATCCCCAGTACTGGAAGAAAGGTGGAAAAAAGGCAAAGTTGACTTAACCCCAAAGAAGAAAGAAGAAAAGACATAAAACTAGGGTACACTTAAGTGTACCAGTAGAATTTTTTTTCTCCTGGTACTGGGGATCAAACCCAGGGCCTCACACATGCTAGGCAAGTGCTGTATCTGAGCTACACCCCTAGCCCCCCATCCCTTTTACCAGTGGGACTTTTCTGTTTGTTTTCATCTTGCTTTCTGGTAAAGGATTCTGGTTACTTTTCCACTTACTAGCACTGTGCACCCTAAGGACTGCACTGGAGGAGAGCTGAATTCCTAGAAATTTCTCCCAGGAGACTTACAATAGGTTCCTTTGGGTTTGAGTGCCTGTCTAAATTTACTCAGACTGAGGGGCCATTTAATCCAATCCCAAGTGGCTGAATCTCTTCTTTTCTCCACAGGGAAACAACTGGAAGGCATCTGGTGAGTTGGGTAGGGCCGCTCACATGGACTACTTTAGGACACCACTCAGCACCTACACGCTTCAGGTCCTGCAGATGTTGAGCTGTCTGCGTGGTACATCTCCTAAAGCAGCAGTTCTCCACCGGGTTTTTTTTTCCCCTTTACCCCCACCACTGGATGTTTGGCCGTGTCCAGAGACATTTTTGTCACAACTAGGGGGACGATGCTACCAGCATCTAGTGGGTAGAGGCCCAAATGCCTCTTGACGTCCTATAACATGGGACAGCCTCCACAACCAGGTTTATCCATCCCCAAATGTCAATAGTACCAAGGTGGAAAAACCCTGATCTGTAGCTCCAGCAGCTCTCTGCACCCACAAGTTCAACCAACTGTGGATTGAAAATATTTGGGAAAAAGTTTTAATCTGTATTGAACATGTACAGACTTTTTTCTTATTCTATAAGCAGTAGCATACAACAACTATTTTCATAGCATTCACATCATATTAGATATTATAAGTAATCTTGAAATGACTTAAATTATACTTGAGGATGTGCATAAGTTCTGTGCAAAAATTACACTTTTCTATAAGGGACTTGAGCATGTGTGGATTTTGATATCTGCAGGGGGAGCGGGTGTTCAGGAACCAGTCCCCATGGACACGGAGGGACAACCATATTTATCTTACTCATACCATTATTTGGTTAGTAAGACTAGTAAGACTAGTCACCACAGTCACATCCTTGAGCAGAAATTGTTCTCATAGCAGTATAGTGCTTGCTTTTTCTTGGATAAGTTTCCCTTTTCTGGCTCACTGTGTCTCTTTGTATGGCAGGCACACCTCCATAGTTGTGCACAAGGATGAGTTCTTCTTTGGCAGTGGCGGTATCTCCAGCTGTCCTCCGGTGAGTGTCTTCTCCCACACCCTGACCTGTAGTCTTGGGTTCCTGGGAAGACTGATAATTTTGCTTTTACTGTGTACTCGGCCTCTGGCCCAACACATAGAGGCCTGTGGTAGAGCCTCATAAAGACCTTAAGACTCGGGGCTGGGGTTATGGCGCAGTGGTAGCGTGCTCGCCTAGCACGCGGGAGGCACTGGGTTCGATCCTCAGCACCACATAAAAATAAAATAAAGCTATTTAAAAAAAAAAAAAAAAAGACCTTAAGACTCAGCCGGGCGCGGTGGCGCAAGCCTGTAATCCCAGCACTTAGGGAGGCTGAGACAGGAGAATTGCGAGTTCAAAGCCAGCCTCAGCAACGGCGAGGTGCTAAATAACTCGTTGAGACCCTGTCTCTACATAAAACACGAAATAGGGCTGGGGATGTGGCTCAGTGTTCAAGTGCACCTGAGTTCAATCCCCAGTACCAAAATAAAAAAAAAAAAACAGACCTTAAGACTCGTTGAGGGACTGGGGATGTAGCTCAATGGTAGAGCACTTGCCTAGCATGCCCAAAGTCCTGGGTTTCATCTCCAGCACCACCAAAAATAAATAAATAAATAAAGGTGTGGGGGGAGGAAAGAAGAAAAGAAAAACAAAATTATTAAAGAAAACCTTGCCTTTCTTTCTGCTCACATCACACCTGTGGGTCCCTCCTTCACTGAATGTGTTATAGTGACAGAAACTGCTTCTGGGGCTCCACAGGGAACTGTGTAAGCTCCTGAGCTGAGACTCATCCCATTGCAGCATAGTGCCTGGCTCACAGTAGGAACCCCATCTATGTCGAGCTGAACAGAGAGGTAAAGTGACTTGCTCAAAGTTACACAGCCAGTAAGCAGAAGCAGTCCTAGAGCTCAGGTTTCCCTGATTTAAACCCCAAGTGCTTTTCCAGAACATTCTTCACAGATATCTGAGGGTGATCACAGGAGGAGCTCAAGCAAAAGCCAAGAACCCATCATTCTGAGTCTCATAAGTGGGAAGCCATTCTTTTCTTTTGGGAGAGGCACCGAGGATTGAACTCAGGGGTACTCAACCACTAAACCACACCCCCAGCCTCCAGTGTTTTATTTAGAGACAGGGTCTCACTGAGTTGCTTAGCACCTCATTGTTGCTGAGGCTGGCTTTGAACTCGGGATTCTCCATCTCAGCCTCCCAAAGTGCTGGGATTACAGGCGTGTGCCACCGTGCCTGGCTCCAAGGGTTTTCTGTAACTGTGTCAGGCCAGCAGCTCCTCTGTCCCATGACCGGCCTCACAGTTCAAAACTGAACTAAATTGTGGAAATATTTTCTAACCTGCCAGATTTCTCACAGTCCTTAACATTTTCCTGTTGTTACAAACAGCATCCAGTGTGTCACAGGAGAAACTGGCTGTGTACTTTTCTGAAATCTAGGCATGGAGAGCTGGCCTATCAGGTGTAAGCCATTTCTAGTGTTCTGTTCTGTTCTCATGATCAGGCATGTTGGGGACAAAAGGAGACTGCAAATTCTGGGTATCTCTGTTTTTATCAACTGGATGAGTGGATTGTGTAAGGAGTCAGGCCTGCAAGAGGATCAGCTTCCCAGTTCCACCAGCAGCAGGAAGCCCAACGTCTTAGCTGTGCCACCAGCACGTGACAGTTCAAGGCCCAATAGGAAGCTCTGAGCCATTGTAATCTCGATACAAACAGGAAATAACCCTCTTCATCTACCCAGAGTGTTAAATAAGAAGTTGGAACAAAGTATTTGTGGTTTTCTGTAGGGGACCACATTAAAAAAAATTCAAGAGGGGCATGGTGGTGTATGCATATAATCCCAGTGATTTGGGAGGCTGAGGCAGAAGGATCACAAGTTTGGGGCCAGAATGGACTACTTAGCAAGACCCTGTCTCAAAATAAAAAATAACGACTAGAGATATAGTTCAGTAGTAGAGCATCTCTGGGTTCAATGCTCAGTACTGAAAAAAGTAATAATTTAAAAATGACCAGGGATATGGCTCAGTGGTGGCTAGGCAAGTGCGGGCCTGGATTCAATGCCCAGGCCAGGGGTGGGGCATGCAGAGGACTGGACTGGGGTGGAGCGTGGAGCGCAGCGGCAGAGCACTGCAAACTGCAGGCTTGGCCTGCGCTTGTTCCCCAGCACTGCAAAACAAAACAGAGTGACTTAATGACTTACTTTGGGTTGGCTCTTTTAGGGAGGGACATTGCTTGGGCCCCCAGACTCTGTGGTTGATGTGGGGAGCACAGAAGTTACAGAAGAAATCTTTCTGGAGTACCTGTCCTCCCTGGGGGAGTCTCTGTTCCGGTGAGTGAAGGTGGGGTGGTAGTTGTGTCTGTCTACTGGCGGAGTGCTTTGTCCTGAACGTCAAAAGCAGGGTTTGTAGCTGGGTTGGGATGAAATGCAAACATAAGCGGATTTTCTCTTAAGAAGCTTTAGTCATTTTTAATAAGGGTTAAAGGCTAGGGCTCTGCTCGTGTGAATGTAGATTCTGAAACTGCAGGAGCCACAGTTTTTAGTTCACCCTTCTCTTCTGCCCCAGCGGGGCAGAAGGCACAGTCTTGGAGTGAGGGACCCTCGCAGTCCTCACCCATGGCTGTGCTCACCTTTCTGCGTCCTTGTTTCCGAATCTCTCGCTGCACAGAGGTGAAGCCTACAACCTCTTTGAGCACAACTGTAACACCTTTAGCAACGAAGTGGCACAGTTCCTGACTGGGCGGAAGATCCCTTCCTACATCACTGACCTGCCCTCTGAAGTTCTCTCCACGTAAGTTGACCTCTGTCTCTGCCCTGCCTTGGCCAACCTTGAAACTCCCCACTCAGGGCCCCTCCCCTGCCCACATCTGCCTCCTCTGCTGGCAGCAGAATCATTCCAACCAGGCAGACCTGTCCTCATGGCAGGCTCCACCACCAAAGGCCACCGTTCTCCCACCTACTGATGTGCGCCTGTATCATGTCCACCCTGCTTGAAGTAAGACCATTGGCCTGAGTACAACTGCACCATTTAGAAACCCACTTAAGTATTTGAACAAAATCGTGGCACCGGTCTTCCCATCATGCACAAAGCGTGCCCTCCCTTGCAGTGCCAACTTAAGTGCAGTGTTAGGTAGACGGCAGAGAGGTCTGGGGAGGAGCAGGGTGGCTTATTTCACAGCTGTTGTTGCTTTCTTCCACTGCACCCTGACCATCTTGACTCCCTCAAAACCAGATTCTGGGCTAGGGGTGCAGGACAGAAGCAGAGCACTGGCCTCGAAAGCACAAGGCCCTGGGTTCAGTCCCTGGCACTGCAAAAACAAAACGACCGAGTTCTGCTTGCCCGTGAACCTTACAGTGTACAGTCAGTCCTCGGTAGTTTTTTGGTTTTTTTTTTTTGGTACTGGGGATTGAACTCAGGGGTACTCGACCACTGAGCCACACCCCCAGCCCCATTTTGTGTTTTATGTAGAGACAGGGTCTCACTGAGTTGCTTACCACCTCGCCATTGCTGAGGCTGGCTTTGAACTCGAGATTCTCCTGTCTCAGCCTCCCTAAGTGCTGGGATTACAGGCTTGAGCCACCGCGCCCGGCTAATATCTTTATTTGATTTATTTTTATGTGGTGCTGAGAATCGAACCCAGTGCCTCATGCATGCAAGGCAAGTGCTCTACCACTGAGCTACAATCCTGGCCCCTAGTTTTTTGTTTTATTCAGTACTGGGGATTGACCTCAGGGGCGCTCTACCACCAAGCCACATCCCCAGCCCTTTTCATTTTTCATTTTGAGACAGGGGCTCACTGAGTTGCCCAGGCTGGCCTCAAATTTGTAACCCTCCTGCCTGAGCCTCCTGAATCGCTGGGATTATAGGTGTGTGCTACCACACCTAGCTTTAGTAGTTGTTTTCTTCAAGGACACTTTGTAGCTCCTCTGCCTTGGTGTTGTCCCAGCTCGGGAAGGCCTGTGGCCACAATCCAGGTGGGGTCATCCCTTGAAAGGGCACATGCCTCCAAAGCCATCCTACCCTCTCTCTCCCTTTGCTATTGACTGGTTCAGGCAGCCCCTGCCTGCTCCAGGACCATGTTTATTTACATACTCAGTTTCTCCTGAACTAGGATCATGCCCAACAGGATGTGTAGCCAGCAGGTTTAGCCAGCTCCACAAGGCGAGCTGTTTTTCACGCTGGGTGGAAACCTCTCAGGAAACCCCTGCCTAGGAAACAAGGCTGCTGATGAAGAGCCCCAGCCTCCCAGCCTTGGCCCTGACACCTGTTCCTTGGTGGGTATGTGCAATCCCACAGCCCTGCTGATGGATCTAGGTTATGGGGCCATGAGCAAACTTGAATAGCTGGAATGTTCTTACTGTTATTATTTGATGGGTGGAGTTCCTGGACTTGTCTGAATTAGGGTTGATGTTTCTAGGTACTTTGGAGTACTTATTCCCTTGAACTTGGGGATGATTTTTCAAAATGACAGCCCACTGGAGAAAAAGCCTGTGCTTGAGGTGTGTTGCAGACCACCTTATTTAAGGGTGTAGTAACCATGAAAAGCCTCCAAACTCTCCAGTATTTGCAGTGATTTTTCCATCAAAGTTACTATGAGAGCAAGTTTGATGCCCTTTAGAAAATGACATCAATATCTTCTGGCAACCTGGCTGTGATCATTTTTTTCTGAATATTCCCTGGCAGACCTCAGTGCCTAGAAGAATCTAATCGTATGCAATTTCCACTCCTGACTTTTATCTTCTTCATATTCTTTTTGTTTGTTCATTTCTTTTTAGTTATACATAACTCTTCATATTTTTTTCTTTTGCCTCAGCTTCCTTGGTTCAACTTAATTTTTATTTTCTTCTTCACAAAAATTAAAGATAGAAGTACATCAAGTACAGAAAAGTTCTAGTTCCCTGTGAGTAAGCAGCCCGTTCAGACCATAGCTCACCAGACCTTAGAGCCGTGGATCGCAAAATGGTGGTGCCCACTAAGGAGGGGCCCCTCTAGTGACAGCACAGAGCAGGCTACCTGAGAGATGCCCTCTGTATTAGTCAGCTTTCCATGACTGTA
This sequence comes from Xerus rutilus, assembly GCA_028644305.1. Lineage (NCBI taxonomy): Eukaryota > Metazoa > Chordata > Mammalia > Rodentia > Sciuridae > Xerus > Xerus rutilus. Next base: position 6,419,209 of record CM053403.1, read on the forward strand.
ACAAACACCTGAGATAAGCAGCTTGTATTGAACAAAAGTTTATTTGGGCCCAGTTTCAGCCCAGGGTCACTTTGCCCCATTGCCTTTGGGCTTGCAGTGGGGCACCATGGGAAGAAGCCAAGCTGCTCACCTCATGGTATCCAGGAAGCAGAGGAGGAGGAGAGGCTGGGCCCCTCTGTATCCAAACCATAGCCCCGCTCTTTCCAGCACCCACCCTCCACTCCCTGTCTGTGGGCAGACCGTACCCAGAGCCCACCCAGCTCATGTCTGTTTCCCTGCAGGCCCTTCGGACAGGCACTCCGGCCCCTCCTGGACTCCATTCAGATCCAGCCTCCTGGAGGGAACGCTGTGGGCAGACCCAATGGCCAGAGCTAACAGGACTACACGGGACCGCCCGCCTCTCCAGGGCTTTTCCTTTTTAAACAAAACAAACCCTACCAGATTTCTATTTTATAATTTTACATCAGAGCTAACAACCAGGGGACGGCTTTTTAAAATCCCAGGGAAGGAGATCGTCAGGCCGCATGTAGGACAATGCTGCTAAGAAACAGAACAAAATGCCACCCCTTCTAATAGTATTATACTAATTTATTAAGGCTGTCTTGTCTGTGAGTTCACTTTTGACGCTGTTTCCTAAGCGTCCTCCACACTGGAGAAAGGGAGGGGGTTTGTTTAAGCAGAAAGCAAGAGGCACAGTTGGAGGAACCCCAACATAAAACCTCCTTCCAGAAAATTCCCACACTCCACCCAGGTTGCCACACCTGTGGGACCCAGGTGAGTTTTACAACATCGTGACCAGAAGCAGTTACTCTCTAGTGTCAAATGCACCAAAGGACTTGGTACATATGGGACCAGTTGCAGGATGACTAACCCAGCCTAAGTGAACTCTTTAGCCACAGCTCCCTCACCTTCCCTCCCCTGTCCCAGCCCATGGGGCCAGGGCTGAAGCAGCCAGAGCCTCAGGATCAAAGGAGAGTGACAGCAAGAAAACAAGATAAAGCCATTCCCCCTTCCACCTAGACTGATCGCAATCCTCTGCTGTCAGTTTTGGAAATCCTGCCTTGCTGCCTCCCACAGGGCTCTCTCCCTCAGCATGGCTGACCGGTCATAGCTGAAGGTCTGGGCTTGCACAGCAGAGACCCAGGCCTTCTGTCTGCAAACAATGATGAAAGTACTTCGCAGTCACTTAGAACCACCCACCCAGACCAATACACAGTATTCAGCTAGGGACCAAGGGGATGTGATTCCCTGCTCTAGGAAGATACCCCTGATATAGAAAGAATAATGATGCAGAATCAAGGTGGCAAGAAAATTTAGAATTGTTTCCAATAGGAACTTTTACATTATCCTAAACATGTTTTGAAGGCACATATCATTTCCATTGTCATTCTGGCTTTCAGAAGGCTTGGTTGGGGTGTGTGAGGGCATTTTCCTAATGACTTGCTGCTAGAAATTCAGCAAACAGGGAACAGTCTGGAAGTCCTGGATCTGGAGAGGCTTCCAGGCTTCCTTTCTTTACACAAGGCTCCTACTCGGTGTTGAGGAGTGAGGAGAAAGGACTCGGCTGCCAGGTGCCTAAGTCTCGGCTCTGCCCCTGGGTCCCTGCCACTTCTAAAACTTGAGTTCAGTTGCTCCTTTGGAGCAGGGGCCTTTCCTCCCTGAAAAGCTGCTGCTCATCCCTGGCCCTGCCCCCGCCGTCTCTGCCATTAGCCATAGCAGTTGGCATCATCAGGATCTCAGCTAGAGGAAAAGATGTCATTCTGCCTTAGTATTCGCCTGTGACCTGACCAGGGCCATGTCCAGCTGGGATGTCAAGTGACATTTGGAACTTTAAGACTAGAGGCCAAATGAATGAGCAGTTTCGTTCTTCTCAAGAACCACTGGATTGCTGGTGGACGTGGCAATGATAAATTAGAGTGGAACCAACAGGGATTATTTAATATTGATTTACTTGTAGAACTGGCCCAAGAAGAATGGGTGTCCAAAGCTGGGTTTCTTTTGGGCAGGCAGCAGGTTGGTCTCGGCCATCACCCTGCCTCCCACCAGTTTGCTCTTCCAGCTTGCCTGGCCCAGCACTCCCTCTTCCCAGTTCCTGCTCCAGACCTGTCTGCCCAGAGCTCTCTTCTCTATCTGGAGGACAATGGGCTGTTTGCTCCCATGTCCAGGCTCAGCTGGTTTTGCTCCTCCCAGCAAGTCACCCTCAGACCCAGAACTATTCTGAGTTCTTCTGAGTGGCTCCCCTGAGAGAATTTGAGTCATTTGATTCCTAAAAAAAACTCCCCTTCCTGCCCAGCAGCCATTCGTGCCAATGCCTGTGCCCTGGGATCGGTGGGGAGATGGAGGGATGAGCAGTCTCCCAGAGCTCTGCAGGAGGCAGACTCTCCATCCCCCTCTGCAAGCCCCACCGTCACCCACTGTGGAAGCCCAGGCCCGGGCTGGGACCCCAGCACCATCCTCCCCTTTCTCTGTCTATCCCAGAACCTCAGGGGCATACTTGTGACCAGCTAACTCCACGTGGGCATGTACAGGCAAACAGTGGGAAATGAGTCATGTATTTGTGTCACACAGTGGACACCTCTGTAGAGGTCCATTGGTTTAAAGGGACAGAGAAGGAAGAGGGATGAGACCATCCCCCTCTCCCAGAAATAAAGCTTGTACCTTTGAGATTCCTTTATGCCCTTGAAGTCAAACTAATAATTGTGTCTAGTATGGAGGTGTTTGCTGGTTGTCATTGGTGTTTTTTCTAATGCAATAAACATTTCTGCCTGCTGCTTTGTGTGGTGCTTGGATCCCCTCTGGGTGTGTGTCCAGCCTGAAGCAACCCCAGGCTTTTCTTTGTTTTCCTCTGAGCTTAACCTTGCTGAGTGTGGAACTGCCCCCTTTGTTTGGCTGTAAACCTTGCGGATAAGCAGTGATAACAAGGAAGGAAGTGTGGCTTTCACTCTTGGTTGATGGAATATGGGAAGTTGGCGCTGTGGTGCACACCTATGATCCCATTAACCCAGGAGCCTGAGGCAGGAGAATTGCAAGTTTGAGGACTGCCTCAGCAACTTAGTGAGACCTTGTCTTGAATTTTTAAAAAAGGCTGGGGATATAGCTCAGTGTTAAAGCACCCTTGGGTTCAATTTCCAGTACCCCCCCCCCACACACACACACCAATAGAAAAGATGATGGCTAAAGGCTCAGAGGGTATTCTTGCCCCAGGTCATCTTGTAACTAGTGGTGGGAGGGTTTCAAATTCTAAGGTCTTCCCCAGGAAAACCTCCACCTTCAGGAGGTGTGTAGCCTCACCAGGAATCCTTCACTCTCCCTTCACCTTGGCTGAGGCTGGGCTCTGGCCCCAAGCTCTCCCCACCTTGCTGCAGTGACCTCACTGAACAAGTGTTGGGGCTGATGGGTGTCTTTCAGAGTGAACCCAGGTGGCTAACTTCATGCGAACCCTTTCCATGGGGCTGACCTGTGTGGGTGCTTTCACACAGGACAGGCTTGAGGTGTGGAGACTGGTCCCGTTTGACAGGGCAGAGAACCAAGTTGTCCAGCTGGTGGGTGGCTGAGCCTGCCCTTTAATCCAGGCCATGTTCTCACCGCCTCTCCACCAAGGCACTGTTTCCCCAGTGTGCTAGCTTGGGAATGAAACAAGGTCTGGCTCATTCCAGAGGCTGTAGAGTATGATTGGCTTTACTGACCTACCTGCTTCCTGAGAACAACCTGAGACTCTTATTACCCAGGTATCACACTGGAGGATAAGTCCCAGCTTTGCCACTGGGGGCCCTGTCCGATTCAGTTTGTCTCCTCTGTAAAGTGGGGAAATGGCCCCCGCCCGGTGTGCCACAGTCCAGCAGTTATGCTTCTACCTGCCTCTGGAGGAAAGGGCAGAAAACAGGTGTTCTCCCTAGACTTCGCAACTCACAGCCAGTCAGTCTGGGGTGACTTCATTCAACCCCACAGCTGCTTCCCTGGGAGCAACATGTGTGGCCACTGCGCTCTGTGCCTGGTGCAGTGGTGAGCACTGTTGGCAAGGCCCTGCCTAGGTAGGCGGGGTGACAAGTTAGAGGATCCCAGATGGTGATGGTGCCAGAGAAGTAATAAAGCCAGGTGGCAGCATTGTGTGTGAGGAGGGACAGGTTAGGTTGTGGAGGCTTCTCTGAGGACAATATTTAATCTTGAGACCAGAATGATTAAGACCACAGACCTTCGGGGGGTGGCATTCCAAGCAGAGGGAATAGCTAGTGGGAAGGACATTGGAGGGGCCAAGAGAACAGTCAGAGTAGCTGGCAGTGGGGTGGTCAGGGCAGGGACTTGAGGGGGATGAACAGAAGCAGGAAAGTGAGTGGCTCCAATGTGCTGTCTGTGGGGGAGGCACACATGGTGAGAGGCAACAGCAGGAAGCCCATAAGGAGAGCAGTGGGGTCGGGCTTCCGGTGCACTGTGCATCACGGTGTGCCTGGGTCTGTGGAGGAGTCCTGGACGGGAGCTTGGAGCTTAGCAGCCCTGTGAAACACTGCCCTACAGCCCGGCACGGTGGCTCACACCTGTAATCCCAGCACTTCGGAGGCTGAGACGGGAGAATCGTGAGTTCAAAGCCAGCCTCAGTTCAAAGCCAGCCTCAGCAATGGTGAGGCGCTAAGCAACTCAGTGAGACCCTGTCTCTACATAAAACACAAAATAGGGCTGGGGATGTGGCTCAGTGGTCGAGTGCCCCTGAGTTCGTTCAATCCCCGGTACCAAAAAAAGAAAAAAGGAAAAAAAAAGAAACACTGCCCTGCCTCTGTGGCCTCTAACCCCAGCTTTGATTTGGGGTGTATCTTGATTTCTCCACTTTCTTCTTCCACAATGAAAATATTTTCTGTGATTAGACTATAAAGATAACGTGATTCCGAGCTGGAGGTGTAGCTTAGTGCTTGTCTAGCATGTGTAAGGTCCTGGGTTTGATCCTCAGCACTGAAAAAAAATGTGTTTAGAAAATTTAAACAGTGAAAGTATAAAGATGAAAAAAATCACCTGAAACTCCGCCATCCTGAGCAACTACTGTGAATTTGTGAACAACCTTGCAGATGTTTCGGGACATTTGAAGGCGCACACGCTGGCAATGCTCTTTGGTTCCTCGCTTTGTTCTCCACGCAGTGAGGAGACGCAGAGGGGAGTGGTGCTGGGGTAGAGGGAATTCTGAGAAGAGAACATTCCTACAAAGTTCCCCAACACCTGAGGGAACTGTCAGGTGGCAGTGGTGGGGGCAGGGACCTGCTTGGGAGTGAGGGAATACCTGCCCAGGCCAGTTGGGAAGCAGACTGTGAGACTCGGTGTCCTCTTGCCCAGTTAGTAGTTATGGCCTAAGAGAATGAAATACAGCTCCTTTGAAATTAAAAATTCCAAAGTGTTTTCAGCTCCTGAACTTCCTATGCAGAGAATGGCAAGGTAGGTCACAGGAAGCTTACACTGACATGTTCTCAGGCTAGCACAGCGTTGCTGAATCTGCATGTGTGTATCTCCTGGCTTTTGTTTCTATAAATTCTAAATTCTTCTGAAACACCCCAGAGAAACAAATCAGTCTGTTCCTCCCCCAATTTCCCACCGCCAACCCTGGGTACTGGGATTGAACCCAGGGGCACTTTACCACTGAACAGCACCCCAGTTTTTATTTGTTTCTGGTAACAGGGATTGAACCCAGGGGCGCTTAATCACTGAGTCACATCCCCAGCCCGTTTTATTTCTTGATATGGGGTCTCGGTAAGTTGCTTAGAGCCTCACTAAATTGCTGAGGCTGGCTTTGAACTTGCGATCCTCCTGAGCCACTAGGACTACCTGCATGCACCACCACACCCGGCTCCTAGTTCTTTGTATTTTTTCTTTTATGACAGAGTCCCAGTATGTTGCAGAGGCTAGCCTCGAACTTGCAATCCTCCTGCCTCAACCTCTGCTTCTCCCCAAGTTTATCAAACTGCGCAAAATCGTTTTTCCTTTTTATATCGTTTGCTGATTTCTTATGCGGGCCCATGGCCATCTAGGATCCAGACAGCTTTCCTGATTTGGCTGCTGACAACAAGAGGGCAGGCAAAGAGCCCAGCAGGGGTCTGACACACCACGGAACGTGATTCCTTGACCACCGCGCCTGGAAGCTTTGGAAAGATGGAAAGCAGTCTGGTGTGCAGGGTTTTCCCCTTTCCCCAGCTGGAGAGCCGCGCGCGGACACGCTGCAATGAGAGAGGTGAACACCAGGAGGCGCTGTGGACCCGCATACTCGGCCCAGCCCACAGCCAAGCTCCGGGCGTGAGGAGTTTCGCACATGGCCCAGCAAGAGCCCACAGGGTGACAGCCAAACTCCTTGCCCTCCTATTATCAAGGCCCTTCTCATGATCCAGCCCCACGCCCTGCTGCAAGTACCGGTCCCTTCCTTGTCACGCAGGTGGTTTCACAGCCTCCATGGCTCAGTCCACATCTGCTCCACCTGGGTCCCTTTTCCCCACCCCTTTATTCAGTGCTTCGGGACCAGCGCCAGCGAGACCTCTTCCCGCGGGACCTGTCCCCCTAGATTGCCTCTCGCACACTCCCACCAACCCGGCACTGAACAGACGGCTGCTGGAGGGGGCAGGTCATAAAAAGAAACTGGTCCTCAATTCCAGCCGATCTGGATTGAGACCTTGAGACCTTGATCAAGCCCGTCCTCTCTCTGGGCTTGTTTCTTGACCTGTAGGAAACCATGTATCAGATGGTCTCAAAGATCCCTCCCAGTGTGATTTCTGTCCCCACCCCTGGCTTGAACAATCAGGAAAGAACTTTTTTTTTTTTTTTTTTTTTTTTGTACCAGGGATTGAACTCAGGGGCACTCTACCCCTGAGCCACATCCCCAGCCCTATTTTGTGTTTTATGTAGAGACAGGGTCTCACTGACCTGCTTAGCAGCCTCGCCATTGCTGAGGCTGGCTTTGAACCCGCGATTCTCCTGTCTCAGCCTCCCTAAGTGCTGGGATTACAGGCTTGAGCCACCGCGCCCGGCCAGGAAAGAACTTGCCCAAGTTCTTCCAGTAGTTGAGGCTGGGCTCTGACCCACAGAAACCACTGATCTATCCCCACTGGCTAAGAGAGCCCCAAGGGACCTGAGCCAGCCCAGCAACAGCCTCCACTCCCTCCAACAAACACCATCTCTGAGCATGCGCCCTTTGCCCTTCAGGTGTTCAAATTCAATTATCTTGTCTATTGTGAAAACAGTGTAAACTCTGAAGGTATTTTGAAAAGAAAAACAAACAGTGAGATCCCTTTGCAGGACCTCTTTCAACACACCTTCCCTGCTCCCCTCATCTTCCTGGCAGCCAGAGCACATAGCTGGCCCAATCCATAGACGAGGAACCGCTGAGAGTGGAGGCACTTGCTCAAGGCCAGCTCGGGGGAAGAGTGGTCCACCACACCATCAGTTTGACTAAACCCCGCAACACAGAGGCTGTCCACCTCCAAACCCTACAACACAGAGGCTGCACAACACCAAAAGATCATGTTCTGGTAGAGAAAAAGAAAGTCAACAGCCCCCGTATTCTTTCACTGTGTTGCCTTACACTGCTACCAACGGGGAGGAGCCAGGAGAAAGCATAGAATCTGGGGGTACAGAACAAAGATGGGACTCCTGACTGTACTGCGTGACCCTAGGAAAGTCACTGCACTTCTCTGGTGTCAGCACCTACATCTTGAAATGGGTCCTTCAGAGAGAGATTGGGAAATGTGAGAACAAGGCCCAAGGTGGGAGCTTCACCGTGCACACCAAACAGGAGCGTCACTCACCTGCAGACTTTAGGCTCGTGTCTGGCTCAGAAGAGCCCAGGGTCTTCTTTCCTGCAAAGAACTCTGCCAGGCTGGGGTCTCAGGCCCGCTGGTACTCTCAAAGTCATCCTTCTCAAAGTCATCCCTGTTTTGCTCCTTCCTTTCCCCAGGGCCCCATCTAAGCATCTATTGCCAAGGAGTTCTCCTCTTAAAGGAACATACTGGAGGCCTCAGGGATTTCACACATCTGGTCTCCCCGGGTCTGTGCTGCAGGGCCAGTGTCTCTCCCGCTCTAGGTTTCAGGTGAAGTGTTTGTGGTTGAGAATTCATGCGAGAAGCTATAGAAACCATGTTGTAAGACTAGTTCTCTACAAGTCTAAGGCATGAGTGTGGGGACAAGAGAACTTATCTTTGTCTTTAGAAAGGTGGACCCAGTTCTTTTTTTTTTTATACCTTTATTTTGTTTATTTACTTTTTTTTTTTAATGTGGTGCTGAGGATCGAACCCAGTGCCTCACATGTGCGAGGCAAGCACTCTGCCACTGAGCCACAACCCCAGCCCCAGGTGGACCCAGTTCTTAAGAAGACAAACCTCATCCTGCCCAGTGGGCTGCATCTTACAGCTTCCTGATTCCCATGCCAGGGGCAGGTCCCAGGAAACTGCATTTAATCAGTGAAACAGGGATCATCTGTGAGGTATCAGAGACTAAATCTGGGTAATTCCAGTCCCATCCACGGGCACTAGACAAGACAGGCCCTGCCAGAACCGAGTCAGAGCAGGTTAGGACAGAGCAGGAAGTGCAGGGGAAAAGACATTGATCTTCCGTCCCACAGAGATTTTTCTGAACACAGAAGTTTTCTTTTTGCTTTTTCTTTTGCAGCACTGGGAATTGAACTCAGGTTCGTTCTGCCACTGAGCCACGTCCCTACCCCTTTTTGTTTTATTTTGAAACAGGATCTTGCTGAGTTGCTGAGGCTGGCCTAAAACTTGTGATCCTCCTGCCTCAGCCTCCTGAGTAGCTGAGATTGCAGGGCTGGGTGTATAGCTCAGTGATAGACCACATGCTTAGCATTCATCAGGCCCAGGGTTCAACTGATCCCCAGCACCACAAAAACAAAAACTTGCTGTCCACATCAACAGACCATACAAGGCCCCTGGAAGGTGAGATCCTTATTTTATTCCCTGCAGTGTTCCCAGGACCCAGAGGAGGGTCAGGCACAACCTATTGTTGAAGAACCAAACTACCTCCAAGGCCTGGAAATACAGACTGACTTTTCCTTTGGCCTCTAACTCCAACATGGCTCCTCAGCATATTCCATCACTGATCCTGTCTTTTAAATTTTTTTCATACTTTGTTCACAGATAAAAAAATACACATTACATTAAAATAATATCTTAATAGCCAGGCAAGTGGTGCATACCTATAATCCCACTGACTCCGGATTACTGGATTTTTTTAAAATATTTTTTTAGAGCTGGGCGCGGTGGCTCAAGCCTGTAATCCCAGCACTTAGGGAGGCTGAGACAGGAGAATCGCGAGTTCAAAGCCAGCCTCAGCAACAGCGAGGTGCTAAGCAACTCAGTGAGACCCTGTCTCTACGTAAAACTCAAAATAGGGCTGGGGATGTGGCTCAGTGGTCGAATACCCCTGAGTTCAATCCCCAGTACCAAAAAATATATATATATATATTTTTTTAGTTGCAGATGGATACAATATCTTTATTTATTTATTTATATGTGGTGGTGAGGATCGAACCCAGTGCTTCACACATGCAAGGCAAGCGCTCTACCACTGAGCCACAACCCCAGCCCCGGATTACTGGATTTTTAAAAATTTTATTTCCA